>JALIGU010000002.1:6147822-7364607 GCA_023053565.1 Aquilegia eximia
AAAGTTGGTATAGAGCAGTTTCTTGTGGAATGGGCAAAGCCTTATATGGGTGACAAGCGAAAGTTATTTCGGATTATGGACACCGCACTGGAGGGGCAGTACTCCCAAAAGGGAGCTTACATGGCTGCTGTCGTTGCCTTGCAATGCCTTCGTACCAAAGTGACTTCCAGGCCAAACATGACCGAAGTCTTAGCATCTCTAGAAAAAATTCAATCCCCTAAAAATACAGCCAACCAAACCCCATCTGAAGTGCAAGCACTTCCCAGTCCAATATCAAAATCACCAATTCGAGGTCATCCTTCTCCTCCAAATTTAACACCTAATGGATCTCCACATCAGTCTGGCTTGCATTCTCCAAATGGACGTGGTGCATGAGAATGTCTTAACAAAATCAAGCACCCCTGTAAATTATTTCTTGCCTCTTACTTTGGTAACTGATATAAATTCGTGTTAGCATCCATTTATAACATAAATCTGATGTGCATAAATATTTGTTCCTTCAAATGCACCATCCTTTTTTACAACTCTTCGGAAAATTTACGAGCCAGGCTATTGTAGCACATAATTTTATGAAATCCCTTTTGACAGCTCTTCACAGGGCTGCAATGGCGTTGAATTAAACATTAACTTTATGAGATTATCTGTACTAGTAATGTAACAATAATGGTAACTTCATTTTTTTTTTTTTTTTAACTTTTGCAGAACAAAATGATCAGTTAATAACTCAAAGAAGAAAAACACTAGGTGTGAAAAATATTCATAAAATAAAACGGATGAGTTGAAATTATCTGTACCAGTAATGTAACAATTACCATGACAATGCATCTTACATAAGTTACAATAGTCTGATTACTCTAAACTGTGTGTTGCTTCCATGTAGTATAATGCCATTGTCATCCTCATAGATTTTGGTCGTACAACTGCTTATCTTTTGTCTGAGCACTTAGTTTTATCATTCTGCTTTTAAATTAGGCCATTGTTCGACCTCTGTGGCTACATACCCTTTACGTTTGTACCAATTACCTGAATTCCCCTTGCACTGATGTAATTTCATCATGGGTGGAGGGGAGTGCAGAATGATGACCATCCAATGTCTTTTCAGGGCTAGAAAAGGTACATCCAGATCCTGGTAGTCTTCTTAGCTCGTCTTCGTACATCAAAATGTGAATCAAATCATTCATTCAGCTCTCCACCCTTTTGTTGCAATGGCATATTATAGAGTTGTATTAGATTCACACCGAACTTGTATAGCATTGACGTGGTATGCTTAGTTGTTCTAAAGCAATGACAACTTCATTCATGGTCGGCCGACTTTTTGGATCATGGTTAAGACATCTTAAAATGATATTGGCAAACTCAACAGCTTGTTCCATGCATAGATTTTTATGGAGTTTCCTATCAATAACATGGCTTAATTGCAATTTGTTACTTAGATATGGCGTTGCCCATGCTGTCAGATCCCCTGCCATCCCATCAGTATGTTTTCTGATAGCTCCACATCCACAGAAGATTTCTAGGAGTACCACGCCGAAACTGTACACGTCCGTCCTTATCGTCAAATGACCTGTCATTTTATAGTCAGATAACTAATCTGTCAGATTTAGAAATGGTTGATATACATCATTGACAATATAATTGTTCGTATCTCTGTTGAGTACAGAGGTACATGAAATTTCCCTCTTCCCACATAGAACCTCATTCAAGAATAGAGGAATTTCAGTGATTGGGTTTTATGTGAAGATCTGTCAAGGAATGTGCAACCAATTTGTGAGCAAATGAGAGAAGTACGAAACACAGAGCTAAAAATATGTGTGCACTCCTTGGCTATGCATAAAAATGGTAGTTTTATAATCTACCTGTGGCAACATATTCTGGTGCAAAGTAACCTCTGGTTCCAAGTATCCGAGTGGAGACGTGGGACTTGTCACCTTGTGGACCATACTTGGCCAGTCCAAAATCTGAAAGTTTTGGGTTGAGTTCCTGTAATCAAGCAGCAGGTTCTGTTTATGTACTGTACACAAATGGAGCAAAATGTAACATGTCCTAAACTAACCGAGTCAAGAAGGACATTAGACGCCTTAAGATCGCGGTGAATGACAGGGTTTCTGGAATTGTGAAGATAAGCTAATCCTCTTGCTGCTCCAATGGCGATTTGAAGTCTCCTACTCCAGCTTAGTCCATAACCATTTTCTGTGTCAGAAAACAAGAGTTCCACAGATTTGGTTAATATGCTTGTACTAGGCAGTAAAGAGGGATGTCCATGGCACAACAGCCAAATCACAAAATGCACCATATTATATGAAAGACTACTCGGTAAAGAAAGTAGTGTTCATTATCTGAGGATGATGGGCAAAGAAGGGGGTACGAAACTATTTACCCTTCCATTGAATAAATTGGTTGATAGAACTGTTTTCGTTGTGAAAAGAAAAAGAATGAGGGTTAGTCACGTTTAAGCTGAGTAAGGAGGAGCATGAAATTTTTATGACATGAGCAGATATTCATCTATTGAAGAAACCACTTATCGCTCAAGTACAGAACAATAAGGTTTAACTGTGAAATGTTTAACTCAACTAACAAAACATACCTCTTATTAGATAGGCTTCCAAGTTTCCTCTGGCCATGTACTCATACACCAGAATCCGTTCATGGCCTTCTGAACAGTATCCAATGATCTTCACAATATTCGGATGGTTGAATTGGCTTAGGAAGACCAATTCATTCTGTAAAAGCAATACGAGGCAATAAGTGTTTATATAGTTAGATATGCAGGGACACACAGATGGCCTGTCAGAGAGGTTACCAGCCATTCATTATGTCCTTGCAGTCCTTCCTTTCGGAGTTTCTTTACAGCAATTGCACGCCCTGAACCTGGTTTCGTGGCATTGATAGTGCATGAATCAATCCATCCTCTATAAACATCACCGAAACCTCCTTGGCCTATTAAATTCTGTCTACTGAACTTTTGAGTAGCAGTCTTAAGGACACTGTAAGGAAAGATATTGAGTCCATAGGACGGAAGACCTCTGCTTATCTTGTTCAAAGTTTGAACTGGTGGATCTTCAAGAATGGTTGAGAAATCAAGTACTTTAAATCGAATAATATGTCTTTCTGCGCATAAGAAGCATAACAATGTGTGAGTACCCTTATCAATTACTCGATAGAAATAGTGTAAGAAAATTTGAGAAGAGTAGTACCTTTATGATCATTTGAAGAGATAGAGGAGTTGTTAATGATAGAAGCTTTTGATATAACCTCTGGAAGGGAAATTTGTACCCTATCTCCTAAATAAATCAGATTAAACTTGTTTAGAAACTATAACTTAATTCATAATAAAGCTCTTGAAAGTGATATTTAAAGCTATCAATCTAATTATGGTGAGCTAACCATTGCAAGGTCCAGCAATGCCAACAGGTTCTGTGTCTTCTGCTGCCTTTTTCCTTAAACAATTTCCCATTACTTGTAAAGATCAAACTGAAACAAAAGAATGTGAATGCATGAATTGTAAGGATATTAATCTGGTTCAGATCAAGAACAAACCAAAGGGATTATTCATTGTGTTTTAATTAATTTTATAGGCCAAATCAAGCTAGATTGGGTGATATGGACAATGTGAAACTTTTGTGTAAAGAACAAATGTTATGCATTTTTAAATGCTTTTGCTATGATTATTCCTATGTTGTAGAGGTGAGATTTAAAAACCCTTGGGCATATTTTTGTTGAAAGGCTAGCTCCACTAGTTTCATTGGTGTTACTTGTTAGGAGCTAGAACTGAGGTGTGCTTGAACTCTATTGTCCAATAAACTAGTGGAAACTAATCTGTTTGATGATCAAGTGTTTTCATTTTATATTATAATGGCAGAAAGACAAATTTAGTTCCTTAATTTAGTCCAAAAATGACCGGTTGGATGGTTGTTGGTTTCTTCAGATATTTACTAAGCTTAGGTTTACAGACGATGGATAAGAACTTGGTTTGATCGAACAAGACATGAGGGCGAGAGGAAGAAGGGTGGTCTTAAGATGGCAGGAAAGGGTCCTCTGTTTTGGCGGTGAGGAAAGGATATCCTTTCCTTCATTTTGGCTTATTGATTGTCATCTACCTTTTGAGTTTGTTCTTCAGTTTTCCTATACTTTTTATTGGCGATATGCATGCAGACATGCAGTTGCTTCATGTTGTAATAATGTTTGCACAAAGACCACCATTTTAATTACCACCCTGGCTTGTAGACAAAGAAAAAAGTGTTTCTTTCTCCACAGTGTCACCCTTTCTCTCTGTTACCTCTGGTCAAAACATTAGTCCTCTCAAAACCATAGGACTGCCAAAATTCACCAGTCTTCTGCTTATACAGCTTCCAATCGAAATATCTTCACAACGTGAACGTGAACGAGTAGTAACATAGTACGTGGGGACATAATCATCAAAATCATAACTAATACTATCAAACACTACATCTAAAATATGTCCTTAATCATTGGCAGTCAAAGCAAAAACATACCCCCACTTAACAGCCGATCTGGATGCAACACAAAAATCCTGCAGACTCTTAAATAAGGTGTTTGTCGCAGCACAACTGATTATAGGGTGCATTACATCTTCCCTTTTATAATAATGTTCCATTGCACACAATTAAACAAGGCAAATTTGCAACCAAGATGATGGTTGTCTATGAAAGCTGCTCATGAACATCCTTTTAGACCTTAAAGGCCAGTTTTTGGTAAATTGCAGATGCCTTTTGATAGAGTGTCAGAGATGTGATAACCAGGTCATCTCTGATACAGGGTTTGTGCGAGTTCAAAACGGTTTCTTTCATAAGCCCAATTAATTGGGGCCCAATTGGCCCAAAATACAAAACCGACTCTAGAGTCTAACCTATTAATAAAGGCGGCAAAAAGTTGCTTTTAAGGTTTCATTGTTCGTTCTTCTCTTTTCCTTACGTTTGATGTTCAGCTAACAATCTTCTGCGGAACTCTCGAAGAAGTTGAATTTCACTTCTGTAAGTAAATAAAGAAAAACGTTATCTTATCTTTAGGGTTTAGTTAGTGTTATTGTTTGAGTGGGTGTTTGTTGTGTTTTTTCGGCCATAAATATGTTGGATATTAATCTTTTTCGGGAAGAGAAAGGAGGAAACCCTGAACTTATCAGTGAATCGGTTAGGAGGAGATGTAAGGATGTTGGTATTGTTGATGAAATCATTGAACTTGCTAAAGAATGGCGACAACGTAAGTTTTTATTAGATTTTTTTTTTTTTATAATGAAATTTATAGGTTTTGGATCTGTAATTATGTGTACTTGTGATTAATTAGGAAAATTTGAGTGGGATAATCTACAGAAGGATCTCAACAAAATTAACAAAGAAATAAGAGACCTTAAACTCGTGAGTTGTTTAATTTACTTTGTGTTGTTTTGGGTGATATATATATGAGGGTTTTTTGTGGTTTGTTTTGGATCTGATATATGGAGAGTGTACGGTTAGGCAAACAAAGATGCAACTGAGAAGATTAAATATAAGGATGAGAATGAGATCGAGAGATTGATAGCGGAGAAAAGAGTTGATAAGGACAAGGCAAAAGCAGAATTGGATGCGAAATTGGCGAACTGTTGGAAATCTCGTTCACGATTCAGTACCTGTAAGCATAGATGAGGTAAACAATGTTGAAACTTGGAAGCTTAAAACTGACTTTTCAGTACTAGATGTAACACTTTCTAGATTTCTTTGCCACTTGAGAAAATACAACTACTTTGAATTTATGGAATCAAAGACGTACGATTTATATATGTATTTCAGCTAATTCTTTTTTGTTTGCAGGAAAACAATGAAGTTGTTCGGTCGCGGGGGGAGAAGCGTATGGAGCCAAACTTACGGAATCATTTTGACCTTGTTAAGCGCCTTGGCATTGTAGATACACTAAAAGGTAGCCAAAAATAATCACTTACAGAACTTCTCATGTACTAATACTTTTCTAAGTATTATGTCATAGAATAGTAATGTTTCTATTTTTAAACACTACGGTATATCTGCTCCAGATGAGTTTGTAGACATACTTACTTTTTTTGTAGGTGATTGTGTTATGGGGGTTATCCATAGCTAGAAACCCACATGACCTTCTTTGAATTGAGCTCGATCATAATGCACATTTGTTGTTTGTGTAGGAGCCCATGTAGCGGGAGGCCGGGGATATTACCTAAAAGGAAAGGGTGTACTTCTCAATCAGGCACTAATAAATTTTGCTCTTGAATTTTTGGAACGACGTAATTTTGAAGAAATATATACCCCATTCTCCATGAAAAAGGATATCATGGGCAGATGTGCTCAACTAGCCCAATTTGATAAAGAACTTTATAAGGTATTTCAGTTTTTTCATCACTTTGATTCCCTTGTCATTGTATGTCATTATATAAGGTGTCATGATTTTTAAAATGTTCTGTTATATTCTTTTGCACCTAACCAATCCATCATTCCATAAAAAATGATTTAAGAAAAACGATTGGTTAGTAAACATACACGTGATATATATAGTTAAACATTAATTATTTACTTGACAATTTATTTATTTTATTAAAAATACAAATAATTTCCTAGTTGATAGAATAATAGGTATCTCTGCTAAATCTGACCTGATTCGTATTAACCAGGTAACCAGTGAGGGAGATGACAAGTCGGGAAATGATGACAGGTATCTTATTGCTACATCTGAACAGCCACTGTGTGCTTATCACTTGGGCGATCAGATCCAACCTAAAGATCTACCTCTTAGGTCTGAACAGCTTCTCAACCATCGTTTTTCTTATTAGCAATGACAGCTTAGTTTCTAATTGCTATCGGCTGTTTCACAGATATGCTGGATACTCGACCTGTTTCCGTACAGAAGCAGGTTCGCATGGTGGTGACACCTTGGGTATATACCGAGTCCATCAATTTGAGAAAGTGGAATAGTTCTGCATTACCAGCCCAGATGACAATAAGTCGTGGGAAATGCTTGAAGAAATGATTACAAATTCAGAGGATTTTTATAAGGAGGTACGAGGATATATAGAAATTTTCTACCATTCTGATCGACAAGTTATTCTTGCTTAAGTTTGTCTGAAACTTGATTTCTCTGCAACAGCTGAATATTCCGTATCGAGTAGTGAACATTGTCTCTGGTGCTTTAAACGATACAGCTGCAAAGAAGTATGATTTGGAAGCATGGTTTCCTGCATCTCAAACATATAGAGAGTTGGTCTCGTGTTCAAATTGTACAGACTACCAGTCCAGAGCATTGGATATTCGTTACGGACACACAACAAACGTAAGTGTTTTTGGTTTTCCACATTTGTTGGTATTCTCTAACATATAAAATCATGTGTGGCTTAAATGGTTAATGCAACTGAAAAGCTATTGTCTATTTGTGCGATAATGGTGTTTAATAGATTTTTACCGTTGTACTTGGCAGAAAAATGATCAGGAAAAGAAATATGTTCATTTATTGAACTCCACTTTGACAGCAACACAGAGGACCATCTGCTGCATTCTTGAGAATTTCCAAAGGGAAGATGGTATTGAAATTCCCACAGCCCTACAACCTTACACGCGGGGTCAAACCTTCCTGCCATTCCCAGAGATCTCGGATCCTCAACAAAAAAATGCCAAAGGAAAGAAATCGAAAGCATAAACATCTGTTGTGAAGCTTTGAAAGGAGTCTTTTTATCAAGTCAATACAAGGCTGTAAATTGCAGATGCCCTTTGATTTATTGCGGATTTTTGTAAATCATTCCAGTATAGTTTTATATGGGAAATGATATAACAAGTAACTTTTGAGAAGGACACCAATCATGATATAATGTGCGTGACGGAGAGCACACAAAATGGCTAAAAGTTGGGACAAATTTTCCTGATATCCAGTCTTTAAGACTTAAAAACTAAGCTAAAATTTAATTGAATATCAACATTCAACTTGCTAATATCTTTTTTATGTAATGGAAGAGTTGATGTTTGGATGAAGGAGATGGAAGAACAAACAAAATCAATATATTGTGCCAGATAAGAACGCATGTTTGGGCAGAGCTGGTGCAGGAGCTATTCTTAGAGACTCATTTCGTTGATTCATTGCTGCATTCACACAACCTATTCCTTTTGCTTCTGCACTCTTAATATTATACCCTAAGATTGTTACTCCTGGCAGTGTTACAACTTGCAATTGAATATCCTCAGTGCAAACCCACTACACCAGTGTGCACCTTATGGCAAAATATCAAGGACCTCATGGGGCGTATTCGACATCTTCGATTCCAAGCCAATGGTGCTGCTGATGCACTTGCTAAACATGCCATGCAACAAGTCTGTGCGCGAGATCACTCAACCACATTGCCCTATACTGTACATAGGATTTGATTTTGCCATCAAACTGCTGCAGCAGTCTATGGATTCCATATACCAATGAGGCCCAGCCCATGAGAAAATATAACCCTACTTCTTTCTCTAAAGCCTTAAACAACTAAAACATCATCACTTTTATCAAACATTTTGCGAGCAATTTCTTTTCTTGTGTGTTTTACTTACACCATGGATGGAGATAGAGTAGCTTGTTCGACTGAAGTAGTAGTAGTAGAAGAAGAAGAACGAGTTGCTGCTGAAGCAGATTCTTTAAACAACAAAGCAATCGAAAAAGAAGAAGATGTTGTTGAAGAAGTTGTTCGAATTCAGTTAACAACAGAAGAACTTATAGCTAAATCTATAGCACCAGTGAAAACTCAGTATCTTCGACCTCCACCTCCAAGGTCTAAGGATGGTGGAGAAGGAATTGATAAGAAATCTGTTTCTTCAAATGTTATTAAAGAGAAGAAATCTAAAAGGCAATTGAAAAGAGAACGCCAACAGGTTTGTAATTTGTCAAAATTAAATTGCATTTTTCTCTTAGAATACTGTTTTCTTGCCATATAATGTTAAAAAATATAGTTAAAATGTGTCCAAAATGTGAAAAAAAAGAAGAAAACGTGTACAACTTTGTTGTTAAACAGTTGCAGTACTTTCTGTCAGATATTTACCTTCTTTCTTCGCATTTTCTTCACATTCTTTTAGGAACAAAAATCTGCATTGCATATATGTGCTGAGGTAGCAAAGGCTGGGAATGTTGGTGCATGTCGTTATGGTTTGAAATGCCGTTTCAGCCATGACTTAGAAGCCTTTAAAGTTCAGGTACTTATCTATTTGTATTCACGTTTAGACTTTGTTGTCTTACAATTGGATGGTATTCTTCTGTGTCATTTTGTTAACAGTTGATCGTGTCTGTTTTTTGTATGCAGAAACCAGCAGACATTGAAGGAACTTGTCCTTTCCTCAATTATGAAGGGCCATGTCCATACGGCTTGGCTTGTAGGTTTTCCAGTACACATAAACTTGAAGTTACTGCAGAGTCCTCCGAGTTTCAAAAGAAAACCTCAGAAGTTAATGGATTGAAGAAAGATGTTCAGAAACTTCTTTGGAAGAATAAAATGAGCTTTCCCAAAGCTGATGATCAGCTTAAAGTCCTTGGCCTTTTGGTATGATCAGATCATATAATGTAGGATGTTGTACATCTTCTTTGATTTTCTAATTATCCATCTTAGAACATTCTGCCACATACCCTGGTATGATCAGATCATATAATGTAGGATGTTGTACATCTTCTTTGATTTTTTAATTATCCATCTTAGAACATTCTGCCACATACCCTGCTATAATTGGAAAGGCTGTTTCCCATTTTACATTTCACATAGTAGCTATATTTTGACAAGGAAGAGTTAAGGGTCGAGTAGGGAGAAAGCAAAACTAATTAATGTAATAAGTAACAACAGATCTTAGGATAAAATACTCTAAAATTCAATCAATTTTATACTTCGAAGAAATAATCTCGTGTGTGCAGTGTGTGTGGAAAGGAGGTGCTGGGAAAAAAGATTATGTTAGCTGTCCTTTTAATGACAGGCTGAGAATAACCCTCTGGTTGTGTTCTGGATTATGCGTCGAAAGTGTTAATCTAGTTATAATTTCAAAATCACATTCAGTCAACCATATTCTACTCCCCCTTTTGAAGGGCTTCTTTGGAGTGCTCTAATAAATTTCTTTTTGTCATCATGTAATAGGAGAACGGCCAATTATTTGTATTTTGTCTCATTCTGTACTCTCATATTCTTCTGTTAGAATATAATTATTCACGTATCTTTTAACTGCAGAACAAATCAAAGACAAAAGATGCAGAGGTCAAAGAGAAGGCAGGTGATGAGCCTGTTCTAAATGGTTCTTATGCTGATTGTGAAGTTATTGATCTGGGGGATGATGTTATTTCTGATTCTGTTAGTACAAAAGACTGTTGTCCAGAAGTGCCAGTAGAAGAGGGGATTCTCGACAACGCAGTTGCTGTTGACGATTCTCAACCCTCAAAGAAAGCCAAAATTGCAGTCATTGACAACTGTGGCTCCAATGAAAAGGATAATGGTATTGTTTCCCTTACTCTCACCGCCTCTTTAATGTGTTTATAGGGTATAATGGTTGTTATTGTTCGATGTAGTTTAATTTAGCTTCGCTATATTGGGTGTTGAAGCAGGATTAGATCCTCTCAAAGAAGGCTCACAGGATATACATGCACAAACTGAAGTACAAGTGATTCCAACTGATACCTATTACTGTGAATCTGATAAAAGCCTGAAAATTCATCCACGTGAAAAGAAGCTAATTGATTTCAGAGGGAAGCTGTACCTTGCACCTTTGACTACAGTTGGGAATCTTCCTTTTCGAAGGGTTTGCAAAACGCTTGGGGCAGATATAACGTGTGGTGAAATGGCTATGTGCACAAATCTCTTGCAGGTTAGTATATTGATAGGTTTGGATTGTAGCTTACAGATAGTTAGGATTGTCACTTTGGTTGAAGACAATATGCGAATGCAGCTGTTATTAGTTGTTGGCTTAATTACTGATAAGTACTGCATACTTATGCATGCTATATTTTATACACCACATCCTTTTTTTTCTTCAAAAGGAGATTACCCCCCCACAACAAAAAAAAGTCAACATTACGCTTTTAATTTTTTTTTGTTTTGGCACACTGTAAAAACCTGTTGTTTACATTATTATTTTTATCTATAAGACAATAGTTTTTATAATTGATGCGATGCAGGGTATTACACAAAATCTCGTCATCACAGATAGATCATTTAATGATTATTACAGATAGATCTCGTATGGGCTTATTTTGTTCTTTAAGTATTTGAAGCCTTAAACATACAAGAGATCTTTAGAGAAATTCTTTTTGGGGTCAAAAGCAACGGGACATTCAACAAAGTTTTGGAACTTGGTTTAACCAATTTATGCAAGTCGCACATTTGATTTATTTGGAACACCAATGTATGATCGCATGGTGAAGGTCTAAAACTAGCACCAAGCCGAAAATAAGGGGTTTAGATCCTTTTATTATGATAATCCCCTTTTGAGTTTTCCATGATTGATAAAAGTTTGTAATCTGGGTTATACAGAATCACAGAATGATCAGAAACTGAAACAGAAGTTCTTAATTTGGGAAATTAATGTAGAGAATAGAGCAAATTAAGAGTGGGTATGCAGCATTTGTAAGGACAAATGATTAATTTGCTCTGTTAATAGCAATGTGCGCCTTTTTTTTTATTATTATTATTATTACTGTAGATTGCTGTTGTAGTCTTTTTTTATTTTTTTTTATTTTTTATGTCAATGGGGTTTTAATGTTTTCTTATTAATTGTGAACCCCTTTTCCTAACTTGATTATATTTCTGTTGATTCAAGAAATCGATTCTCGGAAAATGTTTCCAGTGACTGATTCCTAGTAATTAAATTTCCAGATATAGAAAATCTGAATTGGGGTTTTATCATGTGATGTTTTTTTACTGCTATGGTATATGCGCTTACAATACTGGTGGTGAAGGTTGGGGAAGAAAATGTCAAAATGAAGAAGACAATGGCTCAAAGGTGCCATGGTAATGCCATTGTCTGTGATATACAAAGTATTTTCCAATCATATGTATGTAAAAAAAAAAAAGAATGCCACACTCTCACATTCCATTATTGCCTTCATGGGATGTTAACGAAATACAAATTTGGTAATTTTTACCAAGAAAAGTTATGATTTAGAGTAAAAAATCGCATATGTACGATGTACTTTTAGGTGAATAGACCTAATATACAATATGCACTGAATGCTGATGCCTAAAAGCACAATGAAGGAGACATCATTCTCAGTGTAGGAGTTTTTTTCATCAACAACTAAGTAAGTTGGCCTAATCTACAATATGTACTGAATGTCCATGCCTAAAGGATAATAAGGGAGACATCATTCTCAATGTGGGAGTTTTTTATATCAACGGTTAATTTTGCTTGAGTTGTGCTTCTGAAGATGATAGTATAAGAAATACTTCAAACTGATGCCTTTGTACTTGATGAAATTTATTCTCATTTTATTTTATATGTCAAGGAAGCATATGCTTACTCAGTTTCAATCTTTATATCTTTTATTATTTTCAAATAATGCATTTTCTTATATGGAATTTCACTCTAGGGACAAGCGTCAGAGTGGGCACTGTTAAGACGACATTCATCTGAGGATTTATTTGGGGTACAAATATGTGGGGCATATCCTGACACTGTAGCACGTGCTGTTGAACTTATAGATCGTGAATGTGAGGTTGATTTTATTGACATAAATATGGGGTGCCCAATTGATATTGTGGTTAACAAAGGTGCTGGGTCTTCTCTTCTTACTAAACCTATGAGGATGAAGAACATTATACAATCAGCTTCTGCCACGGTGGACAAACCTGTAACTGTCAAGGTAATTATACATAAAGCAATAAGTGGGCCTAAAGATTTCAATTCATAATGTCCTGCACTGCAGAGATTGGCGTGCATTAATTTGTAAGTTCACACACAGGTTCACACAAGCTATTCAAAAGTAGACTTACACAAAGAATCAAGGGATGATTTTTGGTGGAGATGATCTCCTCCCAATTCTTATTGCCCTCTCAAAAAAATCAGCTCATTCCGATATGTCTAACCATGTCAAATACTGCTGCAAAGTTAAGAATTTTTTTATCCTTAGGTAGATGATAATACTTTCATATCTTTGCGCAATATTTAACATTCGTAGACATATCCAGTTGAGCTGATTTTTGCGTGTATGGTCGCCATGTTGAGGAGAGCATCAAGATCGTCCCTTAGTTCATTGTAAATGTTCCCTTTTAAAGCACTCCACTCCAAATATGGAACTGCGCAATGAAATGAGGGCTGGATTGTGTGAAGATGTACTCCCTAAAATGAAGATCATCCTCATAAAAAATTAGTTCACAAGGATGTGTCTAACCATGTCAAATATTGTTGCGAAGTTAGAAATCCCTTATCTTTAGATAAATTATATAACATTCATATCTCTGCCACCATACCTGGTTAGCCATATTTGAGTGAGCTGGATTATGTGCTGGTAGTTTTCCTGTTGAAGAGGGCATCTTCACAAAAGATCACCCTTAATGTGTAGGTCTATTGGAGTATATAGTTATATATATTGTAGCCTGTCACAACTCACAAGTTCTGCTCCTTTTTCAATCAACAAGAAACTAAAATGAATTGATAAAGATGTACAACCGATAGGAACCCAGAGAGGAAATATCATGTTTGGGTTAAAAGAAACGGTTTGCTTGAACAAATCCTGCTCCCTCACATCTTTTTGTTAAGTGTTATAGTCATGCCATTGCTCCAAAATGATAACAATAAATATATTATTGATCCTCCTTCAAACATTGCCCCAGGTACGCACAGGTTATTTCGAAGGGAGAAATCGCATTGACTCTTTAATATCAGATATTAGTCACTGGGGTGCCAGTGCAGTAACTATTCATGGCCGGTCAAGACAGCAGCGTTATAGCAAACTTGCTGATTGGGATTACATATACCAATGTGCAAGAAAGGCCCCTGACGCATTGCAAGTGCTAGGAAATGGTGATGTTTTTTCATACTTAGACTGGAACAAGCACATGTCTGAATGTCCCGAACTTTCTGCATCTATGATTGCTCGAGGTTCACTTATAAAGGTTCTTTTTTCTCAAAGCTATGTATTTCCTCTGAAGTTGCTTTAATACTTGTAGTACTTTATGTACTTATGTATTTATATTACAGCATTGTTAGTGGCCGAGAATTTTCAAATGTATTTTTCGTGAATTTATGTATTGTTTGATATATCCAGCTTTATTTCTTGACGTGTTGAAGACTTTTCATTTTTTAACTGACTATTAATGACAATCTCTTTGCCAAGCAGCCTTGGATATTTACTGAAGTCAAGGAACAGAGGCACTGGGACATATCTTCTGGTGAACGGCTAAATATTCTAAAAGACTTCTCCCGTTTTGGCCTTGAACATTGGGGATCTGATACAAAAGGTATGTCTTGATGTTTTCGTAACAGAAGGCTCATTATTTGCAGGTGCACCTTATTTGAAGCTCTTTTTTAAACTACACTATGTGAAAGGCCTCTAGAAATATAGCTCTTTAAACCACCATCTTTTTTCTGCCTTTCTCTCTACTCTCATTGTTATGGTATAATGTTTTTAATTTTTTAGGGGTAAGGATTAATGTTTTTGGAATTAAAATATTATACTGCATTGTTCATAATTTACTATGAGTTAGCAGCTTATATAGGCAGCTTGCAATCCCTTTGTTTACTCAGGTGAGCTTTGTAGTCCTTGTAAGTTCTCTTGATATATAATAGTAGCCAAATTTTCGTGAAGAGTATTGATATATTGTTCTGAAAAAACTTGTTCATAATTTTTATGGGCATTGTAATGACTAGTGACCAACATAGCCAAGCAATACAGTTCACATTTTTATACTGAAGTGTGTACACTACAACTAGTGCTGGTCAAGAAACCGAGAAACCAATCCGGCATATTTTTTCAGTTTCTAAAGTTATCGGTTACAAAAATTTTGAAACCGAAATTTGCGGTTCGGTGTCGGTTTCTATACTTTGGCTGTGAACATATCCGAACCGATCCGAAGTAACACAACCATAACACTTTTGTGCTCTCGTATTATTCTTCTCTCTCTCTTTTTCTCTTTGTTTCATCATAATACAACAATTATAAAACATAGTGTATATTCTTTTTCACTCAATTCTTAATTTGATGATAAAACAAGGATGGGGAAGTAGATAAGAAGAAGATTCTTACTGATTGCTTAAATTGTTACAGCGTTGGAATGAAGGAAATTGGGTGATATTCAATACAAGCTAAGGTACAAAGATTTAGTGTGTGAGAGTTTACAAAAAAGATCAAGATACAAGAAGATGATCAGTTGCTAACTCGTGGCCCGAATCAAAATGTTAACTGGTTTACGTGGGTATTTACAGTTGTTAAAAAGCCCAAAATCAAGGCCCAAGCCGAGTACCCGATCCGATCCGAACCGAGTATCTCGGATTGGTTCTGATCCGGTTTCTACCATGCTTCGGTTCGGTTTCGGTTTGGATTTATGAAAAACCGAATATTTCGGTTCGGTCCTAAACTTACCCTATATCCGACCCGAACCGGACCGAGTCCACCCCTAACTACAGCCCTATAATACATGTCTCCATGTTTTTTTATAACATGAGGACAAAAATAAAATTAGGGGGTATCTCAACTTTGCCTAAAAAAGCAGGCGAAATTTGTTTCTGTTTACCCATAAAAAGTCACGGTTGGAATAGTACACACTCGTCCAAGTGGATCCTGTTCTGGGCACGACACCATTGCATTCAAGTTAATAACCTTGGACAGTCTTTGATGCATATGCATAAAGATAGCATGTGCAAGGCACATGCCTCATAGTTCCTGCAGATTCCTATATGGATTAGAACATCCCTAGTAGTAGTTTCTATTTACTTAGCTTTCTAGTGTAGTTAGGATTAGGTTTAGGTTATTATAAATAGGGGATTGCAAACCCTATTGAGTAGGTTAGATTGAAGATTTGTTTATGTCTTGAGACATTAAATTCGTTTTTGTGAAGAACCCTAGTTTTTGGGTGTTCAAACCATTTATTTAATTGGTGTTCTTATTATTGTTTGCTTCCGCCGATAGTATTACATTAAAATTGGTATCAAGAGCTTGTTTTTTCTGGGTTTAGAAGATAAAAACCTGATTTTTTTTACAAGAGCTGTGTTCATGTTGGTGATTTGAAGATGGGTTATCGTAGAAGAGGTCAAAGAGAGTTTTCGCCGCCGTCCGATCGTTGGAGTTTACAAGAATCGAAGCGTTATACCGATTCTGAATATAAAGCTCCTAACTTTGATCCTAGCCGCCGCTTTTCTCTTTCCAGAAGGTATGAACCTCCTTCTTCCTCTCGTTCCCCTTCTCCCCTACGCAGGCGACGTCATAGTTATTATGACGATGGATATTATTCCCACCACCAGCAGGACACACACCCTCCTCGATGTGGTTTTCAGCAACAATATGTTGCTTATGGTGTTAAATATTCCCATGGAAACCGTCCAAAGACTTATGATCACGATGGTCTTCGTAATCGCAATTCTAAGGTTACTCCGTATGGAGAATACCCACACTATATTGAATCTGAAATCGATTCTAAGAGCAATGCTTCCATGACGTCACCAAGCATACAAAAAGGTTTGAAGGAACTTTTAAATTGCTTCACTAAATTAAAAAGTCAATTTGCGTCTTTTAAAGAAGAATTTGTTGAAGAAGAGAAACGACTTGACAAAGAAGCGGAGATTAATTTCTTACTCAACATGTTTGAAGAAGAAAAATACGTCACTCGTACTCGAATTGGTGGTTTACAAAGTTACAATCTTGTTGATTTCTTTTCCGTTTTTGGTGATGATAGTGATGATACATCTAGTTTTGTGTCTCTTGAGTTAGAAGTTGCATGTGTGGATCAAGTAGAAGATTTGATTGAAAAATCTGCAAGGGGGATAAATAAGAAGTTCTATTTGTTGCCCGAGCAAGGAAACCTGGTTGTTGTCCATGACAATGGTAAAGAGGATGAACGTTCTCGGAATTTCGCTCATCACTCCCATAAATCGATGAATTCCATTGATTCTGACCGACAAATTGATTATTTTTATCATCCCCACAAATTCCGTCCCATAAAAGTAATTGGTAATTTGTTTGGTGGTTATGTTGATCCTTATCTATTCCAAGATGAGAATGGATTTTCTCCATGGAGGGACAAACACCTTCAATTCTTATTTCTTGACATGCGGCTATATTGTTCCAATCAATTGGGTTGTCCTAATGATGCACCTATGACATTAATGTCCATCATTCTTTCTGCAAGCAACTATCTAGGGAAGATTCATGGCCGGATTTTCTGCACCAACGTAAGGTTGAGGTTGAGGTTGAGGTTGATGTACAAGAGTCGTTTTGAACTTTGGAGGATGTTAGTACACAAACTCGAGGACGAGTTTTTTCAAGTTGGGGGGATTTGATGCATATGCATAAAGATAGCATGTGCAAGGCACATGCCTCATAGTTCCTGCAGATTCCTATATGGATTAGAACATCCCTAGTAGTAGTTTCTATTTACTTAGCTTTCTAGTGTAGTTAGGATTAGGTTTAGGTTATTATAAATAGGGGATTGCAAACCCTATTGAGTAGGTTAGATTGAAGATTTGTTTATGTCTTGAGACATTAAATTCGTTTTTGTGAAGAACCCTAGTTTTTGGGTGTTCAAACCATTTATTTAATTGGTGTTCTTATTATTGTTTGCTTCCGCCGATAGTATTACATCAATCTTCTAGGTCTTGGTAATTTTCGGTTTAGCTTGAAAAAGGTATTTAGGAGTCTTATGCGGAGGTAGTGAGGACGTTTGGAAGATTCCTTGGGTGAAATGGGATATAATTTGCCTTGCTAAGGAGGTGAGCAACCTTGATGCAAGCATTTTCTTTTGGTAAATGAGGCATTCTTAGCTAAGTGAATGTACAGATATGGTGAAGAGCAAAAGGCTCTTTGGGTTAAAGTTATCGTGGACAAGTATGGACACGGCAGGAAATATTGGGGCATTAAGGTTCCAATTACCCTGTTTGGGACTAAGCTATGGTGAGACATCACTAGTGGGTGGAGAAATTTCCTAAATGCATCTCATTCAAACCCAAGTCCGGTGAAGACAATCTCATTTCGACGTTATGTATGTATAGGAGCTAGCTCTTTGAGGAGGCAATCCGACTTCATGGTTGCCTTAGGTTTTAACAAGTATGCAACGATCGAGGACAATATTCTTACACAATGATGTGGTATGAGACGGGATCTTTAGAAGACACCATAATGATAGGGACTTAGAAGATTATGGCTCTTTAATCGTTACCATTCATATATGTGACTCGTAACTTCCAATGGAAACAGATATGGCCACATGTTATGCCATACATGGTGGCATTTTCTCTTGGGCGGCTTACTTGGGGAGGACTCAAACTATTGATAAGTTGATTCATTGAGGGATGGAGATACAAAATGTATACCCCATGAGTAATGAAGAAGAAGAGGATGTTGACCATCTTTTCATGCATTGTTTGGTTGCTATTAGACTTTGGCAGGTACTACTTACCTCTTTTAACGTGCCATGGTTGGTAGTAGGGAATCTCTTCAAGTCATTGGGAAGTAGACTTGTTGTGGCTCCACTACTACCAAAGGCACTTGTGGACAATATTTTGAGAGTGTAAGTGTGGGCTATTTATAAAAACGGAACAGGTGGACCTTTGAGCACGAAACTAAGGAGGCTCATAAACTAAGTTAAGGTACACCTCTATGACTGGTCTCGGGCGTGCGTGAGTGACGTTTAAAGACGTCCCTTTTTCAGGATTTTATGTGTAGGTGGGATGGACTTCTAAAGGCTTGAGGGTATCTTCTTGTATGGGGTAGTTCCTTTGTATTTGAGCTCTTTTATGAACCCTTTGGTAGGTTGGTGTCTTGCTAATATTCTGGTAAGGCCTGCGATGTAACCTCTTTCATGATTAATGAAATAATAATAATTATTATTATTGATAAAATGATAATAATAAAAATAAAATAAGGAAATGCTGTAGTTTGCATATCAATTTTATTTTTTATGCGTTTACGTACCATTTTATGACACACCTATATGTTGTGTACTTGTGTTGCAGCACATTAATCATTGTTACTTATCTTGATATAGAATGTTCAGCACATGCCCATTGAGAGAGTTCAGCTACATACTCGTTGAGAGTATCATAACCATTTCTTTTAAATTGGTTACACTTTCATGTGCCAGTTGATCATACCTGTATGGTAGTTTGTAACTACTTTGTGTAGCACTATGGTATATTTTTATTAAATGTTCATCACACGCTTTTCAAGAGCATCCTTAGCATTTTACTTTATTTCCTATGTGTAGACAAACAGCACGTCATCCCTAAATAGTAAATAGTACCTCCCAACACAATTTTCTAATTTTTCTATCACGAAATATCTTGATCGAATCTTGTCACTGCAAGTTTATCCTAAACCTCAAAAGTGCTGATGTAGCAATTTTTATTGCATAAAAGATTAAAAGTTAGGATGTGACCACAATCCAGCAAAATGTTGACTAGAGTTATAGATCTCCCCTTCTCGGTATTAATAAATGAAGGTCCCCTCCCACAATACCATAAGAACGATCTGCTCTGCATGCCGAATTGGCTTCACCACTTTGGGAGCACTATTTACATTAGAAAAGGCCCAAGGAGACTGCTCTGCTGTTCTTAGTTTGATTGATTGACAGTAGCAGCTGAGACTAAAGGTCTCAGACAGGGCCCAATCTCATTAGTCATTACATAATTTCCCATGTCTCTTGTTTGCATTTCCTAAATTCTAGCAGTTATAAATTTATGATTATCTTTATAAAAAGCATCCTGCACGCTTTGGCTGGATTTGTCCTGAACTAAACATGTTTTGCTTACCTGCAGGAGTGGAGACAACCCGACATTTCTTGCTTGAATGGCTCAGCTATGCATATAGATATATTCCTGTAGGCCTATTAGATGTTATCCCTCAACGGCTGAACTGGCGTCAACCCAGCTACTGTGGCCGCGATGACCTTGAGACACTAATGGCTTCCGATTCTGCAGCTGATTGGGTATGTACTTTTGAATCAATGGGTAATCATCATCATTCATCTATAATACATTCTTTAACTCTGCTCCATTTCCAATGCAGGTAAAAATCTCAGAGTTGCTTCTTGGTAAGGTTCCAGATGGCTTCACATTCGTGCCCAAACATAAATCCAATGCCTATGACAAAGCAGAGAACGGGTGAGTCAGACCTGGAGGTCCTGGGTTTTATTCTCACATGGTGTGGGGAGATTTTTATTGGTTATCACCTCGTTGCTGAAGTCTGGAAAAGAATAGCTGCTAACGTGGGACCAATAGGAAGGCTGGTAGAAACCACCAGGTGAACAAAATCGATTTTGTGACAAGCAACCATTCATCCCCCCCTCCATTCATTTTAGAGTTGCATCTTTACTGAGGTGTGCTCTAACTGCAAAACATGTTGTTTTGCTTTGTTATGAACTAATATTGTCCAATAAACAAGTGGAAACTAATCTGCCGGATGATCAAATGATTCATTTTATATTATAAACAGTGACAAATTGAATTCCTTAATTTAGTCCAAAAATGACCAGTTGGGTGCTTCTTGGATACTTCAGATATTTATTGAGCTTAGCTTTACAGACAGCGGATAAGAGCTTAGCTTCATCGAACAAGAAATGCGGGTTGGAGGAAGTTGGGTGGCCTAAAGATGGCAGGAAAGGGTCCTCTGTTTTGTCTGCGAGGAAAGGATACCTTTCCATTGTCATGTACCTTTGGGTTTGTTCATACCAGTTCTCATATATTTTTAGTGGCGATGTATGGTTCCCTCATGGCTGCAGGAAAAACAGTACTGCTGATGTTCCTAATTGTTCTAGGATTGATGGTAACTGTATATGCAAGCTAACAATAATTCTGTACTGACACACAACCTTTCATCCCCACTCTATGCACTTAGAGATCCATGTTGAGTATGTGTATATCTCAACCAATTCGATAATTGTCAGTTTTGTATGTTTGCCGATGCAAAATCACTTTAAATAATTTGAGTTGGAGGGTTGCAATTTACAGCATGTTGATAAGCTTATAAGCAATTCACGTCTGAAAAAAATTAGTATCACTTCAGCAGTTCCAAAATGGGCATTATGTGCTTAATCCCACGACCACCAACAAATCTGGTTCCATCTGTCTCAGTAGGGTGAATTTCTTGTCCACTGACTGCTTCTGTCTTCCTCTGATAGTCTGATGCTCTGCACCACGTATGACTCGAAATGTTTCCGAGGCAGCAGTGTTTTCGACACGTTAGAAACTGTTGTGCATGAAATCCTTTTTTACAAGATTTTTGTGTATGTGCAAAACCAAGCTCAGCAAACTTGATTTGGAATTATGGAACATATGGCACTTAGTTTATTATAACAAGTTATTAGCAAGTCCAGAATATTTTACAGATGGGACTCCTTAATTATAAGAAACAGAAGGCATGGAGTGAGGTTCCTGGAGTCCATGTAGGCTTAAACTTTGCGAGACCAACTGTATATCCATTCCCTAGGAAGATGCATCCGTAGCTAGTTGATACACCACCATAGACAGTTGCTCCAGTATCGAATGACCACAATATGTTTCCAGTCTGAGCATCCATGGCATAGATTGGACCATGAGGTGCCACAGAACCAGCAAAAAGGACATTATTGACTAAGGTCACTGGGCCATTCGATGTGTCATTGCTGGGGTTAGACGTCGACCAAATAATTTTCCCAGTATTTGCGTCTAATGCTACCCATGCCCCAGCATTTGTTGTTTGGTTGGTTGGTGCAAGTTGGAAGCTTACTCGGTTATTGTTTACGATGTTAGTATACACCCTTCTTCCATCAGTCGAGGCTCCCCAGGTCCCTCCTCCTTCAGTGCCCCCAGGCCCAGCTACCTGCACAGGTCAGGTATACCTTGGTTATGCTACAACTGATTGAGGTAATTAGCTAGACTGCTAGTTTACATTGAGTGTAGGATCTTACAGTGGACCAGATGATATCGCCATTTGTGCTATCTAAAGCCCATGCATATCCACTTTTCTGCACTGCAACCACGGCATCTCGTGCTGTCCCATTAACAATTATGCTAAGCAGCATGGGGCTTTCTCCAAAATCGGCGTCAATATTTGGTCCAGGCGGACAATTGGGACTGCTAGGAGTTAAGCACCCAAAGTACCATACATCATAGCCTCCTAATTGCCTAGACCACCTGATCTTCCCAGTTTCTGTATCAAACGCCAGGATAGAGTTGAAGTGAGTATCTGGCTGAATGCACCTATCTGGATGTGTTGGAACCGTTTGGTTGTTCTGTTCATCTTGGCATTTTAATACCTCAGGTGGAGCTGTATATAAGTTTCCAGTTGCAACATAGACTAGATTCCTTCTTGTATCAATAGAAGGGCTGCTACCCCATATAGCTGCTCCGGAGTAGCCTCCCAATTTGCCACCATTATCGGGAACGGTGTAGGTTTGCCATACAAGTGCACCAGTTCGTGCATTTAACTTAACCATGCTACCGCGAAATGTGCAGCATTGAGCTGGGCTCAGTCCCTCTTCTAAAGAAGACACTCCAACATAGAAATACCTGCAAAAATTATCAGTAGATCAATTCTAGCTAGAGCATTTTTCTTATTTCTTTCATATTAATATTCTACCCTAGAGTAGTGGCCGGAGTATGTTTCTTTCCACGAATAACATTGAAACGCAGTCATAGTGCAAAAATGTTGAGCGACTAACCCATTGAGTTCTGTCCCAGACATGGTAATAAGAGCTCTGAAACGATTATCGAGCTGTGTTTTCCACACAAGATCTCCTGTAAACCGATTGAGAGCTATGACCACTGCAGGTCCATATATTCCAACGATAAGAAGGTTACCAGCGATAGTAGGAGTAGCTCTTGAGACAGTTACATTGACCACAACGCCGGTAGAAGTAAGATTAGTTAATTCGCCAAGATTCTTATCCCACGCTAAACTACCATCCAAGGCATTAACTGCATAGATATGACCATTCCAGGATGGGAAGTAGACTTTGCCACCAAATATAGCTGGTGTAGCAGTAATGTCTTTCCCTGCATAGAATGACCACTTCAACCTTAATCTTGATACACTTAATCGGTTAATCACCAATTCTGTTGGTGCATACCTCCTGTTACTCAAATCTCCTCCATGATTGAGCCACTGATTCCAACAAATAGAATGAAATAATTAGTGAAATTTATACTGAAGTTACTATCACTAGTATAACAATAAAATGCCGAGACGAAGAAAAACATCACTTACAGCTGCACCAGCATTAGCAACAATAGTAAGTAGATATAACACTGTAAAAAGGGTGATCATCCCATTGTTGTTTCCACTTCTAGTAAGAGCCATAGTAATGAATAGAGGGAACTAAATTTAGTGTATAGAAATAATAGATGAGATTATAATTAATTTAACAGAATAAAGAAACTTTTTTAATACACTTTTTAAACTATATGGAAATGAATGAAACTTTAACTGACAGAATGAAGCACTGATGAGTAAAAGACACATAATTCTGCCCTGTTATCCGCTTCGACGGTTACACTGTATTGTCACCAAAGACTTCAATTCCTTGACAATCTATATTTCTTCAGGTTTTTGTTGCAAGCATGCACTGTAACTAAAGTTGATAGTAGATCAGATCTACATTATGGTTTTGATTTTCAGTACAGAAAGAAGGAGGCCCCCATTTAATAGCATTTCACCATTTTATTTTTAAGGCCCAAAGTATATCATAAGGCCCAGCCCATAGTGCATGGCCCATTTAGGTCACTGTTGAGATTAAAAAAAAAAAAATCAAAGTTGAAACTAATAAACCCTTCTGTTTCTCTCTCTCAGTTTACTAAGTCCAACAATAAATCAGTTTCTAAATACTATCCGAAATATCATGAAATCTTATCTTTTACTAATTCAAATCCAAATATCTCTCTTCTTCACCTATTTAAACATAGTTCAAAAAAATGTGATTTGATTGTTATTTACTACTTAACAAAATAAAATTAAAAAAATGGCTAAGTTCTCTTTGGTGATCTTGTTGTGTTTTACTTTTTCTGTTCTTAATCTTTGTAATGCAAAGAAACCAGTTGGTATCTATGAGTTAAAGCATGGTGATTTTTCTATGAAAGTTACTAACTATGGTGCAACCATACTTTCAGTATTAATCCCTGATCTGCAAGGTTTAGTTTTCTAAATTCTTTTGGTTTATTATGTTTCGCGTAATGAATACAAAAATGATATATCAAGTTATCAACTATATATATGCAGGGAATGTGGCTGATATTGTTCTTGGGTTTGACAACTTTGGAGATTACCTAGTAAGATATGATCATATCTATGATATCCATAATAGTTAATTATCTCTCATTGTATTTCTAATGCAAACTGATGTTTGATGATATGCTTTGTTGCAGACTGATGATGTATACTTTGGTGCCATTGCTGGCAGAGTTGCTAATAGGGTTGGAGGGGCTAAATTTACTTTGGATGGGAAAACTTACAAACTCATCGCTAATGATGGCAATAACACACTCCATGGTATATTTTCAACTGAAGAAATATATTATATATCTACATTCGTACGTGTTTTTTATCGAATAACTTGTGCACTTGTTTTGATAATTGATATGATCATTCAAACTGTAGGTGGGCATCGTGGATTTAGCGATGTAATCTGGACTGTAAGCGAGTATGTAAAAGAGGGTCCGCTTCCACGTATTGTGTTAAACTATAACAGCTTTGATGGAGAAGAAGGTGATTTATATATATAATGTTCCTTGACTTCCTTCTAATCTTAACAGCCTTGACTACGGTTTTGAACTGTGTTACTACGGCTTTGTACATTTCTAACACAAGTACTCAACAATGTCATACAGGATTTCCAGGTGATCTCCATGTATCCGTAACCTACGCCTTGACTGCCATAGACACTTTGAGTGTAACTATGAAAGCCGAAGCTCTAAATAAGCCTACACCAGTGAACTTAGCTCAACACACATACTGGAACTTGAGAGGACACAACAGTGGAAACATTCTATCACATGAAATCCAAATTTTCGGGTCCAACATAACACCTGTAGACGCTAATCTAATCCCCACTGGTGAACTCGCTCCTGTTAAAGACACACCGTACGATTTCCTTGAACCACGCAGAATTGGAAGCAGAATCAATGACCTAAAGTCTGGTTATGATATCAATTATGTGTTGGATGGACCATCAGATCAGATTAGAAAAGTGGCTCTTGTACATGATAGCTACTCAGGTAGAACATTGGAGCTATATGCTAATAAGCCTGGCGTGCAGTTTTATTCTGGAAACATGTTGACATCTCAGAAAGGAAAAGATGGAGCTATATATGGACCACATGATGGACTAGCTTTGGAGACTCAAGGTTTTCCTGACTCAGTTAATCATCCTAATTTTCCTTCTCAGATAGTTACAACAGAAAAACCTTATGAGCATTCTATGCTTTATATATTTTCTGGTAGATAAAAAAGACTTTTCTTTTCTCTGTTTTTTCTCCCCGATTGTAGAAGATAAAAAATGTAGGTAAGTTGTGATTACCAAGTAGTACATCGTCTAGAAAGCTTTCCCAATCCCTTACTCTTACTCTTTTATAGTAAATGGTATTTTTCTTTTTCTGTTTTGATGAATAATCACCAGAAATGTTTAAATGAGCTTTGTGATTTAGTTTTTAATGTTGATCATTCAATGTCAGGTCAGGTCAGGTTGAAGATAGTATTTTGGAATGAGTTATTCTTCTTGTACATATATGCTTACTCATAGTGCTAGTTAGCTATTGAATTCCATGGTTGATATAGTTATTCTCTGGAGAATCAATTACAAAAGGTTGCAAGTGTTGAATAGTGTATGAAGAATCACTGGAGAGAGCCAAAACTCCAAAAAGGATGTATGCTATTAACTATTTAAGTGCTGTGAAGAATGTATATTACATGATTACAACTTACAAGAATCTACATACTACTATACAGAAGTAATCATGCTACAAAACAATCAAACATATATAATAAATAAGGGAACCCTCAAGTAATACAAATATCACCTCCAGAAAATTATGAGAACGTATTGAATGATTGGGCAGATCGAGCAACCTTGATGAAGACATCCTCCAGTGTGGTATCAGCAAGACCCCATGCGTAAATTGTGAACATGCTCTTTGCCTTCTCAACTGCTTGGAAAACATCAGCAATTCTAACCTCTTGCTTTGGTAGTTCAAACTTCTGGGTCCCAGAAATATGGTAAATTCTTTTTGCACTTGGAGAGAGCCGATGCACTAGCTTCTCCACCTCCTGTTCTTGATTTGAGGCTGTTGTCATTGTAAACACATATGATCCTCCATATCTACCCTTTAGCTGTGAGTCATCGAACATACACAAGCAATCAGCAATTCTATGCTGATTTGAGCAGTTTATAACTTAAAGGTTGCTTAAATTTGGATGTCATGTAATAAATATATTACCTCATTTGGATTGCCTATGCACTGAAATGCACCATCGACAAAAATACCCAAACGGTCACAAAGAAACTCGGCCTCTTCCATGGAATGAGCTGAAACCATCAGCATACTTATATTAGCAAGTTTTAACTAAAAGTCATTTAATATAATAGTAGCATACTGAAATTGCCGATTTGAAATTTACGTTAGAATTCTTCCTCTAAGAGAGAGATTGATATACATACTTGTAAAGGTTCCATAATAAAATAAATTGATAATTTAATGAAAAGAAGGATAAAGATATATTACTGGTGAGAATAATGGCCCTCCCTTTCTTTGCCCGTTTCAGAACAGTCCACAAATTGTTTCTTGAAGCTGGGTCAAGCCCTGTACTGGGCTCATCCATGTAGACAACCTTTATAAAATTCCAAGAGATGGATTACAGATCTATAAATAGCACAGGGGAAGATCATATTTCACTCTTCCTCCTCAACATAATAGATAAACTAATGGAGCGATCAAGACATACTTTAGGATCTCCGATCAGTGAAATGGCAACACTTAGTCTCCTCTTCATACCCCCACTGTATTTCCCGGCTTGTTTATCACCAACGCCTCCATGAAATAGGTTTACACTCTTCAGAGACTCTTCTACTGCCTGCAACAACATAACACAAGAAAACAGAGAAATTAAATTTGTGCACAGCAGATATATGACCATATAACTTATAATGTTGACACGTTTGCAACGTTGACTCGCAATAGGCCCATAGCATTATCTCCATTCTTATCAAGTAAGAGTTTAAAGATTACCTTAGCTAAAAACATGCAACATGCAAGTGATATAGCGATTTCATCCGATTATTAGAATTCTTCTTATTAATGTTAGAATCTTTGTATTTTCTTTCCATCTTACGTATGATCAAAATTTAGGGAAGGGGGATTATCCATCAGCATGTATTTGCATGCCAGTTTCTGGGCACCACTAATCTAGGAAAGACATGGGGATGAACAGACAGCACACATGATCCAATATCTCTTGAATGGGCCAATCACCAAAGTGATCTCATAGACAAGAAGGAAAGTGATAAGTTGACTGCATCATCTGAGTTATTCTAACTCCACTTCTTCACAATTCACAAAATTCATTCCCCGTCTTTTTTCATTCTTATGACACTTATATTGCACGTTTCTTGAGATACGTTTTTCCATTTCTGTTAAAACCCCAAATAGCAATCAACAGAACAAAAGAAAAAACAGAAAAGGTGACAACACAATCTACTTACTTGCGTTAAAGCAGCACCTTTGAGGTTTTTCAGTCTTCCATAAAATAGTAGGTGCTCTCTACCTGTTAGTACTTCCCAAAGAAGGCTGTTCATAATTAAGACAGCAGAAATTTGAAAATATTAAGAAAACCAGAGAACGAAATGGTACTACAACTGCAATAATTATTAGTACTCATGGGCCAACTTGTTGACTCCAGGTATGCCCAAAGAAATGTTGCTTTCTTACTCATGTTGTGGGCAAACACCCATGTTCGTATATATCCTGTCCATGTCATTTTGTATGTCCAATCCTTGAACGTACGCTGTCCCAGAGGATGGCATGGTGAGACCTGTCATCTGTTGAGAGAGAAAGAGAGGTTAAGAAACTACTTATATAGTCTCAAAAACCAAATTATGTAATCCTCTACTTTGTGAGAAAAAACAATTACAAGAGCCATAAGGTTCTGACTGTGTTCGAGAAGTAGGTAACTAACAGATAATAAAAGTATATAATCCTAACCATATCTAATGATCAGTGAATAATGCTTGAAACAGACAAACTTACCATACTAATAAAAGAGGTTTTTCCAGCACCATTAGGACCAAGCATACCGAAGCACTCCCCTCTAGGTAAAGCAAGAGACAACCCTCTAACTGCAAGTTTCTCAGGGTTCCCATCTCTTCCTGGATACACCTTTTTAAGGTTATTGCAGATAACTGCGTGACCTGTATTAGATTCGAGCAGTAGCTGTTCTACCTTTTCCCTCTGAAATGAAAGAACAAAACAAGTGTGAAAGAAATGAGAACATGAATACAAACAGCATGTTGATAATGGTTTAAAGAGAAGAGTTGAATTATCAATTTCACGATGAGATAAACAAAGATGCAATTAGCTAATGTGGTAGGTAGGGTCTTGGGGCACATGGTTTATTGTTTAAAAAATTTGCAGAGTCCGACCCCATTGCCCAAAGAAATTTCTGTTGACGTATATATTGTGTCACTAAAACAACAAAGAGGATATTGTAATGAGGTTATTTACCAATCACTCTGGATGAACAAAGATGATATTGTGTCACTAAGTCATAGAACTTGTAGTTCGGTGGCTGATTGCCTGACTATCATGTACACAAGTCACAAAACAACATTGTAAATTGTCTTCCGTCCTCACAGCCTATTAACTAAGTGACTGCCTTATAATTTATGCGCTATAATAATACCTAATTGTTAGGCAAACAAAAAAATTATAAAAAAAAAAAACACAAATGAAACATAGTAGTTACCTCTTGTAAAACATCAGGTTTCTCCATCTGAACAAAAACTTTTGAAGTTTGTCTCCGAAAACTTAGCTTCTGCTGAAGAACCGGCAAATGCTTCTTCTTCAGATTTTGCAAGAAAAACAGAGGACTTTTTTTTACACCACTTCCTGATGATACAACTTGATCTAGATAGTATGCAACAGGAAGAACTAACAACCATTCTACAAACATGATTATTAAGATTGTTCTCATCCCATTTTTTCCATCACTCAAATTTTTCCACCGCATCCCATCCGTCCCCATATTGTTTCCTTCTAAAGAATATTGTGCAAACTCATAAAGACCACGATACAGAGAAAATCCTGGGAAGAGCTCCATAACTACAATCCAACCTCCTACAAAAGAATTTAGATTTTATAGTGCAGATATGGGAAAAATTGAATCAAATAACATTGGCCATATATTTAGTTTGTAAATTCAATGAACAACATAAGTTATTATTGGTGCAAGAAAGCAATATCACTCATTTATAATATCGACTATCAAGAAGTAAGACATTCACCATGCAGAAAACTAATACCAACTATCTAATATGGGGTTCCTTCTCAGATGTTGGTAACGAGTAAAAGTTCGGGAAAAGTGATCATATGCATATGATCAATAAGCAAGTAGACTAATAAGGAGTTTGCCTTACTGCCTAACATCGTTAACCCTTTTCCCTGTAGTCGTTATATTTTACAGAACAAACTTTTCAAATTTTTCTTAAATTGAAGTAAGTAAAGAGTTTATGTGCTCTTGTAAACAAGACATTAAGACTGTGTTTGTCCTTTATCCACTCACTTGCAAAAGTAGCATCATTGAGGAATGGCTGGAAAAGATAGGCTCCTAATAGTCCTGAACCGAAAACGCATACTTGTCCAACAACTGTATCATCAAAGCTTACTCGTCAGATGTTATATAAATTTGCAAGTTATGGTTAAATTTCCCATTCTATAATTAAAAGCACCAAGTGGTATTACACCTGTAGCAGTCTTAACATTTGAGAACATTGTTGCTAACAGAAAGGCGAGTGCAATCTGCAGGTTGACATATATGAAATAGAAGAGGAATTGTATACTGTAACTGTTAAGTGTGAAGAATGTCAACCCTGTAATCAAGGACATAGGGATCAATTAGTGTCAATCAACTCAAAATAATGTCCAACAATCTGAGATAAAGTAACCAAGTGGACAGTGTATCTCACCTATGACAGAACCAAATATCACAAAACATAACATGTAGACTATAGACAGGACAAGAAAATAAGCATAGGAAATCAGCCAATAAGGACCATCACCAAGACCATGCATTTTCATCATGATTCTTAAATTCCGTTGCTTCTCGTAAACCAGAGATGTTAATATCACCTACAACAACAAAAATGTGAAACAAAGTAATTCACAAGATCATAGAGTGGGTAGCATATAGGATTTATGCAAATAATTAGTAGCATAGTGAGGTGCCTACATAGTAAGGATGGGTAACAATGTTAATTGAAATGGAAGGGGAGGGGGAATCTTGCAGATGTAGCAATAATATTGTGCTAGTGGTTCAAAATTTTAATCAAACTTATGGTGTCTTTGATTTACGGAAAACAAAACTTATGGCAGTTTAAATAACAAGAATGAGATACAGACAAACTGATAAGTGATAACACCTATAAACCCAGCTTGCACTATGTGAAGGTTGTCTATCGAAATATATTTCCCAATCAAACACCTCTTACTATCATAAATAACCAAAAATTTACTTTTAAAAGCAACCCAACGGTGTGGAGAACAGTGGCTGAGAGTGTGTTTAATTCGAGCTTACACAGTGCCTGAAAATCTTCGATGAACTTCATAATATATTCTTCCTTAAGTTGTAAAGACTAGAATTATTAGTAGAATGTTCACTTACTTTTTTTTCATAACACATTAAGAATGGAATCAACATAGATATACAATACCAGGTCGTTGGAGATAAACAAGGTATAGAGATACCTCAGTATACAACAATGCTGGAAACTCAGCTCCATATAAGTTCATGTCAAAAAATAAATTACAACTCTCATACTTACAGGGAATAGCTGAAAAACAACCCATGTAAAGAAGAGAGCTCCAAGAAGAGAGGAGAAATCCAGCGTAAGTTTTGTTCCAGGTTTGGGCATTTCTTTGACATAATCTAACAGAATCTGTGTTGCCGAGTTTCTTAAAAACCGGAGATATGCATTGGAGACCTACATCAAGGATCATCAACTTTTAGTTTTGTCATTCTATTAAAGATGAATAAAAATGCAGAAAATAAGAACGACACCTTCATAACAATAACTGAAAAACTCGTTTTGCATAGTAGGATGTTGAACAATATTTTTTTTGATAAAGTTAGAAATTTATTGAAAATTCACTCTTTGGGATGCTTAAGTTCAGATGTTCTCCAATTAGTTTACAAGTACCATCAAAGAAAGCTATAATCATGTAGTTTCCAAGAGAGCCACGAGTGTCCGTGTAACTTTATAAACCATAATTGCTTAGCCTGATCCTATGAGTATGACTAGGACAATTGCACAGTAAGCATGAAACAATTGTGATAACATTGTTCTTTCATTTCTTTTGAATTTTTATGTATAAAATCTGATTAAGTATTCAGTCTCACATTGGGCAACTATAATCTTTCATATTAATCTATAAGTTCCTGGGGCCACTCCACTCATTGCCAATCTATACTAATTATAATAAAGTGCTGCCCTCAGCCTCACCGTTATTACATATTTTTCCAGTGTGACTTGTCATGCTCTTATACTAACAGGCAAACGTACTGCAACTCTTCCCATTCACGCCCGTTTCTTTCACAACGGAGAATAAAGAGCGTAGGATCCAGAGGAACTTAAATCTAAACCATGACACCCAATATTTCTTATTGATCACCTATTTCAGAACCATTATGAAAATTTGTTCTGATAAACTAAGGCAAACCATACTTATACTCCATTATTACTCGAAAAACACTTTCTACTTCTCAACAAAAACAATTAAATATCTGTTGCGAAAAAATAAATCAACAGAAAGTAAAATCAATTTGGATCGTGAGGAAAAATACAAGAATATGAGAATGAATGAGATCATAATGTTTGATAAGTATTACTAACCATATTTAAAGAGCGTGGAGCACGCACTAATGCCGAAGCACTGTTTGCACTAGCATTAGAATACGTCGAGTTGTACCAAACATTCACATTGAAATTATTTTCATTTGTGTCTAAAAAATCGTAAGCTGCAAAAATAAAAAAATCCACTAAGCTCAATAGTTCAACAAACATCCATGAAAAAAACATAACAAGGGTTCAAAAGTAAGTTGCAATAAAATTAAACTAAAATACAATTACAAGGAGAACCAACCTGCAAGGATTTCATTAATCTCTCTTGTCCGTACATTTGCTTGTCGGTAGCCATTATACAGTTCTTCATTCACAACTGAAGAACTATCACGCCATAGATTTACACCTTGCACGCATCTCACCTCTGACATGAAGTTCAAATAAAAAAAAACACTTAATTGGACATCTAACTGGTCGGGATGGGGGGGGGGGGGGGGGGGGGGGGGAGGGGGGGGAGAGGGGGAAGACTGAAGAGTAATCTGACTGGACATCTAACTATCTTATCTAGTGACTTTAATAACAGATAATTTAGGTCAAAGAAATCAAATACACCGTCATTATAAAATTGGCACAGATCTTATGGTACCTACAATCTTATCAAATAGATATTGAAGATTGTTCTCTACGCTAATAAGCACAGTAATGTAGACGGATACAAATGAAATAAATAAGAAAAGCGCTTTCTTGATGCATTTGGAAGATATTATATACCTTGTTGTATGGTAACCGATGCTATTTGAATGGGAACAAAAAATGTAGAGTTGGGTGCACACTGAGGTTGAACAGTATACATCGGTTGCCTTGAGATGAAAGCTGGTTCCAGAAAATTGGTGAAACCAGTATATGTGTCTGACCCCTGGGAGATTCCAACATCCACGTCAGTAAACAAAGTCTGTGACATCTTAATATACACTATAAGGATATAATATCAGAAAAGCCATATTATCTTTTTCCTTTTTCCCATCATATAGTCTGTTGCAATAAGAGAAAATAAGGTTGAAATTATAAACTAAGTACTAACCGAGATAATGTTGGCAAAGGTGTTTAAAACATCAGACGTATTTGGAGGGAAACCACTGGAAAAGAAACTCCCTGCCAAACCTATAAAAAGTTGTGATTAGGATTCAGAAAATGTACATTTACAAAACTTCAAGTAAAGATTGAAAAAGAGAATGAACTTACTTTGTCCGAGAGATCGATTACCCCCAGTGAAGAGTATAGTTGCTGGGCAAGATCCAGTACTCCTGCATGACTCATTGGGCAAGTCTGGAAAAGCATTGGAATCAGTTCTTACTGCACGATATTCGGGAGCTGGTACTTGTAACAATGCGGGCCATTCGGAAGGACTAGGAATTGGACAAGTGCCTACTTGATCCAAATCAGAGTATTCAATCCCACAAACAGTTTCACATGTACCATCTCCATTTCTATCAACGCAGATACACCCACACTTGTTTGAGGCCTTATCCAATTCATTGTCCACCAAAGTTTGAATGAGAAAGAGCAGTATACAGAGGAGAAAAGGGAATGTGACGAGCCCAATATTGGTCTTGAGATTACGTTTCTGCAAGTAAAGAAAACATCCACAGATAAAAAACTGAATTATTTTAATTTTATACTTAGTTTTTCTGGTCAGAGTTTCTTTTTTTTTTAAGAACACTCCATCTTATACTGTTCAAGCTCTATGTTTGTCTACTTAGTTCAGAATCTTTAAAGGGGCTACATTCTTCCTAGTCGCAGTATTTGCTCAATGAAACTAATATACATCAGTCAGAAATCAAACTTCAATAAAGTCAATCAAACCTTACAATATGTATCATAGGAACAAAAACCCAAGCAAAAGGTAGGAGAGTTACTTCTCCTACCCTTCACCCTTTATTAAATTATTAATCCTATAGCTTTCCAATAAATCTAAATATTTCAACAACCTAGAATCTCAATTATAAACTAAAATCCCAAACTAAAAAAAAAAAAAAAAAAAGTGAGAATCTTAACAAGTAGCCCAAGCACTTGGAACTTGGTTGTTACCAAAGTCGTGTTCACTACAAATATACTTTCTATAACCAAATGATAATCTGAACCATTAAGTCCTCTTATAGTTGATGAAAGAGTCTTCATACTAATATTACATCAAACCCAATTCTTTATGCCCACAAGAACCTATAATTAATTTAAAAGTAAAATTTTGTTTTCCATTAAGATTGAAATTGAATTAAAACACATTTAAAGAAAACACAAACCATTCAAGAAACCAGAATAAAAATCTATACTTGATTACTTTCTATATTGTGCAACTCACAAGTCTCAGAATTAGTCAAAAGATAGTACTAGACCTGAAAAATAAGGTTCTTTCTAAGCAAAGCATTCGCCTGAGTTGCAAAACTTGCAGACTCAACAGAAGAATCCGCCATTAATGGCTACCCAAGAAGCTCAAAGATCTGAAATTTAACTCAAACAGTAGTTTTGTTTTGATTTGCTTTCTCTTTCTCCCTCTCTTTTTATAACTTGGAATGAGAAAAAAACTGAACTTTTAAACATTTATAAGTTGGGTTCTGCTTGTATTTCAAAATGACTTAAAACCCCTCAAAATATATTCGTTGACTAATACTTTACATAAGGGTAGATAATGAAATTATTCTCATGAAAAAGGGTAATTTTGTCATGTAAATAAAAAGAAAATGTTGTAAGAGAAGTTGTGAAGTTGAAAATTTTAGTGAACTTCATGGAACTTGCCTCCATGATAATGTCCTCAGTCTTTGAAATTGACCTGACATTAGTAAAACACATTTGAAAATTGAAACACATATATAGGAATCATGAATTTTTTTTTGAAAACTGCATTTCTTGAATCATCACAGTATTCACTAACTTCATTAACTTGTTAAATGTGTTTAGCTTTATTAGCACATCATAGCATGTCTTCAATCCGCATGAAGAAATGTGGGTCGCGATTCCTTTAGTGACTACCGCAATATAATGAAAGATCGAATGTTATATTCAATGGAAAATGTGTAACATACTACTAACATGTAATGATTTGATAGCAACTATTGTACTTTAATTCTTTCTTCAATACACAGTAAACTAAGGTTAATTAGAATGTATGTAATTGTAAGATAAAAGTTTATGAACCAAGGTTAATTAGCATGCAAAACACTTCTTCTACGTAATCCTAACTTGAAGGAGTCAAACCTAAGTTCAATTAAACAATTAATGATCTAAGATCTGTATTAAAATATAGCATACCTCCAAAAAAAAAAATTGAAATATTGAGTACTCTATTGAAATGATCATAATTAAGGGCAGTACTTAGTCATACATAGAAATAAACAAGTGATTTCTATAAGGAAATATAGAAGCTTAAACAAATACTTGATCATCATTAACAAAATATTGTATAGTTTATACTAATGTAACCAAAACCATGACGCATTTTTGGGGGCTTTTGAGTCCTTGACTCATGGTCTAGAAGACTAGAATGTGCATTTGCAGATCAACAAAACATATATGCATTGTTTTTTTAACAGCTTTTTAGACCCTGCGTCTATCTGAGAAGAACAGAATTCAATCTCATTTGATTAAATAAATTGATCCGGATCAAGTTCAAGATCATATCATATCATGTCTCCTAACACAATAATAATTAATATGGTTTGTTTTAATACTTCTTCTTCCAAGAACTTTGATGAAGTAGAGGACTAATTGATACTTAGTCCTGTGGTTACATTCGAGGTTTACATAGACTTCATCGTAAACAGCTAGTAGAAAAGCCAAAATGATGTATCTTTTAGGTAAATTATGGATTAATTAAATTAAAACAAAACAAGGTTATTGGACAAACCTACATTATCTTCTTGCAAAATGGTTCTGATATGTTCAAAGCAATTAATGATTTGACAATTCAAGACTAAACGCGTGTTCTTAAATTAGTATTAGTATTAAACATCAAATCGAAACTAAAAAACTAGTTAGAAATAGTCGCATAATCAACTTCAGACTTCAGTCATATTCCGGAATTGTATTAAAGATGTAGCTTTCTTGACATTAAGTTGTTGAGATCAATTGGTGACAGGCGACGTTCTCCAATACCATTAGTTCAACTAAAGACTTGTGAAGTTTACTTCAGAAATAGTATTTCGTATCTTATATGATCAATTCCACTAAGACTTTTCCCAAAATTATTCATATTTGGAGATGTGCACACACATATGTTATCCGAAAACGATGTATGCCAATTGCTTTTAGTTCTTCAAAATGGTCCATAAACCAGACCCTATAATGTCAAACGCAAGTTGATCGATCTTATAATCTATTTATCGCTCTTTTTCTTTTGTTGATAAAACATATACATATTCATTATGATAAAACATATACATATTCATTATGTTTACTTCATATAAAGGATTATGGAAATTCTTTGGCGTTATGTGCGTTAATTATCGGTTTAATCTTATATTATAGGAACCATTTGAAACGAATACTAGTCAATCGAAACTGCCTACAATACTGTATGGTTGAAAATTTTAGTAAGAGATTAGAGCTTCTTCTATTAATTAGTTTGACCAGTGAGTGTAGGATTATCAGTTAACCACATGAATACTATCTTAAGAACTTGTATTAACCATATTTGTGAGGTTGGTCAATACATTAATGAATGATGATGAGTAAATGATATGAACAATAATAATAAAGTAGAGACATGAACACCATTGTATACGTGGTTCGACAATTGTGCCTACATCCACGGAGAGAGAGAATGATCTTTATTATAGTAGTGGTGATACAAAATGGGAGCTCGATAATGGAGAGAGCTCAAGAGAGAGATGAGACCTGAGAGGTGAGGTCTCATCATGAGAGATTGGGGAGGTCGTTGATATTGAGACCTCACCATGAGGTCGTGTTGGGAGCATTAGGCCATCAGACCATCTGAGCAAAGATGAGAACCCCTTAGAATGAGTAGCTTGCCTTCATATTTATAGGCTTACAATGTAACTTCATTCCTAGCATTTAATGAGGTAATGATGAGAGAATACCTTTGTAGTAATTGGCTTTAACTTTGTAACTTGTGCCATCAAGAGAGAGTCCATTAGATGATGACATGTGGCACCATGATGTACGGTAGAGATGGTGCCACATGTATGTTGTATGTAGTACCCCTACATAAGCCCCCTCTTTTTAGGTTGAACGAAGTTCGGGCTGAAAAGAAGTAATCGAACCGATCCAGCCCCCAAGATGAATGAAATGTGGGGGTCTTTAACGAAGTCGATCCGCCCCAAAATTTTGATGAGCTTGATCATTGAGATTTGCAGGACGCGATGAAGGTCCCTTGTGGTAATGGCAACTCGATCATAACTTTGTGTGTAGCGAGCTAGTTAGTTCCAGGGAGACCTGGTAGCTCGTTCAGAAGGCATGTAGACGAGATGGACAGCTGCAAGCAGGTCGTACTGAAGTGGGTCTTCTTGTATGCATGGGTTGTTGGTCTCAGTCATACTTTAAGGTGGTCGCCTTCTTGTGGTCGAGTTGCATAGACCTGATAATGTTAGCATGTGAAACATTATAAAATTCAATAAAAGACTTACATGGAATTGTACGTCTTCCTTATGACTTGTATGTACTATCTTTGTCGCCTTGTGACTGGACACTTCGATAGATATGGCACTTTGGAGTGCAATGTAGCTCGTTTGAGAAAGAACATTGGTTGACCAAGTGTTTTGAGAGTTACTTGGAACCTTTTGGTGCCCGATCTAGTGAATGGTCGCAGCGTGGAGACCTGTTTGACAATTCTCGGGCATGTGGCCTTTGTGGGTCTGCATTGCGTTGAGAGTGAATGCGTTCGACCAGGCGTGTGGCTAGAGAATTGTGTTTGAGGTCGTCCCGCATACGAGTGACTCACTAGTCAATGAGGGTGGCCGTATTGTATATCAAGCATTTCACTTGTAGAGAGTTCAGTGAAAGCAATGTAGCACATTTGTGCAAAAATAGCTCATGGGGAGTGAGGTCGTGTTCATGTGACCTGCACATAGAGAGAGCTACAAAAAATATCATTAATAGCTAATTGTGCTAATAATAAGTTAATTTCATTAGATAAAGTGAGAATAGCCCCCTGTATGGCATAAATATTCTTTAGGTCGTTGAAAGACCTGTAAGTTGGGGAGGTCGTTGATAGACCTGATGAGGTCGCGATGAAGGACCTGGCATGAAGGTGAGGTCGCGACGAGACCTGAGAGGTCGTTGGCTTGGAGACCTGGATATGAGGTGAGGTCGCGATGAGACCTGAGCTTGCTAGTTTAGAGACCTGAATGTATGAGGAGTTTTCTGCAAGACCTAAGAACTCCATTAGTGGGCTTGATGAGAACTGAGCCATAGTCAACATCATTAAAGTGGTTTAATGTTGAAAATATATAACAAAATTGATTGTGGGTTACTGGTGGCCACAAAAAATGTAACTGATGTGAGAATGTAGCTCTTATATATGTCAGCATAAAGCATGTGATTGATTATGCATGTGATAGTAATCAATTGATGTGGCTCATGAATGAGAGGAGATAATCATGGATGAGTTATGAGAATAAATTGCTACATAAATGCACATGTAATGGAAAAATGTTGAATGACCAGTAATAGAATGGAGGTCGATTTTGCCTTTCAGTAGCTCGCTGGTTCATCTCAATGACCAGTAACAATAAACAGAGACAAATGAGGTCGCTCTTTGGTATCCCGTTGCCTCATCTCAATGACCAAAAAATATTAAAGTGATACTTATCTTTGCTTCTGCCGAGCCCAGTAATTGTGTAGACAATTTGCTCCAAGCCCCCAACTATGAGTTGCAATTCTTTCATTTCAAATTCGATGAATTTCTTGAAGTCACCACTTATGAAACAATGGTGTAATGGTGGGGTTGGTGGGTGGAATTCGCTTGAGAAAATCCCAAGTCCCTGTAGTCGGCGCCAAATGTATTAACCATATTTGTGAGGTTGGTCAATACATTAATGAATGATGATGAGTAAATGATATGAACAATAATAATAAAGTAGAGACATGAACACCATTGTATACGTGGTTCGACAATTGTGCCTACATCCACGGAGAGAGAGAATGATCTTTATTATAGTAGTGGTGATACAAAATGGGAGCTCGATAATGGAGAGAGCTCAAGAGAGAGATGAGACCTGAGAGGTGAGGTCTCATCATGAGAGATTGGGGAGGTCGTTGATATTGAGACCTCACCATGAGGTCGTGTTGGGAGCATTAGGCCATCAGACCATCTGAGCAGAGATGAGAACCCCTTAGAATGAGTAGCTTGCCTTCATATTTATAGGCTTACAATGTAACTCCATTCCTAGCATTTAATGAGGTAATGATGAGAGAATATATTTGTAGTAATTGGCTTTAACTTTGTAACTTGTGCCATCAAGAGAGAGTCCATTAGATGATGACATGTGGCACCATGATGTACGGTAGAGATGGTGCCACATGTATGTTGTATGTAGTACCCCTACAGAACTCTTAGCTTACAAGGAACATGGAAGTCACCTATGAACCTTCACAAGTGTATAAAATCATATATATCCAGAGTCAAGGATAACGACTGATTTCGTTTTATTATTTTCTAAGACCTCCATAGCTATAAATCTATAATAAAACGCATGCCACACGGTCCGAATCATGTTTGAATTCTTCAAATGAAATAACCGTATTATAATGGTATTAATTTAACAAATTTACGTACATTATTCATTTAGCTAGACTATATATCACTGTCTGATCACAAGTTGGTTAGTTTCTAATGTATATATTCTAATATTCTATCCAACTTGTTTGAATTTTGGCTCTATTTTGCGTAAATGAAAATTATCAACACTCTCAACTCAAAGCCAAGATTTCAATCCAACAATCCAACAAGAATATGCTCAATCATGGTCAAACACTCAAACAAGAATAATAGTATTTGCAAAATAAAATAAAATAAAAAACCAGAATTTTTTTTTTATCAATAGACCATTTAGTCCTTACATATAGTAATAAGGGTAATAAAGTAATTTAAAACTAAGCAAAATTTGCATGACAGGTGGAAACTTCCGAGAAGTTGAATAAAACCGCGGCTAATTTAAATATCACACTCACACAGAGAATCCTTTCTTCTTCAAACACTCTTTTTGCCATAAAAAGAGAGAAAAAAAAAAAAAACGTTATTTTCTTCATAAAACCTTCATTAATTCTCACTTTGATTTGCTTGATTTGCTTCAATGGTGGAATTAAACAGAGGAATACCTCTGTTATACCAACAATTCAAAGCTTTATTCAAGAAAAACATAATTCTTTCATGGAGAAATAAAAGATCTACTTTTCTTCAAATCTTTTCATCTCTTTTTTTCATTTTTCTTATTTTTGTTATTGATAAAGCTATTACTCGTCGATTTGATTCAACTACTTCTTATAATAATGTTCATGATCCAGAAGCTTTAGTATTTCCACCAATTCCAAGATGTGAAGAGAAATTTTTTATTAAAGAACCTTGTTTTGATTTTGTTTGGAGTGGAAATGGAACTGCTAAGTTTGAATCTATTGTTAACAAAATCATGTTGAATAATCCTGGAAGACCAATTCCATCTAACAAGGTATTGTGAATTTGAATTTTCTGTTTCATTTAGGGTTTTGGGTTTATGGATTTTGGTATAATTTGTTAATTCATGTTTTAATCGTCACTTGAATTTTTTCTTAAACAAAAAAAAAAATGGATTTTTAATCAAGTAATTATTCATATTCTTGCTGCTTAATACAATTTTTTCAATTTGTTTATGCTTTGACTTTATTTTGATCTAAAATGTTTGGTGGTGGTGGTGGTGGTGGGGGGGGGTAAATTTGAATTTCAAGTATCCTTCTTAGTTTTAGGGTTGTAACTTGGTCTATTCAGATTTATAAATAGGCGTAATCGGATATATGTTTTACGTATATCTGATATACTTTTTATGCTTTTGTTGAGTGGTTATGATTATATGAAGTATCATTTTGAATATGGGAGCTCGTAAAATTACTACCTAATTTTGTAGTGAAAATGTGCAGGTTAAATCGTTTCGAACACCTGATGATGTAGACACTTGGCTTTTTAGTGATCCAATGCACTGCCCTGGGGCTCTGCACTTTGTAGAAAGAAATGCTACTGTTATAAGCTATGGTATTCAGACAAATTCTACTTCTGTGTCCAGGCGAGGACAGAATGAAGACCCTACATTAAAGTTTCAGATACCGCTACAAATTGCAGCAGAACGTGAGATTGCCAGGTCTCTGATTGGAGGTTCGTGATAATCATATTGTTCCCCCTTCTTACTGTGGTGTCAAAATGGGTCTTTATTGATTATGAACTTTTTATCTGAACTTATCTATCGATTTTTCTTTTCTTACTTTTTAAGTCTTATTTGGATGATTCCCCTACATGTTTAGATCCAAATTTCAACTGGGTCGTTGGATTCAAGGAATTCGCACACCCTGCTGTGGATACTTTCTCTGTTGTTGGAATGGTTGGACCAACCTTTTTTCTTGCAATTGCAATGTTTGGCTTTGTGTTCCAGATCGGGTCTTTGGTCACAGAAAAAGAACTCAAACTGCGGCAGGTATTTTTTCCTTATAACATTATGTCCTTTTAAGAAAGATTGAATACTTCGTAGAGGTGTTTAACTTTCTGTTCATCCCTTTGTTTCAATTTCCAGGCTATGTCTATAATGGGTCTTTACGAAACTTCCTTCTGGTTGTCATGGCTCACATGGGAGGGTTTAATTGCTCTTCTCTCATCACTTTTCACAGTTCTCTTTGGAATGATGTTTCAGTTCAACTTTTTCCTGCACAATAGTTTTGTTGTCCTCTTCCTTCTTTTCTTTCTTTTCCAAGTCAATATGGTAAGTGTTTAGTATCAACCTGTAATTCTTACAATCACTGCTTTGTTAGTCCTACTGTTTTAACTTGAAAAAGTATAATTTAAGATGATTCTTGGAAGTAATATTATCCCCTGGTCTATGATGCTAGATTGGCTATGCTTTCTTGATATCAACTTTCATTAGCAAGGCATCATCAGCAACGAGTGTTGGGTTTTCCATATTTATTATCGGCTTTCTGACCCAGGTAAGTTTCCCTTAATATTTTTATTAAGAAACCTGCAGTTAAATTGGTTTAGTCAAAATAACGCTTGCTTTCTGTCATTGAAGCTTGTCACAACATTTGGTTTTCCCTACGCTGAAGGCACCTCTATAATTCTTCGGACAATTTGGTCTTTATTTCCTCCTAATCTTCTCGCTACAGCTCTTAATCAACTTGGAAGTGCGACAGCCACTTCCGAAGATGATGGAATTAGCTTGAGCAGAATTGCAGAATGCCCAGAATCTGAGCTTGACTGTGTGATTACTATCGTAAGTTACACTTAAGTCTTAACACGTATTTTCGTCTATTTAGATCATGTGCATATCCAAAAAACAAACTAATTTTCCTTATATTTTCTTTACTGAATATTAAAGGTGAGAATTTTTCACATTATTATATTCGATTCTACAGGCTGACGTATATATATGGCTTATGGCAACATTCTTGGTGTGGTTTATTTTGGCTATATATTTCGACAATATAATGCCCAACTCTAATGGCGTTAGGAAGTCATTGTTTTACTTCTTGAAGCCTGGGTACTGGACTGGGAAAGGTGGAGGCAAGGTTGAAGGTAATTGATTCTCTGGAATTTCAATCCTAAGTAGTCTTTTATTGTAATCATATTGACAACAATATATATATGACCACTTTTACTTCTGTCATGTCGATCAGAGGGTGGCATCTGTAGTTGCATAGGTTCAATTCCACCATTGGAGGACACTATTCCTGATGATGAAGACGTCCGTGAAGAGGAAAATATTGTAAAACAACAAGCAATGGAAGGTTTTATTGATCCAAATGTTTCAGTTCAGATATGTGGCCTTGCAAAGACATATCCTGGGACGACGAATATAGGTTGCTTTAAATGCAAGAAGACCGCTCCTTATCATGCTGTCAAGGTAAAAACTCATAATTTCTTTGAAGACTGAGAGTACTTGTTAGGTCACATAACTCGTCATCCTGCCTCTGATTGTGGAAGCATAGGTGCTGACCCTTGATCAATGTTTCCCTGAAAAACAAATGTTCGGAATATTTTCATTTAGTATTTCTGAAAATTACATTTCTGGGATTGGATGGTCTAAGTTAGCTAGTCTGTCTCTCGCCTTTGATGTCTACTTGGTATAGTAACTGTGTGGAGGACTTGTAACCTTATTTTTTCCAAAAGAAGATTAGATAGCATCTTCACATTCCTCTATGTGACTTCATTTGCTCTTACTAAATATTGTAATGATCACACAGCAGATGACCATTATTAAAATTATAGTTAGACATTTTGTTGAATTAGAAGTAAGTGTAAGCAGGTGTAAAATTGACGTTTTATACAACTAAGCGTACTGTTGCCATCTTCAGGGCTTGTGGATTAACTTTCCTAAGGATCAACTGTTTTGTCTTCTTGGACCAAATGGAGCTGGAAAAACAACTGCTATTAATTGTTTGACTGGCATTACACCCGTGACAGCTGGAGATGGTAATTAATTTGATTTTTTGTTCCTTTCTTACGTTTCATTACACAGTTCTTCCAACTTGCAATTTCATGATGTTGAGCACTTCATAAAATACCTTGTTCACAGCATTAATACACGGATATTCTGTTCGAAGCTCTGTTGGTATGTCAAATATTCGAAAAATCATAGGAGTTTGTCCTCAGGTAGTATTTTCTGTCAAGTTATATATGATTTTATAAAACATCATAACCATATTTCTATTTACATTCCAGCTTGGTTGTTTCAAGATAAAAACTTACTCTATATATTTTTTTCCGCTTCTAGTTTGATATTCTATGGGATGCTTTATCTGGTAAAGAACACCTCCATCTCTTTGCTAGTATCAAAGGCTTGCCTCCATCTTCAATTAAATCGGTACGTGTCACATGTTCGTTGGAAGGATCTGTTGCCAACTAATATTTTTTCAGTAAATACGTTGAGAACCTAGATTAGAGAAGTTTTGGCTTTTCAAACCAATTCAAATGTATCTCATGCCCAGTCATAGTATGCAAAATTTTAAACAGTATGGTTCAGACTTCTCGTCATTGTTTAAGAAAAAATTGCATCAACTGAGATTGCAGGTTGCCGAAAACTCACTTGCAGAGGTAAAACTCACGGAGGCAGCCAACATGAGATCTGGGAGCTATAGTGGAGGAATGAAACGAAGGCTCAGTGTCGCAATAGCTCTTATTGGAGATCCAAAATTGGTCATCTTGGATGAGCCGGTATGCAAATTTGAGGAAAATCTTTCTTGTATGTGGGTTGTTTTGTCCATCTTTTTTTATAAAATCACTTTATGTTGCAGACCACTGGAATGGATCCCATTACAAGGAGGCATGTATGGGACATTATAGAGAATGCAAAGAAAGGGCGGGCTATTGTTTTAACGACTCATTCGATGGAGGAAGCTGACATTTTAGCCGACCGTATAGCAATCATGGCAAAGGGAAAGCTTCGCTGTATTGGAACCTCAATCAGGTTGAAGTCAAGGTTTGGAACAGGTTTTATTGCTAATGTGAGCTTCACTGGGAGCATTCCTGGACAAACGCCGCCTAATGTTAATGGTTCTGTTGTTGCTGCAACTGAACCCCGTCATGAGGCTGTGAAGCAGTTCTTTAAATCTGTATGTCTTATTGCCAAATTTTATTAATCTTTTAAGTGAATAAAATCATGGTGGCTGACTTGTGAACTGCACTTGGCAGCATTTGGGTGTCGTACCTAAAGAGGAAAACAAGGCATTCCTGACATTTGTTATTCCTCATGAAAAAGAGGGACTGTTGACTGTAAGTGCTCCATGCTAACTTTTTATTTCATAACACTTGCTTTAAGTTATACTTCATAGAATTTATGGTACAAATAAGCTGTAATATGCATCCATAACAGAAACATGCCTTCAAATTTAATCAACTCACACTCTCACTGAAGATGAGTAACTAACATCCTAGCAGTCCCATTCTTGACAGTCTACTTTAGTTTTTCTCGGAGCATAACTGATTACGTGCATTATGACATGTTTACTTTACTGTACTTCCAGCAAGTTCGACCCCACTTTCACATTATATTGCAACACGCTTTGTACTTACACTTTCTGTTCTTTCTTGCCACCATATTCCTATTGCAGAATTTTTTCGCAGAGCTTCAAGACAGAGAAAGAGAGTTTGGCATTTCAGACATTCAGCTTGGTCTAACTACTCTTGAAGAAGTGTTTCTAAATATTGCAAAGAAGGCAGAGCTAGAAATTGCTGTTGCAGAGGGGATCTTGGTGACTCTAACTTTGACATCTGGTGAATCTATTGAAGTAAGTTCAGTTCATTTCCATATTGATGAGCACAACAGGAACAGATATTTATATCTGGTGATAAAAATTATATAGCCTAAAGGATCTTCTGTGATTTGTTAAATTTACCGTCTGTTGTGAATAAATTTCAGATACCCAAAGGAGCGCGGTTTGTTGGTATCCCAGGAACAGAAACGACAGAAAATCCAAGGGGTCTTATGGTTGAGGTATACTGGGAGCAAGATGAGGATGGTGCCCTCTGCATATCTGGCCATTCACCTGAAACTCCAATCCCCCCTACTGTGCAATCACTGGCTTCTATTAGAAGCAATTCCCAAAGATCGGCTTCCCAAAGATTACAGTTTGGCAGGACTGGAACTGGACCGGTTCATGGGTTTGTGATAGATCCTAGTGATATTGAAGGTCCTAATCATACTTAATTTCTTCATAGACTATTGTCATTGACATATGAGTCATTAGTTTTATTACTTTTATACACCCATTGATTTCTTGTCATATATATCAACAATAAGCTACTTTCTTTTTTGGATGTAATACTGTATGTAGTTTCATTTAATCTGTTTGATGTTTATACAAAGTTGGTTTAACTTTTTACTACAGTATTGGTTATAAATTGAAGAAAACAGAATTAAAAGAAAATATGACAGATAATGCATTTTCCCTTCAAAATAGTGAAGATGATGGGATGGTGGCATGACTTTAAGTCCATCTCAACATCTTTCTAAAGCACACACTTTAAGTAGTTTCGATGTATATGCATTGTACAGTAGATTATTTGTAGGCTTGACTAATTTTGCAGGCTTGTAAGAATTACCCTAATTCCGACCCTTTGCTGATCAAGAACATGGTACTGTATATAGACTGTAACAGGATCCAATGTCAAATTCCATCCTTAGCTGAAATTAGTCACACTGTTATGGACTTACTTATTTATTTCTTAGTTTCAATGAAATTGGTCACACACACAAACACAAATGCATTTGTGATGGTCAGTACTTTCCATGGTTACAAGGACAATCAGCAAGAAAAGAAGATACCCATCTCCATCTCGCCTCAGTCCCTCTCTTTAGTTCCAAATGAATTTTAAAGCTGCATTTAGGATTGTGCAGCAAGAATGTCAATGTCCTAATCTCCCAGATAGACCATTAGTCTTGTTGACTGATTGGTTTCTGATGGCCTTGTTTTGGGAACCTCAGCAGCTCAGCCCTTGTGACAGAAAATTTTGAATATTTTCTAGCAGTTCTCTTTCATAGATTACACACTTATGATCTATTTTTGTAAATGCAGCATCATAGTGAAAACCTCTACTAATATAAATAACATACAATTATCCAGATGCAAATTATAAAGACCACAAACAAGCAGAACACTTAAAATAAGATACCGGTGTGACCAAATGTTTAAAAGTTGGCATGTACTGTGTAGTCACGTTAGCAACTCCTTTGAAGAGAAACAGAACCGAAGAAAAGACAAAAAACAACCATACACTAATTCCTATAGCTCTATACACGAACTCAAACACCCAATAATTCATGGAAAATATGTCCAACATTGCAGGCAGACCAGAAAGTTATTTAGCAAATCCAGTATCAGGCCTTGTAAGATATTTGGCAAATCCAGTATCAGGCCTTGTAAGACAGCTTTACATTACGCAACTGAAACAAAAACTGCACACGAGTGACACCTTAACTTCTGACTCCCTTTTAAGATCCTTTTCGAAACCTGAACTTTTGCGGAATTACCTTCGCCATCCTGCTTGAACAACCTTATCTGCATTTCAATACAGTTTATTCAGAACTTGATAGATGCTGAATGTTTGGCAATTGATGCTTTGAAGAACTAAAAGAGACAATGAATAGACAAAACGATATAATAAGGTACAAAAATTTTATAAGATATATGTGAGGTGAGGAGCAAAGACCATTGTAGTTGTTGATTTTTTGTTAACATTACTGACCAGTAAAATCCAATCTGTAAAAATAAAGAAGGCAATATTTGACAGCTCTCACCAAGCTCTTTCAAATGAGACCACCTAATAAAAAGTCTTGTAAATTGCAATATGTATAAAAGGTAAAATGATTTATTTGGAAAGCTCTCACCAAGATATTTTCATTGAGATTAACTACGAGTTCCAAAATTTACAGAAAAATAAAATATGAACTTTGTCAGGCACAAGTGGGCATTTAGTCGTCAAATTATCAAACTCTTAGTGATGTTTTTTTATAACAGCATGGCTTTGGAATTCACACCTCGACCGTTAAAACTTAAAAGAGATGTTTTGTGGTGGAAAAAGAGAGGGCCCGCAAGTTGAATCCCTGCTCATAGGAGCAGATGATCCTATTTCTTCAAAGTAACACAGAATGCATAAAAATAACTAATCTGTGGAAAATAGAAAACAGAAAAGGTTCTGAATTTTCTTACCACTAGCATCTCTTGAAGACAGAAGAGATTTGTCATTTTTGATTCCTCCTTTGCCATTAGTTTGGACCAATCTCTGTGTCCGGGGAGATAATGAGGTCAATTTTCCATTGGTAGGTGATGGCAGAGAAAGCCTCCTGGTGAACCCATTCTTTTCAGCTACATCTTGGCCTATCCTTGGAGACCCTTGCCCTCGCAGCTTTGCCTTTGCAGATTCAGTTGCTGCCATATAGCTAGGCAGTGTTGGACTATTCTGCAACCCATTCTCTGGATTCTCTTGTTTTGCTGAGAAGGAAGTTCTTCGCTGGCTAGTTTTCTGGTTATCGTTGTTTGTCTGATCTTCCTTAGAGATTTCACCCCCATTCATCACAAGAATACTCTCATCTTTTGCAACATTTTCCAAAGGTTGCAAATCAAGTGGAGGAAGATCATTCTGCAATACATCAACTGATCCATTTGATACTAACGGTATTGGACTGACAACAACATCAGGCTCTTTGGACACGATCTCAACAACATTTTCCGTCATCTTCTTTTCTGCAGAATCACATGTGATTGTGTCTGGAATACAAGCACGAGGAGAGCATGATGCTTCTCTAGGACTGCTCTTTGAATTATCAGTCTCGACAACTATACTTTTTGTCACCTTTTCGGCAGAGTCGCATGAAATCTTTTCTGGATTATCAGAAGCTTGAGGATTTGATGCTTTCCTAAAACTACGCTTTGGCTTATCAATCTCAACCTCTAACCGCTCATTAGACTCTACAATGGAATTAGAAACTTTCCTTAAACTGCGTTTAACCTTTTCAAGCTCGTTTTGTGGATTTTCCTGAATCGGATCTGCTGGATTACTTGGACCCTTCCTCAGGTTGCGTTTAGGTTTTTCAGTTTCAGAAGTTGAATTTGCCACAACATTGTCAACATTTGCAGCAGGGGTATGTTCCTGAATCAGATCTGCTGGATTATTTGCCCCTTTCCTCAAGTTGCGTTTAGGTTTTTCAGTTTCAGAAGTTGAATTTGCCACACCATTGTCAACATTTGCAGCAGGTGAATGTTCCTGACTCAAATCTGCTGGATTACTTGCCCCTTTCCTCAAGTTGCGTTTAGGTTTTTCAGTTTCAGAAGTTGCATTTGCCACACCATTGTCAACATTTGCAGCAGGGGCTCTACGAATAGTACGCTTGGATCGTCCTTGATCCTGCCTCAACTGAGACTTTGAACCATTAATCTTCTTTAATTGTGGAACGGGTTCACAGAGACGAGACAATGTCCAGCGCTCAAGCCAGTTCCACGCTGAATTTGGTTCCTCAAGACCATACTGGACGCGCAAGGGGACCATACTGGTTGAAGATCTGAAAAGCTATAATGACAAATTTGGTCAAATGCCTAATTCTAAAAAGTATACAGACACTACCATAATAACAAAAGAAAAAGAAAAGGACGGCATGATTGAAGAACTTCAAGAAAAATTCAGATTCCCCCAACCAGCAGACTGATGTAGCCTTTTTATCACATTTAAAATGGAAAGATAAATTTTGCTCAATCCAACAAGTTGACCCCTTTTGAGCACAAATGTATAACTCGTATTGAGAAATAACTGTTTGTTTCTTCCTTTATTTTTAATGAATATGCAAATTCTGATAAGTATATATGAGTTATGATTCATAAATAGATGATCAGGGTCATCAAATTTCTGATTTAATATTTAACTTGCAACACAACCCACTATGCAAACCTTCACCACTATAAAATTTTAGCACAGTTCATCCCAAAGTGTAATCTACACATATTTGAAGATAAGTATGAAGTACCTTACAAACAAATGCATTTTCTGATAGCTTTACTATCTGAATAGATGTACTCACTTCAGAAGACACCGATCTTGAGGCATCCTGAAAAAAACAGATCATTTTCAGTTCATTTAGTTGAAAACAAAGCAGCCAAAATCAAACATTTGCTCTGAATTGGTGTAATTACCGAGACAAGAAACTTAGTATAGATGATTGTAATACTAATGGGCGCAACATAAATCGCAAGAGAACGGCTATAAGTTATTGCTTGCATTTAGACAACTTAAAAATCCGAGAGGGAACTATGGATAGTAGATTCCTAAATCCATGTGATTTGTTCAGATTTTCTCTCACAATGAAATAAGCCTCTTAAAGTGATTATTATTGTTCCATCACCAAACCATGCACATTTTGACAGCTTGTGAACTCTACATAACGGGAAGCTGTAAATGATCTCTTTAATTATAGAGCCCACAACTATCAAAGGGAAGAAACTTTAAAGCACGGCTTCGAGTCCGCACACCAGAGCCTTTTAAAAAGAGGTCTCCTTTCCTGTTTTGCTTACTAAACCTCTTTTGGTGTGACCTTACATGATTAACATCTAATGGCTGCCAAACGTGATTATCATTGTTCCACCATCAAGCGTACACATTTTGACAGCTTGCGATCTCTACCACGACGGGAAGTTCTGAATGGTCTTTTAATTACAGAGCCAACTATCAAAGGAAAGAAACTTTTGATCTCGGCTACAAATCCGCATACGGAAGCTGTTTAATAAGAGCTGCATACGGAAGCTGTTAAATAAGAGGTCTCCTGTCTTTTTGTTTTCCTAACCTACTTTGCCGGGACCTTTCATCTAATGGACCAAAAGAGGATCAGTAGCCAGGATATAAATTTTCTTTTGAGGTAGTTGGGCTCTATACTTTAAGAGATCATTCATGACATCGCGTAAAGGTAGAAACTGCAACCATTCAAACTGAGTATGCAATGTTTGTCGTTATAACAATCTGACAGATGAAGAAAAATAAAATGGCCTGTCAAGGCTCCATTACACCATTTTCAGATCACCACTTCATTGCCAGCCAGTTTTGCCGTCACTAAATGTTTTAAATAAAAGTATTACTTTGTACTCTATCCACCGTCTCCATATCACCTATATTACAAACCAATGGCAGCATACATTTTATAGAGAAACTTATTGCTATATGAAAACAACATTATATAAATTGAAGTCACTCTTTTTATCCAGCATCAATTATCCTAGAAAAACACATTGCCAATGAAGCATATCAAGTTATAATGTGCAAAAGAATACAAGAAGAGGATCAAACAAAACAGTACACGAGTCCAAAAAGTTACCATAGGCCTCTTGAGACTGGACTTTTTATGCACATCAAGGCCTGCATCAGAAAGTTTCGCTTTCCGGCCACGAACTAGGGTTTGAAACTTAATGATACCTTGCAAACAGCGCAGGGTAGCAATGGCTTGCCTCCTTGCAAGATGCCCCCGTACAAGAGCCTGTAGCCTTATAATGCCTTTGAGAGCCCGAAATGCCCTGCGAGCCTGTACCAACATTGCAGTTGTGAGTACATTCAGTTCAAAAATCCTTACCATGGATAAAATAAAACGCTTGCATAAGTAAACATGCTCCCAGGGAGAGTAAGTACGTAAGTTTCCATTATTGTATAAAAATTGGATACTGTACATCTTGCGTGTGACATCATAGAGAAAAGCTCACCAAATAACCCCGAAAAGCAGCCTGTGCTTTAATAGCAGCATGTTCTTTTCTGAGTTTCTCTAGATCGTCAGTTGTTCCTTGCTTATCTGCATCGTGGTTTTCATCTAGTATGCCTCCCTCATCACGTGGAAAATCAGACGCCTTCACCTGTTCTATGACCACGTTCCCTGCCTCCCTATCATTGGCACCAGTGATCGGTTCTGAAACTAATGGAGGATCCACGGGAAAATCTGCAGTTGGTTCCTTTGCAGCAACCCATGCTTCCTTCTCGGTATTTGTTTTCTTCCATTGAGAATAAAAAAAACTAGTTAGTATTGCACACTAATATTCCAAATACAGCAAAGAGAGAGAGAGAGAGAGAGAGGGGGGGGGGGGGGGGTGTTAAGTTAAGCACTAGGCATAATCTGTTGCAGGCACAACTATAGAATGAAATTAATGATCCAAAATAATAGAACAGACACACACACATGTGCTTTTATGTTCTTTGTTCAATAATAACATAATGTGAAGAAGAAGAATTCCGATATTAAGTTATATCAACTAGAAATTATCTAATCCTTTCAATGGCATCAATGGACATTTGAGTTTAACTGCACAAGTCAGATACAAATGGGATTTAGGAACCACCATACCATATCATGAAGAGCACCAACATTTGTGTTTATCTCTCTAAATTGGTATTTCATTAACTGACAACTTCCTAAACTTCGAAATTCAAAAATGCTAGTAGCCAATAAATGCTCTCAACTTCCCAATTGACACATATAAGACTGCAACCACACAAGTACCAGGGTGTGGGGGTGAATGAACCAATAAAAAGTATTTATGTGAAGCATCGATATCATCTTCCTGACAAGTGTCACCGTTAACTCTTGGACCTTTAAAAGTGAAAGAGGTTCTCAACATGAATCAGGTCCCAAAATTCTACACCTTAACTTTCTTTGTAAAACAAGGGAAAGGCTAGGTTTAACAATGCATATGATGTGGCTGTTACTGATCATAACAACATGAATACATGATACAAACAAGGAAATAAAGAAATTAATGCTCGATAGTGATGTTCCAAATTTCAGTTGCACTTTTATGTTATTCAGATGGATTTGCTGCAGTTACACTGTCACAGGAAAATGAAATGTATAATAATCACATTAACACCGACCGGTACATTTTCGACAGGATTGTGAGTCAACTTCTTTAAGATAACAAAGATGTGACTTGTATAGACATTTCTGCTTATTCAATGATTAGTCTACATACTTAATCTTAACATCACGAACTCAATACAGTACTATAAGAATAAAACACCAACAAAATCTAATTAAGCAATCACAATAGCAAGGTCCTAATACTACTTAACAACAGTAAATTTCGATAGACATAATGAATCAATAAGTTGCTTACCGAAGCCTGTTTCCCTTTTGAACTAGTAGATTTAGATGCCTTCTTTCCCAAAAGAATGGTCTTGATCCATTTTGCTGGAGACTTTCCCATTGCAAAGTTTACCAGGATTTAAATCAACGAAAATCAAATATCTTCAACCCTGCAATGCATATCGTATCAAAAGGTCCTTAGTCCAAACTGAAATTCACAACTGACACGAAACCAACGACTTGTAACAATAAAAAAAGAGTGTGATCCAGATCCATTGACATCAAATCGTCACAGTTTCAATGTAAATCAATAGCTTGACTAAGTTTTGTAAACAAAAACATTTAACTTTAAAAAACAAATGATCCAGATCCATTGACTACAAAAGAACTCACTACTTCCACAAATCATCACAGTGTCGATGTAAATCAATTGCATAAAACATTTTACTTCACAACTTCAAATACCTACTTTGAATTTACACAAATTGCACTTTAATCTGAATACATTTAAGAGATCTGATAATGAAAACTCCATCAAACAAAACAAAACTAATGTTCTAAGGATGAAACATTACAGATCTGAAACTTACCAAACAAATGTATCTTTCACCAAACCCTAAATCTCACATTCCTGAACTCAAAAAAAAAAAAAAAAAAAAAAAAGTGAGCTATAAGTAGTATAACTGAAGCTTCAAAGATCTAAAGAAACAATAATAATGAAGAAGATTTTAAAATGAAATGTTTGTTACCTTATAGAGAAAACTCCATTGTTGTTTGTGCTTTGTTCTGATGTTTGATGATCACAAGTAAAGAAAAAGAAAGGAGTAATTTGAAAAAGAAAGGGATCTAAATGGAATAAATGAATTAAATGAGTTGCTTTTGGGGAATTTAAGTGACTTTAACCTTTGTTGATGCTCGAGAGTGGAGAGTGGAGAGTGGAGAGTGGAGAGAGGAGAGAGAGAGAGAGTGAGTAGTGTTTCGTTTTCTTGTCAGGTATGGAGTTGTTGTTGTTTGGCCTCGCTGTCTGTGCGTTTAGATAGGTGAGTGTCACTATCCAGTTTTATGGAATATGGTTATTTGGATTTATTAAAAGATATTTTGGTCATTTAATGTTGAAATAGTAGTGTCGTTTTTTGGTCATTCATGTAAGAACATGTGTGGTTTTTGGTCATTCTATTGATTCGGTCACCTACTCATCTAGTCATCTTCAAACAATGTTGTTGATATTGATGTTATCTTGTTTGATATTGATATTCCAGATTTCCAGATATTGACCTTGCCTCTAGATGACCAGAATGGTAAATGGATAATGGAATATGCATTTGTGATTTTTGTGATTACCATATTTACAGTATAAGATTATTAAGTATATCTTCAAACCTTGTACAAATTCATAGAGCTAAGTACAGTAGGCTGTTTTTATGGATATTTTAGACAAAAATGAAAAATCTCAAATGAAAACTTCATTAGTAGTCTAATTAGAGATTAGTAGGGCTGTTAAACGAACTGAACAGTTCGAGCTTGGCTCGAGCTCGTTCGTATAGCTAAACGAGTCGAGTTTGAACATAAAGTAAAGCTCGTATAAAATTTGGGCTCAACTCGTTTATAAACGAAACAAGCTCGAACATACCAAAGCTCGGCTCGTTTAGATAAAATCCTACTTTTATGTGTAATTTAATCGAGTAGCTCGAGCTTGACTCGGGCTCGACTCGTTAAAAGTTCGGCTCGAGCGTTTGTGTAGCTAAACAAACCGAGCTTGGACATAAAATAAAGCTCATATAAAATTTAAGTTCGGTTCGTAAACAAACTGAGCTTGAACATACAAAGCTCGGCTCGTTTAACACCCCAAGATTAGAGCTCCAGTCAATCCAGTAGGCTAACTGGTTGGAGTTGTGATCAGCCCACAAAAAAAGCTTGTGCTCTATCACCATGGTCTGCGACCAATGCCCACTTCTATCGATTAAAATTTTAATCGCGCCCCACAATCATAGCACAATAATGTGCCTAGAACAACCAATTTAATAGCCGAACTACTCCACACACCACATTGGTGTGAATATGTAACACCAAACCTCCAAACCGACTAATCTATCTGGACCCAAACTATGAAGCCCATTTACAATTGGGCTTAACCAGCTCAACTCGTTTAAATGAAACCGTTTTCTTCATGGTAACTTGTCAGCGGCAGCGGGTGCATTTTCTTTCAAAATTTGAAATTTGAAATGGGCGGTTGGTACTTGGTCGTAATAAAGTGGGACCCAATACGCGGGACCTTCAATCAATCTTCATTTCAAAGCAATTTAGACCGTTGAGATCTTTATTTTGATTTTCAAGATTCCTTCATTTTCCCGCCCAAACTTTCTATAACTGAATAAGTTTTTTCTTCAATTCTCTTTCTCATTCATCTCTTCAATCCTTCTTTCATTTCTCTTTCAAACTTCAAGCAAAATCAAACCATGGAAACTGTTACAGAACAATCTGTTGGTGATGGTAAGTAACATTGATGCCCTAATTGGCCCTAATTTTTGCTTTTTTCCCCAATTTATTTTTCAAATCGTCTTACTTGTTTGTATTGTTGCAGCGAATACTGGGAAATCATCAAGGCTTCGATATCCTTTGAGATCTGCAAACAAAGCGAAGGAGGAAGTTTTGACATCTTCTACTACTAAGAGGTTAATTTCAGTTTTAGGGTTTGTTTGGAAATTTGATTTCAAATTCTGATTGGTGTTGTCAAACTGGTGAATTTGTCGTGGATTTAATTGTTAATGTTCGATTTGTTGATGAGTTTCTGGTCAATTTGAACGAAACATTTGATTTGTTCAATTGAATAAGCCTATGATGTTAATTTTGCGAGGTTTTGAGGATGTTAGCCAACTAGAAACTGATGAGACAACCTTAAGAAAGTTCTTGTTTTAGAGCAAATGATCTACATGGAACAATTTATATATTACTTAATTAGGATCATATGCAAAATTATTTAATAGTTCTTGGTGTGGCCATGATTTATTGATTAGGATGAATAACTGAAAATAATTGTTTAGTTGATCCATTGCAGTTGCTGGTACATCATTATGCTCACAAGGAAACTCAGGAGCTTATATTATTCGTTGCTTGCTTTCTATTCTTGAGTTATGGTCGGATGAATTAAGTTGAATGTAATGAAAATTTTATGCATCTGCTAATATTGTCTGTTAATTGCTTTATTGCATCTGTTTTGTTAGGACTTTTTTCTGAGATAGTTGGCTTAGACACCTTCTAAGAGAGAATTGCATTTGAACAGTCACTGTAAATTGACAACACGTACATTTTTGAAGAAATATCAACTGAGGAACTAAAGAATCAGAAAGCTTCGTTCATTAGTAGATTATTGTTGTGCTTGTTTTTAGGGCCTTTGGATAGATACGTTTTGTGGTAGAAAAGAACTGAGATGAACCCTCATATGAGATGGGTTTTCTGGCAGATCGTTGATTACTTGATTAGATACTATCCTGATGCCCAGTTTAACAGAACATAGACGCACACATGCTAAGTGTTGCTCCCTCATGTTTAACATTGAAGATTTGCATTTAACCACCCCCCAAATAATAAAGTAAAAAGAAAAGGCAGCTAGTGACACTTCTACAGTTTTTCCATGCGCCAGACTTTCTTGAATACATTTATACTTTTATGTGCCCAACAAATTTCAGCATGGAGTTTTTGGTGTTCCAATATTTGTTGCTACCTACCTGCAATGCAATTTAAATAGTTTTGTTAACCTTAGATGTATATGTCAGGGTAAGACCTACTTCAAATGTGAGCAAAAGTGTTAGCGTTCTTGATCTCTCGGGTAAGGATAAGTCTGCGAAGCCACCTAGAAGGCTCTCCATTCCTGCAAAATCTGCTGTCAGCCCCCTTCCAAGACCAACTGGAATGATAACTCCAATATCTGAGACCCGAATGAAACGATCAACAAATGGTCAAGGGAAGAGCGGAACTCCAGCTTCTGATGTTTCTAAATCAGTGACTCAAGGGAAGAGTGGAACTCCAGCTTCTGATGTTTCTAGATCAATGACTCAAAAAAAATTCAATTTACTTTCTTCAGCATCATATTGGCTGTCACAAATTAAACTATCGGAATCTGCAGCTAAGCACTCAATTTCACTTGGCTTCTTTAAGCTTGCTCTGGAGTCTGGATGTGAGGTAAACTTAACATCTACTATTGTTCTACTTTCCTCTATGTATTTGCAGAATGTCTTTTCAGTTCAGTAGAATGAAAAGAGGTGATGAATTATTTTTCTCATTCCTTTGGTTTGTACACAGTTTCAACTTATTTAGTCTTTATAAGTGGTTGTGGATTGTGTCATATTTACTATCAATGGTCACAGATTTTTTTTCTCCATGCATTTATACATCTTTTTTATGCGTGCCTAATTTACATTTGCAGTTTCTCCATGTATCTATGTGCGATGTCTAATTTACATTTGCAGTTTCTACTTGTGTGTCTATATCTAACAGTCTATCCATGTCTCCCATTTTTTGAGTTGTACACCTATGTGCCATGTCTGTTTATTCAGGAAGATATGTTGGATAGATATACAAATGTCTGTCAGTCCATGTTGTGTATTTGCGCTTGCAATTTTTTTTACTAATGCTATTCATGCCTAGTGTTTACCATGGATTCAATGTGATAACATGCTATTTTTAAAATGCAGCCCTTGCAGAGAATGCGTGATGAGCTGAAATCCTATGCTGGTCGACACAGTCTTGTTGAACTTGGAGAACCTGTGATGGAGTTACTTAAAAGCTACAACATTTCCGAGAATTTAGAAGAGTTAGAAGTCTCTGTGACCTGTTCTCTGGTAGCTGAGGATGGGACTCGATCCTCAGACGAAGACATTCAGAGCTCCTCTGTTACAGGTTCTGGAAAGTTAAAGCCAAAGTCCTTGAACTCAGAAAGCTTCCAGGCTTCTTCGGTTTCAGAGTTGGCCAAGAAGTGCAATAAGAAAATAGTGTCAACAAACAAAAGCAGCAGGAGTTCAACAAACACAAACTCAGCAACAAAACCTTCCTCAAATGATGAGTTTGATAATATACAAAAGAAACCACAAAGGTCGTCAAGTAGACAGGAAGCAAACAAACAAAAGGCCAAGCTCAAGGAGGGGAAGAAATTTGGTGCTGAGAAAGGTAAATAAATAAACAAGTTTCGAGATCTTCATATTATTTTTGGGTTGATATGATGTAAGATACTTAGTTGTTCTTTTCTTCTTTTCAGATCTGAAAGACCCTTCACTTGATGAGAAGACTGAACAAGAGGACAAAGAAAACATGGTATAACTACTATATCTTTAGAAAGATTCTTTTTAATGGCAGGATTCATTCACTTAAAACCATATTAGCGATTATTGTGTCATTAAGGTCTTCTAGTGGTCCGAAATCTTATAAAAAACTTTGTATTACTCTGAGCAATATTCTTAGGATTTTTTTTTCTTGCTTTTATTTAGGATGGTGAACAGCTGCAAGATATCAGCTTGACTGAAGTAGCTTAATGATGGACATCCAAAAATCTACAATAGCTTTGTTCTTTTCATTGGGTTGTTCTGTGTGAAATCCTTGTAGTATAGTGAGTTGATTCAACAAGTATTTTATGTTTGGTGTGGGATCGAGTCTGTTACTCTCTTTTTTTTCTTCCTTGTTTAGTTGTCAAGTTGAAAGAGATTGCTATTGGTATACTTTTATAAGTGTGTATAAAATAATCCGAGATCTAGTTGGTTTTTTTATTACCTCTTATCATATATCTATGGTCTGTTCCATATGAGCTCTCTGTTATTCCATCAGTTTACATTACTGTATCTGTTTTCTTTGTTGTTTATGGATTGAAATTGTTTGTACATATATGTTGAGTACTTAACATAGCTGCTGTCTGGCATGAGCTGATGAGCGTAAGCTATTAAACTAGGATTGTCTTTGTTGCCGTATAGAAGATTACTACTTGAGATCTAGTTGTTCTTTTCCCCTCTTTTGTAATATACTGTATATCTCTATTCTGTTCCAAGTAAGCTCTTTCCGATTCCATTAGTTATCTGTATATTCTCTGCTTCCGTTATTGTTTATGGACTGGATAGTTTTGTACATATGTTGGAGACTTGAGTAACAGTGTGCCTTGCAGCCCTTGCTGCTATGCTAGTTCATGATTTCTGGCATTCTGGGATGAACATTCAACATAAATTTGTGCACAGAGAAACAAAATACTTTGGGTAATTTAAACTCATCTCCTTAGTATATAGTTCTTATTACAAATTGATCACAGCAAGAAATGCAGAATTGTTGACATCATGTAACTTTGATGGTCCTCGAGAAATGTTTTTGAGGTTTCATCAGTATATCTCTAATAAAATACTGTATAATTTATACACTTTCTATTCCCAAGTAGAGATCTGACATCTGAGATCCTATCCTTTCACTCTGCCATCCATTACCCATATCAGTTCTCTTCATCAAAATTCAATTTCTACGCAAACGAATTTAGGGTTTTGGGAAAAAATTATTTATCATTCTATCAAGGGTTTTGATGAGAAGCAAGACAATGAGAAAGAAAAAATTGAGCTTGTTGACACTGTGATCGTTTCATAGAAGTACCTCCACTTGAACAAAGATTCTTTACAGCTTCCCATTCATCTGGACATGCGATTGAAACCAAACATTCTGCAAGCGAACGATTTAATCTTCGACATGCTGCTTCTCTTGATGGTCCTTCTGGTATTTTTCGATGGCAATCACACAAAGCTCGATGCAATCGTTCGCACTTCGTGTCCACCACCGAGATTTCGGAACTCATCTTCCTTTCTGCGAAGATCGAAGAGAGAGAGAAGAGATCGTTCGAAATATTTCGAGGACACAGGTATCATGTGTAGTGTAGTGGTTATGTTATTTAAAAACTATTTAATAACACCGATGCTCGAGTTGGCTCTCTTGGCTATGAGAATGTGTTACGAACCTTGAGGTCAAGGGTTCGAATATCGGTATGAGGAGAGAGAGAGAGAAAGAGAAGTTGATAATTGATATGAGGTATTTTAAAATACCTCCTTTTTTATTTTTTATTTTATTTTATTTAATATTTCACGTGATTCTACCAATATTTATGAACTTACACGTGATGTTTATTATTATTTTATTTTATTTTATACATTTTGTTAATCTAGTCAACGCTGTGGTTTACCACTAATTACGGTCTAATGAAATATCAACTTTACCATCAGATGGTTTTAAAGATGGAGAGCTATATAGTAACTAACATTATGTAGCATTGAATCATATTTGGGTTCAGTCTTCTCTATTATTAATGTTTCATGAACTTGTCACTCTACTTCACTTATCTGCATATCTCATTCTCAGTGTCTGCTTGTCTACTTTGGATCTCTCTAATCTCTTACACATTCTCATACTTATAATTTTGTTCTTACTTCACTTTAGTTATAAATTTGTCTTTAGCATTATTACTTAGTAGTACAAATAGGTTATGTTATGTTTTGACAAGATTACACTTCATATCCATGATATGATTTGAAGTTTTTGATCTAAAGCCATGGCGGTTACTTGTGTTTCGTCTTGCTTTTTATTTAGAATTCTTGTATTTGTTCTGTTTTTTCGGTTAATCTTCGGACAACTAGCACCATCTGAAAGTCGAATTCTGCTTCAAGTTCAACAACTTCTTGAGTTTCCACCAGTTCTTCAAGGATGGAATAACTGGACCAGTTTTTGTTATCTTCCTCCTTCTGCTTCCCTTAACATTGTTTGCTCTGGCAACCATATAATAGAATTAACTGTTGTTGGAAATAAGACTAGTACTATGCCTTCTCTTAGCTCAAAACTAGCCCAAGGTACTTTTTCTATTTCTGATAATACATTGTCTGAGAAATTTTCTATTGAGTCATTTTTCACCAGTCTTACTAAGCTTTCAAGCTTGAAGGTGTTGACACTTGTGTCTTTGGGATTGTGGGGTTCACTACCTGCAAAGATCAATCGGTTTTATTCACTTCAAGTATTGAATATAAGTGATAATTCAATTTTCGGGGAGATCACTCCTCAGATTACCTTGATGACCAATCTTCGTAGTCTTGTTTTAGCTGATAATATGCTTAATGGATCTGTTCCAGATCTTAGTAGATTAGCAGTTCTTGAAGAATTGGATCTGAGTGGCAATGGCCTTGGGCCAGAATTTCCTTCTCTGGGGAGTAAGCTTGTGAGTGTTATACTGAGAAACAATGCATTTCGATGTCAGATACCATCAAAACTGGGCAACTATGATCAGTTACAGCATTTGGATATCTCTTCAAATCAATTCATTGGTCCAATCCCACCTAACTTGTTTTCTTTGCCTTCCATTCATTACCTCAACTTGGCTGGAAACAAAGTGAGTGGAGCTCTTTCATCAAACGTCTCTTGTAATGTTAAGCTCGAGTTTGTTGATTTATCCAATAATCATTTGACTGGAAAGCTGCCCCTTTGTATTGGGTTTAACTCATCGAACCGGTTTATGTCTTACTCATGGAATTGTTTATCTGCTGGGGACTTGAATTATCAACACCCTTACTCTTTCTGCCACAAAGCCGCATTAGCTGTCAAGCCTACAGGGAGACAACAGAAGAATGGGTCGACCAGCAAGTTGGCCATCCTTCTAATCATTGTTGGTGGTATTGTTGCAACCACTATGGCAATAGGCATCCTACTACTGATGATATATCGAAGTGCTAGGGTGAACACGGCAGAGACTCACACATTTGAGAAATCAGTTAGCAGGAAAGCATCTCCTCAGCTCTCCCCCAAAATACTTACTGAAGCTAGTAAGATTTATTCTCTCCTCCTTCCTGGCCTAACTGATATAATGATTCAAGCTTTACACGTATTCAAAGTAATTCTCATAGAGTGATCTATTTCTATAAACTCTCTTTGGTTATTTTACAGGGCATGTCTCTCCGACAATGAGGTTCGGGGCAATTGGGATTCGAACATATCACGTATTTTCTTTGGATGAAATTGAAGAGGCAACAAATAATTTCAACGCCTCCAATCTGATAGGAGAAGGATCCCACGGTCAGGTACATCAGTCTGTAATTTTGCAAATGTTCCCATTTGATCTACTATAATCCCTCCGAAATTGAAACAAAGAACGTAGTTCATTGTCAGGAATTTATATTACATCTAGTCGCATTCATAAATGTGATCAGAAATTTTCTTAACCTAAAAAGGATGGTGAACTGCATTAAAATAAAGAAACTAAGATCTCCATGCAATCCTAATATTTTGGAGGCAGCGTAAATATTTCTTGTCCTGGTAGGATCAATCGCCTATCTGCTAAATTTAAGATGTTCAGTCCATAGTATCTGGTGAGTCCTATGATCAAACATTAGATTCCATCCTCATCTTCTGATTTATCTATAGGCAATCTCTTTCCAATGAAACATAAACATTATAATATCAAGTATATAAACAACTATGGTAACACACAATTTTTTTATGTTCTCAGCTTTACAAGGGTTCTTTAAGAGATGGTTCCATTGTTGTTGTGAGATGTATCCAATTAAAGCAAAAACATTCATCTCAGAGACTATTGCAACATATGGAAGTAATATCAAAACTAAGACATCGGCATTTAGTAAGCATTCTTGGACACTGCATTGTTACTCATCAAGAATACTCAAATGGAGCTAATACCATATTTCTAGTCTTCGAGTACATCTCGAATTCAACACTGAGAAATCATCTATCGGGTAAACGAAGTTGCTTATAAACTGATTCAAATGTTTTGTTGCCTTGGAAAATCAATGGAATGTAGTTTCTTATTTTTCTTGATTGTGCAGACCAAAGAAAGCGAGATATGTTGAAATGGCCACAAAGGCTTGCAGTTACAATGGGTGTCGCAAAAGGAATTCAGTTTCTGCATGCTGGAATTGCACCTGGTATCTTTGGAAACGATGTTAAAATAGAGAACATACTGTTGGATGAGAATCTCTCGGCAAAAATCAGTAATTATAATCTACTAATTTCCTCAAAGGTGAGTTGAAATTACCTGAGGTCTCTTGAGTTTATTCTTCCCTGCTTTAGATTTGATAACTTTTAATGTCAAGCTTTTAGTAAATTCCACATTTTTTTCGGATCTCTAGGTAGGTTCAGAAAGCCTCTACAGTGGACAAGACACTCCTGATCACCATGGCAGGTAGATACTCTGCTTTTGCTTATATAATGGTAGTAAGTTGAGCCTAATCTCCTAATTAGGGTGATTGAAAGAATGCAATATTTTATTCTTGCAAGTAGCAATGGATGGCATTCATTTTCAAACTTTGTTTTCATCATACGCAGTGATCAACATGGTGAAAGAAAAGATATCTATCAGCTGGGCATTATTCTACTCGAAGTTATCACAGGTAGATCAGTCACATGCCAGAGCGACTTGGATGTACTGAAACTTCAGGTATATATATATGCATTATTCTCAGTCATGTACATAGTAATACAGGAAAAACCATGTTGTCAAAAACATAGCTTGTAAATTTACTTTATATTGGTAGAGTACATATTTTTAAAGTTTAGCATTATTCCTACTGATCATTCGAGAGAAAGACATGTTTTGAGGCTATGTTATAATGGACATAATTTGGGCAACATTGTTTTCTAAGTTCTGTAAATGTGCTTCTTTTATTCACAGCTAGAGGAAACTTTAGCGGACTCCCAACCGAAACTTAGAGTTATGGTGGATCCTTATATTCGTGGTACCTATGCATATGAATCATTAAGAACCACAGCTGAAATCACTATAAACTGCCTATCTAAAGATCCTGTCCAGCGCCCAACAATAGAAGATGTTATCTGGAATTTGCAGTATTCAGTTCAAGTCCAAGATGGATGGTCTACGAGCACTGAATTCGTTAGTTCCAAATCAGAATCCATTTGTCGATAATACAAAACTCTCTATGGCAGCATTTTGTAATTTTGTATTTACTCTAATATCAGAACTACAGACGTTCCATTTGTTAAATTTTATATGTATCTTTCACTTTCTATTCAAATTCACTTTGATTTTTATTCTACCCTCAATTTTACACTTGCTTGCATGAGAGTTACTGTACATGTTCAGTTTTTTACTATACCAGTAGTGAAAGATATGGTTCATTTAAATATTACTATATTAGGGGTAAACTTGGAATAAATGGACTAAAAGATTACTTCACTATCAAGTAACAGATTTACAGCTGTACAACATCCTATCTGTAACAGAATAACCGAAGAAGAACAGAAGAGAGACGTTACGGTTACAAGAACGATTAGTTAGTTATAACTGAAACCGAGCCTTTTTAATTTCAAACCAACTCATCTCTCTTTCAAAAAAAAAAAAAAAATCTCAACTCACTCTCTCTCTTTCTCTTCTCTCTGAATCAAGAAAGAAACCCTTTCTTCTTCTTCTTCACTCTGAATCAAGAAACCTGTTAGTTTCTTTCTTCTTCATCATCAATTCACCATTGAAATCAAATAACCATGACTGCAAAGAAAGGTTCTTCTGGAAAGAAAGGTTCTTCTGCAAAGAAAACAAACACTCCAAGTAAATCACCAACTGGATCTCCATCAAGTTCTGACAAATTACCTTTCATCAGGGCAGTATTGCGAACTGCAACAAACAATGGAAACCATAAAAAAGCTTTGAAAGACATTAAAGACCATCGTAAAAAAAATCGTGATTCAGGTGCTCTTCATTATGCTAAAGCATTGATTCTTGAAGATCTTTGTTTAAAACGTATTAAAGACAACCCTGATCTTGATAAAGAACCAAATGTCAATTTGGAGGAAGAGATTAAGAACGACAGACGAAGATCGATTCGATGTGCAGAAGAAGCAACGAAAATGAATCCCAATTCAATGGAATTCGCTCTGTGTTTAGCTCATACGCTTTATGTTTCTGCACATGAGCCAAAGGATTATCAACTGGTAAAAAAAGCATGTGAACAAGGACTTGCCATTCAGGATCCTGAAGTGCCATTGGATCCGTTTTTACTGTTTGGAGAAGATAAGATTGTTTTTTTGAGAAACGAGTTGGAGCGTCTTATGTACAGTTGCAAGAAAGAGGATATTTTGGCTTATTATTTCAAATATTCAGAACCTGCATTTCTGGTTTTAAACGAAGCTTTGGTGTTTGGAAATGAGAATGGGCAGTGGGATCATTGGATGTGTTGTTCTTGTTCTATGAAGTTTACAGAATCTGAATTGCATTTTAAACATGCTGAGGATGAACATGAATTTGGAAGATTGACGCCAGAACAAGAATCCGTTATGCCTTCAAGACTCTCCAATCATTGGTGTGAAATGATTTGCGAAGGTAAATGGATGCCACGAAATTTTTTGGAAATTCAGACAGCAATTAAGTCTGTTGTCCTTGCAGCATATAAGTCTAATCATGAAGAAGAAAGAGCACTTGTTTCTAAACTCGGAGAACTTAGTGATGTTGAAGATTCTGAACGTGAATCGCTCCTTGAAAGAATTCGAGTTCTGTTCAAGAACATGCTGATGAACGAGAACTGTCTTGCTAAAGAACACGTGGATATGGTGCTAGACTACACTAAGAAAAAGTTGAAGGCTGAAATAGCTGAACCATGGCTTTCGCTGTTAGGTTTAACACGTATTTGCTTCTCCTTCTTAGGTGCTTCTCAACTTAAGGAAATCCTCAAATTTTTGGAAGAGATATCTCAGTTCTATAAGGAAAACATCGCTGAGCATGAAATTATACTAGCTGAAATACCTGATCCTGAGGGTGAAACCCTGCGATCTCCCAGCAATCAATTCGAAGGGATTGCTTATGCTGATGATTCACTTCGTCTGGTATTCCCTGAGTCACCACAAGTTGCTGAGATTGTAACAAAAGAGTTTGCTGTGGAACAGGTAGATTTATGGATAAAGAAAAGAGAGGACAGAGGGATTTACGGGCACGAACTTTATAAAATTTTTAAAAAGTTAGAGCCAATGTGTGACCAAAAATATGGTGTGGCGTGCCACATGGAAGCTCTGCGGGGTCTTTGGGATAGCTATCTTAAAGTGCATAACCAAGAGAATGATTGTACCATCAAACATATCCCTTTAACGATTGAAACACTCGTTGATGCAATGACAGTTGCTACAAAAATTATTCGTGAACAAGCAAAATCAATAGACATCACTGAAGCGCAGGCTTTGATCAACGCTACTGGTGTTTGTGCTACTGTTCATGGTTCGAATATGCCCCTCCATCCCAACACTAACACGAAACTAGTGATATGTAAACTGAGTGCAAATGTAGCTTTAGAGGTTGGTTGTCAGTATATTAATCTATGCGATAAAACCATGAAATTGTTTTGTCACTTTAATCACACTTTTATCTTGCTCTGCAGCTCATGAAAATTGACACACTGATCATCCGAATCGCTGAGACACTGAAGTGTGAGTTCAACGATTTTGCAAAAGATGATTACTCTGTAGTTTTGCATCCTCTTGTGAAGTCATACATTCAGGTATTATATTGTTTTTGTCTGATTGCTACTTTTATCATATTCCTTGCCTTTCTATATATAAATATACTCAATATTGGTCCCTTCAGTATCTCCATACACAAGCAGAAGATGCTGCGGAGAAGACTTCTGGTTCTACTGAGACAGAGTATGTCTTTCCCTTCCTTTACTAGGAATACATGCACAGTTTTTCAACTCAGTTTTTTAAAATTTATGCATTACTAGCACAAAAATTCAGTAAAATAATGAAAACCTATTTTTTGTCATGTTTGCAGTCATGACCAGGGTGTCGCAAATGGTACTGATAATGTGGAGGATAAAAGTACAGAGAAATCGGGCCTTGAAACTGATGCTTTCACTACTGAGACAGAGTATGTCTGTCCCTTTCTTTTACAAGTAATATATGCACCGTTTCTCAAAGTCTAAGTTCTTCATTTATACTTTACTAATAATATGAAATATATATATGTTTATGTTCATGCTTGCAGTCATGACCAGGGTGTCGCAGATGGTACAGATAATGTGGACAATAAAAGTACAGAGAAATTGGAGCTTAAAACTGATGCTTCTGATGCTGAGAAACCGTATGTCTGTCCCTTTCTTTTACAAGTAATATATGCACCATTTCTCAAAGTCTAAGTTCTTCATTTATACTTTACTAATAATATGAAATATATATGTTTATGTTCATGCTTGCAGTCATGACCAGGGTGTCGCAGATGGTACAGATAATGTGGACAATAAAAGTACAGAGAAATTGGAGCTTAAAACTGATGCTTCTGATGCTGAGAAACCGTATGTCTCTCCTTTCTTTTCACAAAAAATATTTTCACTGTTTATCAAATCCAAAGTTCTTCGCTATTTTACTTTTACTAATAATATGAAGTACATTTGCATTCATGCTTGCAGTCATGAACAGGTTGTCTCAGATGATACTGGTAATGTGAATAATCATGGTACTTTGGGTGGTGATGACTTGAAACAAACTGAAGAAGACTTGAGGCCCAACAATGATGCTAATAAGAAATTACTGAAAGAACTAGGAGACAAATATGATTTTCTTGTAAAAGATGTACTGGAAGACCCTGGTAATAATCCTTTCATTCCTTTCTTTTACTTGGCAATGGATCTTTAGTTGTCGCTTCGATTTATTTTGGTTCTAAGTTATTTAGTCCAGTGTGTAATTTTTAATCATTCTTTTCTTTAATTTTTCCATTTAAAACCAGACATTGGCACTGGACGTGAATCGTCTGATGATGAAGTCTTGAAGGAGATTACAAGACTCCAGGAAGCATTGCCAGCAATACCCGATTTTGAACAATTGGAAGAAATAAATGCTTCAGCTGAAAGGATACCAAAGGACAAAGAAGTAATACTTCAAGCAATCCAGGGACTGACTAAGAGTGCAAATGTTTCTGATCACATGTTTGATAAGCTAAAACAGTCGAGGAAAAAGGTGGTGATATTTCAGATGGATCAAAAACATCGGGAAGCTGAATTAGCAGTTGGGAGAGTACATTCTCTGCTAAATCTTCATGCTGAGGTCAGTGTTTTAGTTAAAGAAGCAAAGGAGAACACAGGCTGGAAGGTTGTCTGATGATTTTGATGGATGGCTAGGGCATGGCCTTCTCTGTATTTGCACTTTGGTTGAGCTTTGTGTGTGTGATGGAAAACTTTGCTGTTGAAAGTTGAGAACAATGCATGTGGGGCATTGTCCAAACTCCAGAGAGCATACTGAATATGTGTAAATTCTTTAGCGTATTTCTTTTTCATTATTTTGTTTCAAGTAATATCATGTCAACTGTGGAAGGCAAGTTTGCCTTGATTTACTGGATTTTCGAATATGTAAGAATGGATTTAATTTGTTGAGGTGCAGAAATCCAAATCCGAACGAGTCAGATATGGGTGTGTACTGTGGCTATAGGACAAAAGGGGATCTGGATGAAAATATTATCAATCTACTTGGTCCAGATTCGTCTCACTAGGCTTTAGGCATGCAAGTAGTGCGACATGTTTAGATTCTAGCTTGGGTAATTATCTGAGGGAGACAAGGCTCTCTACTCTGCAAAGAAAAACACTTATCCCTGACCCCAACACAACTTCCAACGCTACTTTTACTTCCGAAGCTATATGTAACTGTTCCATATGTATATTTCTGTCCAACCTATTTGGTTAAATAATTCGCAGATAGCTATTCGCTCAGGCAGTCTGTTAAATCCCTCAAATCACTACACTGCCGGTCCTGTGCAGATAAAGTTTTGCTCCATGCACAAATAATCATGCATATTCCACTAATTATTATTTTGTACCTCCATGGACAAACTTTGGTCGTTGGCTAACAACTAGTCTCTAATCGACCTCCTCTCGGAATATCTGCACAAGCTAGTGGAGGACACTTCATTCAATCCGTTCATGCTCCTTAAAGCGCTTGGATAACATTATTGTAAATAGGTCAATTACTTTTATATTCCTCTTCATATGCATAGTTTAAAGTGATGTTGTATACCTAAAAAGTTATTTTTCTAGCACCTGTGTGGTTCTACCAAATCCCAGTGTACATTTTGTGAACTATAGAGAATCTACTAATAAGCATTTAGCTTTATTCGTAACACATACAGTAAAAGGAAGGATGCACGACTTGTAAATATACAACTTTAATTTTCACCGAAGGCAAGCAAGAAGTTTTTATTGATGTATCATATATGAAATGGGACTACATCATATCTTACCAGTTAGAGAACCACTATGGCACTACCCTCTAGGACTAGAAGAGTTAGCTATTTAAACTGGGTTCTTGCATTATCTACTTCTCTCCATCACGAGCTTTCTACAGTATGAAGCATCTTCCTTCCCTTTGCATGATCAGCTGTCAGTTTTATAAACAGTGCATAAATGATTTATCGTACAACCACCAGCACAGGGGATGAGTCTACCTCTTCAGAAGTGACTTTGAACCGCCCTCTTTGTTGAACAATCTGCCCCTCAATTTTCATGGGAGTGTTATCAGCATTTTTAACTTGTAATTTTGCACAAGCAGCATCTTCCGGTTGTACAACCAGTGGCTCATTGCAGCTTATGGTGTTCGATTTCTCTAAAGAATAGCTCCAAATAGAGGGCTGGGATTCCGATGGCAGTACCTCCACAACAAGCCCATATAGAGGAAGTGAACTACTTCCTTGATCTTCTTCAGGGACAGCTTCCCCAAATCCTTCAATCAAGGAAGCTTGTCCCTTGATATCGTCAATGTCAAACTTCCAGTTGCTTATTCCTAACTTGTATCCTATATCGGATAACTCCTCCTTTTTATCATCCACAGTTTTCTTTTGTGCAATAAGATCGGCTTCTTTCATCTTCAGTGCTTTCATGCGTTCTCCAAGAGTACCAGGAAGCCTCTTCAAGATTGTCTTCAAAACAGATTCATTCGACTTACCATTCTTAAAGAAAGAGTGCTTCAAAAGCTTTTTAGCTGAAGGTCGTTCGGATGGATCTTTGAACAAACACCTAGCAATCATTTGTCTAAATGACTTTGAAAATCTTTTGTCGCTTTCCTGATCTAAACCAGGTGGGGGATTCTGAATAGTCTTATAAAGTACCTCCATTGGAGAACAGTTAGAGAATGGTGCATGACCATGGGCAAGTTCAAGAGCAGTAATACCGAATGACCAAATATCAGCTTTAAAATCATAACCACGTGACGAATCCACAACCTCAGGAGCCATCCAACAAGGTGTACCCGTACATGTATGTCTCGAGCGTTGCCTGTCTCCAGAATCAAAAAGGCATGCAGATACACCCAAGTCCCCAATTTGTACAGCGCCATGGGAATCTAACAAAATATTTCCAGCTTTAACATCACGATGAATAATTCCGTTTTCATGTAGATAAACCAAACCCTTCAAAGCTTCACGTAAAATAGTGGCAATAACCACCTCAGGAAGAAAAGCATCACGGTAAGCCGCCCTAAGAATATGAAGACAAGAACCACAATCCATATAAGGCATGACTACCCAAAGATTTTGCTCATTAGCAAAAGAACAATAAGCTTTAGAAACATTAGGATGATCAACTAATACCATAGTGTGCACTTCACGCGCAATAGACCCCAAATCATCATGCTCAAAATCAAGAACCTTAATAGCAACAATCTCTTGTAAAGGAATACATAAAGCCTTGTACACAGATGCACTAGCTCCTCTCCCTACTTCTTCCAAAAGTTTGTAAAACCCTGATCCTACTGGGTATTTTTTCATTGTTAAAAAAAATCTAAAACAGAAGAAGAATAATCAGGTTTTTTGGTTTTTCGTTAATAGAGTTATAAGGTTTTGTTTATATAGAGGTAGCTTAGCTAGGTACTAGTTTAATTAACAGTTCGAGTTAAACTCAACTACTTAAACTAAATAAATGCACATAATAACTATTGATGAATATTCTAGAATTTAGATATAGATAGAGTATTAGAGAGATAAACCTTAGGTTAATGTAAAGCAAATCTCCTTATCTTCCACTGTTAAGCATTTTGTCAAACACCTTAGTTGCAAACAAAGATGAAATACTTGAAGACTCCTTTTCTCTGCGTGTATTAATATTTGTGGTTTATATATTCCTTGCGTAGTTAGTTACGTGATTGTGCTGCAATGCTTTGCTTCTTTAGATGAAGTTGGGTCAGTTGATTTGATGGATCTGGGCCTCAGATTGAAAACTGTAACCGCGGATCTGGGTCTAAGTTGCTGGTTTCAGTACAAATTTTTACTTAAAGCCCATATAAATAGCCCATCTGAAAAGGTGCTAATGAGCTTCTGAGATGAAAATGAAATCATGTGAAAATGGAGCTTATTGAGACATAGAGCTAAAAAAACAAGTCTTTCCATTGGAATTTTTTAAGTGAATCATAATACGAAAAGCAAAGTATTGTTAAATAGGGTATTTTTAATCTTATGGTTTGATGGGGGTTGTGTAATATATGATGTTTGTGCAGGTTTTGCATTTACATCATTGGTGTAAACTAGTTTCTCTAAGAGTTGAACTTGTGGGTGGCTACCACAATGTATATCCACCAGAATACCGGATAAATTGGTAGGCAAATGTCTAACCAAATATAAAAGTAGACTTTGTCACTCTTTCAACTGGGTCACAAACCGCACATAATAGGCCTGCAGTCCTAATCAAACAAGGTGGATTTACTATAATCATAAACATACAAACTCAACAAAACTTGAAAAGAACAAGAACGGTTTCACTCAACAAAATTATCTAAATGCACACCCTATGATCGGTGGGACAAATAAAACAGTACCATGTGTTGGTTAATTAACCCTAGTGGCATTAGAACAAGTTACTCATCCGATTTGGTAAAAACACATGGTGATTTTTCATTGATCCCACAAACCCACATCCAAAAATCACAACTGATTAATTCTTTATATTAAACCCGGACATATAAGTGGAAATCTAGTATAAAATATCGCGATATATATCGATTTTCTAGAAAAACGATACGATACATTTCTGGCATTTACGCCTTGGTGTTTATGTACTATATGAGTGAGAGGATCGTTTTTTTGCTACTCTTTCTCGACTAAATCACTCTAATCAAACGGTCTATACATGGGAGGTGAACTCACCATTCACCATTCACCATTCACCACCAGCCCCATGCCCCCATCCATAGGTGAAAAAATGGAATTTGCCGCCCGGATATTCACGAAATATTTCGGTTTTTGGCTATTCGGATCGGTACGGCATACGACATATAAACGGAATTTAAAACACCCCATGCCGTTCGGAATTTATCGGATATTCACGAAATATTCGGCAAAAACCGAAATTTATCGAAATTTATGAAATTTTCGATTATAAAATTAACACATTTATTTTTAATCCCCCCGAACTAGAATTTTCGATGAGATTATCAAAAAAAGGTCTAAAAGGCACTAGACGTTTGGAAACTTTCGCGACGAACTTCATGGCCCTCTCAATTGATATAATATAAAGAAAGTTAGCCGATACATTAATGCCGGTTCAACAATACTCGAGATTTCCTATCTTTGAATCATTTGCTCCGTATTGTATGGATCAAGATGCATATGATATGCATATTGACCAATTCAGGTCGTACGAGCAAACAATGTCATGGGAATATTACTGTACTGAGTTCGTCCCCACACGTATGCGACTCGAAGCTCATCGGTTTGACATCGGGCGTCTATCATTCTGGGGTTAACATGTCTTTTATTTTGATTATTAAAATAAAACTATGGGTTGAGTTGTAATGAGGTTGTTTGTGTTTAGTTCTTGTATTGTAAACATATAAAAGTTCTATGAATATCCGCCCGATATTTACGATTTTTTCACCTATAAGTAAAACTATCTTGTGTAATAGTTCCGTCTTAGCTTCCTTGTATGATTTGTCGTGTGTTTAATTTGTAATGTATGTTTTTCTTTTAATTATAAGTTTATATATCGAAATCAGAAGAAAAACACGAAAAGTGCAGAAAACCTCCCAATTTTCCGAATTTTTCGCGAATATCCGCGAAAAATTCCGAAAATTTGAATTTACCAAACATCCCATATCCGACATGGGAGGTCGGATATTCGTGGAATAATCCGGCTTTTGGGAGGTCGGATATCCGGACTTCAACGATATTTTCACCTATGCCCCCATCTCATCACAATGTACACAGCTCTAAATCTTCAAAGCACTCCAAATATAAAGACATGCTTGGAGATGTTCTAAATCGAAAATAGTTGCATTACTTGTTACTGTTGCAGTGTCTATTGCAGCTGCTCCCCGATCTCTACTTGAACCACCTGCTAATACTCTGTTTCTCACAAAAACAAAAACCCCTCTTTTAACAATGTGTTTATCATCCTTATAATCTCCGAAAAAATCCAGAAAAAATTAGATCTAATCTTCTTAACAATGTCTTCATCATCATTTCTTCATCAAAGACAACAATTCCAACAAATTCTTTCAAACCCATTTCGAATTACACCATTAACTTCAACCTCAACAACAACAAAACCATCACTAATTTCTCTTCTCTTCAGTCGATCAGGTTTTCTTATTTTATTACTTTTAATTATAATTCTTGGTGTTTTCTTTCCATGGATTAACTTCTTTGGTAATTCTTCTTCTTCTTCTTCTTCTTTATCATTGAAGAATCAATTGAAATGGAAAGAATACTCATTAGCTCAAGCTGTTTCCTTTGTGGCAAAAAATCAAACAGTTATAGTGTGTGCAGTAAGCCAACCTTATTTACCCTTCTTAAATAATTGGTTAATTAGTATTTCTAGACAAAAACATCAAGATCAAGTACTTGTTATTGCTGAAGATTATGCTACTCTTTATACTGTTAATCAAAAATGGCCTGGTCATGCCGTTCTCGTTCCACCTGCTCCTGATGCTCAGACTGCTCATAAGTTTGGTTCTGAGGTATATGAATTCAGATCCTGTAGTTATATATGTTTGTTGATTTTGGGGAATTTGCTGATATGTTGCATTGGCAGGGATTTTTCAATTTTACATCTCGTAGGCCTCGGCACTTGTTGCATATTTTGGAGCTTGGATATAATGTTATGTATAATGATGTTGATATGGTATGGTTAGCAGACCCGTTTCCATATCTAAAAGGGCAGCACGATGTGTACTTTACTGATGACATGACTGCGGTATGTATGTTGTAATTGTTTTATGATTCGGTGTATTTAGTTATGCACAACCATTTATAGATTTAACTATGCAAATTGTAGAACTTATTGATACTACTTTCCAGCAGAACTTTTTACATGTATTTGACAACCACTCTTTTCTCCTAGTCAGAATGCTTATTCATATTGTGTTTGCAATGCAACGATTAGGTGAAACCTTTGAACCACTCTTCAGAGTTGCCACCTCCCGGGAAAAAAGGTCGTACGTATATCTGCAGCTGCATGATTTTCCTGCGTCCTACCAATGGTGCAAAACAAGTAATGAAGACGTGGATTGAAGAACTCAAAGGTCAGCCGTGGACGAAAAAGAAGAAGTCTAATGATCAGCCTGCATTCAACTGGGCTTTGAATAAAACTGTTGGACAGGTACCTCACCAAACTTTTCTTTTTGCTTTTTATTTAATTTTCTCTTTTTGTATGGTGTGCTTAAATGAAGTTCTTTAACTAAGTGAAGCACGAAATATGAGTAACATGCATGTCACACACCATGAGAGGAGTTCTTGATGTAATTGAGTGGTGAAAGAGGGTATTGTTTTGATGATTGCAACATTTGAGTTATGGCACCAATCATGGTAAATCAACTGAAATATAAATTAATGAAATCTAACAAAAATTATTTATGACACTATATTTTATGTGAAATCTTAATTCAGGTTAGTAATTAACATAAAATAGGTTGTTTTATTAGCGCAACCTAAATTTGGCACTGCAACATATGTGCACGAGCCTCATCCCTACATAATAAATTAAATGTGGTTGGAATCATACCATCTTTCGGAGCCTTGGTTCCCCAAGGACTTTAGGAAAGTTTCAATTCTTGGCCCCTGCTTCTTCAAACCTAGCCAAACGCCAAACGCTATCAATTCATCCTTGTTTCAATTTGCCTGGCATGGTTTTGGCACCGTAATTACCATATTCTAGTGTTGTCTCCGAAAATCACAGCTGTAATGGAGTTTCCATTGGTATATTTGAACCAGCAATATAGCATCAGACTCCTCATCCAAGTAGGAAGGCGTATCTGAACAACCTAAGTGGCAATAACATTATATATAAAACTATGTTTACTTCTTAATCATGTAGCACCTTCTAACTAGGATACTAATTACTTGCTAAAAGGAAAAATACTAAATCGGCCCAATTGGAAATTTATGAAGTTGGTGGACCATGCTTAGAATTCAATTAAGTCGTTAGTTTGCAATTTACACATCGAGATCGCCATAACTCAAAAGCATCTATGTTTTCTTGTTCAATGAAGATGAAGATTTAGTCAGAATATACTCAACGTATGCTGAGATTACATACAAGTAGAAGAATTACAAGGCAAAGATAGAAATGCAAACAGGGCTTTGTTCCCTCTGCTAGGACTCAGCCCTGGCATCTAGCTAATGCACAGACATAGGACCATCATGGTTTATTGTATTATGAGTTTTCCTTTGTCACTGTATTTCATTATTATTTTACTTTGACATTATGTTTTGGCTTTCAAACTGATTCTCAGAGCCTTGATAGCACAAATTCATGTCTCATTTCCAAGGAATGAAGTATTGATTGTTTGTCTATCTACATACTTCTTTAGATGTTTTAATATCAAGAAACAGGGAGGAGAGGTTACAACATTTCAAATGATCCTTTTGGGAACATGAATTCTTTTTAATAAAACTGGGGTCAACATGCCTAACATCTTGTACTAACTAGCGTGGATGACTAGTTTATTACTATAATGTGCGAATAGAGCATTCAAACTTCACTAGAATACTTGAAATGAGATTGAGATACTTAAATTACTTAAATTCAATCGAACGAGACTGGTTCGTGATATAGCCTAATCATAGAAAAAGTGAATGGAGTTGGAATCAATGATACTAAAGGGGCTTATAGATCATTATATACATCCCTGGTACTTTGATGAAAGTCAAGTACTTCAACTTCAGCTGAATCTCTTTATTAAATGCTTGTGGAATTGTTGTCAGTGTTGTTATTTTGCCTCACCTGAAGTCCTGAACTCACATCTTTAATTTTTGTGGATATAGGCGGAACTCTATCTGCTGCCCCAAGCAGCATTCCCTTCAGGAGGCTTGTACTTCAAGAACGAGACTTGGGTCCAAGAAACCAAAGGGCTGCATGTTATCATTCACAATAACTACATCACAGGTTTTGACAAGAAAATAAAGCGATTCCGTGATTTTGGTCTTTGGTTGGTGGATGATCATGCATCTGAGTCTCCCCTTGGTAAATTATGAAAAAAGATTTCTCTCCATTCAAGGCACAAGGTGTCACTTGTACGATTGCCGATTTTAAACGATTTTGGTAGTCGCAGTCAGTTGTAACTTAAAATTGTAATTGATCCTATGAACATTGTTTATAAATTCAATTTTTTATTTGTTTTATTTCCCATGCTTGTTAGAGAATGCAACAAGCTGAATGGTCATGTAAGCCAATAAAGCCGGAATTGCTGCTGTTGAGAGGGTAATGTTGGTCTTGCTATTAACATATTTTTTCAGAGAGAGAGAGATCTATTAAACATCATAAAAGTCGGTGGCCATGCTTGTGGTGTGTCGCTCATGTTGAAAATCCTTTGATATTGCTTGGACTCTGAAAAACGTGACCAACAAGTCCAATAAGATTGAAACTAGTAGAGTACTTTGAAGTTTGAACGAAGAGGAGAAAGGGATTGCGATTCTGCAAAAGGTCTGAAAATTTCCTCCTATGATCAGAGATTACATTTACTCTATTATTAACCTTTTGTTTCTCAAGAGATAATCACAATAGATTTCTCTCTGTTGATGGGTAAGTGGTTTAGGGTTTAGGGCTTAGGGTATTGGGGTTTGGTGTTTATTCAATTTGAATGATTATCTAGTTGTTTATCAAAAGATTAATGCAAAATATTATCAAAAACATGTATTTGATCTTAACTACTAGAACCAGCGAATGTGTATACAAGAGGAAATGTATCAATTTCAACCCAAGGCGACAATGTACTTGCAGTATAGTGAGTGGGGGTTAATTATGTCAGAATGTAACACATCAACAATTATGTCAGGGTGAAGTTCTATGTAGCTTCAGTGCAGTGGCTGATATGAGTACTATACTGCAGTTAGAACTGCAAGCTATATACGAAGGAGTTAAATTATGCAATATTCTAGGATTTCGTAAGATCCTAATAGCATCAGATTCAAGGAATGCAATACAAAGGTTGAAGCGGGAGCAATCCTCACCTTGGTACACAAGAGAAACAGTGACAGCGATTCAGGAACTGTGCAGTGGAATGGAGGAACATAGCTATATTCATGTCTTCAGGGAGACTAACCAGGCTGCAGACTACTTGGCCAACCTCTCAGGTCCTAAAGGTACTATAGTGGCTATCCAGCCACTATCTGAGGAGCTATACAAGCTAATACAGGCTGATAGAAATAGTGTAATCACCTATAGGATCCTGTAATGTGTGCTTAAATGCGAGAGAATTCTGAGATGGCAATGTGTGCCGTAAGAACAATGTAATTTTGTAATTTTGTTACTATTAATACAAACTAACCGCTTGCTTTTTGCAAAAAAAAAAAAAAAAAAAAAAAAAAAAACAATTTTCTTTTTTTATTTCATAGTTGAAAATCAAAACATACTTGTTTTTTTTTTTGCTGAAGATAGATTAAAGAAAAAATTACAATCATGTCCCAATAATTACTCAAAGCGATAGTAAATACTGTTTGGACACTCTATATTCAAATTAGGCTTCTGTGTAAGTCCATATAGAATGACCTACACTCATTTGAGCTCCCTTCTTTGATGCTGCATCTGCTCATATGTGTGGGTGAGCTTCCATTGAAACTTTGCAGTAGCTCTGAACCATCTTGCTGCTACCTTCCATGGAATCTTGCCAGAGTTGACTGAGTCCACCAAGGTCTTAGAGTCTGCTTCAAACCAAATCTGTGTCCATCCCTGTGTGCAAGCTACCTCTGCAGCAGCGACCAGAGCTTGACACTCAGCTTCAAAACTAGTCGTGACACTCAGCGACCAGAGCTTGACCAGAGCTGAAGATAGATATGAATATATTAACTAACCGATCGTTCGGTAGATACACTCATACACCAAGCATATCTGCTTGTACATAACTAGAAATACAAGTCAGAAATATTTTCTAAAAGTGTAATAACCCTATTAAGTTCTTCAGGGACAAAGGTCTGTGATCAGTATACGTAAGCTGCCAATGTTCTTGCTCTACAATGCCTGACACCCAGTTCGCTAAACCATCAGCTGATAAATTCATCTAAATTCAACTGTCGTAAAACTTGACAGAAGATGTTGGATGTCATTAATCACGGGTAACAAATGGTAAGGAATATTACCACCTCCATAATTCAAACATCCATGCAAAAAATTTGAATCTTTTTCCACCTCCAGTTTACTAAAATTCAGTGCCAACGCAGTTAAAAGACCAAGCTTTAATAAAAAACTTACCTGAGAAAGTAACGGTGTATACATTTTTAGGCGTAAACGAGCTTCTAGCCATAGGTGAAAATTTCGAATATATCCAAATATCCGACCTTGAAAAAACCGGAATATTCCGCGAATATCCGGACCCCAATGTCGGATACGGGAGGTTTGGCAAAAATGGTTCTCACGAAATATTTCGCGAATATTCGAAAAATTAGGAGGTTTTCTGCTATTGTCATGTTTTTCTTCTGGTTTCAATGTATAAGCATATAATTAAAAGAAAGACATACATTGCAAATTAAACACGCGACAAATCATACAAAGAAGCTAAGATGGAACTATTACACAAGATAGTTTTACTCATAGGTGAAAATATCGTAAATATCGGGCGGATATTCACGGAACTTTTATTTGTTTCTAATATAAGAACTAAACACAAACAACCTCATAACAACTCAACCCATAGTTTTATTTTAATAATCAAAATAAAAGACATGTTAACCCCATATTGATAGACGCCCCAAGTCAAACCGATGAGCTTCGAATCGCATACGTGTGGGGACGAACTCAGTACAGTAATATTTTCATGACATTGTTTGCTCGTACGACCTGAATTGGTCAATTGCTCGTACTACTATGCACAATTGAACCCCATCCCAGTAGAAAATTTCCAAACGTCTAGTGCCTTCTGGATTGAGAGGTAGACAACCAGTGCTAATTTGTTTGTTTAGTTTTAACAAATCCAAGGTTTCATTAACAAGAAATATTCATATTGCTAATCTTTGGACCTTTTTTTGATAACCTCATCGAAAGTTCTAGTTTGGTGGGAATTAAAAATAAATGTGTTAATTTCAGAATCGTAAATTTCGTAAATTTCGTACTTTGCTGAATATTTCGCGAATATTCGTAAAAATCCGAGCGGCATGGGGAAGTTTATATTTCGTTTATTATTCGTATACCGTACCGCTCCGAATTCTCAAAAACCAAAATATTTCGTGAATATCCGCCCGACATTTTCGATTTTTTCACCTATGCTTCTAGGACCAAGAAATAATCTACCTTTGGATCCTAGGTGCAAAGCTTAGGTGAGCCTAAATGTGCTTCTGAGTTCTGACCGCAAAGATCTAATGTGTGTGTTTCTAGTAAAGAATAGTAAATCTGCAAGGTAATTACATGGGAGAAGCAATCACTTTGACAACGCGTATTTCACTCTAGCATCAAAGAAAATATTGGGGACTATGAATGCATATACTGCATATAGATTCCTCTCAAATGTAAAAATTAAGACCTTGAAGATTCTTTCAAGTTGCTTGCAACGAACCAACTTTTAGGTTTTGAGAGAGAGAAGTAGAAAAAGAACAAACAATGGGAAAATGTCAAAGATGCATCATGCATAGAATAGACTAGCATTCAAGGCCCGGGCTTAGGTATCGTTTGTTTTTCTTTCAGTTAAGCACTGAATACTCATTAAGTTCTGAAGATCACTTAATACATTTAGTCATTAAGTGATCCATTCTGCCAAATTTTAAGTCTGAATGACTTAACTGAACTTTTAGCTGATGAAATAGATTAAGTACTTAATGGTTAGTAGAAAACAAACAGTCTGAAGACTGAATACGGTGGTCCACCCACTTAAGTTCAGTCATTCAGACTGCTGAATGAAAAACAAACAACACCTTAGGCTAGTATCTGAAATGTACTGCACTTACTCAATTGCCAACAATGAATATATCTGCCCTTGGAAGTTTGCTGTGACTACAAAATATTGAATGTTCTACTCATGAGCTCAAACTTTTGTTGTGTAACCCCTTAATTATTTTATTCAAACTTGCATCTGACATGGTTTGCTGAATTTAAAAGTAAATGATAGTCTGAAATTAACAGTAGAATAAGGTCTACAACTATTGTTCACACATACTGAAGGCACTATAGAATGGTCCAGGCAACAATGTCTTCACCAAAGATTTGACTGCCAGGTAGTTTGGAGAATGCAAACATTGGTCTTGAGCAAATTTCCCACCTCGCCATTAGGGATTTGACTGCCAGGTAGTTTGGAGAATGCAAACATTGGTCTTGAGCAAATTTCCCACCTCGCCTCTCCTAATGGCGATACCATGCAATGTAGGCAGACTGCGTTCTCAAAGCCTGGCCTGGACTATACACAGTCCTTTCTATTTTTTTGGGGTAACACAAAGTCCTAAATTCAACAAAATAATGTCTGTTGCTGAAGGCATTTGAGTAAGGAGATCACCTTTTGATCTCCTTACTAAACTTGCATTTGTACTAACTATTCAAGCTATCAAGCCTGGGCCAAGCTAGTATGAGAAATTGAAAATAATGTTTAAATTTTAGTTCGAATACTTTAAGGGAAAAAAATCAGATAACAATTGATATTTTTCTTTCATACTAAATAAATAAATAAAATAGCAAAATTTCAAAATAAAAAATAAGATCATAACCAGCAAAATCTTAAGCACAAAGAAATTTTTTTTTTTTTTTAATAAGAACAAAGAGATTTCAACAATTCATACAACTTTTATTAACCACAAATATGGCCCAAATGGGTATGTACAATTTTGATATTGAACATGAGGCTATAATGGCTTCTGTAAGAAATACATTAGAACATCATCACCAAGCTCCAAAAAACCACCGTATGTTGTAGACTTGTCTCTATGCTAAACATGGTGTCTTGGCTTCCAACTGGATGTTATCACACATTTCAGAAGTGCAAACCTCTACTGCCTTAATTGCCCTCGTAACAATGAGCATGACCTGCCCCACACAAATTGCCGCATCTGACATCAAATTTCAAGGGACTTCCAAAAGTTTCCTTTTTTGCTGTTGAACTTGATAGCGTGTAGAACCCTAAACTAAGGTTGCAATTGCTTTCTTTATCTGAAGTTGATTAACAACATACATAACCTGTCCCACACAATGAAATGCAAGAATGAGCTAATACCACTAATCTTCCTCTGGACTTGTTGGCAAATTGGGTCATTATCCGTGGAAGAGGAAAAAGGAAGAGACAGTAGAGAAGAATGTGAGAAAGTTTATTTACGTTAGTTGAATGTGGAAGCTGAGAAGAATGTGAAACACTTCCCTTGAAATCCATACCTGTCATAGAGTTTATCCTTCGTACTCTTTACTTTCGTCCCTTGCTCATGCTGATGTACCTTACAGGATATGTTGAACTGAATCCTGTCGTGCACCCTGTTGAAATTTTACTATGAACTTAGTACATCTTGTTTTGAAAATACCAAACTCAATACCTTCCTACAGCTCACTGCACTTCTCTATATTTATTGAGACTGTTTTACTGATTTGTTGACATCAAAAGCTCTTCCATTAAACGTAAATTTGCTCCTAATTGTCCATAGAAACCGGATTGTAGAATAAGGTAGAATACACCACATCTTATGTTCAAGTTACCTGTTAAAAACAACAAACATACAGCAAGTAAAACCTAATCCTCCAAAAGCTTGACATAATATAAATCAATTGGTTTTCTCAACAACTTATCTGCATGCAAGGTAAATAGAGTGACGCTATTTATTCACAATAGCACAATCTAACTTGTATAAACTTGCACAATATTTTTTGCTTAAAAAAACACATTCTATACTCTCTTTATATGGTGAGGTAAACAAAGCAAACTTACAATTTAAACAATAAAAAATTCAAATCAATCACATTTCTTCTTCAGGGGGGGGGGGGGGGGGGATCGATGACAATCAAATCCCATAAACAACAACATAAATGAATGAAACTAAGTTGAATACTCCGCACTAACCCAAACTTAATCAGAACATCATGATTAGAAGCATAATCAATTTCCACTACCACCAATTGGCTATCTGTCAATTTTAAAGCACCTTGAAAAGGCATGCTTATAACAATGATAAATTTGGATAAAAGACAGAAATTTGAATATCTAAGATTTTGAAAATGTTACCAAGAAGCGAAAACTAAATCCTGGCAATCCTTACTAATATTAATAAGTACAAATACCAATTCTCAAGCTAAAAACGCCAAATTCATGCTTTAGAAATTAGCATTCAATAGATAATCTATATTCCATGATAAACCTAAATAAAGCGTATTTTTAAATCAATAATGGCCAACACAAATTTGGAAAATGTTCAATTTTAAGAATTGGAAAGGTGAGATGACATTAAGGTTAGTCTTAAAGAAAAAAATTAGTCATTACAAACCTGTTTCTTCTTTTTTTTTTTTATTAGAAGGATCATCCATGGAAGTTAAAAAACCCTTACAGCTCCAAATGTGACCTGCAACTTGTAAGCAAGTTTTGAAAATAAAAATCTCTCCATAGGAAAAGAAGAAAAAATCAACTCCAAAATATAACACCAATCCCCTAAGAACAGAAACAGCAAACCGAGATCTAGTTAGATCTTCTTAGTTGTCACTTCTTCATGTCACATGCCGTCTCCCTATTTTTTTGAAAAAAAAAAATGGGACGGCATGTCGTCGATTTTTCTAAAAATCCACTTTCTCTCTACAAGAGTCCACCTTCCCTTGGGAACTCTCCACCTTGTAGAGTTTCATTTTGAATCAACAAGGTGGATTTTGCTTAGGTGGACCTACGTGGCGCCTACGTGGAGGTGGATTTATCCACCCTGCATTGGGAATGCTCTAAGGTTTAAGGTAAAGATTAGCATAAGCATAGCACCAAGTATAAAGGGGCATTCAAGTCTTTTCGCCCATGAATCCAGTTTACATTACATGATATATTGTGTTTGTGTCAGCTGCCAGATAAACAAAAAGAGTCCAAAGGCTTCAAGATGTCTAACAGGGACAAAAAAGAGTAATACTGTACGTATAAAAGTCGATTGAATTCTCTCTTTGTGACCTTAAATTTGGTGAGATCGAGTGCATGTCAGAGTTGGTGGTGTTCGTTCAAGTAAGTCATCTGATTTGTTGGTTTTGTTTTTTACTTCTGCAATAAAATTTAGGATTAAAGAGGGTATGGAAAATTTACAAGTAAAGAAAAGAATTACTGGAGAAACAGCACTAAGCGCCACAACAACAACAACAAGAGTAGTGAATTATCTTCCTTGGGAGACAATATTTGAAATTTTGTTGAGACTTCCCGTACGATCACTGATTGAATGCAAGTTAGTGTGTAAGACCTGGTATGCCATTATCAAGGACCCTCGATTCATTGATTTGCACCTTAACCAATCTATAGTTCGACATTATGTACTATTAACCTGGATTCTGCAGGATACTAAACCTACACTTCAAATCCATTCTTTAGTTGAAGAAGAAGAATACAAGTGGAGGGCTTCCCTTTTCGACATGGGGCTGACATATAATAATGTTTTTCCTTCTTTTTTCATTTCTGGTTCTTGCAATGGTTTGCTCTGCTTATCTGCAGGTGATGATTTTTTAGATCCTCTGTTCATATGCAATTTATTTACTCGAGAATATGTGAAGCTGCCAGACACTACCCAACCACTCACTGTTATCCAACCGTTTACACAAGAAGAAATTATTTTGTCCAAAACAGGCCCTCTTTTTGATCTATTACATCAAGAAATTGGCTTTGGCTATGATCCCAATAGCAAGAGATACAAATTGGTGAGGGTATTTCAGATTGCTCTTAGGATTGGTAATTCTGACGAAATCATGGATCCATATGGTGAGATCATGACAGTGGGTGACAACGTGTGGAGAGCATTTGAATTTCCGCATCCAATAGTAATGAGTACTCAGCTTGAGACACTAGTGTTCGAGGGGTCATTTTATTGGTTCATTCGACACGTATATGGTGAACCCTGTCTCTATGATATCCTTGCATTTGACTTTGCTGATGAGAAATTTAGTACACTTAAATTTCCACCTTACATGGAGATGGAGATAGAAATGGACGACATCTATCCTGTTTTAATGAACCATAGAGGTTTGCTGACATTGCTTGCTCAGAATGATCGCCAGGATATTATTAGTATATGGCAAATGATGGATAATGGTTGGACCTGTCAGCATACAATGATTGAAAGTTTTTCTGATCTAACTGTGGACATAAATGGCAAAATACTTCTACCGGGATACTCACTAAAACATTCACATCGTGCTCTCTTTCTCTACGACACTGAAAAGAAACAAGCCTTCAAACTTGTGATATCTGAACGTCCAAGGTATATTTATCAAATAAGTTCTTTTGTTCCAAGTTTGGTTTCCCCCAAAGATATTATGAATTCCAACTCTCACTTAGATAAAAGGTAGGTTACTAGGTTGTCAGACCAGCATTCGTTTATTTCTCTTACAATAACACTGCGGATTTATGTAATGATTAAATCTCGTTGAATATTGTTTAACAATTCCAGTGTGTTACTTGATTCATAGTGATGAATGTGTTATGAATTTTACTTTTTCTGCTTTATGTTTTGCTTTGTGATAAGAATGAAACATGGGGCTTCGAATTACTGTAATGACACTAGATTGGTAGATTTGTGTTAATCTTGGTTAGACTAGGGTAACACTCATTTAGGAGCATTAAAGAAAGTTTTGTCTATATTATGATATTATGATGAAAGGTTGTTGAGACTTGAAACCTCTGGTCATGTGAAACCATCAGCCGACAAATTCAACTATCGTAAACCTTGACAGAAGATATTGAATTGTTGTGCGCAGCGAAAACTTATGCACCAATACCTAAGATTGAAATAGTGTATGAATTAAACAAAAAAAATAAAATAGAGAAGATGAAACTACTGCTACTACCAAACAAAACCCACACAAAACACAAGATTTACGTGGTTCGGCTAATATTGCCTACGTCCACGGACAAACAAATAATCTTTTCTTATAGAGATGATTATACAAGCCCTCACGGAGAAACCAAAGTGTTCTTCTTCACAAAAGTTCTCTCAAACTCTCTAATGGCTTCTCACAATCTCTCTCGCATCAAGATTATGTTTTCCAACCTTCTCATTGGCTTTATAACATAGCTTTACAATCAAACACGAAATGGGCTTAAACATGGGTTTTTTTGGCAAACCGTACCGAGGACGTACGTGCATACGTACGTACGTTCACCTGTCCAAAGTTGTCTGTAATACAGGACGTACGTACGCCCTAACATGGTACGAACGTTCCTGAACGAATAACTTTCGAACGTACGTACGTTCTACCATATGGGAGTTGTCTGTGATGCAGGACGTACGTACGCTCTAACATGGTACGTACGTTCCTGAACAAATAAGAAAAAAACCAATAATTCTCCACCTCGACGAAGATTCAATAAATCTAAGCCGACATCAAGAACAAAACAAGTCTCAGTCTCCCACACATGTCCCGAAGAACCAAACGGCTGCACCACCTCATGGTTGCCTACGTACCCTTCTCCTAAGGGATCAAGTCATCGTAGTTCACTCTCAATGGCATCTATATGATGCCCACCATACCCCGAAGGGTCAAATTCCCACAAGGGGCCATATCAAACCAAATGCCCACCAATGCCCTAGGGCTCACAAACAACTTTAACACAATGGGGTCCAAGCTACTAAATACCATCTCCACCTCAACAAAGTTCTCCATTGAAGATGATCCAGTGCCCCGAAAAACTAACCTCTCAAGAGTTTTTCCTATGAAGTTCAACCAAGTGGGGTACAAATTCAAATCACTATGCATAGATTTACCAAATACGTCTTCCTTACTAACCGCCGAATAAACATCACATGAGAGATTACCAACAATAGGAAGTACGTACACAAAACCCTCAAACAAAGGTTTCACGGCCTCATAAGGTTCTTGGGCGATAACCGTGCTACTAACAATGGTGGCTTCAAATTTTTTCTTTGTCGTGTCATCTAACAAACCAATCAAATGTGGAGCGACATCAATCTCCACCCGAACAAATGACGCTTCAACAAAATGCCTACCAACTATGCATGCATTGCCACCCGCAAACAAATCTGTCTTCACTTGCATAGTACCATCAACGACATGCCTCATATTACTATGTAATTCCTTGGTAGAATTGACAGACAAATCAACAACTGAACTATGCAAACCACATGTAATTGCACTTTCTTTCAAGTAGTACAACTTACCCTTTCTAATGCCTTTCATAACAACTTGTGCACCTACAACAACTTTTAGAACTCCACCAATACATGTAATTTGCATACCATCGGACTCTAAAACACCTATTGAGATTTGATTCGTAGTCAACCCCGGTACATACCAAACATCTTCTAACTTTCGAGTGCATCCATCTTCCAACTTCAATCGAACTGTACCTATCCCAAAAGTTTTGTAAGTATGATCATTACCAAGCAAAACACAAGCATCTAGCTCCTGAAAGCTATCAAACAACTCCCTATTGGGACACATATGATAGGAACAACCCGAATCCAAAATCCACTAATTAGTAGAATAACCAACTGAGGATGAAGCCAACAACGAAACACCAACACATGAATTCTCATCTCTACGATGTACACGAACAATCTTCTTCTGCAACTTTGGACAATTAAATTTCCAATGTCCCCAACAATGACAATAGGCATATTCATTCTTTGCAAGAGTTCTTCGACTTCTCAATCTACATTGAGAACCAACCAATCTACCAATACTATCATCAACCACATAGAACCGGTCCTTTATATTTTTCAAAGCGTACTTGTCTTCCAACTTGGACAACATAACTATTACAATGGTTTCCAATTTGACAATGTACCACAAATCTTCTACCAAACAATACCGGACAAATTCACAAGCCTTCTAAATGAGTTAACCATTCATCATCATTTATATTTCTCGATTTATCATCAAGAACATCCACATAGCCATTAATGGCTAACCAATCTTGTACCTCCATCTTCCACATAGCAAAGTCGAGGTTACCATCAAATTTATGAATGTCAACATCTAACAACAAAGTTTGATCAAACAAACTATCAACCTCCTTTCCAAATTCACTCGAATTCGAAATATGATCCGACATGATACCAATCAATTTCATACACCAGATAATCACCAAACGAAGGTAAACAAATCTGAAAATTCACACAGGAATTTCAACAAACACCTTCTTGACAACCCACGGATAAAAAGTAGAACTTTTGGCTTGAAACACAAATAAGAAACTCACTACGGAATTTCTTCAAACACCTTCAAGACGTTCAAGATCTAGCCTGCAGCTCTGATACCACTTGTTGTGCGCAGCGGAAACTTATGCACCAATACCCAAGATTGAAATAGTGTATGAATTAAACAAAACAAAATAGAGAAGATGAAACTACTACTACTACCAGACAAAACCCACACAAAACACAAGATTTACGTGGTTCGGCTAATATTGCCTACGTCCACGGACAAATAAATAATCTTTTCTTATAGAGATGATTATACAAGCCCTCACGAAGAAACCAAAGTGTTCTTCCTCACAAAAGTTCTTTCAAACTCTCTAATGGCTTCTCACAATCTCTCTCGCATCAAGATTAGGTTTTCCAACACTCTCATTGGCTTTATAACATAGCCTTACAATCAAACACGAAATGGGCTTAAACATGGGTTTTTTTGGCAAACCGTACCGAAGACGTACATGCATACGTACGTTCACCTGTCCAAAACTGTCTGTAATGCAGGACGTACGCACGCCCTAACATGGTACGTACGTTCCTGAACGAATAACTTTCGAACGTACGTACATATGCACGTACGTTCTATCATATGGGAGTTAGGAGTTGTCTGTGATGCAGGACGTACGTATACCCTAACATGGTGGTACGTACATTCCTGAACAAATAAGAAAAAAACCAACATGAATGTCCTTAATCACTAGTACCAAATAGTAAGGAATATTACCACCTCCTTGATTCAATTCAAATATCCATGCAAAATTTTTGAAAGACTAAGCTTTAATCAAAATTTTACCTGAGAAAGTAAACCATAGGGTCACTGGCCACTTGGCGTCGGTATGTAAATACGGATGAATGAGTGATGATGAATCTTCAGATAATTAATGAACACTTAAGTGAAAATTTGATACTAATAATTACTACAAGAGTTCCATTAAGATAAACTGATACACTTTGGGTAGATTTTATAACTTCACATAATCCACAACGACCACACCCAATGATTGGAAATCAGAATTTTGCGGACCCCACTCTGATTAGTCATTACTCTGTCTTTTGGAATATTTGGAAGATTCCAGATTTTTGACACGTGTTAGTCTGCTGATTTGCAAGAGAGTGTTTCTTGTCACTGCCATTACCGAGCTTCACTTCTCCTATAAATTCTTGAAGAAAGAAGGAAGAAAATTCTTAAAGAAAGAAAGAAAGAAGAAGAAATTCCTGATTTTTCTTTTTTTATTCCAGATTTTTTCTTGAAGAAAGAAAGAAAGAAGAAGAAGAAGATTATTGTTTCTTCTCACTGCCATTATTGTTGATTTGCAAGAAGAAGAAGAAGAAGATTATTGTTTCTTCTCACTGCCATTATTGTTGATTTGCAAGAAGAAGAAGAAGATTATTGAGGTAATCTTTGGTGATGTGAATTGAAAAACCTTTAGAACCCCATTTTTGTTATTGTTGCTTGGTGGTGTAATTTGCAAAATCTGAAGAAAAAAAAACCCAGTTTGGAATCTTGTTTTTGCTTGGAAGAAGAAGAAGAAGAAGAAGAAGAAGAACACATACATTAATATGGTTTTTCATGATATGGGTTACACAGAATTGGAATGAAAGAGTAGTAATAATGGGTAACAATGATTTTGCAAAATCTGTAAGTAAAACCCCCATTTTGTGTTTTTGTTGTTTGGTGATTGTGAATTGCAAAATCCCCTGATAAGTGATAATAGAAAAAACCCAGCTTGGGATCTTGTTTTTTTTTGAAACAAGACATGAATGCACTTTTTCATGTTATTGGGTTACACTGCTATTCATGTGAATGAATCACAAATATACAAAAAGGGGGATGAAGAGTAACAATGGATAATAGCAGGTAAAACGTCTTTTTTAAATCAAAGATGCTGCCAAGAGATTTTGATTCAAAGACGTATTACAGTACTGTTCAACAACAAAATTCTCACACCCCAGATTATATAACTTATTACAAACATCGAAGCCACTCTTTGATCTACAGAAAAGTAAGACTTATTCTAAGTTTTCAACTAATCATGTTCTTTTGTCGTTGCAGCACTGATGGAGAGTGACGATGGTGTTATTGCACAACTACTGGAGTCCCCTGAACGAAATCCAAATCTAGAAGAACATATTACAAGTTTGGCAGCGCTAAACAGAGCTCCATTGACCCGTGAGCATCATCCACCATCTCTTCAAATTCAACTTGCCCTTCCACCCCACTGCCGCAATGCTCGGGACATTTCACCAAAGCTTCTTCATGCTGAAAATTCTACAGTTTTTGAGGGCTACTTTCGCCTTGTTGACCGTTGCGAGCTCACCAATTTTCCGTGGTACGTAAATGTACCACCAATTCCTGACTCAATCTTACCTTGTAACCCTATTTTCCTTCAAAAAAAGAAATTCACAAAAAATGATAGAAAAAGTATTTCATTAAAAGCTGCAACTATCAAAGCTGCTATTCCCAGGTTCTTTACACCAGATGAGGTCCAAACAATCTATCAAGGAAGGAATCCTGGAGATGGACTTGAGATTAATTTTTGGATCATTACTCCGGATAATCAGGTTAATGTAGGAAATGGAAGGTTGAAGGTTGACAGGATGCGCACATGTGTTATTGAGAACTGGTACGATTCGCAAGACGATCACACAAAAATGTTCTTGGATAAGCTGTTGCCAAAACCAAAAGGCAAGGTGGCGTCCGTCTTCGAATGCTTCAAGTCGAGGGATGTGGATGTGGATGAGGATGAGGATGAGGATGAGGACACCCAGAGCAAAAGGTATCTGTGGTTCTTTTATGATGCCAGTGTCCCCACATTCGTTCTATCTACTGAGGTAATTACACATTTAATGTTTAAATAACTAAATAGATGTGATTAGTTTTAACCATCATGATCACTGATTAGCATACAAAAATACCATTTTACATTTCAATTTGAGTGCATGTATGATGAGAGGTTCAGGCTAGATTACAAATTGATTTGACATGCATGTAATAAGAACTGACATGAATAGTATACTTTGATATCATCCCATTTACTTCAATTTTTTTCTTAATTAGCTTTTAACTTTTGTTTGGGGTACTACGAACATAAATACCCAGCCCCAAGGCACTTGTCAAATCAAAGGGTTTCAAGTGGTACAAACTGTCACCAATGCTTCCTCAAACACCATCATCTAAATTTGTGAGGTTGCCTAGAAAAGTAATCTTTCTTAGAGGAAAAAATAAAGAGTTTACCTAATGGGTGATGTGCACACACACATACATGCATACAACATCTACACAGAAGGGAAGCGGTATTACTAGTATTATGTGCATCTGTATACTTACTTTGAGCTATCATATATACGGAAAGCAAATAGACCATAAACAGAGAAACAAAGTGCTATACAGAAAATGGAAGTGGTATAATGTCTATTCTATTCTTGTAGTTGCTTTGGTATATACAGAATGGTCATAGAGTTTGATCAATTACCTATAAAGCACCCCATAGATCTCCAGCTCCAGCTTAAGAAGGTTGGTGAACACGTCAATAGCCCATCCAAAGAACTGTAACGACAAAATCCACGCTTCACAATACTCCAGCTGTCTACCGTGCACACACTAGAACATGAAACAGAGACAGAAGATGCAAGTGCAAACTGTTTTAGAAATTAAACAAACATTTTACTCTAGTAACTCATGTCAACGATATCCTTATAGCACAAGTTAAAATAGCATTTAGATAACTTCTGTTTTTCGTATTCTATGTGTCTTTCTCCAACTCTGATCTCACATTATCATGGAATTAATTTTATGGTAATGGCTTCTATAGATTTAGATTTTACTTATTGTTGTGTCAGTATATATAATTATGACACTCATTACATTACTGAGCTATATATTTTAATAACTTGGCTATCACATTTCTTTTCTTTTAATATTGTCGCATTAGTCTATCTCGACTTACCCTAGCAACTCTTACTGATATTGTTTAATTGCTTAAACATGTGGCTGACGTTGGCATTTATCTTTTCTTTTCAGGAGAACAGCAGCGTTTTATCGGATCCTCTTGACCCCAAATTCAAAGATTCGCGTTTTATCGGATCAAATATATAGTAATAGGACTCATTTTTATCCTGGCGCCTTTTCAGGCTATGATGGTTTTGATTACTTTTATTGTATCCTTACTCTTAATTCCAAACAATAGGTTTTTATTTAGCTTTCCATTTTAATAAAATTTCTCTTTTTTATTTTAATTGGCAAGCGAGTGTGAGGGGACCCGACCCTTTTAAATTACGTTAGGAAACTTTTTATCAAACAATCAGGTGTTGTGTGTTTCGAACCCAAACCTCTCCCCTTTGTGAGACGGATGCATCTGCTGAGCCACAGGCTCATACACTAGAATTTGTCTTTTTACCTCCTTTGTGCTTCTGAGTTCTGACTGCTAAGATTCTAATGTGTGGGTTTCTAGTTAAGCATAATAAATCTGCATGGTAATCACTTTGGCACGGACAGGGTAATAGCACATTGGCAACAACAAGTCATACTAAGAGACAACAACTAAACTGATGATGAAACATTTCAACAACTTTACAAACCACGGTGTTCAGGACGAGATAAAAGGGCTAAATTCGGAGATTTGGACCCTCTCTGTGACAAAAATAAAAGGTAGGGGAGAAGTACAAGCTTCAAACTTCTTTCCAGTTAAAAATACAACAAATATATTTTGCTATTTGCTCATGTTTTATCATGCTGACTTCGAAATACAAATGGAGAGGAGTCGGCAAGGGATTGCCTTGATAATGAGTACATCATTATAGTTAGACAGAAATTGCCTTGACGATGCCTACATCACAACTAAATAATGTGTAAGGAGGTGAGCCACACATTTGCAAAGTACTGGGTAAAATGGAAGGAAATGCAGGAGAGTGAGGGTAACTTAGACCTGTTCGATCACTCTGGCATCAAGGACAAGATACCAAAATTTCAATAAGACAAGAAGGATGTTTGGTCAGTAGATGGAAAAAATACTGTAGTAGGAACTGCTGATTTTGACGAACTTCTCAATTGAAATATCGGGGACTATGAATGCACATATATATATATATTCATCTCAAATGTACAAATTAAGACCTTGAGGATTCTCAAATGAACAAAAGTTATGAGAGAAATCAGAACTCTGAAATAGGCGGCTAGCTCATTCTAGACACAATAAGCCAATGACCATGACCGAATGGTGAGAATCAAGGCAAGCTATACAATAGTGGACGCTAAATACAATTTCCATATAAATTTAACTTGATGAACACCAAAATCGAGCTGAAATATACTCTGTTATTCACCTAAGACCTTGTGTCTAACCTCCCAATCTCAATCCCAATATATTGATGAATTATAATGAAAGTAAGGTGTGTAATTTGTATCTTTTTTCTTATTAATATATTGATTGTTTACCTTTCAAAAAAAAACCATCCTTGGTTCTATCAAGGAAACTTTAGATAGACATAGCAAGAGAACCAAAACCACCCTTAAAATTGAATCCTCAGAAATAATTTGTTGCAGGGATATTATTATTATTATTATTATATAAAGCATAATAGAACAAAACAATTATTAATAATTGGATTATAAAAAAAGTACCAGGAACAGGAACAGGAAAACCAGATGATGATCAACAAGATAGCTCTAACGCAAATCCCTGGCAAAATCGTATGATGATTAAGATAGATAGAATTCACAGGAATGTTAAAAACAAATTTCAAACACGCAATTGAAGATTATAATTCAATTCAAACCACCTATACATAGATCTACATGATTATTGGCACTAGGACATTCTTTCAAGTTGCAAGTTGCAATAAACCATGTTTAGTTTTTAAGGATTTGCAGATGAGAGACTTTTGAGAGATAAGAAGAAAAGAACAAATGATGATGAGAAAATATCAAGAATCATAGTTGTACTTGTATTAGGTTAGGTGCATAACACGAAGTAAACACAACGTGGAGGTATGAATGACAGCTCACACTTTATAAATACATACGTGATACGTTGATACGTACATGTGTTAGTCAGATAAACAAATTAACAAAACAAAAGATCTGTAAGTTAGCTATTAACAAGGACAAGAAAGGAAAAACACACGAGTAATAGTATATATATATTTTTCTTGGTGATCTCATATTGCTATCTCACAACAGAGTTGGTGCCGTGCCGGTGGTACTTATTCAAGTAAGTCAAGTCGTCGATCATCTGACTAAATTAATTACAATCCTAAAATTAAAAAACACCAAGCATAAGGACAATGAGTTTGGAGATCGTCGATAACGATATTTTGTACTATGCTTCAAGCTAGCTTTGTTATGCTGCCTAAGCAGCTAAGCTATGAGCTACCTCTGGTGCTTTTTTCATGCAATTTTTCTTCAAAAAAAAAAAATAAAAAAATCCAATTTTTATTACTTAATTAAGGTATGAGCTACCTCTGGCTTGCTCTGCATGTCTCCGTGTGGTGATTTCCTGGATCCACTTTTCATATGCAATTTATTTACACGAGAATATGTGAAGCTGCCAGTTACTACGCAACCAATCACTGTTATCCATTTGATCACAGGAGAAGAAATTGTTTTGTCAAAAACAGATCCCCTTTTTGATCCATACTATCAAGAAATTGGCTTTGGATATGACCCCCTTAGCAAGAGATACAAATTGGCAAGGGTATTTCATCTCCTTGAATATTGTTTAAATAATTCCAGTGTTTTATTTGATTCACAGTGATAATGTGTTATGGAATTTATTATTCTACTTTATTCTTTGCTTTACGATAGAAATGCATCTTGGGGCTTCAAATTACTGTAATGACACTAAATTGGTAGATTTGTGTTAATCTTGGTGAGACTAGGGTACACTCATTTGGGAATAGGTGCATTAAAGAAACTGTTGTCTATATTATATTTCTGAGAGTCAAATGACAGGTTATTGAGACTCGAAACCTCTGGTCATGTTAAAACCATAGTTAGAAACACATACATTGAATGTTATGTAAGATGCATGAGGAAGACATATACTTAGGCAGAAAAAGCATATTTGAAAAGGTTGTACTGTAGTTTCTTCAATGTTTTTTCTGGTGTTGAAAGTTGGAATAGTAGTAGCATTAGTAGAAGACTATAAAAGCTTGTGTGTAGGAAGGCAGGTCTTTTTTTTTCATGTATAGTATATAGGGAGTGTAACCCGCCTGCAGACAGTTGAGCTAAAGGTGCACTCAGTGGCCAACCAATGGTTCATTACTCCTGATGCTTCCTTAGGCTATCTTTTGTATCTTGATAACATCTCTAGTATCTATACTGAGTATAATGTATTGGTACTCTGTTTCACTATTAATAGAAATAGCTGTTTCGATCAAAAAATAAAATAAAATGGAATAACAGTTGTAAATTTAGAAGTGAAGAGGCACCAGGATTTTGTTAAGAGTGAAACAAGCAAAGGTGTGACTTATCTATTAAGACTTCCCATAGTCTCCCGGATTGGATGCAAAGATTTCAAGTGCTGGTATACCTTAATTAAGAATGCTGAATTCCTTAACCTGCACGATCTTTATGTTGATGACATGGTTGCTCTGTAATTATTAGTACACATATAGCATACTTGTTTCTGGTTCTCGCATTGGCTTGCTCTATATATATTTCAAGTTATTGATTCTGCATTGGCTTGCACAATTCATTAACTTGCACCATAACCAATCTTTACGTTGATGACGAAATGGTTGCTATCTACTACATAATAGCATATTTGTTATTTAAGTAGAGAGCCATCTAAGATGTTCTCTTCAAGGAACTTAAAAGTAGGGAAGGGATTCACATTTCTGGTTCTTGCAATAGCTTGCTTTGTGAGACTTCTGTTTTGTTTCGTATATGTTAAAAGTCTATTAAATATTACTGCACCCATGATAGTCCATTTCAATTTAGTATCAACTCTTTAAATTTTGTCAATTTAAGACCGCTATAAAATTTCAGGTGACTCAATCAATAAATCCATGAAGATGTTCATGGGTTATACAACATCCCTTGAGTTGTACAATTGTGGAACACTGCCATATATAGTGGGAGGAATAACAACATGTATTTGATCTCAACCACCAGAGAATGGTGAACACAACAAGAAATGCATTGATTTCAACCGAAAGGCGACAATCTACTCACAGTAGTTTGAACGAGTGGGTCAGAATGTAACACATCAACCATTTTCTTGTTTAATTCTTAGTTAAAAATCAGAACTTACCTGTAACTTGCTGAAGATAGATATGAGTTTATTAACTAATTGATCGTTTCCGGAGATACACTCATACACCAAACATATCTGCTTGTACATAACTAGAAATACAAGTCGGGCAAAAAGCCACCAAAAGAAAATATCTTCTGAAAGTGTAAGATTTAATTCTTCAGGGTATACAAAGGTCTGAATTTGATCAGTATACACTTTAAGCTGCCAGTCCTCTTGCTCTACAATGCCTGACGCTCAGTTCGCTAAAGGATCAGCCATTTGATTTCCTTGCCCATAAATCCATCTAAACTAAACTGCCATAAACCTTGAAAGAAGATGTTAAAAAGAATCCATTACCATCTCCCTGATTCAAATATACAGAATCGATGTGAAAAGCACAATGATCACAAGGTAAGAAATATATTCAAGTCGAGAGTGTCAGGACTGTCAGATCGAGACTGTTATCTTACCAGATCATGTAGGAATAGCATGTTTTATTCACTAGGTGTCTGCATCAATGAATGGCAAAGTTTTGAGGGAAAAAACACAGTTCTCGCCCCATATGACGAGGAATGTATGAAATGGACATGAAGCTGTTAGCTGTATAAGTCGCATTAGGCCGTCAGGACTTGAGAACAACCCATGGATGAAAGAGCAGAACCAAATTGTTGTAGAAGACCCAGGAGAAAAGGTGCGACAAATAAGGTAATACTTGATAGCTAAAAGTGCATTTTGGTCACGTAACTAAAAGCAGAGGTTTCTTAGTACCAAAATGTGCCAACCCTATGTTATATATCAGTTTGTAGTTTTTCTACTGTCATTGCCCTTTAAAACAAGAAAAAAAGGGTTCTAACTTCTAAACAAGGACTAGAAGACTGATCTTGTAATGATTGATACAGTAACATAAGATAAGAAAACCTGCCTCAAAGATCTCTCCTGCACACTTAATAATTAAGGAGAAGACAGTATTAATCAATCAATTCATAAAAAATAGATACATGAAATAACACGTTCCACAGCTTCAATTTGAAGATTGGAAGTTATGAACATCTCACTTTATATTCAGAACACACAGTTTAGGCTTTTCAACAAAACTCTACTGTGAAATAATCATCTACAGTTGAAGTATATACAATACAAATAAAATTTCAATATAAGATGGCAGGTAAATGAGAAAGAAAATAATATCAGAAAGGGAAGCCTTTGCAGGTGCCTAGCCTTGATGTTTCTGCCAAACGCTTAACGTTCTTTGCCTTCATGTAGAACTCCATCAGTTCATTGGCTATTTCTCTGCAATGACACGTAATAAATGCCCGAAGGAACTGAAGCTCTTTCATCCTAAAGGCATTGATCAGGTTATCTCCTTTAATTTGCGGAATTAAACCCAGATCATTAATCTTCTCGCTTACAAGATAGCGAGGCTTCAGCACTAATTCCAAATTGGAGAACAAAAGGAATGAGTATTGAAGTATTACAGTGGCTGGGAGCTTCATGGTGCCTATGATAAAAGTCATATTCCTCTGAACCTTGTCCACAGAGAGAGTGAGCAAAAAAGGCGATCGACCAAAAAGGGCCATGACTTGGTCACCCGAGAATCCAAATTTTTCAAGATTTGCCACCTTTTCACGAATAGTCTCAAGACGGGAGACAGCAATGATACAGACTAAGTGCTTGTACATATTAGAATTGATGGAGACACCAGACCTTCTAATGCAGTCAAGCTTCTCATCATTGAGGGAGGTCCTGGAAATCAATGTGGGCCGAGAAATAAGCAAACTTATCAAGTCCTTTTTACTAATTCCCAACCCTTCGTATAGGGAGATGCAACGTATTATTTGGCTGTGTAAATCGTAGGTGAGGAAGGAAGGATTTCGAATGATAGCCTTGAGAAACACCTCCTTCGATCCAAACAGCGACTGGAGGACATCAACACGCTCATCTAGGTCACCACCAATCCGACAACCAAGTATGCGGGGACAACCAAGTATGCGGGGACGACATTGTATGATCCTTACAAGGTCAGAACTGCTGAGGCCCAAGCCAAGGAGTAAAGTGAGCTTAGAACTAAGGATGGTGGGATTAGAATTAAGCAGAGAAGGGTGGCGCTGAAAGATCTTAGATATTTCAGCATCAGTGCAACCACATCTCCGGAATACTTCTGTAGAATCTTTTGGATCTGAGTCAGAAGACGAAGAGCAAAACAGGTAAGATTTTATGGGGTTCAGAACATTGGGGAGTGGAAACAAGGAGGATGAGCATGATATAAAAAAGGTAGGGAAGTTTGGATACAAAGAGTAGAGTCTTCTGAAGGCGCAAACCTTAGCCGCTCTCATCCACTCGTCTCTGCTTACTCACATTCTGCTTTGTTGAAGGTTGAAGGTTTTAAATTATCGAAACCAGAAGTGATTAGAAGAGCTGGTCGCTCTGCATGGGGAAGAAAGTGGCTGCCCACATTGTGGTGAGAATCGGCAACAATATTAATCTGCATCATCCAAAATAATAATAGTAAGTCCTTGCAAGTAATATTTCGCTAAATATTTTACTAAAACAACACCAGATACTGATTATGATGAATTAATTGGTAAGGTAAAGTACGAGGTTCACTCGTGCGATGTGCAAAATAGGTCACTTGTGCAATGTGCAAAAGTTTGCCATTATCAAAAGCAAAGAACTATCTGAATTTTTTTCATTTTTTTTATTTTTTGAATCAAACAGCACAAGAAAACAACATGACTAGAACTATCAGAATTCATATAGAAGAGAGAACTCTGGAAGATGAAACCTTGGGTATAGTAAAATATCAAACAAAAAAGGTCTGATTCCTTTATTATCAAATTGTTGCTCAGGTAACCGCTCAGGATCAACATGATCTCCACCATGTTGAGCTCTCATTAAGCACATTGCTTTCGTTAAGCAATAAAAGTATCATCATTGCAACCATTTGCAAATAAAGCTCTTATTGTTTGCATACCAAATGCAAGATTTTTTTTTCTTTAGGAAAGCACAAAAACTAACAATAGGTATGCTTATCTTGGTCTGTACTTTATGACCAACACTACAGTTATGAAGTGACAGCAAAGTTTGAATTCATCCCGTGTGAGGATGATAAGATGACCTTAGCACTAATCTCATTGCAGGGAAATTAAAATGCTGACACACACCCATCCATTTTGTTACAGAGTTAATGCCTGAATGAAACTGAATCATAATAAAATTGTTGCTTAGGTAACCGCTCAGAGTCAACATGATCTCCACCATGTTGAGTTCTCATCAAGCAGAATGCTTTCATTAAAATTTTAAAACTATCATCATTGCAACACTTTGAAAATAAACGTTTGCAGCTTAAATGAATGAAATAGATGCTGAAATACATAACATTTATCAGTACATATATGTATAGTATCTTACAGAGATCACAATCTGTATGAAACTCAAATATAATGAAATTGTTGCTCAGGTAACCGCTCAGAATCAACATGATCTCCACCATGTCAAGTTCATTAAGCACATAGCTTTCATCAACATTGAAAATTATCATCATTGCAACAATTTGAAGGTAATAAAACCAATAAAACAACGGCACTGAGATTCATTGCAAGATAACACCAGAATGAAACTCATATATAATCAAAATGTTTCTCAGCTAACCAGTCAGGATCAACATTATCTCCAGCAAGGTAATTGAATGCCTTAAAACATAAAATGAATCAAATAAATGAAAATAGATCTGAATGAAATACATGGATATGAAATTTTTGCTCAGAAAATCAACATGATCTCCACCATGTCAAGTTCATTAAGCACATAGCTTTCCTCAAAGAGTAAAACTATCATCATTGCAAAACTTTTGCATCACAAATAAAAACTAGACAAATTTAATGAATCTATGAAGAAAACAAGTAATTTGTATCTAAACATGATGATAGATACAATTACAAAGAAAAGAACAACGCACCATGCCAGCCATATATACATGAGAAGATGAATTGCTAAAAGAAATTAGATATTTTGTTAATGGTTTGCGAGATCTAGGGTTTGGTGTCTAGGGTTTTTGAAAGAGATTAGGGTTTAAGTTATTCTCTCTCTCATTTGTGAATCTCTCTTTACATGTAGGCTTTTTCTCTCTGCTGCTAAGCCAATTCCTGATCGTTAGTCGGGTCGGATTTTTACCGCTTTTCGCCTATAGTTTTAGCCCAGGTTACATTAAAAGTGTCCAAGGCCTTCTGGCTAAGTTAGCAAATTGGCCCAATTGAGTGACATTTTAATGCAATGCATAAAGGAAATGCAGCCATGGTTCAAAATGCCGATTTAGGATGGTGAAATATGGACAAGGGAGATCTCCTCTCAGTCAAGTTCAGTTCTTCAATTCCTGAAGACACAAGACTCCGCGTGAACATATACAGACAGTAAGCATATACAGCAACAAGACGCATAAAATGCCGGTTACTATAAAGCTATTTTTCCAACTGAGTTGTGCTTGAAGATGCATGACAAAATATCTTCAATCTTTTCCTAAAGAATTATATATTCCGATATTTTTATGGCCAAACTGTTGCACATTTCCACAATACATCACTTGGACACATTGAAGAGAAGTTGAAAAGCTCATGGAAGAAACTCAAGTTACCAAACAAACCAGGATTCAAGTCAAATGAAACATGCAATACAGACAGCTATATGTTCTAAGGGATATTCAAGTATGCGAGTGAATATTCATAAAAAGAAAGTTAATTAAAATCTATCATAGAAATTAAACCTAGTATTGTAAAGTGGTCAATGTTGCATAAAATATATCAGTCTCTAGAAATTGAGAATCATAACCATTATTTAGGTATTTTCACTGTTTCCGCAAAATGCCATTAGGTTTAAAATAAAAACTTCAATAACTTTTTTAAGATCACTGTGGCTCAACTAGCAATCTCAATTAATGGGTCTTTTATAATTTAACAGTATGAAGTGTGTAAGAAAAGAGCAAAGGCATTATCAAAATGTGTTCCAAGGGACCTGGCATGCTCAGTCAAAAGACTTTCCTTTGTTTCCCTTCCTTCCTTGTTTACCTGTAGCTTTAGCAGGTCCTTTGCCTTTTTGACCCTTCTTGCCCTTCCCCTTCTTCGCGCTGCCCTTCCCATGCCTACCCATCCCACGAGTTCTCATATCCTTCTTCATTCTTGGATCAACAATAACCTTCCCTTTACCACCCTTGACAGCGACCCCTTTCTTCGCTACCACATACTCTTTCTTGGGCTTTTTTGGTGTTGCCTGCTTATAAAGCTTGTCAATCATCTTACTCTTCGATCGATCAGAAATGTCAGCCTGGTCCGAAATGGTGTTTGCCTTCTTGCGAACCTTATCAAGCTTCCTCATGGCCACCCGCTTCTTACGGGCTTTGGCTTGTGCCACCTTCTTGGCAGGACGGGCATCAATCTCTTTAAATTGAGCCTTCATTGCAGCAATCTCTTCTTTTGTCACCGGCTTAATCGCCTGGTTGTGCCTCCTCTCCTCTTCAACAAACCATGTGGGTAAGCCCTCGTCATCAAACATGTATTTGTTGTATGCATCATCCAGTATCTGCTCACGTTGCTTCTTCCTCAGCATTTTCTTTGCATATGCTAAAATCTCAGCTTTTGTATCATCGTCTTTCTCTGATTCATCCGACGATGAAGAGGAGTCATCACTGGAATCAGTACCTGGAGCAGGTACAATTTCAAAGTCCTCCGCCTTAGAATCTTGTTTTCGAGAAAAAATGGATTCTTTGGGACGAACAACAACATTTCCCAAAGTCTTTTTGGAAATTAAATTTTTTTCCTCCTGGGCATCCTCCATTTCATCATCACTATCATTTTTCCTAAAATCCCTCTCTTCAATTGAATTGGCAAATATATCCTGACTAAACCACTTCTCTGTTATCTGGTCTTGGCTTGGCAATTCTTCTTCATGGAGTGGTACCATGAGAGGATTTGCTTCCGTACGAACTTCATCTTTGTCAGAATCATGATCTGAGTGAACAATGTCTTCATCATCACCACCCTGCAAGTTAAAAAGAGCTCTCAATTCACCAAGGAAAATGAAATCAACAAATTAAACTGATCATTGTTGGAAAGATAGCTTACTTTATTGAAGTATCCTAACTAATAAACCCATAGACTTACTCAGTTATTCATGACTGAAAGTGACAACAAGTCTAACCAAACAGAAGATATCCAACACATCTCACCACATAGATAAAATTATAAACTTGCAAAAACCATAAATCATTTTGTATTGTAGAGACCAGAAAACATGGAAAAACAGTGTTGTTGGCGTCTTGGCGAAAGGCACTACTAGAAGTCTATAAGAAGAACAAATTAAAAAGAAGGGATTGAGATGCATAAAAGCTAATGAACATACAAAGCTTCGTCTATTCAGAACAGAAATTTGTATATAGTTTCAGAATCAACCAGAATATAATATATAATATCTCAGACAAATTTTAAAGAAAATTATTAAATAAACTAGATTGGTATAACACTTCCAAAAATATAAGGCCCTTCTCCAATGATAAGCATATTAAGTATACAAACGAATATGAAACATGGCAGAGTGTCTATAAAAGAATACTGAGAAAGGACATATTGAGCATGGTTTTCTCTGTACCTCCAAAACCTCCTTGCTATCTTTAGAATAAGCATGCTTTGCACGCTTGCGCTGCTTTGAATTTCCATCTGTTCTATTGACGAATCTTTCATAAGCTTGATCAAGGAACTCCTCAAGTTGCTCATCATACCTACATGAAAGGAAAGCATATATTTGTTACATTGAAAGTTAATAGGATAATGATTTCCCCGAGCAGTGACAAAAGAACAGGATCTCACCTTCTCTGTTCATCGTCGGAGTCAAGATCACTGCAAGAATCCACTGGAGAAGGCTCGTAGGCTTCCTCATTATCACTGTCACCTATATCAACTTTCTCATCATTGGGTTCAGCGGAATCAACAACTTCCAAATCTTTTTTCCCCTGAAAAGAATGGAAAAGACAGTCATACCAGTGTTCATACAATACACACCCATATACACACAAACATACATCACTCACTATAATAAACATATCCATACCAACTGAAATGACCACCCATTGCCTTAAATGAAATGGTCAAATGCAAGAAAGTAATTGTCACATCAAAAGGGGTTGTGCATTGCGCCAACCGAGAACCTAAATGATACAAGCCTTAAGGGTATGTTTGATTCAAGGCCGGGAAATAAATTTCCTGTGCCATGTTTGATTACATGGAAAATAAGCGGTATATTTTTTAAACGAAATGATAAAACATTGGGATATATCAGAGCTCAATGTTGATGAAGTCTCACTAAAAACATATCTACCCGATTTTCCAACGATTTCCATGATCATTATAGCACTATAGTCATTTTATAAAATTTTACTTCCCAGTAAAAAAATTTCCCGCCCGAATCAAACAGACCCTAAGATTATTTTACTCAGAGTAGTCAGAAATTGGATCAGAAGCCCCCTTGTTCAGTGAAGCCAGGATTTTTATTAAAAGGGATGTAGATTGTTGTCAAAAACAATAGTGATGTCAAGAAAGAGTCTTACAGCTCTATGGCATCGTAATCATGCCCAAGGACTAAAGATTATATATACGGACAGATTTACGACTCCAAATGATGTTCAGAGTTATTTTTATATAAAAGGAAATGTTGGCGATGTAAACCAACAGACATAGACAAGGTTTGTTAAACACTTTTTACTATTGGAAAGATTGAATGTTATGTTGGCATAATAGGTAGTCAATGCGATACATGAGAAAGGCAAGTTACTTTTCCATGGGCCTGTTATAACACGGCACTCCATTTTCTGCACTAGACAGTTTTGTACTTTCAAGTTTATGCTCATGTGCCTTTGACAGGCCACTCCCAATGCCTAACAACACTCGCATCAAAGTGTCATCCTATATGCTCATGAGCACTCAACAAGGATCTGACAGCCCACTCGCCATAACTGAAATCATTGCATCAAAGTGTTATCCTATATGTTCTCCCCATGACCACTCCATGAGCCTTCCACACACCTTCACTAGAGATAAATTTTACACTTTGAGCAACCCCACACCTCCCAACACACAATAAAACAAAGGCGATACTTTATTTTCGACAATCTACGAATAATGCCTTTTACTGCTTCTGTTCCCCATTCAAGGACATTCTCACAATCATTAAGTGTACCTTCTATGTTCTGTAACCCTTCAAGACGAGCAAACAAAATCCATCAATATTCCTTTGGCACCCCATTTGCTTTATAAATGGTCTATGATTGTGTCAAATATATATATAGTATCATTTTTAACTGATGAATAATCTGTGAGTACAAATATTTAGACGGAACTAAGGATGACCATGCCATAATTTTAAAATTAAAAATGACAGTTATCTGACTGTAACATGTAGATGCTTAAGAATCACACCTGGGTGGATCAAGTCCAGGTCCCCAAACATGAATCAGGTCAAGAGATGTGAGAAAGAATTATAATCTGAACCATACCTACTCTATCCTCACTTTTTATAGAGAGCAGCAGTAAAAATTTCAGTAAGTAGTGTATTTACCAAGTTGGATACCAATGACTACAGGTTGTTTGCTTCTAAGTTTTCAACATAGCATTTGGCAGCAATTACTTGACATATGAAAGACACAAAATAAGACCCTGTTTATCTAATCTTACATATGAATATATACAAATCATATACAAGCCACCCAGTTTCATTAGCAAAAGTAACATTTCAAACTAGAGAGTCAGGTTTAACTGACCTTGATAGAAGAGAGAGCAAACAATTCATGATCGACATAATCATCTGTCAATGCATCTATCTGCATTCCTGTAGCTTTACGCGATTTTTCCTAGAGAACAAAAAAAGGGTTAAAGTCAATTAGTGATTGCATATTAAAAGTTCAATTTAACCTTTCATAAACCATAACACGACAAATGAAAGCACAAATATTGAAGATTTTATATTTCGAACCTTAGCTTGTCTTTTTGCAAGCTTTTTCTTTTCACGTTTCTTCTTGCGGTCCATTGCATATGTTAGCTCCTCCATTTCATTGAGTATCTTGTCATCGTCATCACCCTTATCATCATTTTCATCATCCCCAGGTTTAGCAGTTGGTAGTTTTGCAGGAGACAATTCTTTTCTTATGGCCATACGCCACCTACACACAAGAGAGGGGGAAAAAAGACACTGTCAGTTGCAATATATATGGTTTAATCTATGTTCTTTTTAAAATACACATCGGATAGGTCACACAGACTACAACCAATCAATATTATTTAGAAAATCCACCATCAAACTGTATCAAACTACAGCCCAGTAGATCTGAATCACAATCGATTTATTTTAATGATCTCAGAAAATATACTTATTGATTTCTTGTGCTATATTAATAACAATTGCTACTAACTGCACACCCATAAATTTGAGGTTGAATTCCTCTCAGTGGGCCACTAATAAAAGTGGTTGGTCACCCACCAAGCCCTAAATTTATATTGTTTACAGCACAATGAGGAGCATTGGAACTTTGTTTTGATAACACAGCTAGAAACAGATCCCCAAAAACACATATATGAAGACTTCTTCACTACTAACATATCTAAGAAAGATATATAAACTTCACTCACTTTAAAAGATGCTTAAAATCTTGCTTGTTCAGGACACCCAAATCTTCACATAAACTCTTTATCTGCACATATTAAAATTCCAAAGTTACTTGAACATCAATAAACCAGTTACTGCAGGGAAAGACAAGACATAATAGTAAGAGAAAATACCAAGTTAATAATTTACCTCCTCTGTTGTTATCTTCTTCTGATCTTTTTTACTGATGGCATTTTCGATGGCTACGCAAGCGGGATCATTAAATGATATAGAAGTAACTGATCCAAGAATGTCAAGTGGACTCTCAGACGACACAAAGACTGAAGCTAAACACACCTTCCTCAGAGTTGTATCTCCATCCGCATAACTAAAATAAAGATTAAAGTGAGGAAAGCCAAAGTAATATTTCCAATTCAAAACATACAGATGGACACAAACAACTATATAATTTTTTACATAGGTTGTAAATCTGAAAAGGCTTACTTAATAATTCTATGTATAAATGAATCTCAAAGTATGTACATGGCATATACACTAACATGCTTTGTTGTTTTCTGAAACATTCCAAATTTCATAACCACATTTACGTTTGTTGAATTTACATCAAGGAAGATAAACTTTAACAATAAAAAGATGCAATCCTTGATTGTCATTAGTGAAGCACTGAAGAATAACTGTAATAATGACATACAAACCAAATGAATGGAATAAATCAAGTTACAAAATTTTACCCTGAACGATTTCTCTTTTGATTTGTTCCTCTAAGCGGATCCACCACCTACATACAAAATTTTCGGCATTTAGGAAACCCATTAATTTTTCGACAGGAAAGAGTAATGGAGATGAGGGTCATCTCTTATAAATTCCTTTTGCTGTAACATACTTGTAGTAAGTACCTTGGGAGCTTCAATAGACCCCTGAAATAAATGTTTGAAATCAAGAAGGCGGGGATCAATTTTTGCAGGGGCCTTGTATTTTTGAGCGATAACATAAATTTCTGCAGATGTTGACCTACTAGCCATTGGTTTGGTCACTTCAACCTTCTCAAATAACTGTCATTCAAAAGGTAAATCAGATAACCGTATACAGGAACCAAGTTAGATGTACTACTAATCATAAACAAATGAAAACATCACCTGCTTGAGACAATACAAGACAGCATTGTAATCCTGTGACCTGAAAACCTATCACAGCATAAGTGAAAAACAATCAATTTCCAAAAAAAAAACATTTGGAGTCCAATGAAAAAGCAGTGAAACTTATCAAGGGATTTTATCTTGACAAGTTCTTTATCTATGTCCGAAGGGTGATGTTTCAACACAGCACCGCCTGAGAAAATAAATTATGGAATAAAGATGATACCTTTGTTACAAATATCCCTTTAGGTGCCAAAAACTCTGTAGCCAACTTAATAGAATCAATAACCAATGCGGCTTGAGTTGTAGCTTCCTGCGACCATGCTCCACCAACATTAGGGGAACCGTCATGCAAAATAACCTTGAAAGCCCTACAACCATTTTCATTCATCAGTCTTTTAATGGTGGCCTTGCACTTCTGTGTGGTAATATCTTCTTCGACCGAAATAGCACCCCGTATAGGTCGTATAGGAAAGAGATCTACACCAAGAATGAAACTTCCAACTGGAACTTTTTGTACAGCAACTTGCATCCAACCACCAGGTGCGGCACAAAGATCAAGAACAGAATGAGCTGAATTCAGAAAGCTGTACTTTTCTTCAAGCTGAAGGAGCTTGTACGATGCTCTAGAACGATAACCTTGAGCTTTTGCAAGGTGGTACCATTTATCCAACCTATTCTTTCCAGTTAACTTGCTTTTACCCATTTCACAACTATCTAATAAGAAAACAAGGCCTATATTACCATTAATTTTATAACTAAAACAATTAATCAATCTATACAACCATTTTGCAACAAATTAAAGCATACCCAAATCTTAAAAAACACTATTGTACCTAATAAACATTAATTTGTCCCCAAAAACTCAAAAAAAAAAATTGAAGAAAAAAAAAAATACACAAAATATAAGAAATTTTTTTCTAGCTTAGCTTACCCAAGTAGAATTATAACAATAAGAACCAAAAGAAAAATAAAACATACCGTTTGATTGCTTGTGGTAACTTAAAAAGAGAGAAGAGAAGACGAATGAAGACTTTGGGTTGAAGAAGAAGAAAAAGAAGATGGAGGTTTTTAGGGTTTAAGCCCCCTTCTTCACAAGTTCTTACTTGCGTTTTCCTTTTCTTCTTAACATAAACCTAAATGAACCAGAGCATTTAAGTTGGGCTTTATTATGGGCCCTTTGGACCGTTTATAGAGTCCAAATCTACAGTGCATGAATTTGAAATTCTAGTTTGTAGGAATAAACTGTGAAAGTGGATGGTGGCAGGAAGACAGTGTTTGTGGACACAAACTTGGACCTACATATGTGCTAAAAGTTGTGTCTCCGAGCAAATAACCATACTACAAAATGCACAAATGTGCAACCAGAGCTCTGAATACAAAAAATGCAAAAATAATATGAACAAATAGAAATTTCTTTTTTTGGTAAAATTTCTCATCAGAAATTTCCTCGGCTTACATAACACTGTAATGCTTAACAAAAAATAAAAAATAAAAAATAAAATTTTCATTTCATAAAAAATCAACTGGTGTTGATTGTGTTCTTGAAGACGAAGGTGTTTTCGTGCTTTTGCAAGACACACATAACAGCGTGTAGCTTTTTACCAATATAATTACCTTAAGTAGTAGGCCACACTTCAAGAAGTTGCTTTACATCTGATCTGGCATGCACACTGTCACGCGAGCAGGGGCAATGATGTCGAAGGTTGCTCCAGCCATAAGTTTCTAATGGGGTTAACACTGAAGGAATAAGTGTGCTAAAGATTTAGGGGCTCTGTCACATACTCTGAGGGAAAGGTGAACATCCATGATCCATCCCGTATTTCATGCTATCTGAGCATTACAACAGTTGAAGCTTGCCATGCATGGTACACCAAAGTAAGAATTTTATTCTAGGAGGCACCTTGAATTTCAATATCAGTTTGTACCACTCTTCTTTGGTCTCCAATCTCCATCATTTCCTTAATTCCAACCTTATTCAGTGAAATTTTTTGCGATTGCCGCCATTCTCAACGACTTTTTTTTTTCACTGTTTTTTTATTTATATTTTATTGATAAAAATTTGAAAAATTACACAAAAGTAAAGGACAAACGCGCTACAACTGCGCGACAAGTCCTTTCTGAATAATAAACCCGATTCTTCTAAATACATATTCGTTCGAATCCGCAGTCATCACGTTGCTATCCATTATTTTCTGCACTCTCCTGAGAAGCTCAATTATTTTTGAGCCTAGCAATCTAAATGTGTCAAATGCAAAGGGGATGAAACTATGTTGGTTAGCCCTACAAGCTCCATCATGTTTCTCCATTTTTGCAGCAGTTGTATTGCTAGCTGCTAGCCCCACCTCAAAAATCCCAGCACCCAGCCCGACCATCGGAGATGCCATTGTAACATCAACACACGTATGATTACCTTCATACCATTGTTTATTTTTATTTTTTTAAATATTTCACTTTATTGATGAACTCAAAGAATTACGACAAGCGCGTAATGGGTTTGGGTTTTTATTGTAAACCCAAACACAGTCATTTGATTGTTCTAAAAAGACAATCAAGCCCAAACCCTTCGGAGTCTATATAGACAGTCCGATTAATTCTCAAACACACACATCTCGAAGATTTCTCATATCTTCTTCCATTTGTTTTCCCTCTCTTTCTACAGTATGAATTAAAACCTCAAATAGAAAAGTCCATGAAACTTTCATATATAACAAAACTTGTCTGTAATGGACTTTACAAAGAAGCTCTTTCTCTCTTCACACAATTACATAAAACCCATTCTTTCTACCCAAACAATTTCACATACCCTTTTCTTTTCAAAGCATGTGGAAAGATCAAATCATTTCCACAAGCATTTTCTCTACATGCAATTTGTATAAAAACTGGGTTTGATAAAGAAGTTTATACAGCAACTTCATTAACAGATATGTACATGAAATTTCATCTTTTAAAGGAATCATATCAAGTGTTTGATGAAATGCCTGAAAGAAATATAGTCTCTGTTAATACTATTATATCGGGGTTATCGCAAAATGGGTATTTTGGGGATGCAATTATGGCGTTTAAGATTGTTTGTTCGGGAGGTATTAGACCCAATTCAGTTAGTGTTGCTAGTGTTTTATCGGGTTGCGAAATTTTGGAACATGGATTGGTGGTACATGGTTTTGCGGTGAAGTTGGGAGTTGAGGTGGATGTTTATGTGGCTACAGCTTTATTGACTATGTATTCGAAATGTGGGGTGATTGTTTCTGCGTTGGAAATGTTTAAATTGATGCCTGAGAAGAATTTGGTGAGCTACAATGCTTTGATGACTGTTCTTTTGCAAAGTGGGATGGCTAATCGGGTTTTTGAGTTGTTTAAGGCAATGAGGAAATCATTGGATGAAAGGCCCGGTTCTGTGACTTGGGTTTCTGTTCTTTCCGCTTCTTCTACACTTTTGAATATTCGATTCGGTATGCAAGTTCACTGTCTTTTCCTGAAATATGAGTTGGGTTGCGATGTTAAGGTGGGAACGGCACTTGTAGATATGTATAGTAAGTGTGGGAGTTGGGAATTGGCCTATAAAATCTTTAACGAATTGGAAGGATATAGGAATTTATTTACATGGAATTCCATGATATCAGGTATGTTTTCAAATGGTCAGTGTGAGAGTGCTGTTCAACTTTTCGAACAGATTGAATCAGAAGAAATGGCACCTGATTCGGTTTCATGGAATGCGATGATTAGTGGGTTTTCACTTTGGGATAAGGGGGTGGAAGCATTTAGTTACTTCAAGAAAATGCAATTAGCAGGTGTAACCCCGACTTTAAAGTCAGTCACAAGCCTTTTACCAGTGTGTTCATCTATGTCTGCTTTCCAAAGTGGAAAAGAGATCCACGGATATGCAATTAGGTCTGCTATTGATGCTGATGAGTTTATAACCACTTCTTTTATTGATGTTTACATGAAATGTGGGTATTCTTCTTTGGCTCGGCGAGTTTTCGATCGGTTTGACAGAAGATCTGATGATCCTGCAATATGGAATGCAATGATTTCAGGGTATGGAAGAAATGGGGAAAACAAAAATGCTCTCGAAATTTTCGAACTGATGAAAGAAGATAGAGTTCAACCCAATTCAGCTACTTTCACTGGCATCTTATCTGCATGCAGTCATGCTGGTAAAGTTGAGAAAGGGTTGGAGCTCTTTAAAACTGTGGTTAAAGATTATGGTTTGAATCCAACTCCTGAACATTTTGGTTGCATTGTTGATCTTTTGGGCCGAGCTGGGCGGCTTGACGAAGCGTGGCATCTAATCCAAGAAGTTCCACACCCTATAACTTCTTTATATTCATCATTGCTTGGTGCGTGTAGGTGGCATTTGGATGCTGAATTGGGAGAAGAGATTGCTGAAAAGCTTTCAGAATTAGAGCCTAGTGATCCAACTCCCTTAGTAATTCTGTCGAACATATATGCTGAACAAGGGAGGTGGAGTGATGTTGAAAGGGTAAGAGAGGCGATGACACACAAAGGATTGAGAAAGCCTCCTGGTTATAGTTTGATAGGAGATACAGAAAGAGATATGTGTCAGTAAAGTCCAATGGAAGTATGAAACAATACCAGCAATAGCCAGATCTTTTCCAAGTATTGATGAGTCTACAAGCTCTTCACCGTAAGATGTTTGTGGAGTCAAGCAGAGTACAACTTCAGAGACCTTGTCTTGCTCGCTGACTCTACATGACACTGTCATTCTGTCAACCTGGTTGGAATCATGGTTTTTGTACAACATTTTAGAAGAGTTCCTCACACGGTCACACATTGGTGTTATGAGAATGATATATTTTAAGGATTCCAGTTGGTTGAAGAGAGAATTTCTGAAACCCATTGTGAAGCACTGCATGCAATAGAATTGTCATAGTTCCATGAAAACCTTGCAGACACTAGTCTCAGCCTCAGGTATGTACGCTGTTGTAGTCTTAAAGAACTGTTCGAAATTTTAATGTCTAGCTTAACATTATTATAGCCACTGTACTTATGCTTTGTGATTTCAGGAACATCGCCAATACGCTATGGTTCTGGGAGACACTGGACTATAAAACCAGAAAGCCTCTATCTATGGTAATCTCTGATCGAGGCATATTGGGAGTGCATTTAAAGTTGAAAGAGGTAATCTTTGAAGTCATTGTCATTCAGGTAAACTCTATTCAGCTAGCTGTTATGAAATATGTGTACACCAACCTGGATTAAACAGATCTCACTATAATTTTTACAGCATTAAGTTCTGTTCTCAATGTACTCAATTATAATAGTTGGAGACTTCAATACCTATCCAGCGCTTGTTATGCTTATAATGTCTCTTGTCATCTTAAATACATTCTGAGCAAAAATATTATATTATGTTTCGTAGCATTTTATTGTTTAAAGAGAGCTGGATTGCGTTGTGTGAGAGATTACATCAATATAGGTTAAGATATGCCATAACCCAAGCTATTTCCAAAAAAGAAAAGATATCCACATTAACTGAAATGTTGTCATGTACCATTGATGAGGAATTGATATTTAGCATCAAGAACTAGAATAAGTGAAATACAAACTGAGAAGGAATCATACTCTCTTATTGTTGTTTTTTATGTTCTTTTCCAAGTGTTGGCGGACAACTATATTAATGATAGAAAAGAATGATTACATGGACATAGTTCATATATAGGCAATGGTTGCATCGCATTAACAATGAGCATCCTTTTTCCTTACTAGGCTGGCCCAAAACCTACGATAATATTTTTTCTACTTCCCATAGTACAGCTCAATAGCACATACAATACGACAACTCAAACCTATATAGCTAGGCCGTGTTAAGATTTTCCAGTCACACATGGAGTTACTGATTCACTCTAGATAAAAGTGCCACGGTGCGTTTTAAGATATTCAACTGCCCTCATCTTCAAACGTAAACTCGGCACAGCGTCGTGCAACTGCATTAGTTCTGAAACTTACCCCCTTGCCTTTTTTTTTTTTCTGAGCATCAATAACGAATGAAAGCCAGTAAACCTGATTTACACCATTATTCACATCTGCTACCAACCTTCGTTTAAGTTCAGGTATAGTTATAATCCTGTTCATTGTTTGCAATAGAGGTTAAGCTCTGAGCATATACCCCTTGTAACTATGCTGTCATTAATGTACTATGAGTCCCGAAAGCCTTCAACCCATTTGATTGTCCAGGAGTTTGCCCCAAACATTGAATGAACAAGGTTGAATCCTCAAACAGTTGGTTGGTTTTACAGTAATCGAATTGGACGAATATTCGAATAACCTATAGGTGGAATAGACAACTTAAAATGGGCCACAATGAAATAATTTGTAGGCTGTAGAGAAGAACATAGTCTTCCCATGCATTGACTACTATCAGAGTATTTAGGCATATATGAAGATACAACAGAATCACTCAAAGGATTGGAAAAAGAAAGAAGAGAAAATGATGTGATGATGCAGTGATAAATAATTTTACACCTAATACAGTAATACTACTAGGTCTCCTGGTGATATGATGTATGTTTGGGCCTAGAAACTTCACTTAAGGGTAAAGCCCCATGCCAGAGGCCCAAAGGCTACTTGGTGAGATCCATGGGCTTCCAATCCTGAATGTTTTATACAGCCTCAAAAGCTGCAACACAAGTTACTTCGGCCAACACAACAATCCCCCGAGAAGAGAGAGTTCAGGACTCTTAACAAGTTGGCTGCTGAAGACCATCCAGTGAGTGAAGGTACAAAGAGTGACACAGCTAGGGACTGATATTTGGTAGCCTGCGTTGAGATCATGGGATATTCAAGAGACAGTATAGATACCGACTAACTTCAATATGCAGCTGATTGATGTCGAATTCAGTTCTTGGGCTACTAGCCTATTAGTGTTAGCTTGTTCTGCCATGACTTTACTTCATCAAGTTGGTGTTATCAATCTCCACCTTCTTGAGTGGTCCTTCATCTATAAACTATCTTTCCATAAATCACAAATCAACTCACATTTAAAACATCAGAATATGGGTTGCGAATGTCAGCCCCTCCAAGGACTAAACAATTTAACTTACTAAATATATTAAAAATGAACTTGATGAAAATAACTAGTTAAAATTGAACCAGTATTACCAACAGTAGTTTCTATAATAAAATCTCAAGTGACTCGCAATTAAATTTCACATGAGATAGTCTAACATATATATGTACATATGAGTTTGCTTTTGATTTTCTAATTAGATTTTATTGCAATGTGGCTAGAAGTTTGCAATCCATATCTTTTGATTCAGTATTTTAACTAAGTTATCTGATCTCAGTCAGTTCTAATCTGACTTGCTCAATGGCAGTATTTGACATGCACCTCTCTCATACGAAGACAAAGGAGTTCTAGAATTGTAAGTAAATATCTTGAGTATCAGCAAATTGCTTTGGAAAAGCATGAAGTTAATGCAACATCATGCACAATTGGTATACATTTAGCCTAATATTAGCATCATTTCATACATATATGATACAAAAGGGGAAAAAGAATCTAAGACAACTTTGATGAAAAAAAGTTGCTAAGCTCTTGGTGACTTGCTTTTATACCTGGAGTGCATATATCACATTACAAATGTACAATGGCTAATATTTCTATACTTCTGTTATTTCGTGCTGTCACATGAATCATGAACATATCTATATATTACAACAATGTATCATTTGCCAAGTAATCAGTAAGACTGGAATGTTCAGTTAATATGGTCCCTATTGTCCACAGGAGATGCAGATGCACTCTTGGTGGAAGTAAATGGCAGTGAAGGTGGAAGAAACATCAAACTTCCTTGTTGAGCATTTGAAGCTGATGATCTATTCAAATAAGTTGATGCACAACCATTCCCAGCTGTTGCTGACGAGTAGGCAGAAAGTGCTTGCAAGGGATCAGTACCCCACTTCAAACTCTGACTGAGAGTCTCTAGTCCAACTTGGTTTGCATGAGAACCACCACTACCATTACCACCACCACCACTACTTACAATTGATGTGATTGCCGCAGCCAATGCTGATCGAAAAGTGGGGTCTGATGTTACGGCCTTTGTTGCAGCAGTGATGGTATCTGTCAAAGATTGTTGAGAAGCTGGATTGTTATTTTTCTGCATATAAGGCTGATAAAAATGTTCTTGCTGTTGCCTTCCAAGATTTAATGATCCCATTTGGTTGTTATGGTAGGACTGACTCCCAGAGCTAAGGTAGCCATTTCCCCAAGATATAGGTTGTGTGTTAGACTCAGAAGAAAAGCTGAAATTTGTTGAAGAATATCTTGGCATAGTTGGGAAGTTTGAACTTAATCTGTTGAATTGAGATGCTGATAAAGAAGATGATGAGGGTGCAGTGAGGTCAAGAGTGATCGTAGGACAAGATGGTGAAGATGAAATTGAGGTGTTTGGTAGGTAGTATTGCCTTGATCTTGAGTTATCTGAAAGAGAGAAATTCAGCCCATGCAGGTCAGCTGAGGTAGAGGCTGAGGATGGAAAACCTGGTCTAGAGCTTGTTGAGCCAGATGTTAGCATATAAGCTGCGGCGGCAGTGGTCGAAGCCATTGCTGTGGCTGCAACTGGAAGTGGGTGGTTGTGAGTTCCCTCATAGGTGGTGATTAAGATGGACATATCGTCAACACACCTTTGCACCTGTTTTCTGACTGGACATGCAGGTGCAACGGTGCACCGATAGTATGCTCGCGGGCATGGATTCCCTTTCGCTATCTTTTGCCCATATTTTCTCCATTGGCATCCATCATTCATCTGTAGATAGTAAAACAAAATTAATATATACTTTGCACAATGAAATTTCTTAAAAGTGGCAAGCAATAGAGATATTTTTAAAATATGGTGCTTGGCCATAATATATGGCACGCGAAACTTGTGTAAATTTTCATCCAGGGACAATATCACAATATCTTCACTATTCTGCATGCCTTGGAATTGATTCCCACCATCAATCCAGGAACATGTTTGCGAGACTGCGACTGCAAGGCTACAGTATTATTATTCCGGTTTACAACCATCCCATTGATTACATATAGTCTTCAAAAATTTACTTCAGTATTCACTAAAAACATAAAATATATTGAATATAATTATTTTTTCATAGCTTTGCCTTTTTATTAATTTGTAATGTTTCTCTTGAATGAGATACATCTAGCTCTATCTCAGATTTTTAGTCTTAGCATCTTCAGTTTTTTGTGAATATATATTGCAACAAAATTGATGAAAGAATTGAAAATGATAGTGATAGAATACTAACTGTTGGAGTATCACATCTTGCTCTCACAGAAACTCTAGCTTTCTTCACTGGAGGCTGTTGTGAGACATCATCATCTGCACTTCTCATGGTCTTGAGAATTTTACTAGGAGGCCATTGTTCTCCAGCTTCCTCTTCCTTCGTCTCGCCAAAGCTATCTTCTGTGCTTGGATTTGTCGCAGGTTCAATAAGACCTCGATTAGGTCCTTCGAATTTGCAGTCTAACCCAAGAGCCAAACCTTCCTCATCTGGTTTTGATTTGCTTGAATTGCTAGTAGTCTTTTCATCTTTCTTATGCTCACTTGAACTTCTTCCAAGGCTAAGTGAAATAAGGTCATTTTCTTCATCTTCATGCATAGGAGTTGGATCTTCAGTTTTCTTAGCTTGTTCATGTTGCACTATGTCAAAAAAATGCATTTGTAGAGATTGGTAATCCTTCACTATTCGAGATAATACCGTTTTTAATCTCTCATTTTCTTGTCTTACTTCCCCCATTTCAACTTTAGCGGATTCAAGCTCTTCATCCTGTATCAAATTTGTTCATTTATTTAATAAAAAACCCTGCAAGATTATAATTGTAAGTTTGAATTTTGAGCTGCTTGGTTGACCTCTTACCTCATCCTTGTGTGTCGGTGAGACCTTTAGTTCTATATCCATGGATGACCTTCTGCTTGCAGTAGTTACAGCAGAGACCTACATATATATACATGAATTAAGTACACCAAACAACATCTATACCTACCGTACGTAATTGTATATCAACACTAATGCAAATTCAAGGTACTAGAACATATCTATAATTACAAAATAAATCTCATGAAACATATGTACCTGTTTGTTATTCTTGCTTAAATCATTTTGACTAGGTGGCGAAAGAGGCTTAAAACTGTTGTGATCATTTCCAACCTGATCATAAAAGAACAGTATGAGTAGGAGAATTAAACAATAAAACTACTTTCTGAAGGTTTATTTGATCATGTTAATATAGAAATTAGAAGTTCTATATATTAAAAGAAAAGATAATTTTGCATATTAATCTAACTGGTATCAACAATTTGCGAAATTCATTGGAAGAAGAATTTTTATCATTCAATAAGAAGCATGCATATGATCGAAGAAGCAAGGTTAATAAGACCTCACCTTTTCTGTACTAATATCTGCAACTTCTTTATGATTACCATTAGATTCAACAACCTTCTTTTCTTCTTTGATTGGAACTACAAGACTATATCTTGTTGAACTAGCAGTCTCCATGGAAGTTTTATTATTTTTCTTGCTCTTGAAAAGTTATCTCTTAAAACTCTATTCAACTTCTTTCTTATATAAAGAAAGAACTATGTAGAAAAGCCTACTGTTTTAGACTTTAGTTTATTCAAGTTCAAACCATAGCCATCACACACAACACACACATACACATCTTTGAAATATAAAAAGTAATGTCAACTGCGCCTCAATTGCACTTAAAGAAGCAAAACCCCAAGTTTGTTTGTTTACTTTGAAAAAGGAAATTTTCAATTTCAACGTTTAAGACATATATAAGCCTTTTTGTCATAGCAAGACACAGATTCAACTTCAATGTTTAAGATAATAATGTGGATCATGTACTCTATAAGGTTATCCAGTACTATGCTACTGCATGCCCTATGACCTTAAAGAGGGTTTCCAACAAAGACCATAACTAAGTTTGCTCAACTGGTTGGTGATGTGCATGCATGGCCAAGAGGAATATATAATCCAGTTTGAGTCATGCTTACAGGGTTTGTCAATTGTCCCTGGCAGGTGTACGTGGTGTGGGTGTTTATGCTGCTTGCGCGCATTTGATATATATAATAGAACTCTGCGGTACGGTGGTGTTGAGTTTCCATTTCAAGATCAATAACTATAATTAGCTGATCATCGGATACAATTATTTTTAATATTATAGTGATCAAAATTTTTGAATCTAGTTGCTCGATCACAACAACCCTTTGATTATACAGTCAATTAATCACTAAGTTATGGAAAAAAGAGACTTATTGGCCTTTGGCCAACAGAAACATATATATTCAGAGCTGCGCGCCTGGGAGAGTGAAGGGAGGTGTTGAAGGCGCATTCGCCGCCCCCCCACGACCCCACCTAATATAGTGTTGGTAATCTCCGTTGAAGTTTCATACAGAGGTAAACGTCACATGGCCACATCTTACGGGTCAACTTCATTTCCATGTACGTTGGTAGCCATAATAATACTCCGGTGACCCAGTGACCGGAATCTTTCTTACAATATTACAAGTAGTTTTGTCAATGGACAAGTTGTCATCATGTGTCATATAACAGTATATATATAAATTATAATTCTCCTCCTGGATGAATGGATATACGTATACATACGTATGATGATGGTCGTATTATAATTGTCAGATTCCGGTCAAACTGCGTGTTTTCCAAGAGGGATACCCTAGCTTGGCCAAGTTGGCCTTACCCCCATGCTGACGTATTTACTTATTTGACCTTAAAATTTGTCTACCAAAAAGAGTTTTGTAACTATACTAGTGATTCCATGCATCATGAACCATGTTAATATTTCTAAAAACATTCCTACATGAAAATCCAAACCATGATTAAAACAAAACATGCACACAAGTTGGTGGAGTATTATTACCTACCTAATATATATATATATATATATATATACTTGTTCATACACACCATACACACATACCAGCATTTACACACCAAGTTTTCATTCACAAGTGGATCTGGTTTATAAACATTTGAGGTCTATAGTATCCTGTATCCTTTCAATGCACATTATGTATGATGATGAACATGGTACTACTGTATAATGGAAATTTCAGATGATTTTTTTTTTCAAATTTAAGGTTTTATATATGTTGTAGTTGGAGTGATTTGAGATGAAAGTCCATGGATGCCATTATGCCAAGTTGGCAGTTTAATGGAAGGGTCCAGTCCATTGACTATAAGATGAGCCCACTGGAGATATTGAAGGTCAAAAGTCCACCAACTTCTTAAACACATTGGACCATGTCTACAGTCTACTATTACTATAGCTGCTACTTGTATGAAAACAGATTACTAAAACGGCTCAAACTAATAAAATTAGACTTTTTCTTTCTAATAAATCTAAAGAGTTTGTGCAAATTAAAAAAAAATATATTTTTTTTCATTTTTGATTCTCTCTACAAGCAAGACCTAAGACTCGCTAGTTATGACCATTGAAATAATTAAATTATTTGACGTTAATTTATTTGGTAAATTCTATCTACACCATTTCCATCAAGGATCATCATCATATGTTAATTGCAATAGGTCAAGTGGCGGGGAAATGAAAATCAAAGAAAAATGTCAAAAAATGCCGTGTCCGACTTGCAAAAATGTTTAATTTTGGTAGTTTATTGTAAACACAACACATAATTTTTTTTTTTTTTGGTAAAATACAACAACATGTATATATATAACATAAAAAATGCTACACTTCATCATCAAAAATGGTTTTGCATTCTTTAATACCTTAACACAAATCTTTTGGCAGTTTTGTACAAAGTACTAACCAAGCAAGACCTCAAAAAGATTCTGAAAATTTATAAAGAAGCTGATATTTGTCTATGTGATCGACAAGGTCCATTGCATAAATCGAATTATTAACGGTAAAAAAACAGATGATTTACGCCATGTTTACTATGACTCAACCAATATTGGAGTAATTAATTATTATTACAAAGATCGAATTGTGTAAAACTTGTTAAATATATACAAGTATCAATCTTAATCAATCACTTCTCGTGTATCAAAGACTACTTCACTAGCTAGGGGTCCATAATCTAGCTAATCATGTGATTATCATTAAGGTCCCTACACTAGATAAACCATATTTCCCTAATGATATCTTAAGTTGTCACTTGTCAGTAAACCATATCTCCTAATTAATGTCGATGAAGTAGCTAGCTTTTTTTTTTTTTTTTTTTTGATAAATATGTTAAAAAGTCATGGTGCAGATCCCTATGTGTATTCTATTGATGGACCACCCTCTTTTATTAATTTTTTTTAGTACGTAGTAATAGTAATATAATTCATATCTCAAAAATAATTTTGCATGATTCCTAAAATACCAAGATGTGAAGGGGATACCCTTTTAACTGAGGCAAATGACCACCAAACCAACCACGTTGTAATGTTATATTTTATTCCTATGTCGATTGTCATTTGTCAACCTCTTATCTATCAATCAATAACAAAGGAATTGAAAGATCAAAGATAGAGAGCAAGCAAGCTGCAAGCATGATGGTTTAAATGGAGAAATTTATCAAACTCTATAGACCCCAACACCCAAACCAGATCCGATAAAAAGGAAACTATAATCAAATCATGCTAAACTCGATCATCACTGTGACACTGTGGTCCATTGCCAGCTCTACATCAACAATGTGGTCTACTTAATTAGTTAGGTCGTGGACTCATGGGGGTGTAATATGAACACTAAAATGCTAAAAATTATGTTAATTTTTTCCAATTAAAGAGGTCAAATCATGGCCAATATATATGAGTAAACTTTGTAGTATAAGTTGAATATCATGATTTATAAAATTGATAAAAAGGGAAGTTCAATTCTCTTCACTGAAAATCCGGGGGGGAAATGTATAAAAACATGAAAGAGTCAAAGGTCTTTTGCATGCTATGTTTTGAGTAATGTATTACCATGTGAAGCTTTAAGCATATATATTGTCTAATTTCTCCAAATAGATCCACTTGTTAAGGAGATAAATATGACTGATTATATATCTTCTAGCTAGGAGTAATAAATTCTATGGACAGTTCCACCTTAATTAACTGGTCAAATTTGTGCAGCATATATATGTATAATCATTTATAAGTTCATTTTTTACACAAATTAATACACATATAGGATTTAATTTTCAAATTTCTTTCGCTCTCACCAAGAGCCGATATCCATGTCTTTTTTTCCAATTTAACAAATTATTATTAATAATTAAGAAAATTAAACATCTGTTTTACTTTTACTCCTACAAAATGGAAAAAAAGGGGGGGCCATATGATATAAGCTAGGAAGAAACTAAGCAAGTATATGACTTAGCTTGCACCAAATTGGTTTATGCAAATTATAGCATGGGAGATAAGTTAGCTAGCCTAGATGATTAATTAAACTAAAACTTGGAGGTGAAAACCAAAAACCAAAGTCTATAGGTCAATGTGGGACGATCCCAATGTATATGGGGCTATGTGTGGAGGGAGCATGATGTGTTCTGCATGTACATACAACTAATTAAGCTACAAAGACACCTTGATATTGGTATAACAATCTTATTTAGGTCAATGATTTGTACTTCCACATAACTTGTTAGTCTTTATAAGCTTATCTTAGTCCAACAAGTTAGTATTTTAATCACTTGTTTAGTATTCTCTCATTATGTAATCTAAGTATCTAAGCATAAAAATATATATTTTCTCAAAAAAATTGGTGCAATTAACAAGTTAGGGTTCGCACTACAAAGAGCAACTCAACCAAGAGATGTGTGGTAGACCACATGCATTGGATTTAGGGTCTTAGTTCACAGCTGATTAGATTAAATTTTATAAACTTATTGAAACTTTTGCTAGATACCTCTTTATTTAAATCAACTGGTCTTTATAATATACCGAATTAGGTCAATGCTTGTGATCAAGCATTGAATTGAGTATAATTTGGATTTGATTTGTTTTTGTCTTGCATTATATATCACTGCAAGTAAGATATGCTGATATTGATGCAAAGATCGAGCTATCGTAAGTAAGTTTTTCTAAACATTAGTTTAAGTAGTAAGCCATCTACTAGCTTTAATTGGGTAGTAAACTTGTAATCATATTTATTATACTATATTAAAGCAGAAAATACTCCTAAGAAAATATCTCTTCAATTAGGCTATCAATAAGACTGAAATTGATAGCCTAATTGAAGAGAATTTTGATTAAGTTTGGGTATATTTGTAATTAGGCAAAAGTGGACCACCATCACAGATATAATTAAGCCCAATTAGACCATGGGAATAATTAAGCCCAATAAAAAAAATTAAAAGAATACCCAATCCCAAGTATAATCAAGTCCAGCCCGTACCCAGTTGGACCAAATCACAAGCATAATTAAAATACAGTAAAACTTCGATAAATTAATAGCCTTGAGATTAGAGAAAATTATTAATTATACGAGATATTAATTCATCGATTAATTAATAAACTATTAATTTACATAAACAATATATTTTCATGTATGTCTTTCTTTTTAGCTAGGGGGCTAACATGATGAAGCTGGATAATCATTTTATTCTAGAACCAAGCTGGATAATCATTTTATTCTAGAACCGGTTCCACGAAAAGAAACACTAAAATCGATAATGATATTGGAATAATTTCTTCTTGCAATACAAAATACAACATCAGATCAACTCATCACACTACAAAAATTTAGAGACGAGGTTCAAACCAAAATCAATTTTGAGAAAAAAAAAACAATAATTGACTTTCATTATAAAAAAATATAAAATATATTTGTATATCAAAAAAATATTAATTTATATATTAGTTGGGCCTTCAAGGATTTTTCTAAAATGTATTAATTATCTAATAAATTTACCGAAATATTAATTTATCAACATATGCCCAAGTTGGGACTAGCCAAAAATATTATTTAAAGGAGATAATTAATTTATCGGGTATTATCTTATCGAGGTTTTACTATATCTTTTCAATTATGCTGAAATTGATAAATTAATTGAAGAGAAATTCATTCAATTTGGGGTATTTTTGTAACTACACAAAATAAATAAAAATGGGTCAATATGTAATTTCACATATTAAATACAACAACCTTCATAAGTAACCCTAACTCGAATTCTTTATAAGCAGTAAACCACATTATCACCACTAAATCTAATACCAGTAATTGACTACCATTGATAAAATGCTTTAACTCGAATTTCTTTCAATTCAACAATTTTAACTTCAATAAGTTTACCAGTAATCTTTTTTGAATAAGTAGCTAAATAATTATCTGGTGGAAGTAGTGATTTACATTGAAATCACCAGATGATTTACTACATTTGTACAACTTTTCCATCTATTATACTCTATTAAAGCTGAAAATACCCTTAAAAAAACATCTCTTCAATTAGATTGAAATTAATAGCTTAATTGAAGAGAATTTTGATTGAGTTTGGGAATCAAGTCCAGCCCGTACAAAAAATACAGTAAAACCTCGATAAATTAATAGCCTTGGAAGTAGAGAAAATTATTAATTAAATGAGATATCAATTCATCTATTAATTAATAAATTGTTAATTTACATAATTAACAGTATATTTTTATGTATATCTTTCTTTTTTTTAGGGGGGGGGGGGCTAACATGATGAAACTGGACAATCGTTTTATTCTAAAACCCGTTCCACGAAAAGAAACACTAAAATCGATAATGCTATTGGAATAATTTCTTCTTGCAATACAAACTACAACACCAGATCAACTTATCACACTACAAAAATTCAGAGACGAGGTTCAAACCAAAATCAATCTTGAGAAAAAACAAGCAAAAATTGACTTTTATTATAAAAAAAAATATAAAATATATTTGTATATCGAAAAAATATTAATTTATATATTAGTTGGGCATTCAAGGATTTTTCTAAAATGTATTATCTAATAAATTTAGCGAAAAATTAATTTATTAACATATGCTCAAGTTGGGACCAGCTAAAAATATTATTTAAAGGAGATAATTAATTTATCGGGTATTATCTTATCGAGGTTTTACTGTATCTCTTCAATTAAGCTGAAATTGATAACTTAATCGAAGAGAAATTCAAAACTCACCAAGATTTACAATGAAATCACCAGATGATTTATTACGTTTATACAACTTCCCCATCTTCCTCTTCACTCAAAGTCTATGTCTGCTTATATGCTTATATTTGATCCATGTATGTATGATGTTTGCTGAAGATCTCTCGACGGCACAGAAATCAAAACTCACCAGTATTCTAAGTCAAATGGGCAGCTATGCAAGTTTATTAATAAGATCATTAATAATATTACTATGATATTATTGTGGACACACGTCAAACATGTTTGTGATGGTCATTTTCAATTACATTCTAGATTTGACAAAAAGTATATTTTGCAGGAATATGGAGAATCAGTAATCTATTTCTTTTCTTTGCACCTATTAGGCACTGACAAAAAGTAAATGAAAATAGAAAATAAACTCCAATAAAGATGATGATATAATCTTCAATACATTTCAATGGTGGGGATACGAAAAGGGACTCAAGTAGCAGTAAGACTTATTTACTGCAATTTCATGAAATTTGAGTTTCATGAAATTTGTGATCTAATGTACGTAAATGTGTTGCAGATGGGACTATATCAAAAAATGTCGCAAGATTCACACAGACATGGATTGTATGGTTGCCTTCCGAAAATGCTTAACTACAGGCCTAACGGGATCTCTCCGTCACATTACAAGTAAGTCATCTTTATCATCATAATAGTTTGTTAAAGATTTCGAATTTTCATGATGTTAACTGTTACAAGCCAATTAAGAGACGCTCGACTGCTAATGGACTACTGTGAAAAGATTATTTCCCAAAGTGATGAAGCCTCAACAACCGAGCCAGACTAAATTCTAATTGAGACTTTGAGAATTGAGAGTACTGCAAAATCCCATTCTCCTGGATATCTTCAAATATTTTGGGTTTAATTTTCATGTATATATAATAATCATTTAATTTCATTACTCAAAGATTTATAATAATTCTAAATGAAATCATACCAGATCATAGACTTTTGAAACGGGCTAAACAAAATATTACAAGTTACAAACCAAAAGCAATATAACCCCCCCCCCCCCCCCCCCCCAAAAGCAATATTACTAGTACATATACATATACATTAATTATTTACATAAACCGACCTGTCGTAAGCCAGTGTACGTATTTATTTATCGCAACTTTTCAAGAACAAGTCTACCGTACCATCTTATAAATTAATCTTAATTACCACATAATAGTCTAAACTAATATTTCATTATACCTCCATTATATATATATATATATATATATATATATATATATATATATATATATATATATATATATATATATATATATATATATATATATATATATATCATGGAATCAATCTATCCTACATGTTCATCCGATCCATAATAACATGAAGAAAAAGTTGAAAGCTAGCTTGCTTATAATAACTAACCAACATGCATAATTAGATGCCATATACACAACAGAACACTAATCAATAATCCTTCACTAATCAAGCTCTTTGTGATTAATAATTACAAAAAAAAAAAAAAAATGAACTACTGGTTACAAATTTATGGTGTATAGAAATCTTCATAAATTAAACTTAAGTAGACAAGTAATTAAGTAAAGTACACCTTTCAGAGTTAGCTGTCATTAGGAATTCTTAATATTTGCAAGTTGCAGTCTAAAACCTAATTTATTTTTACTAGTCAATCAATTCGATCTCAAATTTAAATACAACAGACACCCAGCAAAAAAAAAAAATATGGATAAAATGAAATCAAATAAAAATAGTTGCATAGTCGTCGATCGGTTAGAATTTTTATGTTGTTTGCAACGTCAGTTTCTTTCCATTATAGCATTGACATATTAACCAAATGCGATGTGGAATTGTTGATATAAGCAAGTTATTTGTACAATATAAGAAGTATTTCTGTGACATATGGGCGGGATTGTGCTTGTTATACTCAAAAGTCTAAGGCATTTGAAGTTATATATATATATAGTTTCAACGTTTGAGCTTATATATATATATATATATAGTGTTTATATATTAATGGTTGAAATGGAATCCATGAGGTCATATAGAAAACCAATTGCTTAGTAAGTTTGTTGGCAGAAGGGTTGAGACTTAGAAGATGACAGCTGCAGGTCTATTTGGTTGGTGGCTGGTGCTATGCGCACATAGCGCAACGCAAAGGTCGTCAACTTTTATTCAAATGTGTTTTAGTCGATTTATTCAGCACCACCTGCTCTCATGATCAAAGCCCAAAGGGACGTGACTGAAGAAATTTTTTTTCCACACGGTTACACATCTCACATTCTGACTGCATCTCACTGGCAGTTTTCCTACCAACTGCAGTCTGCAGGGCCATGCAGTCCCATAGAAGTTGCACACACAGCTGATCGGATCATCAACAGTTTTCTTTCAGCCATGCTGCCTCCATTTGTGAGCTTTATCCAAACTACAAAACATTTGGGCTTCTAAATATCCAAGCTCATATGTAGTGAAAAGCCCAATTTTAAGGCTTGACTGAAGGTTCAAGTTCATAGATGGTCATACTCCATTGAACCTTGGAGAGGGTTGAAAATGTTGGCTCATTATATGATCAAAATCTGCTTTTTTTTGGGGTGGAATCAAAATCGTTTTAGTGCATTTGAAATTTGTAGAAAAAAAAGCTTTCATCTTGATTTACATTAGAACTAGAATTTAGGCTACAAAGCATGAGCTAGAGTAACTCAGTTGGTTAGAGCGTGTGATTGTTAACCACAAGGTCGAAGGTTCAAGTCCTTCTTAGGGGCTGTTTGTTTTTTGGGGTCTGTAGGGGTACTACATACTCCAGCCAATCAAAAGCAGTCACGTGGCACAGTCATCCAGTTACCAGGTCGTTACAGCAACGACATCCTAGTAGCTCGTTCACAGCGACCCGATCATACAACGAGCAGCGACCTGCCATACACACGTGCTCTCTCATTCAATGCACAGAATATTCTCATCAGTTACACAATTAATTCACAGGGATGATCCGCGCGCGTTACTCATTTAATCCTCATTATGATGGCGGAGAATCTGCAAGATCCACGATCCACGCCCTTCTATCTTCTATATAAACAGAACTACGATGGCTTGATCTCTAAGTTCAATTCCCCCGAGCTAGAGTACGTAGGCAATCTCGATCTCAACGAGGTGCAGCCACCCCGATCTCAAACATCCCCATTTGGTCAAGTCTCCTTAGCGACCTGACCCAGCAGTGCATTAATCTAGAAATAGGTTAATACATTTGGCGCCGACTGCAAGGAATTCGAAATAATCGAAAACCCAAACCCTCCCACCCAAAATCAAAAATCACCTGTTCAAATGACTACCATAGAATTAACTATCAGTGATCTGCATGCTCAAATTACAGCTTTGCAGGAAGAAAATGCACGCCTCAAAGCTGCACAAACCAACCCCCAGCAGGGTGAAAATAGCGGACTTGGAGTCATTCCTGCTGATGACTCCAACCAAAAGTACGAGCAACTCAGCCAACAGTTGGCGGAGTTCAAAGCATCCCAGGCTCTCCTTCACCGGTCCAAGAGCCACACTGCAGAGCAACTTGCTGTGCAGTCCCTTCAACAATTCCAGGAGTCTCCTTTCTCCAACGAGATCCTGGAACACGATCTGCCGAACAAGCCGAATGCCCCCAAATTCGACCAGTATGCAGGAGTCGGAGATCCAACTGACCATGTCAAGGGATTCCGGAAGTCCCTTCCTCTGATCAAGGAGGATCATCTTTTGTGTTTGCTGTTTCAGTCCAGCCTCACCGGACCAGCTCTCGACTGGTTTCATCGATTGAAGCCAGGATCCATCAGCTCGTTTGCAGAGCTTGAGAAACAATTCGTCATCTTCTACATCCACAATAAGAAGCGCCCTGTTACCATTGACTCCATCTTCAAAGTCAAGCAGAAAGATGGTGAGTCACTTAGCGTTTTCTTTGCCCGTTTTAAGTCTGAATTACATTCCATTCAGGACTTCGCAAAGGAGCATGAGACCTTTGCAACTATTGCTTTCTCTCACGGACTGATCCAAGGGTCCGACCTTCACAAGTCTCTGGCAATGAAGAGACCTTCATCACTTGACGAGCTCTACCTAAAGGTAGATCGTTATATAAAGCTAGAAGAAGCCCTCACTGGGAGGGAGAAGAACCACGTAGTCAGCAACATTGAGGCTGGCTCAAACAAACGACCTCGATCAGATGGAAAGAGGTTCAAAGCTAAGTCGCTGCCTACCGAGCAGCGAGAGTATCACCGGTTTACGCGACCAGCCGGCTATATCTATGAAAGGGTCAAGCACAACCATTGGTGCAAGATTCCTGCCTTCACACAGTTGGAGGATACATCTGGTCGCCCGTACTGCAAAGTCCATAAAGTACGGTGTCATCAGACTGATGATTGTCGCGTCCTGAAGCGCGCCCTTCAAACCTAGGCCGATGAGAAAAGGCTCAACAATTGGATCCTCGGAAGGAATGAGGAATCCACAGGTAAGCGGGTAAGGAAGGAGTCCAGAACGCCTCCCCGTTCTCCAAAAAGAAATCACAGCAAGGCCAGAACGGCCTCAGCAAGTCCAGCACGCAGCAGAGGGCGTAGCCTCTCCCAACGCTTAGGTCCAACAGGCGACCTACGCGACCACATTAACAAGAAGGTCGCCAACAAGGTTGACAGCGACAGCGAGTCGGACAGTCATGTGGTCTACATGATTGACGAATCTCACCACACCCCTGTCTCTCGGGACAAAAAGAGACGAGTGGAACATCTCCACCATGTCTACTCTATCACCGGCCGAGCAGCTCGTATCAACATCCCTGCCCGCCAAGAGACTGACATCACCTTCACTGAAGACGATCTCAACAAGGTCGTTACTCCACACAACGACGCCCTAGTCGTTGAATTCAGAATAGCGGACTACACAATCAAGAGGGTATTCATTGACCCTGGGGCATCATGCAACATTCTCATGTACAGAATCTTCAAGGACATGAGGCTGCCCGACTCAGTGCTCATCCCAGACTTCACACCGATCCTTGGCTTCAATAGTTCAAGGGAAGACCCTAAAGGGGAGATCCTTCTGCCCGTCACTGTAGGCAGAAGGGAAGACAAGGTCGTTGTAACCACCAAGTTCAGCGTCTTAAATATCGCAAGCAAATACAATGCGATTCTGGGTCGAAAGTGGATCCATGCTATGAGAGGTGTGCCGTCAACTTACCATCAAGTATTCCGCTATCCCGGCCCTTATGGGATAATGGAACTCCGCGGCAATCAGAACACCGCACAGGAATGCCACGGTGTTATTGAAGCTGTCCCATCGTCAAAGCCATCCACCTCTGGAGTCAAGGATGGTGATGTCAAAGGAAAGAGCCTAGTCACAACAGAGGCTCAGGAGGGGAACAACAAGTCAAAGAGCCCGTCCAAAGAAAAGGATGAACATGCTAAATAGCAATTACAGAAGGAGCAAGCGAGCTCCCCCAAGCTTAGTCTCGGAAGCACCGATCCAGGCGTGCGCGTTAACATTGGGTCAGATGAGGACCCAAGGTATGTCTATGTAGGTTCAGAAATGGAAGAAGATAAGTTCGCTAATTTTGTAAATTTTCTTTCAATGAATAAAGATGTTTTTGCTTGGTCGTATATCGATATGCCCGGAATAGATCCATCAATTGCATGCCATAGGCTACGGGTCAATCCCAATTATCGACCTGTCAAGCAGAAACCAAGGATACTTGCTCCCAAATTCCACGAAGCCGTCAATGAAGATATCAATAGACTCAAGCAGGTCGGCTTCATCAGAGAAGTCGATACTCCAGACTGGCTAGCCAACATAGTCCCAGTCCTAAAGAAGAATGGAAAAACAAGGGTCTGCATCGACTTCACAAGCTTGAATAAAGCTTGTCCTAAAGATTCATTCCCACTTCCACGAATCGATAGGCTAGTCGATCAGACATGCGGTTTTGAGCTACTATCATTCATGGACGCATACTCAGGGTATAACCAGATACCGATGTACGAGCCTGATCAAGAAAAGACCTCTTTTACAACTGAGCAAGGTATTTTCTGTTACAAAGTCATGCCATTCGGGCTAAGGAATGCAGGGGCGACCTACCAAAGACTTGTCACCAGAATGTTCGACGACCTCATAGGTCGAACAATGGAGGTCTACATTGATGACATGCTAGTGAAGAGCGACAAAGAACGAGATCATTTGTACAACCTCGACCAGGCATTCCAAAGATTAAGGCAATACAGAATGCGTCTTAATCCAGAAAAGTGTCTGTTCGGGGTCGCATCAGGAAAATTCCTAGGCTACCTAGTCACCAGACGAGGCATTGAAGCAAATCCTGACCAAATCAGAGCCCTGGTCGACATGCCAAATCCAAAAACAAAGAAACAAATCCAAAAACTCAACGGCATGGTGTCAGCTCTGAACAGGTTCATCTCAAAAGCATCAGATAAGTGCAGACCAATGCTTCATATCCTAAAGAAGGGGGCTACATATGAGTGGACAGAAGAATGCGAGAAGGCCTTCAATGATCTCAAGGCATATCTGTCTACTCCACCAGTTCTAACAAGGCCCAACGATGGAGATGTACTCGGCGTTTACCTCGCAACATCGGATTTTGCGATCAGCGCAGTACTCTTTAAAGAAGATAACCAGGTTGAGCGACCTATCTATTTCACAAGCAAAGTCTTACAGCAAGCCGAAATAAGGTACACACCTCTAGAGAAGTTAGCATTAGCACTACTCTACGCTGCATGCAAATTCAAGCCTTATTTCCAAGCACACACTGTAAAAGTAATCACCGATCAGCCATTACGCCACATACTGGAAAAGAAAAACAAAACAGGTCGTATGGCTCGATGGGCAGCCGAGCTGGGTGATTACACTTTCGAGTTCGTTTCACGACAGGCCGTCAAGGGCCAGGTCGTCGCAGACTTTTTGGTAGACTATCCAGCAGAAGATATCAATTGGGAACCAGAACCTGAAACAAGGCAAGTCCAAGACAACCCCCCAGATACTTGGCAGCTGTATGTAGATGGTTCCCACAACTCCAATGGAAGTGGAATTGGTAGTGTGCTAATCTCTCCTGAAGGATCACAGCTCGAAAGAGCAACTCGTCTGGACTTTTCGACCTCAAACAACGAGGCCGAATACGAAGCACTCATACAGGGCCTGAAAATGGCCATCGACTTGCAAGCAGTTCGTCTCAAGGTGTACAACGATTCACAACTGGTAGCCAATCAGATTACTAACAATTACCAGATCAATGGGATCAACCTAATCAGGTATGCCAGCAAAGCAAAGGAGCTCATCAGCAAGCTCAGCTATTTCACAATTGAACACATACCCAGGGATGACAACAGACATGCTGATTCACTGGCGTTTCTAGCATCTAAGATCGAGTCAGACAGACCGCGGGCCCTAACTATAGCAATCAACTCACAGCCCGCATATCTCTTCAAGGAAGAGGATATTCATCAAATCTCCGATCTACTAGAAACAACTCCAGTAGACATCCAGGGGACTTGGATGGAGCCTTTCATGGTTTATCTGCAAACTGGTGTCCTACCATCCGACAAAAAGGAAGCCAGTCGATTGCTGCATAAAGTCACAATGTACAAAATCCATGAGGGCAAACTCTTCAGGAAATCAGCAACTGGATTGTTATTACGATGCTTGGTCCCAAAGCAAGGTCAGATGATATTTCAAGAAATCCATGAAGGTGAATGTGGAAACCATTCCGGTGGGCGTACCTTAGCCCATAAAGCAATCTCCCAGGGATACTTCTGGCCAAGAATGAAGGAAGATGCAAAGAAATTTGTTTTGAAGTGCAAAGAATGCCAGCGATTTGCTGATAAGCAACACCAGCATCCAAATGATCTCATCAACATCACTGCACCATGGCCATTCCACATGTGGGGGCTTGATATCATGGGCCCCCTCATCAAGGAAAAGAAGTCTGAGAAGAGGTTTGTTCTAGTAGCCGTCGACTATTTCACTAAATGGGTGGAAGCTGTTGCATTAACCAACGTAACACAGGCAGATGTCCAAAGGTTTATGTGGGAAAATATCATCACAAGGTTCGGACTACCTAAACGGGTAGTCACAGACAATGGCACTCAGTTCGTTGGCAAAAATATAAGAAAATTCTACGACCTGTGGAAAATCGAGCATTCGAGGTCAACTCCTAGATACCCGCAAGCCAACGGCCAGGTCGAAGCTGCAAATCGACAGATTCTAAACAATTTGAAGAAGAAGCTCGAAGACCAGCATGATCAATGGCCACAACAGTTGGAGAACATCCTGTGGGCTTATAGGACAACTCCTCGCACATCCACAGGGATGTCACCATTCAGTCTTTGCTATGGAGTTGAGGTCGTTATTCCCACTGAATTAACATTTGGAACGACCAAGTCTCTTCTGGTCGACACAGAGCTCAACAATCAGATCTGGTCGTTTAGAGTCGACCTCCTCGAAGAGCGACGTAACCACGCCACTATAAAGCTCGAGCAATACCAACAGAGACTCAAGCGAGCTTATAACAAATGCGTGCGACCAAGAACTTTCCAGCCAGGGGAACTAGTCCTAAGAAGAATGTTCAGTAACAAAAGAAAGGACACTATCGGCAAGCTCAACGCCAATTGGGAAGGTCCTTACATTATCACGAAAGTCCAGAGCAACGGTTCTTATCGTCTTCAGACACCAGAAGGGGAGATCGTTAAGAACCCGTGGAATGCTTTTCACTTAAAGAAATTTTATCAATGAAATGTAAGCATCCATTCATTGCATTTCAATCTATAATTCAATTTTGCCTTCATCTCTGCTCAAACATGAATGGCTACTAAAGGTCTAATCCCTCGACCTACAAATTATCAAAACTCTAGTCCCTTTGATAATTTAAAAGTTTGTTAAGTTAAATCACTAGCAACTTAACTTGGTGCATTGGTCATTCTCTTCCCACGACCCAAGCACAATTATGTTGAATGCGACCTCAACCCACAATCAGGTCGAGCAAATGTCACATATTGTTTGCAAGTCCATTCAAGCAGACAAAACGACATGAGCAACAATGCAAGGTAATTCTTGAATTAACTTTTTACTTTATGAGATTTTAACAATTACAGGCACAACCAAAATAGAATCAAGGCATACAAGAGGAACTGTTTCAGTACGTCCTGCTTGCAGCCATTCATCTCGTCTACCTGCCTTCTGAACGACCTACCAGGACTTCCTGGAAACTAGCTGGTCAAAAGGAATCCATACAAAAGTCATCAAAGTAAAAGCTGATTACTGACGCCAAATACAAAAGACAAGGAGTTCTCCACTCAAGCTCTCAAAGTTACAATGGGGCTCTCAAGAATAAGCTCTGGAAGACATACTGCAACAACAACGAGTGCAAGAAGCAAACTTCGCACAAGGTTACCCAATACAAGAAAGGGAAACCAACGTTACCCAATACAAGAAAGGGAAACCAACGTTACCCAATACAAGAAAGGGAAAACAAGGTTACCCAATACAAGAAAAGGAAACCAAGGCTAGCTCATTGCTGCACAGACTGGTCGCCTGAAGTATCAACTTCAACAAGGGCTCCAGCGACCTGGTCACTAGGGCCCATCGAGGTGTCCTGAGCTGGCGCCGAAGTATCTCCAACACCACCTCGCGTCTCCTCTCCTTCGGGCGACCCCATCAAAGCTTTCTGCAGCTGCTCACAGTAGGCCTTCCACGCCGCTTCATTCTCCTGGCATACCCTCTGCCAGTACTCAACAGAAGATTGAGAAGCAGCATTGCGTTCCTTTAACTGCTCCACCGTCTCCTTCAGAGCTGCGAGCTGGGCATCCCTGTCCTTAACCTTGCACTCAGCAACGACAGCAATGTTCTTCGCCTGCTCGAGCTTCTCGTTGAGCGCCTTCAACTCAATTTCAGCTTGAGCACCAATCTCAGCAACCAGACGCACCTCCTGGAAGCTGGCATTGAGCTGCAACCAACAACAGAATTTAGACCGAATATCAAAGCATAAGCAAGACTAATAAGAATTATGATCACACTCACCAAAGACAGCGCCGCATTTATCTTCGAGCAGGTCACCAACAAAGGCTGTGACTTCACTGCTCGGGCATCAGCGTCCAGGACGATACCCTCATTCACGGCCCGGGCAACACAAGGGTCATCGATAGCACTGTCATTATGGTAAACGACATGCTTCTCTCCTTGACCATCCAAATAATCAAATGGCCCGGGGCGAAATTCAGACAAAGTACCTTTGCCTTTCTGCAAAGGCCGAAGAGCAGTCTTCCTGGACAAAGCCGACATCCCAGGAGACGTCAAAGGCATTGAAGAGATAGGAGCTGGCATAGCTGGGATTTCCGTCAGCTTAAGGTTCCCTGCGAAAGACCTTCAAATCCACCTGTGGGTGGTAGAACCGGACGGCTGTTTTTTTTTAAGGTATTACGTAGTGTTTTAAAAGTTTTGGACTCTTGGACGGCATGTCACATGCCGTCTCCCTATTTTTTTGCAAAAAAAAATGGGACGGCATGTCACATGTCGTCCGGTTTTTCTAAAAATCCACTTTCTCTTATACAAGAGTCCACCTTCCCTTGGGAACTCTCCACTTTGTAGAGTTTCACCTTGAATCAACAAGGTGGATTTTGCCTAGGTGGACCTACGTGGCGCCTACGTGGAGGTGGATTTATCCACCCTGCATTGGGAATAAAAACAAACAGCACCTTAGTCAGTATTCAATAAAAAAAATGTTGAATTTAATCGAAAGAAATGGTTTATTTGTCCACATCCTGCTTCAGTGCAAATAAACCAAGCAGAAATGTTCAATTTAAGAAGCTTTATGTACCCACGTCATTCGACTGAATGTAACAATGTGGGTCTAAAAAAACTCTAATATCCACATCCTGCTTCAGTGCTTCCTTTGTATTGCACTGACTAGTGAGCAAATAAAATCTGACATATGTGTAATTTATTTTCATACTCATGTTCAGATATATATAAACTTAGACATAATCACTACATGCTACTTGCTTGGCAGTGGAGATCCAGCTAGAAATGCTCGGAATAATGTCAGGGCTTGTGATGGGCTTGTAAAGGGTACTTCATGTGCTGCACCTCTTACTGTTGCATAAGTTAGATAAGTAACATTTTTTCCATCTGTCACTAAACCGAACGATTGCGCCCAACCCCCAATCTGCATATACCAACACATAATGTTTAATTTTCATAATACTACTGTATGAGCTGCATGAAATTACATACAACTGAGCTCGAGATTGTATATACTGTATGTACCTGCTTTTTGTTGTACCAAGGACCATATTTTGTGAACGAGGTGAGCTTTGAATCTTTGGCAAGCATATTGGCAATAATTCTTGTTTGTGTGAGTGGAATCTTTGCATCTTGGTCTCCACTGCATAATTTAATTACCATGAGCATTTTGTTCAAATAGATAACACAAAACTCCATTTTTTGTATATATGTTTGCGCACGTATAGGTGGAGAGGACTAAAACATAAATATAGTAATCACAGACCTGAATAGCATTACGGGGATACCACTCCTTATAAGATTCGACACAACGGGAATGATGTTCATGTCCAAGTTGTCTTCTTGGTAGCGAAGAGGCCTGCAATTTTTGCGTGTTAAAACTGCAATATTTGTGTTGGCAGAAACAGAGAAATAGTGTGAAAGATAAACATACCCTCTACAAAAGTCCCAAGAATATGGAATATTGGTTGTGTTAGTGTGAAGTGCTTTTTGAACATCAGGTCTATTAAGGTAGGTGAAGATTCTATCTGTAATGCACGGATCAGCGGCGGTTTTTCTTTCGGCAAGCTATAAGATCGAACAAGTTCTTCCAATTATAACCATCTCTGGTTCAACGCTTAGTATAAAATAATAAAATGTAATCAAAATAAACACTTAAATCATAGTTTGTACCTTGTTGTGTACACTCGCGTATTTTCCTTTAATTGTAAACTGTTCAGCACTAGTTGATGTTAAGCATTCAGGCAAAAGTAGGTCACTGTCATCAACGTCGCCCATTTCATCTGCAACTCTGTTGAAGACATTAATGCAGCCCTTGGACAAGTTTTGGCGGACTTGTTGCCTCATTTTGGTTGTATCATTGCACACTGTGCTCTCCAATTTCAGTGTCTCATCTGATATTACTCCATGAGACCATAAGTAATCAGCCGCATTTACACTAATATCTAAGTCTAGAAGCGGATTACCGAGCTTCAAGAAGAAGAAAACTAAAATTAAACGACGAAAATTATTTAAATGGACCAACTGCAAGAATGATTTGAGACATAGCTAATAGGATTACAGCAATGGCCTTCAGCTTGATGGGGGTTATGTTGGGCTGTTTGTTATGCTCTAGTATTAGTTCTGCAAGCTGTGGAATATAATGACCTGCAAATACATGAACTTGGTAAGCGAAGTGTTTTCCAATAAATAGTTCTTTGAAACTTGTCGAAAATATAATAATTATACGAATTTTAATTTGATTACCTGCATAACTCTCCCCTGTTAGAAACAAGTCTGAATTTTTGTATTTTGGAAATTCTGCCAACCAATTAGTAATGAACATCAAATTGTCCTCAGCTACAAATAAATCACCAGCAAGGAAAACAGTGATTAAATTTGTGAATAAGTAATTTGGGATTTAATGTAACAAACTTTGTGGAAATCAATTATAAATCACCTACCAGTTAAGGTATCATTCCAAGAGTTGTAATCTTCGCTCGTATTTGAATACGAAAATCCAACACCAATTGGGGACTCCACATATAACATGTTAGATGCTGTCCAAAAAATTTTGAATTCACGCTCAAGCCCCAAAATCACTGTAAAGTATCGTATAACTGATTTTCGCTAACGACAATTTAATGATCAAAATGGCATTGTTACCTAAGTTCCATGAATATTTGTTGGTGACCAGTTGTCCATTTTCTCCAGGTTGAAATGGACCGTGTTCCATAAATGCGCCGAAACCAAGAGATGAACAACCAGGGCCTAGCTACCAGTTTTGGAAACATGAGTAGATGAGTAGTAAAATTTATCCCAACACGAACTTAAAGAAATCTGCATATGAAAAGAACAAATGAACTTACCTCCATTGAACCACAAGGTGAGAGGCCGGGTAAGTGGATCGACGTTTTGAACTTCAACGAAATAATAAAACAATGCCCGGCCATGCCAAAAATCGGTTACTGTGTAACCAGAGTACTGAGTGAAATTAACTAAGCCAGGTTGACATGGAAGTATTGGTATCAGCTCACCAGAAGATTTTGAGAAGAAAATGAAGAAGAAGAATATGGCTTTCGAAAACCACAAAAAAGCCATTCTGCTTATCTCTAACTATGAGTGACTGAATGGAAGGGTAGAGAAAGAAGCTTTAATTTGGTGAAGTTTGGTTGGAAACACAAAACTGGAAACTGGGATTGTTCTGTTATTATATTAGCCTATTAGGGTTGTTCTTATATAAAATTAAGTGATGCACAACATTCAATCACTAACGCACCCGTTACTTTGTCAATGAAACTAAAAGTGAAAAGCACCAAGAATCTTGTTGTTGACTGTTTGTAGCTTGTGATGCACTTTCATGAGACTGTCAAGCTGTTTTCTGTCATTGCATGCATGCATAGAAAGCTACCATTCCCACAGAAATCTACCAAAACAAGCAGCTTGGTATAATCTTTAGGAGTTTTAAGTGTGAATGTTCACATGGATGCTGTGAATTCCTTTCTTGCATATGCTTAAGAGGTCTGTTTGAATAACTATCAAACACATTGTATGTGTGATGCTTTCAAGCGTTACACACAGAGAGACAATTTAATTTATCATCATGATTCATGAGTGCATCACTTTCGGAATTAACATCTTATTAATTCCGCTTCCAGGCCCCAACAGTCCTATTACACAGAGCTATTATGAAAGCAATTTAGCATTACTAGACAGATCAACCAAATTCTAAAATTTGATGTACAGAACTTTAAGAAAAACACTGTCATTTCTGGATGATTATGAAGTGGATCGAGTAGTAGTAGTTAAACAATGTCGGGCAACAACTCTCAGGATTGCTTAAGTTAATTAAAGGTAATGGCAGTCTAGTTTCTGGGACTGCAAACTCATGTTGGTTGACTCGCCGCAAACCTTAACCAAGCCGAATCACGCAATGAACCAATAATATTCACTTGTAGAAAGTGTCTATCTAAAAATTGTCCTCATAAAAATTATCTCACAAATCCAAACCATTTATTGAAAGGGATGGGTAGACTCCCTGTCTGTTAATACTAATTTATGTTACTAAATTGCATCTGATAACTGTTGTAAAAAAATGTTGGAACATAGTTGTTGATCTACTTAACAGTCGTCAAGACGGCAACTCGAAGTGAATCTGAACTTTACTGAATCAGAATGTGTTACTCTTACATGCTTGGCAAGGGAGATCCAGTTAGAAATGCTCGGAACAATGTTAGGCCTTGTGATGGACTTGTAAAGGGTACTTCATGTGCTGCACCTCTTACTGTTGCATAGGTTAGGTAGGTAGCATTTTTTCCATCTTTTACAGCACTGAAAGATTGAGCCCAGCCTCCAACCTGCATGCACATACACAAACACATTGGTTTTATATTCTGAAAATTTCATATGCCAGAATTTTTTTAACCATTGGATTTTTATCAAAGAAATCATGTAGGGGCACGAGGTGTCGTCGAGATCCTTAAGCCAAGCTTGAGATTGCATAATCATTTTAGATGAAATTACATATGGGAGGAAGTGAATATATAATATACCTGCTTTTTATTGTACCAAGGACCATATTTTGTGAAGGGGGTAAGCTTTAAATCTTTTGCGAGAATATTGGCAATTATCCTTGTTTGTGTGAGTGGAATCTTTGTATCTTGGTCTCCACTGCAAAATTAACAAGAAACATTTTAATTAAGTCAATTTTAATTGGGCCTTGTCGAGGTCGTATATGTTCAGAGTTCAGGCATGTAATGTATGTAGAGAGAAAGAGGATGGCAATCACAAACCTGAAAAGCATCAAGGGGATACCATTTCTGATAAGATTTGCGACGACAGGTATGATGTTCATATCCAAGTTATCTTCTTGATAAACAAGAGGCCTGCAACATATAAGCTTGCGTATATTTAATTAAGACACTCTGTGTGTGGATGCATATATTGTTGAACTATATGCAGTGATTAAGTAAATCCTAACAACGCCAACAACCCGCAACCTAGATATTCGTGAGAACACCTCCTTTGCAATACATGATCCGTTTTGTCAATGAGGTCAAAGATTACCAAACAATAAACAATAGTATAAGAAGAACAAAACAATAAAGAACAATAACACCAAGATATACGTGGTTCGGCAATGCCTACCTCCACGGGGAACAATGAGAAGATTTCACTATAAGAAAAGAAACACCGATTACAATAATCTCCCTAGCTAGTATCTTTCTTTAGATCTTAATCTCTCACCTTAAACCCAATACACCCTTGGCTCCCAAAGTTCTCTCTCACTTACTCTATCTATCTCTATGTTTCTATTGTTTTCTACTCTCTTGTCTTCTCTTGTTTTCTTGTCTTACAAATACCAAGTTACTTGGGTATTTATAGCCCATGGATAGAAATCAAATCCATATAGAATTATTAATTCAAAATAGAGATAAATAGGGAACTGAGTCCAAATAGAACTCCTGCCCATATATGGTTTCCTTAACCAATATAGGAAACTGATCCTATAGATCACATCTCTTATAAGGTATGATCTTGTGCACCCAACTATGGCGAGCCAATATACAACAATCTCCACCTTGGCGAGCCATCGACCAAAAAACAAGATCATTGCAGCTTGAATTTCTTCAAGCACCGTCACATTGGCAAGAATCCTCTTGCCTCAATGCACCTCAAGTGAGGAGGTGCTCCACCCAATCTTTAGCATGTAGAAAGATTGAGCAAGTTCAAACAATGTCTGAACTTTTCAACTGAAACCGGCTTAGTAAGACAATCTGAAGCATTCTCATCTGTGTGAACATTCTCAACTGTAATTTCACCTGAGTCCAACCAATCCCGAATCCGATGATAGCGAATATCAATATGTTTCGTTCTTGCATGAAACATTTGATTCTTCGCAAGACAAATAGCACTCTGACTGTCACATCTTATCATCATAGAATTTTGATCTAACCCGAATGTGCTTACTAATCCCTTCAGCCAAATAGCTTCCTTGCAAGCTTCTGTTACCGCCATATACTCCGCCTCAGTAGTTGATAGAGCAGTAACCGTTTGGAGCATTGATCTCCAACTAACCGGTCCTCCACCATAAGTGAAGACGTACCCTGTGGTGGATTTTCGCTTATCTAAATCTCCTGCATAATCAGCATCCACATAACCTGAAACACATGCTTTCCCTTGTTGTCTTTCAAACAAGATACCTAACGTCTTAGTGCCCTTCAGATACTTGAGAATCCATGTCACAGCTTTCCAGTGTGGCTTTCCTGGATTCGCCATGTATCTCGATACTACACTTAGTGCTTGAGCTAAATCAGGTCTTGTGCATACCATTGAGTACATGAGACACCTTACTGCGCTTGCATACGACTTCTTCTTCATCTCTTCCACTTCAGCATCTGTGGAAGGACATTGACTTTTGTTTAAAACAAAACTGTTGTTCAAAGGAGTTGACACAGGATCTGCATCAATCATATTGAAGCGCTCAAGTACCTTTTGAATGTACTTGACTTGTGACAGCTATATCTTTCCAGCTTTCCTGTCTCTCCTTATCTCCATACCTAGGATCTTCTGTGCAGGACCAAGATCCTTCATGTCGAATTCCTTGCTTAACAACGTCTTCAGCTCCTTAATTCTAGACATATCCCGACAAACAATAAGCATGTCATCTACATAAAGTAGCAATAGGATCACCATCCCATCATCGAACACATGAGTGTACACACAACAATCCTTCTGTGAGTACCCCTTCGCCACCAAACGTGCTTTGAACTTTGGTGGTTCTTTCTCATGCATTCCTTCCTTCTTCCTGTAAACCCACTTACAACCAACAATTTTTCTTTCTGCAGGTTTAGGAACCAATTCCCAAACGGAGTTCTTGTATAGAGATTCCATCTCTTCAGCCATAGCTTCAATCCACTCTTCTCTTTCGTTACTTTCAACTGCTTCACGATAAGAAGTAGGATCACCTTCACTAATGCTTAAAGCATAATGAACTTCTTCCTCGAACCCAAGTCTAATAGGTGCTTTGACTTGTCTTTGGCCCCGGTTCTTGGCTATGCTGTAAGGTTGTTGCTTATCTTTATTAGATTCAACCTCCTTTTCACACTGTTGTTGTTCTGGCCCATCCTCTTCAACCCCTGCATCTGACTCCTCCACCTGAATAGGAGTCTCCCTGTTGGATACCTTGGTAAGAGGAGATATCTCTGTAGTTGCTTTCTTAACAATAGTGTTTTTCTCACCATTCTTCATGTCTTGATTCATAGGCATAGTCTTTTCATCAAACACAACATCTCTACTAAGGATTTTCTTTCGGTTCACTGGATCCCATAACTTATAACCCTTCACTCCCTTCTCGAAGCCGATGAAAATGCATTCATGAGATTTGGGTTTAAGTTTGGTTCTCTCATCACTAGGAATAAGAGTATATGCATTACATCCAAATACCTTCAAAGTAGAGTAGTCTACCGGTTTACCTGACCATACCTCTTCTGCACGTACATTTGAAATCAAGCATCTTGGATGGTGAACGATTAACCAAGTGACAAGCATGGTTAAGTGACTCTGCCCAAAACATCTCTGGCAGACCTGCATGAAACCTCATGCACCTCTCTTTATTCATAAGAGTTCTATTCATCCTTTCTGCAGCTTCATTATGTTAGGGATTCTTCTTCACGGTAAAATGCCTTGCAATACCTTCATCTTTGCAGTACTGTAGAAACTTCCTATCCTTATATTCACCGCCATTGTCAGTTCTTAGATACTTGATTTTTCTGCCTGTTTGATTCTCTACCTCTGCCTTCCACTCCTTGAATTTAGTGAAAACTTCGGATTTCTCCTTCATGAAGTAGACCCAAACTTTCCTTGAAAACTCATCCATGAAAGTGACAAAGTAGCGAGCTCCACATTTTGATTGAGTAGGTGAAGGCCCCCACACATCTGAGTGAATATAGTTAAGTTCTGTACTTCTGTTCTTTGTATCTGCAGCTTTGAAGTGTACTTTAGTTTGCTTTCCCATAATACAATACTTGCAGAACTCAAGTTTACACTCTCCTACACCCTTCAACAATTGTCGCTTGTGTAGTTCTTCCATGGCTCTTTCACTCATATGCCCTAGCCTCAAGTGCCAAAGCTGAGTGTGATCTTCTTGTGTAGAAACTGCAGCTCCACCAATTACTGTATTTCCTAAAAGCTTGTATAAATTGTTAGAAAGTCTTACTCCTCTCATAACCACAAGTGAACCCTTTGAGACTATGAGATTCCCATATTTGGATTTGTATGTGTACCCATTCTTATCCAAATAACCCAGGGAAATAAGATTCTTCTTTAGTGCAGGAACGTATTTCACGTTCCCAGAGTCCTAACAATTCCATCATGCATCTTCAACTTTACTGTACCAATTCCACAAACTTTACAACTGGAATTATTCCCCATAAAAACTACGTCGCCTTTTCTTTTCTCAAACGTGTCAAACCAGTCTTCGTTTGAACACATATGATAAGAAGCGCCACAATCTAAAATCCAAGGCGAAGAAATATCATTACCTGAAGAAGTCGCCAAAATTTCTCCGTCGCTATCATCTGTAATAACGCTGGCTGAATTTGAATTTTTGGCCTTCTTCTTCTTTTCCTTATATTTCTTACAATCTCGTTTCCAGTGGTTTGTCGCACCACATTCAAAGCAACCTTCTTTATCTCTGGATTTAGATCTTCCCCTGCCTTTTGATTTGCTACTTCTCTTATTTGTTCGGCCCCTCTCATTAGAATTATTGACATATAGTCCTTCTGCTTAAGAGTCTTCACCTGTGTTCTTATTCATCTTCACATGAGAGATTATATCTTGAACAACTTCATCATACTTTAAAGTATCCTTGCCGAACATCAATGTGGTCCTGAAGTGCTTGAAAGATGGAGGCAAAGATCTGAGCAGGTACAGAGACTTGTCTTCATCGTCATACTTCACATCCACCCGTAGCAAATTTGTGATGCACTTATTGAACACGTTTAGATGTTCCATAAGATCACCACCTTCTTCCATCCGAAGATTCAAAAGTTCATCTTTCAAGAAAAGTTTATTTGATAAAGACTTACCCATATACAACTTCTCGAGCTTTTCCCACGTTCCTTTGGCACAAGTTTCCTCCATCACATTAAACATCACCTCGTCCGAGATATGTAGTTCGATGGAACTCATGGCTTTGAAATCTGTTTTGTTCCAATCGTCATCTGACATGTCCTTTGGCTTCTTGTCTTTCTCGTCAAGAACCACATGAAGATCTTGTTGGATCAAAACGTTTCTCATCTTCCTTTGCCATAGTGTAAAGTTATCTCTACCGTCAAACGGTTTAATCTCAACTTTTACACCGCCGCCAAGAGTAGTAACCGATGGTTTCTTACCGTCACTATTTGCAGGAACACCTGTAGTCTCCGTCATCTTTGACAAAACCTTAAATCCAACCTAAGCTCTTGATACCACTTGTTGAACTATATGCAGTGATTAAGTAAATCCTAACAACGCCAACAACCCGCAACCTAGATATTCGTGAGAACACCTCCTTTGCAATACATGATCCGTTTTGTCAATGAGGTCAAAGATTACCAAACAATAAACAATAGTATAAGAAGAACAAAACAATAAAGAACAATAACACCAAAATATACGTGGTTCGGCAATGCCTACCTCCACGGGGAACAATGAGAAGATTTCACTATAAGAAAAGAAACACCGATTACAATAATCTCCCTAGTATCTTTCTCTAGATCTTAATCTCTCACCTTAAACCCAATACACCCTTGGCTCCCAAAGTTCTTTCTCACTTACTTTATCTATCTCTATGTTTCTATTGTTTTCTACTCTCTTGTCTTCTCTTGTTTTCTTGTCTTACAAATACCAAGTTACTTGGGTATTTATAGCCCATGGATAGAAATCAAATTCATATAGAATTACTAATTCAAAATAGAGATAAATAGGAAACCGAGTCCAAATAGAACTCCTGCCCATATATGGTTTCCTTAACCAATATAGGAAACTGATCCTATGGATCACACCTCTTATAAGGTATGATCCTGTGCACCCAACTATGGCGAGCCAATATACAACGTATATCATATATGAAATGTGGGTATATGTGAGAGACATACCCTACACAGAAGTCCCAATGGTGTGGAAGATGGGTTGTATTAGCATGAAGGGCTGTTTGAACTTCAGGTCTATTCAGATAGGTGAATATTCTGTCTACAAGGCATGGATCACCACTGGTTTCTCCCTGCGCAAGCTATATAATTACAAACATCAACCATTTGATGTTATGTACTGTATACTATACCGATATAAATTAATTTGTATATACGGTATACCTTTCTATGTGTACTTGCATATTTTCCTTTGAATTTGAATTGTTCAGCATTGGTGGATGATAAGCATTGTGGGAGAAGTAGGTCACTGGAATCAATGTCTGCGCCGACTTCATCTGCAACTCTGTTGAAAACATAATTACATCCGGCTGACCATTTATCATGGACTCGCAACCTAATATGTGTTGTATCATTACACACTGTCCTCTCCAACTCTAATGTCTCATCCGAAATCGCTCCATGGGACCATAAATAATCAGCTGCATTTACACTGATGTCCAAGTCTAGAAGAGGATTTCCAAGCTTCAAGAAACACAAAATAGCAAATTAAATGTCTACAAATAGTCATAAATTGAAGAAGAAAAAAGCTAGTTTCAGACATATAAAAATGTAGTTTATAGGATGGTTACAGCAATGGCCTTCAGGTTGATAGGTGGTATGTTTGGCTTTTGGTTGTATTCTACTATGAGTTCTGCAAGCTGTGGAATATAATGACCTGCAATTGCACTAAATTAACAAGCATTTTGTACACTTAAAAGAGTTATTATTGCGAGACATATTTGTTGTTGTGCGCAGCGGACTAATGCACAAATAATATGATTGAACTAGTGTATGAAAGTAAAACAAAAACGACAAAAGTAAACAAGCAATCACACACAAGACACAAGATATACGTGGTTTGGCAATATGCCTACGTCCACGGGGAAAAAGGATGATGCTTTTCTTCACAAGACAATTGTACAAGCCCTCACGAAGAAACCGAAGTTTTCTTCCTCACAAAAGTTCTCTCAAACTCTCTAATGGCCTCTCACAATCTCTCTCTTAGAAAAGTTAAGGTTTTGTCAAATTCTATTTGGCTTTATAGTATAACCTTACAATAGCCACGAATTGGGCTCAAAACAGGCCCATATGCACAAAACTGAAGAAGGACGTACGGACGTCGAAATCACGTACGTACGTGTACAACACGTAAACGTTATCTGCCATACAGGACGTTCGAACGTCCTAACTGCGTTCGTACGTTCCTGCTTCAAAAAAAACATCTGCCTCATTGGACGTACGAACGCCCTAAAGCCGTTCGTACGTTCCTGTACAAAAACTTCTCCTTCTCCTATTATGCATATAAAACCCAACAATTCTCCACCTCGGCAAAGATTCAATAAATCTAAGCCGACACCAAGAATCACAAGTCACAAACTCCCACACATGTCTCGAAAGACCACCTCGGCTGCACCACCTCATGGTTGCCTACGTACCCTCCTTCTAAGGGATCAAGCCACCGTAGTTCACACCATGATATACTATCAACACAAAGGAAGGATATGGACCAATTCTAAGCAATAGAACTTAGTCCCATACTCCACTTTAGTCACGGCAATATTCCAAGCTTCTGTCGGAGACAAAGCAACCATAGAATGTAATGTAGACAACCTGCTGATAGATCTCACTACCAATGTAAACACATATCCAAGAGTAGACCAACGTCTATCAAAGTGACAATCATACTCAACATCCACATAACCACCACACCGCAGACTCAAAGTCCTTCCATGTTGAAATAACAAACCAACCTCCACACTACCTTGAATGTAGTGGAACATCCATTTCACAGCTTCCCAATGTCTCACATCAGGATCATGCATGTATCTACCTACACTGCCCACTGCTCGTGAAATATATGGTTTGAAACACACCAACTCATCATACTCTGCAACTCCAAAACCACTAGGCTGAGACAAATAAATCTCCCCATCTAGCTCACCATGTAAAACAACCATTTTCACATCAAACAGAGCTAATACACAATCAGATCGCACTACCAAGGCCATAAGGATGCAAACGTTTACCTTCAAGCGCACATCTTTACCTGGAGATTCTTCTTCCTTCTTAGGTAATCTAGTTGCAATTGGACCCTCATCAATAGGATCACCATGTTCTGCATCTCCAATCGTCTCATCATCTGTCATGTCATCAGAATTTGAAACACCCAAAGCCCTTACAAGAGTTTCCACATTAGATACAGAACCCACTGGAACATATGGAGATATGCAAATCTCCACCCACTGCAAAACCTCTTTGTTCTTGTTCTCCACCTGCTGAGAACTCTCAGGCTTCAACATAGAAACCTCCATAAGAGTTTTACCACTTATCACAATCAAATGCAACCTGTTAATAAGATGACATGTCTCAACCCGAAACACTTTGCCTAATCCAGCCATAGACAACATGTGTTCTGCCACCCTATTCTGTTGCAGTGTCTTTCTCACAGTGAAGTGACGCTCAATACCCTCAGTCTGACATACTTGCAAGACCGGATCATCTTTGTACTCTATGCTATTATCTAAGCACAATACCATGATCTTTCTGTCAATTCGGGCCTCAACTAGCTTCTTCCACTTCAATATTTCTAGGACTTCATCCTTATGCTTCATGATGTACATCCACGCACGCCTAGAAAACTCATCAACTAAAGACACAAAATAAGACTTACCTCCCCAAGCTGTGTACTTGGTAGGTCTCCAGACATTCATGTGAACATAATCAAGAACTCCACTCATACAATGGATAGTTGTGTCAAACTTTGCTCTTGTCTGCTTGCCCAGATCACAATGCTCACCGAACTCTAACTTGCAGGCGATAGCACCCATGCATACAAAACCTTTGCTCCGTCAATGTCTGCAAAGATTTTTCACATTTATGCGTCAACCGCATATGCCACAATTTGGTAGTCTCTCTAGCAAACTTCGTTGTAGCCTCTGACATGGCCACATCACATGTAACTGTACTACCCTGCAAGAAGTACAGGTTACTTCGTCGAGTACCCTTTAGTAATACCATTGCACCAACCATAACCTTTAGAACACCATTCTGAGCTACTACCTTGTAACCTTTGGCTTCTAAAGTACCAAGTGAAATCAGGTTCCTTTTCAAATCAGGAACATATCTTACATTCCTCAGCTCTGTTATCTTTCCATCAAACATCTTCAATCGAATAGTACCTATCCCTAATACATGACAAGGTTGATCATTCCCCATCACTACTGCACCATTATCTAGCCTTTTAAAACTAGAAAACCATTCCCTTATGGGACACACATGATAAGTACCAGCCGAATCTAATATCCACTCATTTGCCTTAGTGGAACAATCGATGGATGAAACACATAAAGAGTAATCAGAACCATCATCTTCATCTATATTATTACGTGCAATATTTACCTCAGAGTTATCCTTCTTGTCCTTTGCCTTGGCTTGAAGACAATCTTTCTTCCAATGCCCTTTCTCATGACAAAAGGAACATTCATCTTTTGCTAGAAACCTGTTCTTCGGCTTTGAACGAGACTCACCCCCACTATTGTAGCTTCCCCTTGCCACTAAGACCTCTGGTGTTGAGCTTTTGGACTCTTCTTTGTCCTTCTTCATACACGCATGATTTAACAATGCTGCAGAAATCTCACTATACACCAACTTGTCTTTTCCATATATAAGTGTGATAGCCAAGTGTTCATATTCGTCCGGTAACGAATTGAGGAGACACACTGCCTTGCTTTCATCACTTACATCTGCTCCAAGATTCACCAAGTCGGCAAGTAGCTTGGTAAAATCATTAAGATGCTCCGCCATGGAGATACCTCTTCTCATATCTATTCGATAAAACTTTCGAAGTAGATAGTTTTTATTGTGGATAGTCTTTGTCATGTACTTCTCCTCCAATTTACGCCATATCTCCTTTGCAGACACATCATTCATCACAAGATATTTAATGTCTTGTGCCAAACACGACCTTATGACTCCACAAGCTCGTTTGTTCATCTTTTTCCAATCCTTCTCTTCCACACCTTCTGGCTTATCCTCCAGAACATCTTCTAGGTCTTGTTGACATAGAGCATCCATTACCTCACACCTCCACATGCCAAAGTTATTGGTGCCGGTAAACTTCTCTACATCAATCTTTGCTTGATGGTAAACCATTGTCCTGGTTTCCCCCTTCGAATCCTTCGAACTCGATTCTTTTGCCATCTTTCCACCAACTTTCAAGCACTAAACAATCACCAACCGAATCTGAAATTCACACCGGAATTTCAACAAACACCTTCTATGCAACCCACGAACAAAAGGTAGAACCTTGGACTTGCACAATCAAGAAACTCACTGCGGAATTTCTTCAAACACCTTCAAGACGCTCAAGATCTAACCGAAGCTCTGATGCCACTTGTTGTGCGCAGCGGACTAATGCACAAATAATATGATTGAACTAGTGTATGAAAGTAAAACAAAAACGACAAAAGTAAACAAGCAATCACACACAAGACACAAGATATACGTGGTTCGGCAATATGCCTACGTCCACGGGGAGAAAGGATGATGCTTTTCTTCACAAGACAATTGTACAAGCCCTCACGAAGAAACCGAAGTTTTCTTCCTCACAAAAGTTCTCTCAAACTCTCTAATGGCCTCTCACAATCTCTCTCTTAGAAAAGTTAAGGTTTTGTCAAATTCTATTTGGCTTTATAGTATAGCCTTACAATAGCCACGAATTGGGCTCAAAACAGGCCCATATGCACAAAACTGGAGAAAGACGTACGTACGTCGAAATCACGTACGTACGTGTACAACACGTAAACGTTATCTGCCATACAGGACGTTCGAACGTCCTAACTGCGTTCGTACGTTCCTGCTTCAAAAAAAACATCTGCCTCATTGGACGTACGAACGCCCTAAAGCCGTTCGTACGTTCCTGTACAAAAACTTCTCCTTCTCCTATTATGCATATAAAACCCAACATTTGCATCATTGTAGCAATCATTATATATAAAGAAGTTTTTGGATAAAATATTTGTGAAATTTTTATTTAATTACCTGCATAACTCTCCCCTGTTAAATACAAGTCTGAATTTTTGTATTTTGGAAATTCTTCCAACCAGTTGATTATGAACTTCAAATTATCCTCAGCTATAAACAAACCAATAAAATGACAAATTCGCGAATAAGTAACTGTGATGTAAGAAGAAGAAGAAAAATAAAAACTGTGGGCAATATAGGGTCACTTACCAGTTAAGGTATCATTCCAAGAGTTGTAATTGTCGCTCGTATTTGAATACGAAAATCCTACACCAATTGGAGACTCCAGATACAACATGTTGGATGCTGTTGAAAGTGAACAGTTTATAAGTGCAGAAGCATATGTATATAATATAATGACGAAAGACAGACAACTATTCGTCTATTTGATAAACAATAACCATACCCAAATTTGATAATCATACCTAAATTCCATGAATATTTGTTTCTGATCAGTTGTCCATTTACGTCAGGCTGAAATGGACCATGTTCCATGAATGCACCAAAGCCAAGAGATGAACAGCCAGGACCTTACAGTTGTGCAAATACAAGCCTGTAAAATCTTATCTTAAAGTAACTTGAAAAGAAAATCTTAAAAACACTAAAACAAACCTCCATTGAACCACAAGGTGAGAGGACGAGTAAGTGGATCGACTGAATCAGCTTCAACAAAATAATAAAACAATGCTCGACCATTGATCGCATCTGTTACTGTGTAACCAGAGTATTGGTTAAAAGCAACAGCACTGGGTTGGCCTGGAAGATCAGTTATCAGCTCAGAATAAGATTTTGAGAAGAATATGAAGGATAACAAAAGTATGGCTTTCAGAGAGCTCAAAGCCATTTTCCTGGACTCTGAGACTCTGGAATGAAAGAAGCTTCAGTGAAGTTTGGTTGAAATTTAGGGATTTGTAATATATTTAGACTGCAAACTGGCATTGTTGTGTTATAAAATTATAATAGATTGACTGATTGGATATTGACATTGGTGCAAACGTTGTCTTGTTATCTTGTTGGTAGAAACTTAGTTAAAATCCAAGAGCCTTCTGTCTGTTGCTTGTGATGCGCTTGAAGAGAATCATAGCAGGATTTCAGAAAAGAATGATGTACAGATTATTGTCTCGCTAAAACTAAAACCCAAGGAGAAAAAGTAACAGGTAGTACCTGTCAGGTACACAAACAAACTTGACAATTTGCAGAAACTACAAAATGACACCCATATGATGGTCACTCGCAGAAACAAACAGTCAACATTATGGGCCAATTCAATATACATACGACTAGTCTAGATTTCAATAGACGATCAACTGCACATACAAAACAAGTCTGCACAAGCACATTTCTAAACCACTTGAGTAGAAGCAAGCTTGCAGAGTAAGTTGCAGTTTATCTGGACTCCAACCTAATATCAGTCTGTATACAAACAGAATTGAAAACTCCATGAGTAATCTAATTAAAAGTTGTAAGAAGTATAGACAAAAAGATTTGCAACTAGTTTAGATTTATATTGCAAAATGACTCAACCCAGGAAGAATTTATTACAGGCAATGCAAACTGTTCAAACTAATGAAGAAATAAATCCACATTTGTTCATTTTTCTTGGCTTTCTGTTCTGTATGTACACAATCCTTAAAGGAGAAAAAAGAGATAAGCCCGCTACTAACCCTGCAGAGAAGTCCGCTGCAGTTTCACGGAGCATTGGTACTATGTAAAAATACGATGTAAAAGAAAGTACAGTCTTATCTAACTTTGGGGCCTCTGTACATTGCTCCAACTACGTTGAAGTCGTCTGGCTTTTCCCTCTCTTCAAGCCATACATAGCCTTCTCTTTCATTTTCTGCTACTGATCTTACCTCACCTGTAAAACAGATGCAAATAAGTTAAGTGTATTACACTATTTCCACAATAATTTTACCCCTACCCCCACGGAAAAAAACAATCATTCAATTATATACACAAATATACGCAGTGGCGCAATTTCCGCTTTCATTGTTTAATTTATTTCGTCCAAGGGTTCAATTAAATTGTGCATATGAGTTATTTAAGAAAATAACCCTCTCACCAAAATGTCTTATTTCTGGAATTAAACTATACGACTTGTCAAAAATGAAAGGATGCTAATGTGGTAGACATATAGATAGGTACACGCAGTGTAGTGAGAGAGCATCCATTCAATAACTGCCAACCCAATAAAATCATTATAAGTGGAGAGCTGGCTGTATTCACCATCGATGAGGGTAGACTTGATCATAATTTCCACAGATGGACCGTGAGCTAATCATTTTATTGGCTGTTCTTTGATCCTATATAAATAATTGCACAAACTGAATGATGAAAAGGCATCGCAAATGCAAGCACCATTAGGGAGGGCACCATAAATGCACTACTAAGTAACACTGTTGACTTCAGGATGGATGCTTTTGTTGAGAGCAACACCATCAACAAACAAATCACGGGGATTGCTGTACATGACTCATGAATCTGATTGTCTAAAATGCATTTTGGTACTTTGGTTCATACTATGTTTCGCCGTTTCGGACGACGGCTGGGTAGACATACATGACGAAAGAGTATTGACTGATATGTAATACTTTTCCTAATTAGCCGTACGTGAAACATGAACAAGTCATCTTACAAACACAAGCTCAATTCCTCGTATTATTGTCAATCAGGCTACTTTATATGAGTAGTTACTAGAATCCATCTACCCGATGACCGAAAATGGACACTAACTAGTACACAGCAAGATGATTATTACATACTGTACGGAATAAAGGAAGCTATGTGAAGAAGCCATCATGTACCTGGAAAGCTTTTGTACAGGAAGTCTTGGTAATATGTACAATGCCGTCCTTCAGCATTAGAATAAGGTGGTCCCAACACATCAAGTACTGCACAGGAAGTCATCGCTGTGAAACAATGCATGTTCCCACCATCAGCTGGGTATAGTATGGAAGTATTGCATGGTGCATTGAACACACAATCCACCTTGACCTCTGCCAACCGGACTCCAGTAGGCTGGGCTGAAACAATTAGCAAAAACAAACTGTCATTAAGGATTACCTTTTCAAGCACAAGAAGTGTTGAACAATGACGGGAAAGCTGAGTAAGCTAAGAGAGAAGTAAGATGCATTTACAAAACAGTTAACAATGAGAATTGAGAATCCCAAACACGTATAGTAACCACAAGTCCACAACTACCAAATCGCTTTAAATCCACTTACACCATACAATTAAGCCAGTTGTGACCCCACTTTGATCCTTGATCCGGCCAAAATAGTGATCCGGTCAGATGATCGGAAGATAAGCCACACAATAAGCAATGACAACCCAAGCATTTCATGCATAGGAAAATAGAAAAAAGTAACTCGAGTCTAACATACCCTCAGACCAGAGGCTTCATAACTAGTATCCCTCAAATTAGGTCGATAAAAATATATTCATCATTGCTTAATAACTATCATATCAGGGGGATTTGTTCGCTAAGTTGCGTGTCTTGTTCTCCTTCAGAGTGTTGTAATTGCTATAAGCAAGAGATGGTTGTCTGACTGGGAAGATGCAGCTTTCTTGCAGCTTTTAGTTTTTTGAAATAAATGAGGTCTCTTTGAAAAATCAATACATTGACAATGAGCATTGACGATTTCTGTAAAGCATATCAGTGTTGTACTGCTCTTGGATAGATTTTTTCATTGTAATGTTTAGTTCAACTAGTACAGGGGTTGCACTTTTTGTTTAGGTAGGTAAGGATAGAATATAGTCAAATTATATGCTTCACAATTTTTGTACGGGGGCCACATCATTGTAGGAAACCAACAACTCAATTAGGTTGACACCTCCCTACTCTGTCATCTATTACTCCCTGGAAATCTTTCTTAGTTCTACTGTAGAATATGCCTTTCATTACTTCAAGTTGGTTTTTCATTATAAATATTCATGTCCCTTTAATTATTATAATTCCATACTTCACAGTTCACATTCATGTCTACTGATGTCTTAAGTAGAAAAGGGAACAAAATTTGAGTTTTGTCTGTCATTGGTGTTCTGTATATTATGAACTCTTTTCACATGAAGGTCAACAAAAGATAATCCAATTTATTTTAGATTATCTGATATACATTACTGGGAGTGCAACATATATTCCAATCTATATAGAACAATAGACAGGAATATGGTGCAGCGGCTGGTGGCTTGTTCTGAGGGACTTGTTTGCCAGGTCAGGTGTCTTGTTCTCCTACAGAGTGTCGTAGCTGTTATAAGCAAGAAATAGTTGTCTGTTTGGGAGATGCTCTTTCTGGCAGCTTTGGTTTCTTTGAATAATCAATCCAATTTGCATGTACTGCCCTTGGGTAGATTTGTATCATTGTAAGTACAGGGGTTGTACACTTTGTTTTGGTAGGAAAGGAAAGAATATAGTTATAATAAAAGCAGGTTACATGCTATGAAACTTTTGTTGGAGGGCCACACTATTGTAGGCTCAACTAGGTTGACACCCTCCCCACTCAGTCATCTATTAACTCCCTGGAAAAATCTTGCTTAGATCCATAGTAGAGTGTGCCTTTCACTTCATGTTAGTTTTCCATGCCTTTCATCTGTTAACTCCCTGGAAAAATTTCACTTAGTCACTTATAATTCCAAACTTCAGTCTGAGCTTTATCTTTCATTGGTGTCAACTCTTTTCACGTGAATATGAACAAAAGAAAATCCAACTTATTTTAACTTATCTGAAATACATTACTGGGACATATATCTCAACCTATATAGAACAAGAGACATTTTAAAATACGTAAAATCTTTGTGTCCCATACTCCCATTTCCTAAAAGAACCATCCCATGTACGGTACACCGACAAAATTTATACATCACAACAATACATTTACTCATATTATTCCCCAGATCATCCTCTACTTTCTAGCATAAATTATGAAAAAAATGATACGAACCAAAATCTGGAAGGAAAAAGCCTTACCTTGTGGGGGATCAAGATTTCCATTAGCATTGCCGGATAGTTCAGTCCAGTCATATGATTTAATGTGCATGGACCCAAAGAGAAGCTTACTAAAAACGGTCATGCCCGGATGATTATGAAGTGGAATGACAGCAGATGGAGGTAGGCAGAAGATTCCGATCTGTAAAAATGTAAGAGATTTTTAAGTGAGAGATGACAACCCATAACTCTTTACTATCTCTATCATTATAACAATAAATAACCACTAACATACAGAGAACTTCTCGCTTTCGTAGAGATGTAAATATGTAATTGGAGGGGATCCTTCACTATCAATCCTCCTGAAATATGGCATGTCCGAGGTCAGGCCAACATCTGCTGGTCCCATGCTATCTACACATAAAATTCATTGGTGTAAGACAGCATGGAAAGGGAAGAAAAAAGCCAAGCTACTCATATATAGTCAAGTAGTCTCATGCATTAGTATTAGTGGGGTTATCTACCCATAGTGATGTTTATTCGTATATGGTTTTTGGGGGGCTTTTGGGTGTATCACGTTGGGTGAGCAAATCAGCTTCTGGTTAATTCTCATTTGAACACTTCTTGAAGCAATGGAAATTGTATAAATAACTACTTTTTATTTATCGAAACAAAAGAGAGTTAAGAACACGCAACCAACGACATGTAGAAATCAATTTGAGAAGTCTTAATGTAAACAAAGAGTGTCAAGAACTCAACATCTTTCCAACATCCCAAAAGATTATGTTAATATATCTCGATAGACTGAAACTTACACGCGACAGTATTTGTTTCGAGTAACTGAAACACTAACGTATTAAACGTATCATATGATGTATATATACCGTACACACAAAAGTTAGCCCCAATGCACACTACCCCGTATCTTCAACAAAGTTAATTGCAAAGGTAATTAAGTATTCATGTTATGAATGATATATATCAAATTGGAAAATGGGAAATTTGAATAGTAGTGTGCAAATGCTACTCTTAGCACTCAAACATCCTCTTGTGATCTGCAGATGTGACCTATAAAATCTAGCCTATGGACTAAAATGAACCATGCAGATAAATCGAAGGACCTTAAGCATATATAACAAATCCCAAGATATTTACAAGAAAATTGGAATGTAGATTTTTAACTAAATAATTAGGTTTATACAAATAAAGATTACTAAGGTTTATTAAGTGACCACGCCCAAGTGAAAGAAGCGACATTTGAAATATCTTAACAACGTTAAGAGATGTACAAAAATTGGACTAAAAGATACATGACACATTCCACTGAGAATTAAGACACTTTTCTAAAATCTCTAAATTCTAACATAGACAAAGAAATAGTACTCACAGCTTATCTCCTGATTTTGCACCAATAGCCTTATACAGACTTTTGTCTTGGGTTTCCCAGTAGCATATCTCAATGTGGTTACAAACACTAGCTGCATGGATGTGAGTGAATTGCAAAAAACCATATGACGATATGCATGGGCCATGTTACTTGAGAAACACCACTGCGCTTTCTATAATGATCAACCTTCTATTAAGGAGATATAGAAGCCCCTGAAATGTCTTCGATTATAAGCCTGTGCATAAGAGACATGTTTCCTAGATTTTTTTTTTATAAGTACAAGCTTAAAACATGTCACATACACTTTTCACCCCAAAACCATTAATACTTTTTCAACTCCCTAAAAAATAAAAAAAACATGTGATGTTTCAATTGCAATTATCTCAATCTTATAAAACACAATGCAATCATATTTTTTATTCATGGTTGAAACAAAATTCATTTATCCAAGAATATCAACTCCATCAACATTACATTAAAATCAATAAAAATGATATATATATATATATATAGAGAGAGAGAGAGAGAGAGAGTAGATCGAAAACATACCTAGAATCACCTTTAAGCGTTCGATATCGGAAGAAGATGGAACAGTTCCAGGTTCATAGGTTGTAAACACTTCATTACAAGTCCTAAAAAGCTTCCGAACAACATTAGGCATGTTTTTTTTATTCTGTTTTCTATTCTTCTTCAACTTAACACTAACACTACTAATCCTATTTCCCTTTTGCAATTCACAAATTTCCTTTTGTTTTTTTTCTCGAATCAAATTCATATAGATAAGAGAATTCCTAATAAATGTTTTCAAATTTACAAAACCAGATAGAAATTATCTGAAATGGGTAGCTGGAAAAAAGTGGGGTTGGTTTTGGAATTTTGATTTAGAATAAGTTTTGAACAAGAATATGAAGAATGAAGTTGTAGTGATGGGGTTTTTAAACAACAAGACACGTTATTATTATTATTATTATTAGAGAGAGAGAGGTATTTGAATGAAAACCAGGTGCTATTGCTATGTATGGTGGATTTCATTTTCCTTCCAATGGGCTACACAAATACTTCTAGATAAATAAAAAGCAGTTTTCTGGTTTTCTTTAACTCTATTGACTATTCCATCATCTCTAAAAACTAAAAACATGTTATAGATTTTTGGACATACCCCCATTTGAAAGTTGGAATTTGGGATACCCCATTTAAGAAAAAAAAACGTGAGATACCCCAATTCAAGACAAAAGAACTTTACATCGTCGGTGAGTTTTATCATCCGTAGGTGAGTTTTACGATGGACGGCTAAAATAACACCACATCTTGAATTAGGGTATCTCAATTTTTTTTTCAAATGGGGTATCTCAAATTTCGACTTTCAAATGGAGGTATGTCCAAAAATCTCAACATGTTAATATCATGGGCTATTTATATGGGCTTTTGTAGTCTTGTTTTACACGTGGAATCACAGAAGTGGGTCCAGTAACACAAAGTCATATGTGTGGCACCACAGAAAGGTAGAGAGATAATCCACGTTGCTTGCGGGCAAAATGCCACGTAAGCATCGCGGAACTCTTCCATGTTTCTCTTCTTCTTCTTCCTCTCAAAACGCATCATCACATCACACCACTAAAACTAAACTTTAATCTTCTTCTTCTTCTTCTTCTCGTTTTAACTTCGATTTCAGGTAAGTTATTTATAATTTTTTTTTAAGACATTTTATTGTTAAAAATTAAAATCTAGGGTTTATGATATAGTTTGCAAGGGACTGTTTGGTAACTTGAATTTAATAAAAATGCATTTTGATTTATTATCATGTTGAATAGAAAAATTATGTTTCTTATGATATCTGATACACAATAAAAGGCAAAAATGCCACTTTAGTTGATTATTGTTAGGGATTACTAAATATGTTAGCATATAAGAAGTAAGCAGGTAGCTTGTCTGGAAAAGATTAGAATCATTTGAATGTTATAACTTATAACTCATGTTATATGCACATATCGCTTTGAGGTGATGTATGTATCTATATGTGCTAGTTAGATTATGCTTGAAAGTTTGGTGAAACATCTGCGACTTGTTTGAAATTATTTAGAAGCAAACCTTTACTTGTCCTCTCTTGTAATCATTTCTACAAGCATAAATAGAAGAGGGTAAAGGTGATGTCGTAGTTAAAATTTTCATCACTTTTCAGATAGTCAATGATAGTTAACAAAGTCGATTTTTATTGCTTGTTTGGGGTTACTTTGCTGATTGAAAATAAAATGAGGCTGTAATTTATAAGTAATTGGGCAGATTTAGATCATCCTAGACAGACTTTTGTGGTCAAGTTGGTCCTAAGGATGAAATATATGTTGGCCAATTCAGTACATCAAATGAGCTGTCACTTTGAAAATATGACTGAACTATTTGTACAATATCTATTTCCGAACTAGATAATCGTAATAACTGTATTTTGATTTTTGGTCTTCGTGTAATAGAAAATTGATGTTTTTAATGATACCCCTATCTGATTCACAAAAAAAAAAAAAAAAGAAGGCAAAAATGCCACTTTAGTTGATTACAATTAGGATGCCTGAAGATCCAAGCTACCAAACAGTCCATTGCAAAGATATTAATTAGGAATTACTGAAGATATTGGCATATGGGAAGTATAAGCCCATAGCTTGTCTGGAAAATATTAGAATCATTTGAGGTGATACATTACAAATTTACAATAGACATATCTATTTATGCTATTTTGTTGTAGTACTACTGTTGACTGTTTGTTCAAACATCTGGGACTTGTTTAAAAAAATTTAAACCAAACCCTTTCACTTGTCATCTCTTGTAATCATTTCTACTAACACAATTAGAAGGCGGTAAAGGTGATGTCGAAGTTGAAGTTTTCAACTTTTCATCACTTTTCAGAGAGTTAATGATAGTTAACCAAGTCTATTTTTATTGCTTGTTCGGAGGGAAGGGTGCTTAAATGTAGGTTATCCAGAAATAGGGGTTTACTTTGCTGATTGAAAATAAAATTAGACTATAATTAAAAGTAAATTGGGAGGATTTAGATCATCCTAGACAGACTTTTGTAGTCAAGTTAGTCCCAAATCCCAAGTATGAAACATATATCGGCCAATTCAGTACATCAGATGAGCTGCCACTTTGAAAATAAAACTGAATACATCTGATGAGCTGCCACTTTGGAAATAAGACTGAACTATTTGTACGATATCTATTTCTGAACTAGACAATCTGCTTAGAGTTACAAACTTACAATTCATGGAATATTACATATATTTACGACCAGTCTTGACAGTTGTTCTCTCTTTTTCTCTTTCCTTCGTTCTTATTGAAAGAGTCAGTTGACCCTTGTTTGTCACAAAATTAGCTTCACTGGAGATGACTTTATCTTTTGCAGTTTTTTAATGTTGATGACTAAATGCGAGTTAGATAAAAGAAACAATATGCCAAATGACTTCAACCTTCTATCCACTAAATTTATTATATTTTCTGCTAAGTCTTTCCATCAATATCATTACTGAAGAATGAAGATCAGCATAAGTAGTACTAGGGTAATTTCCTATGAACGAAAAAAATGTCTCTCAGAAATGTTATCGATTTATCATTTATGTATTGACATTCTAAGCATTTTTAAACTTTGGTTTTGAACCAACTTAAGAATCTGGTGTGGCAACATTCTCTTTCTAGGTCAGATTAATATGCACATATACGATAGTCTTATGAACAATTCAAGTACTAAATTTAACCTCATGTTTCATGAATCAAACGGCCTTTCTCTGCAACCTAGCAATCATGTATTATCTAATTGCTATTTATGAAAATGCAGGGGGACACCAAAAAGAAATCAGCTTTTAGAAGACTTCTGAAAGTAAAAATGTACCGAACTGTGGTGAAACGTCTCATTCTTCCATCATTTGGTAACAACATGCGTCGTAGCATGGTGCTTCCTCCCATCACCACCATCTCTTCTTGTTTCTCAACAGACTCCATCCCTCGCCAATTTTCTCCTCAAAACTTTTCTGTTCAACAACCAGCTCCTCAAACCCCTGTGGAGGAAACTATAGCTTCTGCCACAACGTCGACAGAAACAGCAGAAGAGGCTCATCGCAAGGACAACCAACATCACCATGACAACCAAAGCCCAAGAGATGGAGAGCGACGGCGAGGAGTCGAATACCAAGACGAACAAGCTCATGTTCTCGAAGCAGCCCTTCGTCATGTGGTGGGTGTGTGTGTCTTGAGGGGATCACGGTTAATTTTTGAGTCAAACTAAGTAAATGTAAATCATCTCAATTTGGTGTTCATATGTTTGATTTATCATACTTAAGAGAGTTCAAATTGCTTTGGATTAGGTTAGGTTGGGATGGAGCGAAGCGGCCATGATTGCAGGGGCAAAAGAGGCTGGGGTTTCTCCAGCTATAATTGGTTCTTTCCCCAGGAAAGAAGCTGCGCTTGTGGAGGTACTGGAACTAATATATATCTTTGTTCCTTCTAATTTTTTTATGTACATTATTCTTATGCTGGTTGATGTGCTCTTACATTTGTAAAATAATCTTGGTCCCTTTAAAATATAATTGCGCCATAAGATGAAAAGTAGAAATTCTGAAATGCTAATCTGACATCAATTTGAAAGACTGGTTGGTAAATGGCATAGAGACAAATCTTTTTATGGACTCTGGAAGTATGCATGCCTTTCATTTTTCTCCGAGAATGAAGCTTTGCCATCAATATATCTGAATTGGTACACTTTGTAAGTTTTTCTGTGGATTATAAAACGGGACGGTTATAAACATTTAATATCATTTGATTGAGTTGCTATGTCTTTTGATTTCAACCAAAACTCGAAAGAGTGAATTGTTTACCTGGAGTTTAGTGGGTAGATTTTGTTGTTGTTGTTGTTGTATGCCTGGGGTGTATGATGCCTGTCATAGATGAGCTATGAAATTAAATTGATGTAAATTTTACTGAGTACATGTTAAGTTAGGCCATTACTGTTCTTTGTGGTATTCATTATGTTCAAATATGATGATTCCTCTTCAATTTATTTGGATCCAGTTCTTTATGGATGACTGCTTACAAAGACTAATTGATAGAATTGACGCGGGGGAGGATTTGAATAATCTCATACATAGTGAGCGGATTGCAAAACTCATTCGTCTTCGGTTGGAAATGCAGGCACCATACATAACAAAGTGGCCTCAAGCACTTAGCATTCAGGTATGTCTGATCAGTTCCTTGTCTTGTGAGGCTATTTGCTGAAATTTCTGTATCCATCTTCTAATGTTTTGATGCGCTTGTTTTCAGGCTCAACCCGCAAATGTCCCAACTAGTTTCAAACAGCGAGCAATGTTGGTTGATGAAATCTGGCATGCTTCTGGTGACCAGGCCTCAGATGTTGATTGGTATTTGAAGCGCACAGCCCTTGGAGGATTATATTCTGCTACTGAGATTTACATGCTAACTGATAATTCACCAGGTTTGTTCCTCCTTATCATGTGACTTGCATATCTTATTTATACACTGGACTTATTTAAATTGGGTTTGGTGCCAACACAAATATTTAGTATGTGAAAAACTGAAATTTTTGTTTTTCAGTTGGGTGCCTCAAAGTTCCTTGAATTGATGGTTAAAATAACCCAATTGGAACTTGTCATTTTAGTATTTATTAGAAGTGTGTACAATGTCGTGTCTTGAGTGCCATTTGGGCCTACAAGAAGGATTATTTTGGTGAACATCACCTTGGTACACGGGATAATAATCTATTCGTTGGAAGCATGCCTCAGTTGTGTGCATTGATAACCTAATGTTCGCACAACCATTATTTAAGCATGATCTGTTGAACTTGATGTAGATTTTCGTGATACGTGGGCATTCTTGGACAATAGAGTCAAAGATGTATTTGAGTTGGGGAAGACTGTTCAAGAGGTAACCATGTGAACATGCTAATAACTTTTTATACAGTTTTATAGCTATTGTGAAAGCTTGTATCTTTAACTTGTGGTTTTTTAATGATGTCAAGTGGTTTCGTATTTTAGGCAAAGTATTTGGCAGAGGCTGTTGGTGCTGGAATTGGAAGCTCATTAGAGGGGTTCATTAAGGGAGTATCTCGTGGATGAAAAGTTGTGCCTGGAGAGATTGTATGCTAAGCTCTAGTCTTGTGCTTAAGATGCCTTCTGGTCCTTATGCTCCAAAGACAATGGCTTGGTAAATACTTCTGCTTGTTAGGTTTCCTGCCTTTGCCAAGCCAAGGAGAGTGGATATGTTCATTGTACTGACAGAGATATTCTGGAACCATGAGAATTATATAAAAAATCTTATCTTTCGTATATATCAAAATGCTTTTGAGTTGATAACTAAACCATCTAATATTAGTTGTACAACTGGACTAGACATAAACCGTGCGATGTGATTAAGGGTTTAGGGTTTAAGCTGATTGATTTAGTTTCTGACTATCTGTAATAAGAAATTAGAGTTTTCCCTGCCAAGGCATCTGCCTAGTATGCAAGAACATAATTGATTAATTGCTGTTGGTATGAGTGGCAGCAAGGTTTAATCGCAATATATCACAAGTGGACAGTATTAAGGGAATGGGGATCTGCTTCAAACTTGTGTGAAGCACTCACCATCACGTATCAGTATACCTAGTTCAAGACCAAGTACAATATACTGAAATTATATCAATAAATATTTAAGGGGAGGTTACACCTTATGTTTTAACATAATAGCCTCTATGTAATGGTGTTATCGAATTTTAACATATTATTATTTATGGGTTGAATTTTTATTTATTGATAAATAACCCAGTAATTAAAATAACAAATATTATGACCATTCATTATCCTCTCCTTTGCCAAAAATAATAATAATAATAATAATAATAATAATAATAATAATAATGAAATTTTTTAATGTATGAGAGCTAAAAATTTTTAACCAAGAAATATAGTTAATGAGCGTAATTTGACCTTCTGAGGTTTTTGGGTTACATAGATTTGTTTATTCTAATTTTTTATTTTTTATTTTAAAGTAAATTTTATTGATAAAAATTTAAGGAATTATATACTGTTAGAGGACAAGTGCGCTACAAGTTCTTTTTGAATAGCAAAACCCATTCTACAAAATACATATTCATTAGAACCCACCCTTTTTAATATCAAAACCAATCTTACAAAATACATTTTTTTATTTTTTATTTTGTATGGGCAGATAGATGGACAATTGGTGCAATATTGGGTTGTCAAACCATAGCACTTGGCCCAAAACAACATGCCAATTGCTTGCTTGCTTGCTACACCTTGGATCTATCTTCAAAGGTGGTAAAAATAATTTCTTCACAGTCAGAGAGCAGACAGAGAAAGAGAGCACCATTACTCTTCTTTCACATCTTGCAAAAACCCCCAAATCATGCTTCAACCCTAAACATCTTAACACTCCTAAACCTCAATAATGTCTACCACCTTTCTTCTCATCTTCTTCTTCTTCTTCTTCTTCTTTGTTTTACTAAACACACCCACTATCTCATCTCTTCCAATCTTAGGTCTAGATTCTTACCTTAACCAACAATCTCATATAGACCCACAAGCTACAAATGATACTTTTCAATCTCTTTCATCATCTCTAAAAAAATCCCTTTCTTCACAATCTTTCTCTCATGTTTCTTCTTTAATTTCAAATCTTCTTTCTCTTCAAATCACAATTCCTCTTCATATTAAACTTGTTGGTTCTTTTTCACCTGAATCTCACTCTCTTTTATCTACTTTTATTTCTAATACCCAATTTTCTGATCAATTCAATGTTATTGGTTCTGACCCACATCATCTTTCTATTAAACATTCACTTCATCTTGATATAACTCATTCTTCACTTTTTGTCAAAATCTTTGATGCAATTAAATCAGAAATTGATCAATCTCCGTCTAGTTTAAGGTCGCTTCTTCATTCTGTTCCTTATACTATTGTTGATCAAATTGTTAAAAATGATTTTGAAAAAGAGAAACCAGTTCATGGGGTTTACATTTATTTGCTTAATTTGAATTCCCAATCAAAACCATATGCATATAATTATGGTCATGGGGATTCTTCGCCTGCGTTTACTAAGTGTTTGGGAAGTATTTGGACTGGTAAAGAGAGGTATATTTGGATTGATTTGAGTGCTGGACCTGTTGATTATGGTCCGGCTTTATCCGGTGATGGGGTTCTTCCTAGAGGTGAATTTCATCCTTTGGCAGCTTTGCACGGTCGCCCCAAGTCGCAGAAGGCATTGTTAGCGGATTTGGCTTCGTTGGTTTGGAGTGCTTATCAGGTACTTTTAGTTCCTTCTTTAAGGATTCCAGTTACATTTGAGAATTCTCTTGTAGTGCAGTTTATTCATGTTCATGGTGATAATAAGGATTCAAATGGTTTAGATTGGAAATCGATTGAGAAAACATTTATGGATGAGGTTAAAGATGGTGGATTGTTGGTGGGTGATCAATCTTTGAAATTTAAGACTTATGATGTGAATTTTCAAGAATGTTCTATATGTTCATTTGCTGTTTCACGTTCGATAAATTCTTACACTTCAAGGTTCTTGTTTGAGAATTATACTTTGATCGTTAGTGAATACTTGGACTCAAAACGTTTGCATCAGATACTTTCAGATTCAGAAGATGAAATGAAGAGGGTGGCAGGTATTCTAGAGGAAGATTTTGGTAGAGTGATTCCTGTATATGTGTTTGATTTGGACTACCATAAGTTGATGTTACTTGATCGCTACCACCAATCTGTTGCTTTTAAAGATATGGTTATTGCAGTAAGAACTAAGAGCACCCAGACAGTAAGTGATTATAGCTGCAATGGTCGTCATGTGATCACACAAACACGTGAACTTGAGAAATCTTTAGTAGGTTCTATCCTACAGAGTATGTGGGGAGTTGCGCCAACTCATTTGGTCTGGAGTCCTAGACATAATAGTACTCTGGTGGACTATACATGGAGCATCGGGCAAACACCATTTGGTCCATTTTCGGAAGCTTCATCTTTGTCATTTGTACAGAAGGATGCAGCTCGCAGAAATGTTCTATTAACGTCTCTGAATTACACAATTGGAAGTGCTGTCGAGGTGCTTGAGTCAATATCGTCTCATGGAGGAGATATGTATCTTCTTAAGAGAGGTCATCACACGGAGTTTGTGCAGAGGTGGAATCTTCTTAAATACAAGCTAGAAAAAGTGATATCTGCAATGTCTCATCTGGATTTTGAGCTGGCTTTATATTTCCTTCGGTCTTCGGATCACGACTTGTATGCCATCCACTCCCTTGTTTATGAAGCATCACAAGAATTGGAAGCATCTCTTGTTTGTTTTAAGGATCCACCATTCCCTTGGGCTCCAGTTTCAATAACTGGGTTTATTTTCTTGACTTTCTTTTATCTTTATACCAAAAGAGACAAGATCTTTCAAAACAAGAGGAAGCAGTTTTGATGCAATTTAATCATTTGGATGTTTGTATCAATTGAACGCCATACAAATTACGACCCTTGTCAACATTTCACAGAGGTTAGCTGAAATTTAAGTTAAGCCCTTTTTTTCGGTTATCATTTCTGCCCTTTATATTTTGATGATGACGTTGCAAGTAGGATGTGTATTTACCTTGTATTCACATGTAGCTGTCTCGGGACTCCTAAAGCTAGATGGGTTTTTATTAGCATAAATGCATCTGACTAAATGAATTAGGCTAGTCTTATTGGTTGTTGAAAGACCCGTATTGTTATTTCCTAAATTAATTACAGACTGTGTTTTATGCAAATGATGTTCTTACTCTTTTATTGACCATTGTCACAGTTATTCGATATCCTGTGTAATTCACCTCTTACTGTATCAGATGGTATATTAGTAATAACTTTGGTTTGGCTGATGAATCACTACGTTGATTAATGAACTATGACAGATGAGTAACAATCAACGATATATGACACACACTTATTGGTGGGAGAAAGTGCATGTTTTTTCTACTGGCCTAAAATACACGTTTTTCCTAAATTTTATGCTTACCCTTATCTTTATTAGTATCACACTTATAGTAGTAGATATTATTTCCTGACAGTACAGAAAAAAGTTAATATTTTATAAAAATCCATGTTTCCTCGGTCTTCTTAAACTTTCTTTGTTTGTGCGTACCTCGTTTCTACTGAACATTTTAGATTTTTTTTTTTGTTTGATAGATTCTACTGTTTTCAGGTTGATACTTTCTTGCTTGAGATTTAGTTTGTGTTTGGTTGGGTTTCACTGATGTGGGAGACAACCTCTTGACATTGCCTGTATTTTATTTAGCTTTTGTTGTGATGTCCACATTTTTTGTTTAATATCTTTGGCTGTACTAAAGGATATATCTTTTTTTTTTCCTTCGTACTGAGGGATATCTCATCTCTACAGTTGAAAAAAAGAAAATATAAATGGTTGGTCGAATAGGTGTATAGGATGTGCGGACATTTGTACCACTAAAGGCCAATGTGTTTTTGGACATAACTTGGTAATTTCTTAGGGTCGATACATTTTGGCTTGAGATCTAGTTTGATCAATAACAGGATGATTGAAATAGAGTTTTTTTTTTTTTTTTTTTTGACTGGCAAGCGGGGTTGAGGGGACCCCTACCCCTTTAAATTAAATGTGGAAACTTATATCAACAATCAGCTGTTGACGTGTTACGAACCCACAATTTGTCCTCTTTGTGAGAGGGGTGCTACCACTGAGCCACAGGCTCATTCGCAATAGAGTTACACAAGTTTATTTTGTTCTTTTTCTTCACAACTGGGATGTGTGGGATTTAAAGTCCAAATGTTGCACAACAGACCTGTTTATCGAGGTAGCATGGTTTGGCTAAGTTAGACTAAAAGCTTACCCTTGAGACTTTGAGAGTTTATGGATGATACCTTCTCTCAACATATTAACTACTGTCAACTGATTAGAATTGTTACTTATGGCAGGTTGCATCATATGCATTTCTTTAGCTAGAAAATGGTATTTTTGCTATGTGGTGATATATAAGGAAGTAATCAGCTTGCTGATCTTTGCCAAATGCAGCGTTGATGTGTATTCATATACCTATAATGCATATGCTTATTATTCACTTTTCCTGAGATTTTTCTACATTTGTGAAGCTTCTCTATTAGATTTTTTTTTTTTTAATTTTGAATTTGATGATAACATCCTCAGGACTGTTCTAGTTTTCTTTCTTCCGTTTTTGTTATATTCACTCGGGTGAACAGAGAATAGAACGAAGCTGTACCATGATCAAAGATTACAAACTGATTTAGGAGAATATTTAGTCCTTTCTACATTATTTTTTCCATTCTTATTCTTGTACTCTCAAGTCTCATCCTTCTGCATGCTGCAAAGTATGTCCAGCTGCAAACATATAGAGATACAGTTTATGTTCATTGCTCTGCCTTCATCATATTACTTGGAATAAGATTCAAGAAGATATATTTTGTCATTGACTCGATTTGAGAACCAAATGAAGTATGCAATCTTACTTAAGGTTCTTATTAAGCAATTATACAGAAGAATATATAGTTGGGTACTTGGGTTCAATTCAGGCTTCTCATGCTATCTACACAACAATTACATTCCAGCATATAAACTCCAGTTGGAATGATTCTGAAAGGTCAATAGGTAGCTCTAGTTATATAGCTGGAATGAGTTCAACAATGTCTGCAATCACAAGTCATTTAATTTATAGCCAGAAGATGGTAGCAAAATGCAGCAGATACATTATCCTAGCCTTTTGCGTGTTGTGTAGCTAAGGATGAAGATAGTAAACTAGGAACTCAAATACCCCAACTGATTGATATGATCTTCCTAATCGCAGCATGTTTTCAAGATGCTCCTGATTCCTGAAGCTGATGGTCTTTATCAAATATGCGCGCGGCGGTGTTGTTATTGTTCCTTAGCTTTTAATCACATGGAACCAACAAACACAAGTAGACATTGGTCCTTGTCAAAATGACTCTTGTTCAATTTGATTTTCTTCACCTCTCCAAATCTAGTCCATAAAAATGCTGTTGCTGTCATTATGTGACATTGATAAACATTTTAAACTAAACTTAACATCATCTGCTATTATTCAAAACTTTTGTGTCAGTCCTCATGTATCGTGTTTTTATGGTTTCTGAAACATACCCGAAATTTTGGATCAATTTATTTCGGAGCCGATACAAATGTGAAATTACAAGTTGATGCACGTGTTAAAAAATGAATCAAATCAGGAATCTTAATCATGTTTTGTCGGATCCTTCGACTTTCATCGACAAAGTTAAGAAAAATGCAGACGCCATTTTTGAAAAGTGGTACCATTATGATAGTACTAATCATAGTATAAAATTATCAGTTTCAATCTTATTCCAAAATGACTAAATTACTATAATACCATTTGCATGAGTTATAAGTTGAATATTTCAGGGGTATTTATGTCATTTTTGAACTTTTTAACTTCTAATCTATAAATGAAGTTAGTTAAACCTGTTTGTTTGTTATTATCTTCTCTCCACCATTCTCTTTGTTTGAAGAAAGAGAAAGAGAAGAAAAAAAATGGGAGGAGAAGAAGAGAAAATATCTCTACACTCCCCTTTAATACAATCAAATAGTAATGAAAATGGGATTGTTTTGAATAATGAAAAGAGTGTGAAAAGATTAGAATTTTTTGAAGAAGTGAAGAAGCAATTATGGTTAGCAGGGCCATTGATATCAGTAAATCTATTGCAATATTGTTTACAAATGATATCAGTTATGTTTGTTGGTCATCTTGGTGAATTATCTCTTTCTGGTGCTTCCATGGCTACTTCTTTTGCAACTGTGACTGGTTTCAGCTTGTTGGTAATCTTTCTCTTTCTCTTTCTTTTCTCTTTGTTTTGATTTTTATGTATATGATATAATTTGTAATGTTTGTATGTTTGTTAATTGTGGCTTTGAAGCAATAACATAATTCTTTGCCCTGCTTAGATAAATTTTTTTCTTCAAATTAAAGTGTTCCCATTTGCTCATGATGGGGAACTGGGGCACTTGGAAAGTACTAAATAAAACCCATTACATAGAACCATAGTATGTGTTCTAGTAACTGGGAAAATTACATTACTAATACTATATTGATAAACTATTTATTTTGCTGAAAGTAATTTCCATGTGTTAAAAACATTTCATGGACAGGGTTGTGAAAGTTGTTCTGGAATCAGAAAACTGCTTTGATTGGTTAGATTGTTGTTTTTTTTGCGATGGAGCAGCTCTACAGTTCTTAATTCTTTGGTTTTGTGAGTTGTTTGAGCAACCACAAAGACTAATGTCGCTTCAAACTATCTAAGCCACAATACCCTTGGCCTTAAAAACTCCCTAGGATAGAACTACAGGAGGAGGGAACAGAGAGGGCGCTATAGATAAGAGTAGGAAGTAATGAATTCATGACTAGAACTTTGAGTCTAGATATATGTGAAATTGAGGATTTCTATGATGTGCGATTCTGGTTTCACATGGGAAGGAAAATTCCGCCCTATCTCTTTGAAGTTTAGTTCTGGAATTAGATTACGTCTCCATAGTCTTTTTCCATGAATGCTTATTTTTTAGCTGTTTTTTTTTTCAACTTTCAGCACTATTATTCATTCGCACTATTTATTGATTTGTACATGTCGCCTTTGTTTGTGTTCCCTTTTTCATACTTGTTTTAGTTATACTTTACTGTGTTGATTGACAAAGTAGTAGATTTTTCTGAAATTTATATTTTGGCCTTGAGCAGATGGGAATGGGGAGTGCATTGGATACCTTATGCGGGCAGTCCTACGGAGCAAAACAATATCACATGCTTGGGATACACATGCAGAGAGCTATGTTTATTCTTACACTCGTTAGCATTCCCCTTGCATTTATTTGGGCTTACACAGGGCCTATCCTCAAGTTCGTTGGTCAAGATTCAGAGATATCTGCAGAAGCAGGACTGTATGCTCGTTATATGATCCCAAGCCTTTTTGCATATGGTCTTCTTCAGTGTCATGTTAGATTCCTACAGACCCAAAACATCGTCTTTCCAATGGTGATAAGCTCTGGACTTACAACATTATTGCACATTCTTGTATGCTGGATTCTTGTGTTCAAAGTTGGACTTGGTAATAGAGGTGCTGCCTTGGCTAATTCCATCTCTTATTGGATCAATGTGATATTGTTGGCGCTATTTGTCAATTTCTCTCCGGCCTGCAAAAAGACCTGGACTGGCTTTTCAAAGGAGGCTCTACATGATGTTTTCAACTTCATTAAGCTTGCTATACCTTCTGCTGTTATGGTCTGGTAATTCCAACCACCCAATTCTCCCGTAAATTAAGCTAATGTTACAATCTATATATTTCTTTTGTAAGTGTAACCGCATAATTTAGCGAGGCATGCAGCTAACAGTATAGTATATTGCTTAATAGAAGGATTATTTCATGATTTGGAACAGCTTGGAAATGTGGTCTTTTGAATTGATGGTTATCCTATCTGGTCTTCTTCCTAATCCAAAGCTGGAAACATCAGTGCTTTCAATCAGGTCTGCAACATGTTTGAATTATATCTTGCTGTTTTTTTAATCAAATTGGGTCTTGTTTATTTCCTTGAAAGTCAAGCACCCCAGCCCCCAGTAAGCACATGTTCGTACCCTAATGTAATATTCACCACAATTAACTTTTCGCAGCCTAAATACAAGTGCATTGCTCTGGATGGTTCCATTTGGACTCAGTGGAGCTGTAAGGTCAGTTACGATGCAAAGTCATTCCCTCAATCGAATTTATTATGCATATAAATATTTAAAGTACTTTCATTTTGATGTAGTACAAGAGTATCAAATGAACTTGGAGCAGGGCGTCCAAAAATTGCACGTCTAGCAGTACAGGTTGTGCTATTCTTGGCCATTTTCGAGGGATTATTTTTCGGTTTAATCATGATTTTGGTACGTCACGTTTGGGGTTATGCTTATAGCAACGAAGAAGAAGTGGTAAAATATTTTGCAATTATGGTGCCAGTGCTTGCAACCTCCCTCTTCCTAGATGGAATTCAGACTGTTCTCTCAGGTTTGTGATGCATTTTAGAAAATAGATAATTTTATTATTCAAGTGATGATCTCTAAATAGTTTTGCGCATCAGAGTTAACATTTTAAAGCTACGGAAATTAATGCACATTGAGTATTTCTAACTGCCATTCAGGTACTGCTAGAGGATGTGGTTGGCAGAAGATCGGTGCTTATGTCAATCTTGGATCTTACTACCTTGTAGGCATTCCTTGTGCTGTTTTATATGCGTTTGTTTTCCATCTCAGAGGGAGGGTGAGTTTTGGTCTCTCTTGTAGTAGATGTACCTTTTATGAGCTTTCATGTTCCTACTTATCAACACTATAGTCTATAAGGCCTTACTGAACCAAAACATCTGTAGCATTTCAGTATGGCACGGATAAAAGATGTTTACTACTCCTTAAATTTTATGCCAATGTGGTAATTGAACAGGGACTTTGGCTGGGGATGATATGTGCATTGGCTGTGCAAGCCTCATCTCTTCTAATCATAACTTTACGCACTAATTGGGATCAAGAAGTAAGGCATCTTTACCTCTCTTTAATTCATTTCAACTTCTCTCAGCTATATCCAACAATGTTTCCTCTTCCTTCTCCTCGTTCAGGCTAAGAAGGCTACTGATAGAGTCTACGATGCCACCATCCCAATTGATACGGCATCTTTAACCTGATTTCAACACTATTCACAAGATATTCCAGGCAAAGGCTCTTCAAATTGAATCAATGTGGAAGTTAATGGAGTTTGAAAAAGAAACCACAGAAGATACTGTAGAATTAAATCAAATATATTAATTTTGTCATCTTAACTCTTTGAGTTGCATGTTTTTATTTTCCATATGCCACCCACCGCCCTCTTTTCCTCTTTCTCTTCCCAGAAGTTGAAATGGTATGCAACACGCAACAGTGTGATATGGTATTTTAGGTATATATACTGCATCATGTGTCAACTCTTCATGAGGGCTAACAACTGATCGATAATCACAAGTTCAGGAGACGTCAGACTCAAGCAATTTTTTTTTTTTTTTTTTTTTTTTGTAGAAAACACACAGTTACAAATGGCAAATGACCTAAATGGCTAAATATTTCTCTAATTTGATGTTAAAATCAAAAACCTGTAAGCACCTTTACAGCACTAAAGCATCCCACCTCAAAAAAACCCTTGAGGTAACTGATGAGCCAAATGCTATATTGAATCTATGCAATCTACTGATGTCATGTTGCAGTTAAACACCATACGATGGTATGTATATTTATGCTTAAATATTGAAAATTACAACTTCAACTTTACAAATAGCTATGGACAAATTATCATTATTTTACACCTGCAAATTTCGCATTTCCAAATTCACAATCTCAAATTTGTTACAAAAGAACAACTGTCATCTGGTTCTTTTACAAAGAATGCAGTCTCCTTCAACTACAAATGAGGTACCACTGAGTAAGTATGCATGCTGCGCTACTGAACAAAATTGGAGACACAATATATCTCTTACTCGGGTATAGGGACAAAACTGTTTGTGTATGGAAGACAAGTGAAGAAATTACCCATCGTGCCTTCAGATTGACAAATCATAGAAACTTCTGAAGTTCTCATGTTGTAAAAGTAAGCCTTTGCCCCCACCTGAAACAAGAAGACATCATCAAGAGCAAGGGGCAATGGCCTGAAACTTTGTCTGGTACGGTAATTAGCTTCCAAGGTCTTCAAAATCTTCTTTATATGATCAATAATATTCAACTTAGGGCGACAGTAAACATCAAGAAGGTCAAGTCCAACACAATGTTTCTTCTTCCAGAGAAAGTTTTTCAAGGTCCAGATCTCGATCTCATCGAGTGTTATTTGGATGTAACTAAGCTTACTATTGTATTCACCAAGCGTTGCAGTTATCATGTTATTAGACAATGGCAATGGTTCAACACCAGCTAGATCATTGTCAATTTGGAACCAAATAATATCATTAGTAGCCTTGAAGTAAAGAACTCCATCAACAAAAAATGATCTACCAGTTACCGCAGATTCAGGTGAGATCCTGATCCTTTCCTTTGATTCTCTCCACATCCCTGTACTTGAAACAAACAGGTTAAACCCATATTCAATGTGTGAGGTATTCTTATAGACTTTAAAGGGGCACATTAGTTTGTAGTGTGGATCAGGACTGGATGGATCAAATGCTAGTCCCACGATTAATCCTCTCTTGGGCGTTCGGGTAGATCTTACTTGTTTAGTAACTGGGTTGCAAACATAGATTTCTGGCCATATACCTTCTCTAACATAAAAACCACAGATCAGTCCATTGCATGAGTTTGTAACAGATACAAATTCTCCCAAAAAACTTAGTTTTGGATCTGGAACACTCATTGGGCGCCCATCTGTTGAGAGAAATGACAACCGCTTCTCATTCCAATAGGCAAGACCAGAAGGTGGCTTTAAGGACAGAGGCTTTTGAAGAGAGAAGATGGAATCAGCAGTAAGAAGACTACCCCACCTCTTACAAACACATCTGAACCTAAATATTGATTTCACAGGCAATCGAGGGAGGATATTATTCTCTAAAATGTCATTACTGAGTGGGAACGTATTACAACTCGACACTTTCCTTCTGCTATTCTTCATTCCTGACATTTTATCTTTCTGCATAATTCATATAACCCTTAGAAATATGAAGGAGTGTAAAATTCTTGGTAAAAATCGGTGTATGAGTGTGTGCAAGATAATTTACAGAAATGATCAGAATTCAGAAGTACTCGTTAGTTCAAATTGTCCCTACATAACATACAAGACATGCAACCCATCCTTTGAATAATTCGTGCAGACGATTCATAGAAGTGCTATTTGTAGATGGTCACGATTTGAATAATTTTAATATTTTTCGACATCCATGTCTTAAATCCATGTCACAAGCTTATAATGTAGATGTCTAAAAAATATTAAAATTACCCTATATGTAACTAACCAAAGAACTAAACCACTGATATGATGATCTCATCATATCAAGCTACTACATCATATAGCCCCAGCTCTATTGACCTTAAGCACTGATAGATTTTCATATGTAAAATAATCTTTCTCGAAAATTTGTACTAAGTGCTCTAATGCAACTAAGAAGGAAATCGTACATCTTAAAACTAAAGGTGAGAAATGTGAGGCCACTGATATGTCATATCAAGCTACTAAAACATATAACCTCAGCTCAATTGATCTTACAGCACTGAAAGTTCTTCATATGTCAGAACAATCTTTCTCCAAAATTTGTACCAAGTTCTCTAAAGCATCTAAGAAGCAAATCGTACATCTTAAAACAGAAGGTGACAATTGCGAACCAAATTTACTACCCTAATCCCATACTAAATCCATCGATAAACATACGATTTTCTTGTATAAACATATAAACTCTATATCGTCCCTCCCAAAATTCCTAACGAATCCTGTCCAAGAAATATCATCTAAGCTTTGTTTCATCTCTTAGGCTCTAGAATATAGAAACAATCAATGTAATCCTATTCCATACAGGATTACCAATTACAAGTCATTCACACTTAAAAAAACTCCCCTCCCCTGCCTCGAATTTTTCATTTCTTCCATAGTGATAATAAAACAAATGTGGTTGTTTCAAGATAATCATCATAGCTCAACTACAACTTCTCTTTCTCTATTCAAACTCAATAGACAAAAAACCATTGAAGCTTTACATACAAAAATCTAAATCTTAGTTAATAAGTAATCATATATATCAAATTAAACTTTTGATTCATGAAATTAACAATCATTTAATTAGATCAAGGTTTGATTTCATCTTAACTTCATTCCAAACATAAAGATTGCAATTTTTATTTTTTTTTCAATATTAATTCTCAATTTCAATTAATCCTAATAAAAGTATTAAAACCCTAAACCCTAAATTTATGCAAAAAAAAACATGCAAAGATCCAATTCATAATCTTGTAATAATTAAAAAAAATAAGAGGGATTAAGAAGGGAAGAATTCATACCGAAATCAAAGAAGAAAAGTGAGATCAAAGCATGAATTGAATTATGAGAAATTGAGATTTATTTTGTTTTAATGACACGTTTAGAGTAAATAAACATTACATTAAAAGTCCATTAAAGGCCCATTAGTTTCTTGAATGAAGCCCAATATTTTGGTCCGGGCCGGGCCGGTAGTGTGTTAAGTCCAAATCCAAAAATGGTAGAATGAGTATGAAAAATTCTAATAGGACTAAAAGAGATTTTTGGAAACTTAAACCAATTTTAATACGAGTATGTTAAGGTAATCTAGTTCTAAGTGGAGAGTGACATTGTATTAACACTATATATATATCTGATTAGTACGTAGTGAGGCAAACATAGGTATTGGAGTCATGGCTGATGATTTGAAAGGCAAGAAGAAGATGTTTGAAGAAGAAGAAGAAAAGACGGTAGAAGAAGAAAAGAGTACTACTACTGCAACTGATGCAGTCATGATGATGGATGCTTATGATAAGAAGGGAAAGAGGAAGATGTTTCCAGAAGAAGAAGAAAAGATGGAAGAAGAAAAGAGTACTACTGCAACTGATGCAGTCATGATGATGGATCTTTATGAGAAGAAGGGCAAGAGAAAGATGTTTCCAGAAGAAGAAGAAAAGATAGATACTGCGACAACAACAACTACTACTACTACTACTACTAGTACTACTACTGATGCTGCAGACATGATGATGGATGTTGATCATGATGATGATGATGATAAGAAAGAAAAGAAGAAGATGTCACCAGAAGAAGAAGAAGCAGAAAAATTAAGAATTGAAAAGCTGGTTGCTACTAGTAGCTATTATATTTGGGGACAAAATCCGTACAGTCTTCAATATCCTGAAGAGAGTGACCCCCAAGAGTCATCTCTCACTTCTACAAAGAAGGAAAAGAATGTTGTCAAGAAAAAGAAGAAGAAATTGCTTTCTGGTATTGGAGGTGGTCATGGTGGTAGTAGTAGTAGTAGTCATAAAATCTGTCGCGATGAAAACCAAGGTCTACAATTGAGAAAAAGAGTTTCTGTTGAAGATGAAGTGAAAAAACAAGTAGATCACCACTGCAAAGTATTGGGAAATCAGAAAGGGTTGAAATTTATCATCTCCTTGAAAACAAAGCCTGAAAACCCTAATGAAGAGGAGTGTGTCCAAGAAAAGCCTACTAATGATGACATAAAAAGTCATTCAACGGGAACTTTGTCCCCATCCGTGGCTGAGAAATTAGGCTCTCCTGATTACTCCATTCCCAGTACTTCACGAAATATTATTGCTGTAGATTCCATGAATAAGTCATCACCAAACTTGGTGATCAATACTGAAGGCGGGTTAGAATTGGATCTAGCAACAATAGGATGGGGAGATAATGTAAAGAGAGGGCGCAGAGCTATTACCAAGGAAGAGGCAGCTAAGAAGAAACGTAAAAGAGATGGTGCCTACACTGGAAACGAACAACAAAATCCTCACCTTCTTCTTCATGACAACGATAATGAAGATGATGATCAAGACCTTGTTAACACGTCTACGCAGCTGGATGAATTGGAGACAAGGGTTCAACCTGAGGTTGAAGTAGATGAGAATAATAGTAATAGGTCATCAGAAAATGTCTTGGGGCAGAGAATGTGTCTCATCATTCCAAAGTATTTTAAGCATATGAAGTCAGGTACTTCATCATGTGGCGACGACAAAGTAGAGGGGGACAAAAGCATCAGATCAGCATTCAGAACTAACAACAACATGTTGTCACATTATGCGTTAGAGACAGGTGCAGCTTCAGAAAACAAAGACACCGCTGAAGGAGGTAATAGTGAGATTTATATCATGCAAAAGAAGTCAGTAATCGATGGCAAGCACTACTGCAATCTATGTGGTAAGTCATTCTCTAGTCACCAAGCCTTGGGTGGTCACAAGTCAAGTCACTCTATTAAGAAAATCAAGGATGGTCCAACATTAGCCAATGATGCAGCACTAGAACATGATACTCGAAATGGGTTGGTCCTCAATCCGACGCATCAATGTAAGATTTGCAGCAAATCATTCCATTCGGGTCAGGCTCTTGGAGGACATCAAAGAAGTCACTATCTTCAGCCAACTGTACCAGTGGGGAAGGAGTTAACTTTAGACCTTAAATTGGCACCAGTGGAGAATGAGCTTGCTTCTGACCTTAAACCAGTACCAGTGGTTAAGGAGCTTGATTTTGATCATTTTGACCCTAAATCTGACACTGTTGTTGGTGGCTCTCCCAAGGTTCCCAAATCTGAGATCCCGCACCAGAGGGAGCTCGATATCGACCTTAATGCACTGCCAGAAATGGAAGGAGGAGAAGATCTTCAGCTTGCTTCCAACGAATTGCCCTTGGACATTCCACAGCCAATTCAGGTTGTCTTCTCAGATCAATGATTTGCATGGCACTCACATATCTTAGAATCCCTAATATGAACCTTAGCGTCGAAGCCCCTTGTTTTCTTCTTTTCGTTTGAATTATAAATCAAAGAAGTCAAATGTACTAAAATTTGGGTTTACTGATTTTGTTTTGCGTATTAATTACATAGGAATTATATTCTGGTTTTCTAATGTTTTGTGGTTTGTCTTTTGCACTTTTTGTCAATCATAGCAAAAAGAATTTAACACTCGACCATTGCAATTTCACATCATTAATAAATGGTGTAATTATAATAACCTAACGCACCGTTGCACAAGATCATTTTATCAAACCAATGGCAGTGTCCAGACGTTGAGCTCTGAAAACTTGTATTCTCCATTTGCAATAAACGTGTACAGGAAAAGGCAGACCTTGGTAGGAACCATAACATCGATTTATGAAGAGATTGCCCTAACCGGAAACTAGACAGGACTAATTCATTTGTGTTAGTGGAGTACTATTGTTTTGCCGCTTGAAGGGACAACTCTTTCTACATGTAGGCTTTATCATACATTAATATCTTACACTTAACTTCTATGCAAGAATTAATCATACAGTCAGTTAGAATTTATTGCTTCTTTCATTTATATTCATTTTTGAGAGAATAAGTCAAACAGACAAAAAATGGATGAATGGAGCTCATCGTGGAATAAGCAAACTTGGATTCCTTTACAAATTGAAGGACAAGATAGCATTTAGGACTTGAACACGTGAAGAATGTAAATACAGTAGTATGTTTTAGAAGCATGTCATACCATTCAGTAGTAGTCAATAGTTTGTTGATGATTGCAGAAACCATCGGACCCGCAACTCGTCTTTCACCAGCAAATCCAAAGGATATGTGCACCTAAGTAATTCCATGGAATTATGGCTCTATTCTCTGGGTTCTATAAACAGCTCCTTCAAGGTCACTATTATGAGTTAAGACACCTCAGTATACTGCATTTGATATCAATTGCGTGTATATGAGCAATGTTAACATTGGTGGGAGACATAAGGCATACCACAGCATCAAAGAGGCCAACTCTAGCACCCATACCTGCAGCCAAGGTAAAGGCAAGGTTTACGGCTACAATCGACTTGTCCAAACCTCCGTGTGCATCTTAAAGCAAGTGCCATTATTACGGAAATGGAAAGGTTATGACAAGCATATAATATTTCTCCAACAAACAGGTAAAGCACCATGATTGAGTTTTGTGCAAGAAACAGACAATAACTTTCACATTTGTACATATTGCTGGAGACCTTACACAACAATATTTTCGTTTAGCCCAATACTAGCACAGAAACAAACTACAAGTATTGAACTGTACCTTGCAACTTTAAACTGCCAGTTATGTGATATAGTCTGTAATCTCATCATAACTTGTTCAGCAAAGTGAGGTCTTGTTGGTTTTGCTGACATCGTAACATTCACATTCTTCAACATCGTAACATATTGTTAGAACAGAAAAACAAGTCAGAAGCTCAGACTAATAATTTTGTCAAATACCAACTTACGCTAGTAATATCACCAGGGGCAAGGCAAGCAATTGTTGCAAATCTAGTTAGTAAGTAGAGCTTACTTACTGATATATATTGTAATAAATCCATTTAAAAAAACAATTACTAATCTGAGTGTTGTAAAGAAATCCCAATTTGATGGGAGGATCATCTGAAGCACGAGGCCACGACAATTCGACAAACCCCCACCATCAGTCCATCACTACCTTAATGGTAATAAGCAGGGGAATTAGTCCCCAGAATGAAACTCCACCAACTAATAACATGAGAACTATGTATAATAATTGTATAAAACTCAATTATCAAATCCATTTAACATATAATATCCTACATTTGAGCTATATCAACATATAACAACAAACATGAATCAACAAAACACAATAATGTACTTTATTTAACACAAAAAAATCAACTTCCAAGCATACCCATGTTTCAAGCATACCCATTATTCCAATAACATGATTGCATATTAACAGGTTCACCATGAATGAATTCAACAATATAAGCAAAATAGCAAATGGTTAAGAGAGAGAAGAAAGGTAGATTAAGCACTATCTTAAAGGGCTTAGATTATGGGCCAAAAGCAGATTTGAGTCCATATTCAAAACGAGTGTGATGTGAAACTTAGTGAGCAAGTAAGTTGTTTAGTAAAAGTAAAGCTTCTAAGTTTAGAAATAAGAAATCATAGTGTGATTCGTTGTTAGTGAGAGAACAAAACACTAGTTCACTTAGGTTTCCATAAACCTTCTTCTGCCCCAATTAAGTTTCCACTTCACTTAAGAACTACTACAATAACTCAACACTAGGGTTACTTCACTTCTGCCTTCACTCCTCTTCGGCTCGCCTCTTCTATATATATATCTCTCTCTCAACATACTTTTCACTCCAACCCTCACAACTTTCTTTTGTTCAAGAAACTATATATAGGTATGATGATGGATGTTGATGATAAGAAGGGAAAGAAAAAGATGTTTCCAGAAGAAGATGAAAAGATAGATACTGCAACATCAACATCAACATCATCATCAACAACTACTACTACTACTACTACTGCTGCTTCTGCATCAGATATGATGATGGATGTTGTTGATGATGATGATGATGGTAAGAAAGAAAAGAAGAAGTTGTCACCGGAAGAAGAAGAAGTAGAAAAATTAAGAATTGAAAAGCTGGTTACTAGTTGTACCTATCATAGATGGACACAAAATCAGTACACTCTTCGATTAGATTTTTTGAAAAAGGGAAACAAGATTGTCAAGAAGAAGAATTCTGCAGGTGATAATCATGGTGCTAGTAGTAATAGTATTTGTAGCGATGAAAACCAACTTCTACCACCAAGAAAAAGAGTTTTGACTGAAGTTGATGCAGAAAAACACCACCACCACCACGATGACCATGGTAAATTGTTGGAGAATCAGAACAAGATGAAATTTATAATCTCTTTGAAAAAAAAACAGCCAGATGAAAACCCTAATGAAGAGAAATCTGAAAACCCTAATGAAGAGAATATCCAGTCTGAGAAATCATCTCATGGTCACAGGAGAAATCACCCTAGAGAAACTCTGTCTCCATCTGTAACTGAGATGATAAGCTCTCCTTACTCCTCTTCGAGTCCTTCGAGAAGTGTTACTTCTGCAGATTCTATGAAGAACTCATCATCACAAAACTTGGTGATTAGTAGTACTGAATCAAAGAGCGGAGGGTTAGAATTAGGTCTGTCACAGTGGTCGAAGAAAGAAAAGAGAGGGCGCAGAGCTCTTACCAAGGAAGAGGTGGAAAGGAAGAAACTTAAAAGAGATGGTGCATTCACTGAAAACAAACAGCAAGCTCCTCCTCTTCTTCATGAGAAGGATCTACAGGGAGTTGGTGATCAAGACATTGTGATGGCAGGCGGTAAGCAATTGGAGAAACTGGAGACAGAGGCTGTCCCTGTTTTAACATCGACAGTCGAAACACAGTGGAAAGATGGTGAAGTAGAAGTAGCAAATAACATGGCGACATCAGAAGTAATAGCGATCAATTCCAAGGTTGGGTTGGATGATGAAAAAGTGGTAAACACCTCTGCTGGAAGTGATCAGTATAAACATGATGGCATTCCCGGGAATAGTAACATGTTGCTACATGATGTGTTAAGAAAGGAATTTACTTTGGAAAACAAAGTCAAGGCTGCAGGAGGTATCAACGCGATGAATATCAGGCAAAAGAAGTCATTGATCACGACTTCCATTGACGGTACATACTGGTGCAGCGAATGCAATAAGTGCTTCCCTAGTCACCAAGCCTTGGGTGGTCACAAGTCCAGTCACTCTATTAAGAAAACCAAGGATGTTCCAGCATTAACCAATGGTGCAGCAGTAGAACATGATGCTCGATATGGGTTGGATCTCATTCCGACACATCAATGTAAGATTTGCAACAAATCATTCCATTCGGGTCAGGCTCTTGGAGGACACCAAAGAAGTCACTATATTCAGCCAATGGTACCAGTGGGGAAGGAGTATACTCTCGATCATAAAATAGTACCAATGGCGAAGGACTTTATTATTGATCTTAAATCAGCGCCAGAGGTGAAGGAGACTACTTTTGAGCTTAAGCCAGCGCCAGTTGTGAAGGAGACTACTTTTGAGCTTAAGCCAGCACCAGTTGTGAAGGAGACTACTTTTGAGCTTAAGCCAGCACCAGTGGAGCTTAATTTTGACATCAGATCAATGGCGTTGGAGCGTGATTTTGACCTGAATGAGTTGCCAGCAATGATGGAAGGAGAGGAAGTTGACATTGCTTGCACCGCATTGTCCATAAGCACTCCACAGCCAATTCAGGCTGCATAGTGCTGATACCATTGACTTCCCTGACAGTGACACTTCTCACACCTTACTAATACCAAGTTTAGAATCCCAGATTCTGCAGATTTTTAATGATGGCTCATATGTTTCTTATGTTAGTCAGAATTATAATGAATATAGAAATCAATGTCATAAAGATCGAGTTGTTTCGAATTTCTTTTATCATTCAATCCAATAGGAAATATATAAAGTATGAATTTCATTTGTGTTCTTATGATGTTTTTCGGTAGTATTAAGTTATCAACTTTTTGTCAATCATTAGCAGAAAGTATATTAAGTAGATAACACAATAATGTCAATATCTGCAATTCAATAACAACTACACAATTCAAGTTCAGACCAACTGCTGCAATGGCTTCAGTTACATAGAAGTAACTGGCTCTCAGAAGTTTCAGCAGTGACTGTACAAAACCTGTCCCATATGATATTTGCCCTTAAAACTATGTCAATTAGTTTAGGCTCCAGTTTTATGCCTCAATAAAAGAACAGGAGAAAAAGTAAAGGAAAGAAGACCATAAGAGAGTTGAAACAACCTTGTGCTCATGCAAGTACAGAGTGAACTCTGTTATTGATATATCATGTTTAAACAACCTTGTCACCTTTAAAAAAACTATGATATCACCAATTCAAAAAAGATTAAAATTTTATACAAGGAAACTTCATTTTTCATTGGCAAGCTGGTTTCGAAGCAGCTTTGCCGCAGCCACCATGTTAGTCAAGGCTGGTTTCACTTCATCATATTTTCTAGTTTTAAGGCCACAGTCAGGGTTCACCCAGAGGACATTCTTCTCTAGGACAGCCAACATCTTGTTAATTCGATCAGCAATCTCTTCTGATGTTGGGATCCGAGGGGAGTGAATATCATATACCCCAGGACCAATCCCTGCTCCGTATTTCACCCCCTCACGGAAGACAGAGAGGAGCTTCTCATCAGATCTTGAATTCTCAATTGTGATAACATCAGCATCCATATCAATGATGGAGTGGATAATATCGTTGAAATGGGAATAGCACATGTGTGTATGGATCTGCAAATAATATCACTCAGAATAACAGCAACAACAATAGACAAATAAGAGTTGGGAATTGAATATGGGTGTTGTTAGAATAGAAACCTGTGTGGTGTCCTTTACGCCACTATTTGTGATCCTGAAAGAATGGACAGCCCAATCTAGGTAAAATGCCTGCTCTGACTTGCGTAGTGGCAGGCCTTCTCGCAATGCAGCTTCATCAATCTGGATTACCTGGATGAAAAGTGCAATTGTAACATTTTTCAAGGTCTCCTAATAAAATATCGAAAATGGTCTTCTGAATTTTTAATTGCTTCTTCAGCACTGGAACATACCTGAATACCAGCACCTTCCAAATCTTCAACCTCATCTTTAATTGCCAAGGCAATCTGATAGCACGTTTCAAACCTAATAGCCAATAAAAGAATTTTAAATGAGGTAATTGATGGATATGGTGGGCATAGCAGTACTCTGTACATGAAAGTAAACTCACCTGGGCTGGTCGTTTCTCACAAATGACCAATTGAGAATAGTCACTGGACCGGTTAGCATTCCCTTCATTGGTCGAGAGGTCATGCTCTGTGCAGCTGTGGACCAGAAAACAGTCATGGGCTTAGGACGGCTCACATCACCATAAATAATAGGTGGTTTCACACAGCGTGAGCCATAGGACTGAACCCAGCCATTAACAGTAAAAGCAAAGCCTTTCAATTGCTCCCCAAAATATTCCACCATGTCATTCCTCTGTCGCGTTTGAGAGGGAAAAGTACATCAGAGAAGTGACCAATATAATTTGTTTGAAAGAAAATATGAAGAGAATTAATCATCATTTATAGTTGGAAAGCAAAACAAATTAAATTAGAAAATGAAAAGCACTCTACCTCAGGCTCTCCATGCACAAGTACATCAATGTCAAGTTCCTCCTGTAACTTGACAACCTTGTTTATCTCTTCTTTGATGGCCTTCACGTACTCTTCCTCAGAGATCCTGGATTGTTAAGAGGTTCATATTGTTTAATATTACCAAGAGGTTAAGTTCTTAAGAAAGCAAGAAAGAAAAAATCCACCATAGTTGAAGTGAACAAAAAGCTATTCTTCAAGGAAAGATAGTGAATTTTGTTGACTATTGACAGAATATTTGAAAGGTAAAAAAAAAATTAACTAAAGGTATTGATAGGCACAACTAGATATGCTAACAGTATAAAACTATAAATCAATTGACAGGATTTAAATGTTTTTGAAAACACTCACTTGTTGGCTTTATATTCTCGCCTAACTCTTCGGAGATCCGCAGTTTGAGGAAAAGACCCGATTGTTGTGGTAGGAAGAACAGAGAGATTTAGTTTCTTCTGCTGTGCAGCTAATCTGTCAGACACCGACGTGGTCCGTCTGCGATCAGTTCCTCTTAGAGCAGAAGCCTGTGAAAAGTAAGAATTGATTGTGCAAACAAATGTTTTATAATGATAACCAAAAACAAACATGTAAGGGAAAACTGTAGCTCGATGACTTCCACAATACTTACAGCTTTTTGAACTGCTTCATCATTTACTCTGGGGGAGGATTTTCTCGAAGCATGGGCAGAAGCATTGGTAAAAAAGAATGTCTATAAAGAAGTAAAAAAAAAAAAAAGTAAGATAATGCACACCACTTGTAATGAATAATAATACTTTAGGATGGAAAACGTGCATACCTCATCCTTCTCACCAGACAGTGCCTTAGCCAAAGCATTCACTTCAAGTATCTTCTGAGCAGAAAATGCTAGCCAAGATTTTATCTCCATGTCCAACTTTGTTTCATTCACCAGATCAACAGCAGTGTGCAAAAGCGAGCAGGAAGTAGAAACAGCAAGTTTATCTGCAGTCAACAATGAAACACATTTTAAAAGACCAGACCAAATTCATAAAGAAGCAGTTCAGATAAACAGGACAAGTATATTCATGTCATTCTCACTTTCTATTGGTAACCTAATAGGTATAGCTAACTAATCTGATTATTGCAGTATAGTCTTTTTACAGTACCTTTGCTAACAAGGCCTTCAAGAGTTCTTAAGGTCTTAAGAGATGCTTCAAGATCATTAGCCCATATATTTCGTCCATCAACAACCCCAGCAAAGAGATACTTATCGGAAGGAAAACCCAAGGTTTTAATCAATTCAAGGGTCTTTTCTCCACGCACTAGATCCAACCCAACTGCAGAGACCCCTTTCAGTGACACGACCGTCCTAAACCACATAGTCAATTATGTGTTGAAGTTCAGACATTACATTGATAGGCCCCACAAAAGACTTCGAACAATAAAGATAATCTATAAGTAATAAATGAAATATAAGTTAAATTAACAGACTTGTACGCATCAGCAGGGAGATCAGAGAAGTAAGTCTCGACAAGAGCATTCATCCCAGATAATGTTTCTTCCAACTGTTCATAAGTATCACTAAATGCCTTCAATTGATGAGAGTCTAAATCTAGTACAAGTGTAGGCTCATCAAACTGCACCCAAGTAGCTCCAGCAGCCTTCAGTTCGGTTAATACTTCTCTGCATTGACAAATCAAACAATTAATTGAAACAACTTCCAGGGATAAACAAATTAATGTATCTGCTAAATAGTAGAACTAGCTACAACTCACTTGTATACTGGAATAATCTTTCGAAGTAACGAAAGAAGCGAAAACGATTTTTCCACACCCTTAGCAGGCTTAGATAATAACAAATATGAAACAGGCCCCACAAGAACTGGGACTGTCTCAATACCAAGCTGCAGAAAAAGAAGAACAAATTAACCAAAAGATTACTAATAACATCGCAAGATAGAAACATAGTAAAAAACAATGCAACTATGCCATATAATATACCTCCTTTGCCTCCTTGTATTCATTAACTGCTTTATGAGAAGCATAGCAGAACTTGAAATCAGGACTAAGCTCAGGCACTATGTAGTGGCTGCATTAATACCCATTATTAAGTCAAATAAAATTAATTTTCGATATACAAAATAAGAACATATTCACCACATATGTATTGACTAGTGACTTACTAGTTGGTATCAAACCACTTAGTCATTTCCATAGCAGGAAGTCTAGCATTTCCTCTAGCCATAGAGAAATAAACATCGAAACCAATTTCACCACCAGTCCATCCATACCTAGGTGGTACTGCACCAAGCATGGCAGTAGTATCTAAAACTTGATCATAATACGAAAACGTATTGCTAGGAATAAACTTAGTTCCCGAAACATTCATTTGTCTCCAAATAGAAATTCTTAAATCTTTCGCGACCTTTTGAAGTTCATCGGCATTACTTTTACCATCCCAAAATGATTCCAAAGCAAACTTAAGCTCTCTTTTTGGTCCCATTCGTGGGTATCCAACAATATGCGACGTCATAGCTCTTATACTATTCAATCTAACAAAACTACAAATACATAAAATATATATCAGGTTCTCTTATGCATTTTAACAAACAGATTGAAGACGAGAATCAAATGACCATAATATACTACTGATTAAATCAATATTAAGAACAATAGATCATCAATACACAAATGAAAACATAGTATTAATAATGTTTGTTCCTCGGGATTCGGGAAATGGAATGCTTACCTTGAAGGAATGAAGCGAAGGCGAGGAAGAGAAGGGAAAAGAGAGGTGAAACGATGTGAGGAAAGAGGAGTGGAGAAAAATGAGGGTTTTATACGAATCATTCTCTGTGAAGTTGGTGAGATTGGTGATTTATATGACTAAACTGCACCTGAGAAATGATTCATATCTCGTTTAGAAAAGATAGTGTGAAAGGTGTTTTTAGTGAGAATGGTAGGGTTATTTTGGGTATTATAAAATAGACAGAATCAACCTGGTTGTTGATGATTTTATCGTAGGGTAGTCAGTAGTGGTTAGGCTCAAAATTTTATACACTCATCCCACCTCTGCTCTACATCTAGAAGGCCATGTAAGTGCCACGTCAGAAATAGTTCTTCACAAGGACTCCTTTGAGTTTGAGTCTTTGCTGCTGCTTTCACCTAAGATACTGTATTGTATTGTGGCACTGGCAATTAGGGGCATAGGCTAAAATATCGTTTTTGGGCGGATATCCGATCCCCCAAAAACCGGAATATATCGCGGATATCCGACCTCATGTGTCGGATTGTATTGGTTTGGCAAATTCGAAAAAATCGGTTTATGCCGCGGATATTCGCGAATATTCGCGAAAAATTCGGCAAATTGGGAGGTTTTCTGCACTTTACGTGTTTTTTCGCGGATTTCGATATATAAACTTATAATTAAAAAAAAAACATACATTACAAATTAAACACACGACAAATCATACAAGGAAGCTAAAACGGAACTATTACACAAGATAGTTTTACTCATAGGTGAAAAAATCGTAAATATCGGGCGGATATTCATAGAAATTTTATATGTTTACAATACAAGAACTAAACACAAACAACCTCATTACAACTCAACCCATAGTTTTATTTTAATAATCAAAATAAAAGACATGCTAACCCCAGAATGATAGACGCCCCTTGTCAAACCGATGAGCTTCGAGTCGCATACGTGTGGGGACGAACTCAGTACAGTAATATTCCCATGACATTGTTTGCTCGTACGACCTGAATTGGTCAATATGCATATCATATGCATCTTGATCCATACAATACGGAGCAAATGATTCAAAGATAGGAAATCTCGAGTATTGTTGAACCGACATTAATGTATCGGCTGACTGCACGTATGTATGAAAAACCAATTCGATACCAATTATTCATTACACAAAAACAAACCTTGGATACAAACAGTATACTGGTTTGCCAAAAGTGAGAGAGAACTTCACTTTGGCATGGGCGTGCTTATTTTTCGTTTCTTTCTGATATATTGCTCTTGGAGGGCCATCAAGTTCGTCGCGAAAGTTTCCAAACGTCTAGTGCCTTTTGGACCTTTTTTTGATAATCTCATCGAAAATTCTAGTTCGGGGGGATTAAAAATAAATGTGTTAATTTTAAAATCGAAAATTTCCAAAATTTCGATAAATATCGGTTTTTGCCGATTTATGCCGCGAATATCCGATAAATGCCGACCGGCATGGGGTGTTTTATTATCCGAATATATGCCGTGATCCGTACCGTGCCGATCTCTGGAAAACCGGAAAATATCGCGAATATCCGCCCGGCACGCACGATATTTTCACCTATGATTAGGGGTGTTAAACGAGCCGAGCTTTGTCCGTTTATTTATAAATGAGTTGAGCTTGAGCCCGAACCCAAATTTTATACGAGATTTATTTTATGTTCAAGCTCAGCTCGTTTAGCTATACGATTGAGCCGAGCTGTTTGGTTCGCTTAACAGCCCTACTGGGAATGAGAAAATGTACAATACATAGACACATTGAAATCTCATTCAGTTGATAAACCTTACCAGAAAGGCATTTAGTTTGGAAACCGTATTATGGAAAGTGGTGGCTACTATTAAGTATTAACTATTGATGTGAGTGGGCTGAATTACCCTGTCGGATAGTCCACCGGAGGCAAAGCTACTGTTAACTATTTAGGTTCTGGATCGAGTTCTGACTGAGCTAAATATAGTTTATGCATATATACCGTGAGTGGGGTGAGTTTCAAGTTTCAACTTTCATTATCATCCTTGCCAGTTGCCATGGCAAACATGGAAATGCAGATGCATTATGTGTCTGAAGTTGTAGCATGTGACAATATATATATGGATCAGGTCTAGGTGACTAGGTGTAATGTTGTTGGGTCTGAATCATGGGCCATTTACAAAACCCTAGTTCCCAAAACCCATTCTTCTTCCATTGCCACTTACCCAGAATCAGGTTTCTGTCTTTCTATCTAAGAAAGCTGACATTTGTTTCGCACTTCATTCACTCAGTCTTCCCTCCTAAATACTGTACTGTAGTACTCCACTACTCCTTAACTAGTTAAAACCCTTCTTCTTCTCTCTATCTCTGCAAGAATCATGCCATCAGTGTTGTATACAATTCTTCTGTTCATAGGAGGAGTAGGTGAATATATTTCTATAAATCTCTCTCTCTCTCTTTAATGATTTTTCCCTATTACCATTTCTCACTTTTCTTTTTTTTTGTATGTGTTTGATACAGGACTTGGTATGGTTGTCAAGGATTCTGGATTAAACGATAAAGTGCTTGAAGTTGAAGTCTCTGACAACTTCAGTTTGCGCGATCTCAAGGTAGGTCATAGGTGCATACTCTACTTTTTTAATCTCCATTTTGTTAGTTGGTATATATGGGGATTCAAATTGAACATTTTTCTTTTTTTTTTTTTTTTTTTTTTATTATGTAGGCAATGGTTAAGATGCTCATTGCAGTTCAAATTGACCCTGACGATGGACCGGTGAGTTTTTTTTTTATATGTTATGCCCGCCGTTCGTGAATGTAAATTGGTTGCATTTTATATATTTGTGATTTGTAGTTCAAATTCTTGTGTTTGATTTCATTGTAATTTTATTAAACATCGAGAATATATACCAATAGTTTTGTAAGTGTAATGGTGGAAAATGCCCCTTTTTCATCTTCCATTGGAGAGATTAAGCACAATGTATTTGGAATTTTACTACCTCTTGTTACATCAAAATTGGAAGTAGTGCAATGTGACCTTTTTGATTTTTTGGGGAGGTGTTTTGTGATGCTTGATGATTACGAGAGAAGTGACATTTGGAAAAAGTAACAGCTTTAGCTTTAGGAATTCACATTGATCCTGTTTTGTTTATGCAGGGAGTTTTTAAAGCTCTCAGATCTTCATACAAGACGGATTCTGATGCTTTTGACGCACTTGTGAGTTTTTTCTTAACCCTATTTTCTGTGTAAATTAAGGGTGTGTTTGATTTTCCCATGGATTGCACTTTTTCGTGAGATTAGAAATATCTGGGGGTGAACCACCAATAGATGGTAAACTTTACGACCCTCTCCCAATATTTATTTTACCCCCAATAGAATTATCCACTAACAAGTGGACTTCGATGGGTGAAAATTCCCGGACCAATCAAACACAACATAAGTCTCACAATGCAAATTGCCATGCGTTTGTTCTGTTTGAGAGGATTTTAATGCTTTGTGAAAAGGGAAAGTACTGTACTTATGTCTACAAGTAATGTAGTCGAAGTTGCATTTAAGTTTCTTCTTACTGCTTGAGCTTTTACAGGGAAATGAGCAGGTCTGGCAACTTATAATCTTCGGTTTGGCTGTGTTGCAGGTGCGTTTCTTAGGAAAGAGCACAAAAGATGGGAATCAAGCGAGTGGAGAATCTATGATCAGCAAAAGCTGCAATGGCTCCCCTACTGATGGTTCATAATCTCTTATTCAAAGTTTTGTTCAATTAGTTTTGTTGATTCATAAGTTATATTTATTCCCACCATTTCATTGTAGATCATTTATTTTACCAGGAAACATTACAAAATATGTGATCCCGGCAGCAGCATTTGCGGCATTTGGTTATGGATGCATGCGTTTGATGGTGAGGCCTTGATAATATTTAATATCCTTGAAGTATTTTTCCTTTGTATTGATACCCACAAATCTAGCCACTCACTCACTCATATAGACCTCCGTTAGTCAAACCGCTTGGTGTTCCCTCGTTTTAAATTTAATGAAGCTCATTCTTTTCTTCATTATGGTTTGCATCTCTACATGAAAATAATATGCACATCAGCCGTACAGCAGAGATAAGAGCAACTTAGTCTCTCCAATCAACTTCATGCTTTTCTATTCACAATCGTTCTTAGCTATCTTAAATGCTGAGGGTTCTTCTGAAAGTACAAAACAACTTATCTATTCGTTGCTCATGATATACAGGGTCTAACCATTTCAGATCTTATAAATATAACTAAGAGTAAAGCTGTGAAGGCTTTATCAATCACGGGAAGAAATTTGAAGCAAATATCTGCTTCACGTATTGTGAGTTTTCTATTTCTTCAATCTCTCATCAGTATTGAAGTTCATATATGCGTTATCTCTATCTTTATGTGTTAAGACAAAATTAGTTTGAAATTCCTTTAAAATCCTCTTTATCCTAGAAGAGAAGCAGAGATATATTTGCAACCAAGGAAGAATCATGTTGCCTTTGTCCTGTGTGCCAGTGTAAAATTGAACAAATTGAACCACATTAAAAGTAAATGTGAGATAGTAAGCTGTTTGTAATTTGTAAATGGAATTGACCTAATATTGAGCAATATCAGGCACATGTAAAGAAAATACTCTGTCTTGATAATCCATAGATTCTAAATCTTCTTTCAACTACTGATGATAAGTTTTCCAAAAACTATTATATCATGTATACATGCATATGAGGGTGGACATGGTATATCAATATTGAATAACTAATTAGGTGAACCACCTCAATATTGCCATGCATTGATTAATTCATAAATGATTCATAGCCTGACATAGTTAAACCACCAGAATACTACGAAAAACAAGAAGAACTTGAAAGTTACTATCATCCTCATTTCATGAAGTAATACGTGGAAAGTGAAACATGCAGGATTTATTATGTATCCTGGAAAGCGTCAGATGAGGGCGAGAGTGCAATCAGAACCAAGACATTTCATGACATAATTAAACAGTCAAAAGCCTGTGTAGGTACGCTTCGTGCCCATGGGCACCCATTGCTTAGGCTCGTGCCTAAACCCTAGGCTAACCCCCATACGCCTTTAACTGCTCAATATTTGGGCTATGTATTAGTTTTCCCACAGAATTAGTTCATGACATATATTAGTTTTAATGACTGTCATGTTACTACATATAAAAACACATATGTTTGCGTATTTTGTGCTTCTTGAGCACTCCCTTTCATATGTCTCTTAACACTAGCAAATATGTATATCCACTTCTTTTGATGCAATATCCAATGATAGATGTGCACCTTCTTAATTTTTCTATTGAGATTTGAGAGCGCCTTTTCTGAATCCTGGCCCTTCTGTTTTATAGACAATTTTGAAATGAATTGCTGTGCTGTATGACTGCATCTCATATTTTAAGCCTTGTTTTATTCAGGGGAGAAAGAAGGATTTGACCAAACAAAAGCAGATTTTGGGTGAGCAGCAAGTAATTCCGAATCAGGTAATTTACCTTACTATTTTTCAATCACCCTTTTATATTGTTGAGCAAGTAATACTGTAATACCTTTCAAGTGAAACTACCAGAGATATGCTTCACTCATCCTACAAACAACAATAGCATAATGAGGGAACCAACAAAAATTTGTGGTTGTACCGACTCTTGTTTACCTGCCAACGAATAATCCACTGCTGGTGCTAATGTCTCTAAATATTTTTATCTAATTTTTGATTAATTAGACTGATTATAGAATTCATTTTGAAAAAAACGAATTGTGTCAGTAAAGCATACAGATGTGTGGAGTTTTTAAGGTAACTTTGCAAACCAATCTGGTGGTTGGTTTGTTCTTTAAGTACATGTCAGAACTATCTCGACAACCAATCACTGAACCGAGTCAAGTCATCGAAATAAAGAGGTAGTCATATGTAGAAGATACTAAAGCTGAATAGCTACACTTGTTGCAACTTGCAACAGGTATATGATAAGCAGTCGTCATCATAGTATGGATCTTTTCTGTTCAGGAAGAATATTTAAATTTAATGATGCTTTTCTTATAATATTCAATGCTTTATCAGGTTCATACAAGATCAGATGCGTCAGTATCAAATCTCCATCAAGAATAGTCAGATCACTTATTTTGTTTGGTCATGGAAGAACATATACTTGATGGAGTGTTATTGGAAGAAATTTGTATATCATCTGAATGAAGATTGTATTACTAGAAGGGTTTCATCTCTATAAATCCGTATATGTTAAAACAGAGGTTGATGGATCTTGCCAAAAGAAATGGAGAAGAGAATTAGGCTTTTCAATGAAGTTGTTGCCACTGAAAGTTTAAAGATCTATTTATCGAATATTTTTCGGCTGGTAGAAACTCTGTTAGATTCGTGTTTATAAAATTTGCAGTTTCTGATTTTGCCACATATTGCTTAGACCAACGATAGCAATTGAGAGGGGGGGTGTAATGATTTCCTGGAGCTTAGCATGCACTGGATGACAGAGGTATCAGAGGATTGCCTGGAGCTTAGCATTATAGTGATTTATGTAGGAGTGTGGTTTCCTCATCAAGCACTTGAACTCTTGAATGACTTGCCCATGCCCTGCTCTGCTGCAGCTGTAGCGCAGTTACAAAACAGTTCAAACTTTTTATATCTAAATGGTTAATGATCACCTTAACTTGCAGGTAAAATAACTGCCTGAATCCAGGCCAACCACCCTTTCAACATTTCTACCAGATATGTAGTATTCCTCCAATTTGAGGTTCTTTTTGTAGGTCTCCAATTGTGATCCAGATATCCAACTTGAAGTTATAGATATACATATTGTGTCTTATTAATTGAAGATTTCTGCGAACACAATCAATTCAAGAGAGCAATTTAGATCAGGTAGTTTGTCTTCGTTACACATGCAATGCATTGTTCTTGTACTATCTACAGTATACTTTTGGATTCATGGTTACACTTTGAAAGTTCGTTTGATCAGCAAGGTTTAGGGATGGTGACGAGTCCTGCTCTGAGTCGTGTTCGGCATGGTATTGTTTTGGGAAATTCTAGTGATTCATGGTTACACTTTGTTATTATCAATTTTATGAACTTCGTAGTCTTTAATTTTGCCACAACTGCACTTATTGCTTTGGCCATTTCTAGTGATTTGCTATAGTGCAGTAGCAGAATAGTTCAAAACTTTTTGTATCCAATGGTGGAAGGATGGGATTCTTCCTGTTGTCACTTACAATGATGGTAACGATTGCTACACTATTGGAGGAGGAGCCAACAACCGTGACATTGCACAGAATGGTGGTGAACTCAGTGCCTCAGAGGATCGCCCAAAGCTTTTGGCATTACACTGACTGAAGGGTAGTTTGACAACAACCACTTAAAATGCATGTCGATCTGCAGTTGGCATTGCATGCCTTCCGCCCTCTGCTTTGCCATAGCTGTAGCACAGTGGCAGAGCAGTTCAAACTTTGTGTATCTAATGGTCAATGGTGAATGACATTGGATTGTTTCTGAATTACTTGCATTGAGAAGCTTAAACAGCCAACTTAAAATGCAGGTAACGACCGAATTCTCTAAAATGACAGTCTGCATCCTGATATCAGTAGATCTTCAACACATAGATTGGGATCCGGATCGAAGTCTATCTCAAAGTTATACATTATTGTGGATTCAATAATGCCTTTCGATATGTGAAGCGTGCCTTGATGAGAAAGGAGCATAGCTAATGTGACTTGTTATTGGGATTAGGTGGATCATAGAGTACATTAAGTCTTAAATTCGTTGCACGACTATGACATGCAATGATCTAATTGTTTCCAGCGCTGGCAGGTGATGTTAGTTTTCCACGTATGACATGTTAGTTTTCCGGCCATGTTAGTCTTAAATTCGTTGCACGACTATCAGAACGAACTTCATGATGTTCAACTTCAACATATATCTAATGAAGTGAAAAGGGCTCGAGGTGATTAGTTACATTTGACATAAACAGAATATATGCGCATGAAAAACAAGCATTAAAAGTATAAATGGTGTCAAATTTTAATTTACATGGTAGATAGTCATTTTCATTGACTGCAAATTGTATGTTTTGCAGAAGGAACTCAAAGGTTCTCGTAAATTAGCTGATTCTGACTCTGTTATAAATAAATAAAATAGGTGAATCCCGGCCCTTTAAAATTTCATGTCTGTCTAGCTATTTAACGATGTATACTTGCGTGAAAAAAGGGAAGAAAACTATGGTTATATATCGGTAATACATGCACTCTAGTTTCAAATTTAGGATTTATCATCTGACATGCTGCAATGTAGGCATATTCATGGGTTGATCAGAATGTGGAAGTCATTTCTGAAGCTTGCACTTTCAAAATTTGATCAACAAGCTTTAGGGACGGCAACTGGTCTGGGTTCAGAGTCTGGGCACAGGGCAATTGGCTTAAGAGGACACAAATGTACACAAACTTTATACTACAAAATCAATCTAATCATCATGATCTCTAGACAGATATTGGTCTTCGAGATACGTATACAAAACTTGTACATGATCATTATGAAAGTGTTCCTTTAATTAATATCACTACATTTATTTTTTTTTTCTAATTAGGAATTTTAATTCCAAATGGATTCTCTACATTTTTTTTCAAGTCTTATGGTATGTTTAAGCAACTTATATGGAAATTATAATTTACGAGGACTCTTTTAATATTAGTTTTCTTTCTCTCCAAGAAAGCTAAACTACTTAGTTAATCATATTCATATACCATTTTGTTCATTTTTATTAAACCCTAATACTACACAACTTCTTCTTCTTTTTCTTCTCTTTGGAATTCATTCAAGTGAAACTGTGAAAGTAATGGCTAACCCTCAGTTCTTGCCATTTGCTTTTACTGGTGTAGAAGCAGTTGGTTTATTAAGTTTGTGCTTCACTTTTTTTTCTTTTTTTTTTTTTTTTGTTTACCAATGAATTATGGTCTTCTAATTAGATTTAATTCATTTGTATTAAATTTGATTTTTTCTTTTTCTGGTTTTTTAGGTGCATTTGGCCTTGGGAAGTTATATTTATGGTCTAAATCGAATGCAAAGATTACTGATACATTAGAAAAATGTAATGAAGTTTTGGTTAAAGTGGATCAACTTCAACATTTATCAACAAAAGTCGAAACACTTGAGGTACATGCAGAAATATATATGGTTTATGAATCTTTGTTTCCTTCAGTAAAATAATTGAGTATACTCCTGTTAAATTATCTGTAAGCAGTGGCTGGTGCTACTCTCTTAATCTGATTGCAAGGATTTTTTTTTTCTAATGAATGATTAGTTTTCGCATATTGTAGTAGATTGTCATATTGATTGTTTGTTTGCAGGGACTTGTCAAGAAAGTTATTATCCAAAATGATTCTATTATTTCTGGTAATAAAGGATTGGTGAGTACCTTCGCAACTTTTAGAGACTGGTGTTATATATATTCAGTGTTTTGTTCTCTGGACTTCTCTTGTTGAGCTAGATGATTGTTCTGTTTTGGTCACTGATAGGGTGGCTTGACATATTTTAATTGCAGGCAAAGATTCTAAAACAGGGATTGAATGAAAATGCTGGGTCTAATCTCAATGGTATGTCTTTGTAATAAATTAATAATCATCAATTATAGATTGAAATTAAGACTTTTCAAGTTTAATTTTGCGACTTTGATAAGAAAGACCTGCGATTATTCTTTTTTATTGGTCGAACTTTTTGAACAATAATTGGTCTATTAATCAAGTGGATGTATATTTGTTGTTTTGAATTTAAGGTTTATATTGTAGTTTGCTAATTGTAGTTCAATTTTGCGAAAACGACACAGCAATCTCTGTGACGAAAGTTGTGGTGGTGGGTGCAATTGGATATGGAGTCTGGAAATGGACGGTGAGGACATTACCACACATTCCTTTTAGCAGCACGGTCAAATGAGACGCACAGCTTGTATTAGTGTTCATATGGAAGTCTGTTCTTTCAAATGCAGACTGTTTTTTGATCAAAGTGTTACTAATCAGTTACTTGTAAATGTTCAGGGTTGTTCAGTATCAGGTATTGTGAATGGAACTAAACGATCTGTGGCAGGAGTTTTATCAAGCATGACGAAAAATGTTGGGAAAAAATCGGCTGCTATTAGTGTAAGCATATTATTAAATCAATTAGCGTTGTATGCATCACTACCAACTTTATCATTTTTGTCAAAAACAACCTTGTTGGAAAATAGCGTGTTTTAGTTTGTATGTTTGTCTCAAATATTTATATGGTCACTCTCTTCTTCAGGAGAAGATGAGAAACTTGTCAGAAAAACTAGAGAACTGTGGGAAACCGGATGTGCCACTAAAGAATAAGGTATAATATATGTTTTGTTTTTCCAATAGCTAAAAAGATGCATCTCATTGTGAAATCACTTAGGTGCTGTTTGTTTTTCCACTTTTCTAGTAGCTAGTAGCTTATAAAAGCCCGTTTATTTTTTTGGGTTTATAAGATTTTGCTAGTTAGTAGGCGGTTACTATAAGCTCTATCCTGGAGCGTATAGCTAGTAGAAATATCTAATAGGATGTAAAATTACATCTAAAACCCTTCTTAATAATTAAAATTACTATTCAAACCAAAATCAAAACTGAAAATTTACATGAGTTATATTTGTTCTATTTTCGCGATTTTTTTCTATTATTTTAAAAATTATTTTATTGTATTCATTCATTAAGAGATACTCTTATTTGTTATGGTGTAATATTATTTCATTAGGATTTTTCTATGTGTAGTAAAATAAAATAATTATAGAATATAAGTCCATTTTTTTAACGAGGGTATATTAGTAAAAAAAGAATATATAAATAGATTCAGAAGTGGTAAAAACAAATAGGTAGAACTTATAAGAAGAGCTTATAAAAAATTATTCAAAATAAAAACAAACAACATATCTTATAAGCTATTAGACATCTAATAGCTTATAAGCTACTAGCTATTAGAACTTGAAAAAACAAACAACACCTTAGAGTTCGTTGTAATTTTCTTAGGTTGCTGAAGTTGGTCGGGATATCTCTCAAAGTGGCAATGTTCTTGATTTGAATGAGAAAATATATAATATGGTAATAAGTTCTCCTATAATCCTAATACCGCAAGTTTTCTGCTCAGTATAACAAGAAATGATCACTTCCAGAACTAGGCAATTATTAAATATTAGTCGAGGTTATTGAGTCTCAAAATACCTTAAGCTGATTGAGTTTAAGAATGATCTAGGGAATTGGGATAGATGAAACACTTTGTATTCATCTGATTCACTTCGTTTTCATATTATGCCTGACAGATACCACGTAATAAATGCAAGTTGTATAGAATGGATGAAGAAGATATAGTTGCTGAAGCCTTATGGGACACAGATGATCCCACAGCACTGGTAGATGGCTGTGAGATTGGACGAAATGCATGTAGGGTTTGGGTAACAAAGGCCATAGAACCTAATGCAAAGGTTCGGAGTTCTGCCTTTGTTATCCATTTAATGAAGGAAGCTACAGAAAGTTTCATTGCATGGCCAGCTGATCATATTATATATATATGATGGTAAGTTACTATGTTATTTGCATAGATACTAATTGTGAACATGTAATTGAATAAAAAAAAAAACAATTCTATGTTCTAGCATGGTTTAGCTTAACAATGTTGATTGTGAAATGCAGTTAATTACGATAGGGAGGCTGGAGGAAGTGTTTCTGAAATTATGGCTTGAAAGCAGAGTTACTTCAATGTTTCAAAGTATAGTTGCATTCTTCGGTTAGGTAGATATTGTGTAGTAATTGAGAAGGCTTTATAGTACTTTTGGTTGGACACCATGTTTATTACATTTGGAGATATTTTTTGAGTAGTTCAGTGTTGAACTCATATAGTCATATACTGTACAACATACTTTTGGTTCATCATGGCTTGAATGCACTTTTGATACTGAATAGTTCAGCCGATTCCCCCTGAGATTGACATAACATTATACAGTTTTTTGAATGTATGTATGGTTTCAATAAGCAATGAAAAAGCCCTGAAACAATAAGCAATGAAAAGAGGTATCTATGTTTGATTTTTTGCATTGTCATGCGACCATGCCCTGTTCTAGTGTTCTGCCACAGCTGTTGTGTAGGAGAAGTGAGTGCACACTTAAAAAGGAGGTATTCCATTGCTTGAACATACATCATTAAACTGATTGGACATAAGTTTTGCTGCATGATCTATTTTTAAGCAATATATCAACAAGTCAAATCTGACATTCATACGTAAAAGTGGAACCATTGCCACAATTGATCCTTTCATTCTGTTTCTTCTCTACCCTAATAGGGTTGATCCCAGTTCGTGACGTCGTGTGATGTTAATTATTTGCTGTACTTGGAATAATTTGGACAGTAAGAATTTGGTCTTCAAGTTCCTAATGTGTATACTCCTTTAAAGGGGTTCTCTCCCAGAAAACACACAAGTGATGAGCAAACCAGTTTTAGATACATCATAGCCTCATAGGTGATTCTGTTTGCATGGATAGAGAGACAAGTGACAACAAGTCTCTTGAACATGCAGAAAATTAAACCCGTGTATCATAAGGGCCCAATAATTAGCAAGAATTAGTATTAAAAAGCCTTTTCTGCATCATTATATATCTCATTAAACCCTACAACAAACACTAATACTCTCTCCTTCAATCCTTCATTCCTTCTCCAACTTGTTTGGAATTCCTAGTGAAAGTAATAGCTATAGGATATAGCTAGCCATGTGTCCACAACCTGATCCGATCTCTGTTTTTTATTTGGGTTTGTGTAGTTCTTTTTCAATTGATAATCATTGTTAAACTTATAATATGAAATGATAAGAGTTTTGATGATCTGGCTTTTGTTTGATTTTTTTTTTTTTTTTAGGTTTACTTGAGAAGTTGGATGTTTGGTGGAATAGAGATAAGATCATTGCTGAAACATTGAACAAATGTACTGAAATATCAAATAAAGTCGAAAGCCTCGAGGTATATATGTAGATCATTAAAAGCATTATTTCATTTATGCATGGAAATTGGAAAACAAGTATTTTTTCCCCTCTTATTGTGATCATTATGTTGGAATCAAGCCTTATTATGAACTGGGGTTAGGGTTACGGACATATCGATATAGATCAAAATGCGCGGCATAATCCTTTTTTTTTTTAGGATTTTGGATATTGGCACAAATTTGACATTTTGAACTATGGTTACGGACACTGCTCCTACTTAAATAGCTTGCATTTGTAATTAAAATTACATTTTTGCGGAGCCTAAATATTAAAGAAACTAAGTAGACTTTCAGATTGTTGCAAATATGAAAATGAATGATTAGTTTGAATAATAATATTTTGTTTGCAGGGAATTATTAAGGAACTCAGATCTACATATAAAGCTGATTCCAATGCTGTTGGTGAATTTGTGAGTCCCTTACAACACTTATCTATGTAAACTTAAGTTTTATTTCGGAAACAATTTTTTTTTTTTTGGTGGGGTGAACAATTTGAGTGCAAACTTCTGAGGATTATACTAAGCAGGAGCATTCAGTGTACAGTTGGTTTCAAATATCGGGTTTTGATCCGAGTACAAAAACGTTGTTCCGTTCTGTTCTCTTCACTGGTCAGTGCTGATCTGTTCTGGAAACTGATAATCTGGTTTGGCATATTGAAATTGCAGTTGCGGCTTCTACAAGAGGAATTGAAGAAAGAGTCCAAGCCCAGTCTTACTGGTAAGCCATTATAATCAACAATAGATTGAATTCAAGATTCTCAACGTTAATTTTATGACTGTGATCGGGGATATTTGTCTTGCAAGCATTCTCTTTACTGGTCCAGCTCTCCGCACAAAGTTTTCGTTGATTTGTTACCCAAATGCAAACTGGAATTTTGACAATTGGTCTATTAACCAAGTGGATATTTCTTGTTTTGAATTTGAGGCTAAGTATGTAGTTTGGTCATTGTAATTCAATTCTTCCAAGACGACACAACAATATATGTGGCGAAAATTGCGTTGGTGGGTGCAATCGGATATGGAGTCTGGAAATGGATGGTGAGGACATTACAATACAATTCTTTTAGCAATGCACAACCATATGCAACAGGGTCATATTGCTAATCAGTTATTGCTGTTCATGTGGAAGTTAGCTACATAAAATGCAGAATTTAAACCTGTTCTGAAAGCATGTGAAGATACTTATCAGATATTGTGTTTCAATACTCAGGGTTATTCAGTATCAGACATAGTGAATGGAACCAAACGCAATGTGGCAGGAGCTTTATCATGCATGACTGAAAATCTAGGGAAGAAATCTGCTAAGATTAGTGTAAGTGTACTATTTGATCAATTTATCCTCATTTTTGTAGCTTGTTCATATTCGCTAAGGGTTGTCTCGTACTATCATTGATGCATTAGTAGCAACATTACAAGTTTCGTACAAAACAACTTTGTTGGGAATTTCGTGTTTTGTGTGACTGTATCGTATATTTATATGAGCCTTTTGTTCTTCAGGAGAAGATGCGAAATTTGTCAGAACAACTAGAAAACTGTGGGAAATAGGATGAGCCAAAAAAGACGTCAAACCTAAAGAAGAAGGTAATTTCTAGCCAAATATTAAGAAGGTTTCTTCATGATGCTGGGGTTAGATGCATGAACTAACTAAAATACAATATCGCCCTAGAACTATCAACATAGCATTTTTATTCTTTCTTAGGTTTCTGAAGTTGATCGGGATATCTCTCGAAGTGGCAATCTTTTGGATTTGAACAAGAAACCACATGATTTGGTGAGTTTTTCTATAATCCGAAGCACATGAACAACTTAATTTGTCAATATTAAATTAAGTCGAGTTTTATTGCAATGTAGGTATGAAACTCTTGTTAAATATCTTATTCACTTTGTTATCATGTATGCCTGACAGACACCACTTGAAAATATGCCATGCAAGTTGTTTAGAATGGATGAACAAGATATAGTTGCTGAAGCTATATGGATGACAGACGACCCCACAACACTGGTACATGGTCGTGAACTTGGGCGAAAGGTATGTAAGGTTTGGGTAACAAATGCCCTAGATCCTAATGCAAAGGTTTGGAGGCCAACCTTTGGTATCCAAAAAATGGAGGAAGCTATAAAAACTAACATTGGGTGGCCTGCCGATCATATATTATACGATGGTAAGATACTATGTTACATCAATCTACAACGAGTAATTTAAATAAAAAACAACATTTTGTGCTGGGAGGTTTTTACCTTGTTTAAAATATAACATTGTTAATTAAATGTGAAATGCAGTTCATGTTCATTACGATGATGAGGCTGGTGGAAGTGGTTATGATCCTCGGAATTGATAGCAGAGTTACTTAAATGCTTTGAAGTATAGTTGCCTTAATCTTGGCGTAGGTACATTTTGTCTAGTAATTAGAGTAAGGCTTTAGTAGTTTTGGTTGGAAACAAGATTCGTTACTTTGGAGACATTATTTTGTTTAGTATCAGCGTCGAACTTATTTTAGCTCATCATGGCTCAATGACAATGGATGGTTACACACTTTTATTGTTTGCTCTGCATCTCTGCAACCTTTTGTTGTGACAAACTGACAATAAGTTCGGGTTCATTAAAATGCAAAAAATCATAGTATTGAAGTGAATTAGGATTTGAAACGAAGTTGAATTAGTTTTGTGTAGTATTTATAGGTTTGTGGAAACCCTTTGTTGTTAATAAACCTTGCAGTCTCAATTTTTTTTTATTGCATGCCTTACCAATGCTAGTCCTTGAGTGTTGGATAAATGACTCTCTGCACCACACCACCAATACAGTTGCCGTTCACTCTGGTTGATGGTGGTTAGTATAGCGAAAGCCAACAACCGAGAATCAAGATACTGTATTATTTGCCAATGGAATCAGAGGATCTCCCCTGAACTTTGCAATTATCCGCTTCTTCTCGAGCTTTTAAATTGAGGGTTTGGTCCCCCTTCAAGGATCATGTAAAACTTACACTGCACTATTCTTAACATACTATAGTATACCAGCTCCATTAGGCAAGCAAGCAGCATAATGGAGGGATAGAGGGGAGTGAACTGTGCAATTTAGCTGGCCGGGCATTTGGCTAAATGCCTAAATATGAATCTCTATGTTGCTGTCCATGATTGATCAAACCAGCTAGAGGTGCCATTTGGATCCCATTCCTTGTATTTTAACATTGAAACTCGAATATTAATTGGTACTAACGACGAATATATCCGATCTGTTTTTCCATGAATAGGATATCGGATTATTGAATGTACTGTCACAGATATTCGCCTTATTCGGCATTTTGAAACTCTCTTAATCAGATATTAATATTTTTTTTTTCTTTCCCTTAATCAGATGGATGAAACTCTCTGTCTGGCTTGTCACTTGTGGTCTGGGGAAAACCTATTTCCATCCTGTATATATGCTCTACTAACTGACTAAACCCCTGCAAAAACCACTTAGGTTTGAGTTAGTTTTCCGCTCTATTGTTTGCCACTCAATGAGGCCTCTTTCCACCAAGTGCATGGCAAACATCATCAATCTCCGATAATGTGCGGAGAGTACCTAACAGCGCGCATTCCCTCCATTTTGGAGCTAGCCCATCCTGAGCCAAACACCAACAATGTGGTTTCAGTCAAAACAACAAAAGGAATTTTACCCAAATATGGACACAGTGAGGGGTTTAAGTCCAATACTCACAAATTGTTTTTTAGATGTTCACACATGGTAAATTGGTTTGGTAACTTGTCCCGGAAGACATTAGGCATTTTTAGGCTCTTTTGTTTTCTTGTCTTCTACTTCAAGAAAGCAACTACTGTATATAGTGATCTCAAGGGGCTAGCAGCTAGCTAGCTAGTAGCAGTTCTCTCTCTCTACTTGACTACTTCTCTGCTCTGCAGCCTCTGCTCTACATACAACTCTTTGGACTTGAGGGTTGTTTTTGCAATAATGACTGCTAGGATGACTTTCTCTGAAAGAATGAAAGAAATAGCTAAAGAATTAGAAGACAAAGAAAGCAAAAGATGAGGCTTGGGGAATGAGTCAAGAGATTAAACTGGCAGTCCGTAAATTCGACCAATTCAAGGTATTATTAATTAATTATCACTATTGTATTTAATCTATTGTATGTCTGTATATATTAGGTTATATAAGCTTGGCTTTTGTATGTATACATATAAAATGTAGAGATTTTTGGACATACCCCCCATTTGAAAGTCGAAATTTGAGATACCCCCATTTTAAAAAATATTTGAGATACCCCAATTCAAGACAGAAGAGCTTTACAGCCGTAGGTGAGTTTTATGATGGATTATGATGGACGGCTAAGATAACACCACATCTTGAATTGGGGTATCTCAAATATTTTTTCAAATGGGGTATCTCAAATTTCGACTTTCAAATGGGGGGTATGTCCAAAAATCTCTAAAATGTATATACTATATGTATTGGTTTGATGTCATGACGTAGCGAAAGATATGCAAAATTCTACAAAGTGTGTTAAGGACATTTAGAAAAGAAAAGGTATGATCTCTTGCAATTAGACATGCATTCTTATTAGTATTTACATTTTATGTGGGCAGGAAGTGGTTAACAACAACACTTCTTCACGATCAACTGATTCTGAAAGGATAGTTAATGCATTGCATGAACTCCAGGTATTTTCGCATACGTATCTCTATGGCCTAGACATTTTGTACAAGATATTCAGAGTTCTTCACACTATAACACTGGGCTACAAAGCTTTCTTGTTGTTCCATGGAGGTTATGCTTTGTTATTTGTTAAACAGGATATAATTATATTCGTCAGTCAGTATTACGTCATGTTTTAGACAGCAGATAGGCATTCTCATTAATTTTCTGTTTTATAAGGGCAGGAAGGGGTCACATCTTCGCAAAAAATCGAATCTCAAAGGATAGCTAACGCATTGCATGAGCTGCAGGTATCTCTATGGCCTAGACACTATGTAAAAGTTTACATTGGCTTTAAAGCTTACTATAGTATTAACTGTTAAAACGCAAGATTGTTTCGATATTACATGATTTATGAAGTTACGACTGATTTAAGCTTTTACAAAATCTCGCAAAATGGTTTATGTAGGAGACCAAGAACTACAAGATTATTTCAACACTTTTGGTCTTTTGTTTGGGGACCAAGCAAAGAAGGCCTTACACGTAAACTTATTGAAGACATAATGATAAAATGTGTATAAACTACAAAGTACACTTGGAAAAAGAGATTGATTAAGAGGAGAGGAAGCTCTTCTGTTTGGAAAACTCATAATTTTTCTTCATATCTATCTTAATTGCAGGTGGAATTGCGGAAAGCAACTATATCCAGCCAGTTCGGTATATTTTTGTCTATCAATTATACATAGTTTCATGCTATTATTTTCATAGTTTTGTAACTGTATCTAATTTTATTGTATTTGAGTAAATTGCAAACTAAAATTTTGACTGTTGTGTGGTTCGGTTTTATCTGTTTTACTATATGTGACTCTAGCTGCATTCTTCCAACATGACACAACATTACTTCTGATAAAAATTGCTGACGTGGGAGGAATCGGTTATGGATGCTGGAAATGGATGGTGAGGACTTGATTATACATAAACCTTTTGCATTTGAAAGTCTTACTAGTATTATGCATACGAAAAGCATGTTTGATAAGATTAGCTCAAATGACTGAATGTAAGCAAGTCAAGCTATCTAAATGGCAGAAGCCTATTTTGAAGTTCGAATCCAATTATGTGGTGCTGTTGTGGTTGTTGTTGTTCTCTTCAGATAACCTGTTGCGAAATTTTGAATTGACTAAGCTGTCATACTTTTAATTTGCAGGGGTTTTCAGTATCAGATGTTGTGGATGGAACCAAACGTAATGTCATAGGTGCTTTATCAAGCACTGCCACAAGTTTGGCGAACAAATTTGCTGCTATCAGTGTAAGTTTTCAGTTTACTAAAATTGTCTTCATTTCTGTAGTTTCATGTCTGTCAGCTAATTTTTATAAGCATTACTGCAATTGTTAGTAGAAAACACCATCTTTGGAATTTACGTGTGTATCACTCTCGCATAATTATATGAAACCTTCTTTTGTTCAGGAGAAGATGGGACATTGCACGGAACAATTAGAGAACTATGGGAAATTGGATGAGCAAAAGAAGATGTCAAACCTAAAGACGCGGGTAGTTTCTATACCATTTTATATGTGATAAGGCATCATCAGGGTTCCCAACTCATGTAGTAATGTGGTATGGACGGATCTGTTTTTCTTCTAAAAATCAATCTCTCCCCTTCGTTTGTTTTGGTCTGCCAAATGTGCATTCTATGTTCATTCAAACAACAAGGTAACTACCAACAAGTCCTGCCGATAATTTTATCCCAAAACATGAAACTCTAAAACTTACACAGTTGGTATTAGATCCCCTAAATATGATAACCAGTTGTGTGATGCCCCAATCTATCACAATGCTCAATTACTCCAAGCTCCTATGTCTCCAGTTGACAGTTGTTCGGTTACCCTGGCTTGACTCTGTTCTGCAGATTCTGAATCCCAACCATTCCTGCTATAGTGCTACGATAGCTGCATTTTTAAGTATTTTATGAATGGACCTTGAAACTTGTCCATAGCCCCACATATATTTCTAAACCGACCATGTACTTCAAGTTTTTGCTTAATCCATTGCCGTAGCTGTCATGCCACATTGCCACATCATAATCCCATAAAAGATGTTCAAGTGATTCTTCTGCATTATTGCAGAGATAACACCTGGATGGTAGTCTAATTCCCCTGCACTTCACCTTGGTGTCTGTAGAAATTGATTTGGAATGATCTTCAATGCAAACATTGACGAAGTTTTTTCTCCTTATGTTGGTATCTAGAAATTGGTTATGATATTGCAGAATTTAAGATTACCTTTCACCTGGAATTTATTCGAGAGGCTTTAATTTTCTTGATCAGGTTTCTGAAGTTCTTCGAGATGTCTCTCAATGTGGAAATAATTCAGATTTCAAAGTTGATATATCGGAAATGGTGAGTTTTTTTAATCCTAATACATGTTAAGTGCTTCTTATGATCAATTTCCAGGACCACCATTATCATACACTTTAAAACTATTACTAACATACTCAATATCGAAATATGTTAAAAATGGTACAAATATTCTCTTTGAACATCTCGGGTATGTCAAGATCATTGAGAAATATGGTGGCTGCTAGTCTGCTAGAATGAGTCTCATTATCATTCCAAAATAAGTAGTTTTTCAGGAGCCTAAACTTAGATGATTACCAAGATTAAAATTGCACTACTTAACTCAGATCCTTTTTTCCTTCCAAAATAAATATTAATTTTATGTTTATATTAACATATGTCATTCACTTTGTTTTCATTATATGCATAGCAGACACCCCTTGAAAGTTTAGGTATCCCATGCAAGTTGTTTAGAATGGATGAACAAGATGTAGTTGCTGAAGCTATATGGGTGACAGATGATCCCACAACACTGGTACAAGGTTGTGAACTTGGACAAAATGCCTCTAAGGTTTGGGTAACAAATGCTGTAGATCCTAATGCAAAACTTTGGAGGCCAACCACTGGTATCCAAGTAATGGAGGAAGCTATAAAAAGTACCATTGCGTGGCCCACCGATCATATTATATACGATGGTAAGCTACATACTGTGTTACATTAATCGTAAAAAGAAAAACCTTTTATTGGGAGGATTTTACCTTAGCTTGTTTCAAATTTGACAATGTTAATTAACTCTGCAATGCAGTTCATTACGATAAGGATGGTGGTGGCCGGAAGTAGTTATGATTCTCGTAATTGAAGGCAGAGCTGAGCAACTTAAATTCTTCAAACTCTAATTCATTTCCTGTCTTTGGAGATAGTAGTTTGTGTAGGTAGTTTCAGTGTTGAACTGATATACAACATATTTTGGCTCATCATGGCTCATGTCTCAATGATCAAGGATTGATTAGCAAGCTTTGTGGATGACAATGATTGTGGGTCTATTCAAAATTTGCCAAAATTTAAATATATGCAAAACATCACCATAATTGTAGTATTGTTTGTAGCTGAATTAGGATTAAAAATGAAGTTTGTATAGAAAATTGTCAGACGTTGAAAGTTCATGCTTTATTATTGAAGGTTAGTGAAAACCTTTTGCTAGCTAGTTTTACTTTTAATAAACCTTCCAGTCTCAGTCTCTTGTTTTCCAACAATACAGTACTATTTGCATGCCTTGACAATGCTAGTGCTTGATTGATGCCTTGAGTGACCATCGTTATGCACTCTGGTTGATGGTGGTTGGTATTGGGAAAGACAACAGCAAAGATACTACGCGGTAACGCGGATTGCCATATCAGACTCAGAGGATCTCCCCTGAAATTGGCATTATATTATATGTACTTGTTTTTCGTTCTTCTTCTGAAAAATATGCTTTCACGATCAAACAATGAAAAGATAGAGGATTTTTGGCCTTGTCATGCATGCCCTGATCATCTGCCATGCAATTAGCTAGACCACAACAGTTCCAACTTTTGTAGCTATAATTTAGGTTTGCTTGAGAAAGATTAAGGTTAACAATGACCTTAATTCGCATGCATCAACCAACTTCAGTCACTAAAGACCCTTCCAACACATGAATGTGCACATCTAAAGTCCTAAACCAAGTTTTCCACTCAATGAATTAATATGACTGAACAATTAGTTGTTGGTTTGATTAATTTGCATAAATCATATTGAGTACATGTATTGATCAATTCATTGTCATAGCTATCAATTACTAATAAAATTTAATTGTACATAACCATCATAAATTAACTCGGCTTTATTCATTTTCGAGATATGTGTAGCTTAGCTTAACTTGACAGTCTGCAAGTTATCGGATGAGGTTGGCCGTTGGCAGCTAGTCTCTTCTTTCTCTCCAAGAAAAGAGGCATGATGATATAATATCGGATGTCAATCAATGTTTAAGATGCTGACACGTGTTAAAGCTTAAATAAATATTTTTATGGTAAAAAAAAAAATACTGTAGCATGTCAACAACTATGTCTTTATGGAGATTAGATGAAATTGTGGTAAGTTATTATTTAATATTACCATACAGTTTTTCAATATAGGCTTCATTTTCCAGAAAAAAATATTAAAAAAATTAATGTATAATTAAGCTCTTAATTAATCTTCTGTTTTAATGTACGCAGAAAGCTGTTAACATGAACACAGCTTCACAAAAAGCTGATAATAAAAAGACACATGAATTATTGGCTTTAATCACGGTATTTTACATACCTCTATAGACTATAGTGGTATGGCCTAGACATACCATTAATCTTCTGTTTCAGTGTTATTATACCTTGTTTCAGTGTTACATGATGGTTTGCAAATGGCCTTCTCAAACATTAATCTTCTGTTTTATGTGCGTAGCAACGTGTTCTCGGTGTTGAAGCTCAGCAAATGGCTGATTCTGAAAAGATAGTTAATGCATTGCATGAACTCCAGTATTTTTACTTATCTCTATGGCCTATAGACATTTTGGACAAGATATTCAACGTTCACGACAGTATAACACTGGACATAAAGCGCAGTTGTTGTTTGAGGACTTTGAATGATGTTTAAAGCTACAAAAGATTTGTGCTTTTGCAATATGTCGCAAAATGGTTTTTGGGGACCAACCAAAGAAGGCCTTATATGTAGACTCATATAACCTGGAAATGCTATTCAGTTTTGTGAAGCCTTGAAGTTTTTCTTGGCTACGTTAATTGCAGGCGACTCTGAAAGAGGAATTGCAGAAAGCATCTAAACCCAACAAGATCGGTATGTACTTTTACATCAATTATACATATTCATGACTTTATTTTCAGAGCTAATTTATGTGGTTTAATTCTATCTGTTTCACCATTTGCTTATAGTTGCATTCCTTGAAGATGACACAACAATATTTCTGATAAAAATCGCCACTGTGGGAGGAATCACTTATGGATTCTGGAAATGGATGGTGAGGACTGAGGACTTGACTATACATAGCTTTTTGCATTTTAAAATGTAACTAGTTACATGCATACCAACAACATGCTTGATAAGAGCAGCTCAAATTACTGTGCGTGAACAAGCAAGCTATTTAAGCGGCCGAAGCTTGTTTTGATCTGACAAAGCTGTCATTGTTCTTTAATGTTCAGGGGTTTTCAGTATCAGATATTATAAATGGAACCAAGCGTAATGTTCGAGGTGCTTCATCAAGCATTGCAAAACATGTGGGGAACAAATTAGCTGGCATTAGTGTAAGTTTTCTAATTATTCAGTTTCTCCTCATATAGGTAGTTTCATGCCTATCAGCTAATTTTCATATGCATTTACCATTGTTAGCTAGTAGAAAATTACAGCTTTGGGATGTACATTTTGTATGACTCGCATATTTATATGAAACCTTCTGTTGTTCAGGACAAGATGGGACATTGGACGGAACAATTAGAGAACTTTGGGAAATCAAATGAGCCAAACAAGATGTCAAACCTAAAGACCCAGGTTATTTCTATACCACTTCATATGTGATATTGCATCATCAGGGTCCCCAACTCATGTAACATGGATGGAGTTCTGCTTCTACACATCAATCTCTCACCTTCCTGTTTTTTTTTTTATCTGCTAAATATGCATTGCGCTCTGTTCACCTAAAGAATGGGGTAACTACCAACAAGTTCTGCAGTAGTGTCACTAGGGCAGTAACACTCCTTCCAATAACATTACCACAAAATACAAAATTCCGAGATTACACCATATGGTCTTAGATCCCCAAAATGTGATAACTAGTTGTGTGGTGGTTCTGTACTTCTGTATGGTGCCCCATTCTTTCGTAATGCTCAATTACTCCCAGCTCCTATGTCTCCAGTTGAGAGTTGCGCGGTTACCCTAGATTGAATCTGCACCGAACTGTTGCTATTCTTTTAGTTTTACTGTTGTGTTCTCATGATAGACTTGTTCTGCAGTCTCTAAATTCCAACAATTTCTGCTATGATAGCTGCATTTCGTCAGTATTTAGGATTGGACTTCTTCCTTGAAACTTGTCCATAGCCTCATGTATTTCTGAACTGGCCATGTATTTTGAATTCTTACTGTCATGCATGCCGCCTCATAATCCCATAAGATGTTCAATTGATTCTTCTGTGTTATTGCAGAGAAAACATCTGGAGGGTAGTCTGATTCCTCTGCTCTATACATTAGTGTCTTTAGAAATTGCATTATAATGATCTTCCATGCATGCAAACATTGGTTATTAGGTTTCTGAAGTTCATCGAGACATCTCTCACTCTCAGCGTGGAATTAAATCAAATTTCAAAGAGAAAATATCTGAATTGGTGAGCTTTTATTATCTAACACATATTAAGTACTTTTTTGGGGCCTTGGGGGGGAAAACAAACAAAACGAATAATATTTTTTTCCAGAACCAGCACTATCTTGCAATTTAAAACTACTAGTTGAACTTACTCAATAATTAAAAATGTATAAATAGCGTGAATATTCTCTTTGAACAATAAAATTCGGGGATGTCAAGACTATTGAGAAATATGGCTATTAGCCGGCCTGCTTATAGATGCTCAAACCATTGATGTTATCAGTTTCTCACAAGCCTTAACTTAGATGATGAGTGAAGAGTAAAATTGCAGTAGTTGGCTTGTTAATTCATTACAAAGTTGTTTATATGCGATCATTCATTTTGTTTACCTTATATGGCGGATAACAGATACCAGTTGAAGGTTTAGGTATCCCATGCAAGTTGTTTAGAATGGATGAACAAGATGTAGTTGCTGAAGCCATGTGGGTGACAGATGATCCCACAACACTAGTCCATGGTTGTGAACTTGGGCGAAATGCATCTAAGGTTTGGGTAACGAAAGCCATAGATCCTAATGCCAAAGTTTGGAGACCAACGAATGGTATACAAATAATGGAGGAAGCTGAAACTAGTACTATTGCATGGCCTACTGATCATATTATAAACGAGTAACGACGGTAATCAAGCTACTATATATTGTTTATAACATTTATATTAATCGTATATTCCACTTTGTTCTAATATTTGGTTTATGATTATTGACAGCCTAATGCCATTCTTTGTGATAGCGTGGCTGGTGGAAGTGGTTCTATATTCTGGCTGAAGGCAGAGAGTTACTTCAATCTTGAGACTAATTAGAAAGCACGTACAAATTAAGTGTCTACTAGTTAGTATATAATTAAAGAAGGTTTTAGTCTTGTAAATTTTATTGTAGTTGGCACTTATTCATGGGACTCAATGGTGTGTAACGCTTAAAACAGCGATATTTTGTAATTTGATTTTGCTTGGTTCAAGTTTGAATCATATATGTATGAGTTCTTTGAGGAAACTCTTAAGTCCTGTCTGATTACAACTAATAATGGTAAAACTGTCAAGTTAATGTTTTCAAGCGCTGGTTAGTGAAACTAAATTAAGCAGGTCTTTGTTGGAGACAGCACTTTGAGAGGCATAAGTGTTAGTTGAAGCAGTTTTTCACTTTTTCCCTTCCATAACTCAAGTTACATGCATTTGGTTATCAGCTTCAGGGTTCAACCATTTCTGTCAAGTTCTCAGCTGCTTTTAATTTTCCCTGTAGATGTAGTTGCCAGTTGAACTCAACTGGCAAGAGTTTTGGGTGATGCATTTGCCCTTATGGGTATTATGCATTTAGCTCCATTGTAGATCCAAATGAATATTAATCATCATATTAAAAATTATGAAACAATCTAATGGTCATGAATTTTGAAAATTTAATAAAGGTTTGAAAATGCCCTAAGTGGTATGTGGGGCCGTAATTCAGTGTGGGCCCTTAATATATAAAATGAATAAACAAAGCTGCTGTGTTACTTCAGAACTCTTTGCTTGCTCAACAAGTTCACAAAAACTCCAAACGTAGGCAAAAAAACTCTTTGTTCTTGACAAAGTTTTGTTGATGGCTTGTTGCAACACGACAGCAAAAATGGAAATGATGCCTAGGCTTTCTCAGCTAGGGTGTTCTAAGAGTACTCTTATGTATATTGGAGTAGCAGGTTTCTTTTTCTTTTCTTTAATTTTGTTAAATTATTCATCTACTTATTTACGTATATGATTACAAGTAGTTGAGAATTGAGATCTCTCACTTATTTATTTATTTATTGTAGGAATTAGTACCTTGATGTTTGCCAAGTTTACTGGATTATCAGATAAAGTCACTGTATTCCAGGTATTTATATGCATCATTTATGTCGTAAACGATTTGCTCTTGCTTGCTTTTTGTACATGAAAATCTTGATGGAATTGTTCCATATAGGCATGAAAAGTTCAAAACAAGTATTTACACTATTACTGCTATAAGTGGACTTGTTTATTTAAAACAAGAAACTAATGAAACATGTCAAAATGTGTGATATGGTTCCGAAATTTACTATGGGACAACAAATTGATCGAAGCAGAATTCTGGTTTTTTTTTGCTTGTACTGTCGGGGAGTTTGGTCGTTGCACCCACCCCCTCCCTCTCCCTGATCACTGATTGTATCCATTTGACACTACTGTTTGAGTTTTCAATTTTGGAAAATAATTTAGTGAATTCGAAAAAAAGGCATGAAAGCTAATAGAGCAGTATAAATGGTTATCCTAGGATTATGTTTGTTGCACTTTTTTTGCCTGCTTTATGTGTTCAAGATTTTAAGGTATTCAACTGTTCATATAAAACTGATCCTGAAGTTGCTTCTAAACTTTTGAGTTCTTAGGGAAGTTGTTTATGGATACCTGCAGGGCTGCAGGTGCAAATTGTTTGCACTGAATGACTTTTAATGCGAACTAATGCTTCAATTATGGTGTTTGGTATGTATATGCAGTTTGGTTTATATTTACAGCTTTGATCTTACAATGCTGCGAGGAGATAATCCCATGGACCATGTCAATCTGTCTTGCCATCGATTTAGAAATACTTCAATAAACGTGACTGTTTGTTTGTTTGTTGTTTTTTTTTTGTCTTAGGCTGGGTTCTGGGTTTGAGTCTATCACACCCATGATGTGTGTTCATACTGTTAATTTTTTGTCATGCTCAATCTCTTCGATATATTTATTTGTCAGGTGTGACATTGCAAATATTTTTCGAGACAATATTAATTTAATTTACCATATACATATCAATTTCTTGCTAAAGAAAAGAGTAATACAAATTATTTGCTTTGCAAAGATTCCTCATTCTTGGTAAATGGTATTACCGAGCATGTTAAACACTATATGAACTGTTAGTGAAATTTATGCAGAGAATACCTGGACATATAAAAGAGAAAAGATAAGGCAGTGAACTGTTTCGACAACTTATTTGTGCTTGGTTGTCTTGCAGGTGCCTCATATAAAAGAGGAAATAAAAGAAGATTTGGAAAAGTCTGGTATCGTCTCTTGTCAACTATTTGATAGTAAACAGAGTTTTTAAGAATTACTTCAGATACGCTAGCTCATAATCTCGTCCAAGAAGTCTTGTAAAGTAATCGAGTTTGATTTTCTTGACAAAATGAAAACCAAAATTTTGATTTTAACTAAATAATCCAAGGGAGTATTGTACAATAAAATCTTGCTAAGGACGTGTGTAACTGTTTTCCTGTATCAGACAATTTTCTACTATCTCATTGCAGTTGTTTTCTTCTTTCAGGGAACATAGCTGACTTCGTAGTGCCTGTTGTTACACTGGGGGCAGTCAGCTATGGAATCATGTGCTTGCTGGTAAGGACTTGATTGAGAATACATTATGGCTGCGCTTAGAATTTCAGCAAATTTGCTATGTTTTCCATGTTATAATTCGTACTAGAACAGAGGTCTTCAAGTCACCAAAATCCCTACAATGAAGATGCAAATGCGTATAAATTTTGCAGTTTCGAAATGGGTGTAACATTTTCGATGATTTGCATCTTCCTTGTTAGTGAGTTTGATGGTGAAAGTGTGGAACCACTTAAAAACCCTTAATCACCCTTGTTCTAGTTCCATGCCTAACCACGACAAAACCAAGCAAGCATATAGATTTAATTTTTTTTCCTGTATGTATTTTTGAGCAACACACCATGAAGCAACTCACCCACTTGGCCAGTCATATAGTGTTTCTATAAGCAGAACTTTAATGGATTTTTATTTCCTTCGGTTATCAGTAATGAATATGTAAGTAACATGCACAGCTGCAGGCAGAAATGTGCCAAAATGATACTCAAAATGAGCAAATTACTACCGTTTATCTAAATTGCAGAGGTCATCCTGACAGTGTGAAGGATTCATCTGTTGTTTGTTTTCAATGGACAGAATGTTTCAATGCCCATTCTTACAAGGGATCCCAAGCGTAATTCTGCGAGGGCTTTATCGAGTGTGACAAGGTATCTCGAGCAAAAGTTTGCTGCACTTAACGTAAGTTTTCTATTTTATCAGTTCCTCAGATTCTTAGTTCTAGGAAGCGTTGCTCACTTGTTTGCATTTTAACTTATGTTGTACATTTGCTCTGATCTGACATTCTTAGACAACAACTTATCAATAAATCTGTTTAATATTCACTTTGTTCTAGTACAAAAATTAGCAGTCACACACACGCAAACAAAAGATCACAGCTAATTAAATTTATGTGCTGTATCATGTATGGCCGCATCTCATATTTTGTAAACCTTGTGCTGTTCAGGAGAAGATGAAGGATTATACTGAGCAACTAGAGAGCTACAAGAAACTGTACGAGAAAAAAGAGATGCCAAAGTTAATAATAAAAGAGGTAATTTATATATTTTTTAGATATCCTGATTGAAAATGCATCAGATATGCGAATTACTTTCTTGAGAGAAGGATTGTAATAAGGCCCTTTTAAAGTCACATGGTCTATACATTATATCTCTGGTTCCTAGCTTGATTCTGTCAAATTCTTTGAAATTATGCCCTGCCCTATTTTCTGCTGTAAATGAGAGCAACAGCTCAGTTTCTCCTACATGGTATCTTTAAAGATGGTCGACATGTGGCTGTGTTTGGTTTCCGGAATCTGAATTCTGGGGCAAGAGGGAACTGGCGAGATTTCAGGCAGAGAGTAGAAGACTTGAAAAAGGAATGGTGGCGGGGCTGGGAAGACAGATTTTAGGATAAATGATCTGGACTTCAATAATACTACTTTTTGTTTGTATTATAGGATAAATTCTAGATCTGCAATCAGATTTCTGTATTTTATGGCTAAAGGCAGTTACTTACACTTTCCAGCGATTATAAGTTCCTGAAACCAAACACAGCTGCTGTGGTATAACATTTGTCATTCAGCAAACTATTGCTCCCATATGCAGAGTAATGCATTGACCATATCATTTCCATGCATATTGGGTTTTTTATATTAGGGTTACCTGCAGCTTGGTATTATTATTTTAGCAAGCTTAAACTGTTTTGTTCTTCTTAATCAGGTTTCGGATGCTCGTCAAGATATTTCTCAATTAGGTGATAATGATGTGGATTTGTTACGGAAAATGGTTTCTGATTTGGTGAGTTTGTCAACTCTACTACTACCACCTCTTCGTTTATAGTGTTTCTAGAATATTTTTCCAGCACTAATAGGATCATAGCAATTCTGAATTGCAATGTCAATGTTTTTTTCTTAATTTTTCCATCCCTTGTGAGGATGTGAATACAGAGGTAAATTGCGGATTTGTATGAACAAGGAATACATAGGTAATGGTAAATACAGTTAATCGACTGACATTGTCTTACCTCTCACTGTTTGGATTTGTGCTTTGGTATATCAACTTTGACTGGAAGCCAACCAGTTTCCTGCATTACACTTTGCATGACCATTATTTCCAATCTGATCTTTTGTTCACTAAGTGTTATATTAATTCCTTCGATTATCATTGCCAAATACAGAACATTCAATCGGTTGCTTCTGACATAAATGTTCCCTTTTACCAGGTTGGAATAGTATCAGAAGTGTCAATTACTGATCGCGATCAAGAATATTCAAATTTCCTATATAATTTAGTGATAGAAGAAGGATGTGATTTTGATGAGGACTTCTTGGGAGAAGTTTTTGATCTCTTAAACGAGGACCATGTTGTGGCAAGAGGGTTTATTTCTAAAAGTTCAAATATGCGAAAGAAGTGGTTGACGGAATTTGTTAAGAGACATCGTGATGTTGCATGTAAGAATTTACAATGAGGTTCATTATAATCTACAGTATGTTGATCGAAGTTGGAAGTCAAACCTTTGCTCATACAGTGAACTCATACAGTAAGAATTTAATGTGGTTGATTTATTCTGATATTTTTCAATCAAATTTAGTTCAATTTCTTTATCCAACCAAATTATACAGTGAACTGATTTTTCTCCAGTTTTAATCCTTGTTATGAGCACCCAAAGCATTAATATGTAACCAACTGGTTGAACTTGTGTTTCTCCAGCTTTAATCCTTGTTTTAATCATTTGTACAATATATGGACCTCCGCAACAAATCTCTGACACTGATCATTAATTCCTGTTATTTTATTGTCTTAATCTAACTTGACATGTGAGATTAATATGAATATAGATAGAGAATGGTTTGCATTGTTTAAGGCTTCTGGCCTCCGGTGTCAGTTCACACTTCACAGAAGAATTTTGAACTGATTGCTCCGCAAGTCTGCACCAGATCATCCAATTCTGATTTCAGTTCTGCCCAGTAACTTGCAAATTTGAATATGGCGCATTCGTATGTTGTTTGGACAGATCATCCAATTCTGATTTCAGTTCTGCGTAACTTGCAAATTTGAAAATGGCGCATTCGTATGTTGTTTGGATGTCGCGCATTGCAGTTCAAAATAATACCCCACACTTAATTGAATAAATATTGGTATCAACACGGCCTATCGCCAAATTGTAAAATCTGACTTCTCCAAGCATAAATTTCAACTTGTAGCACTAAACTTCATCCACTGTTTTGAAAACTAAAGCAGTAACAGTTAAGCTTGTGGAATCTAAATAGAAGGCAAACAAGGAAAGAAACTGGAAAACTAATTAAGGGAAATTACAATCTAAAATATGTAATTAAGATATAAATAAAGTAAGTAACATTACTTTAAATTGCATACACCATTAAATGTCTAATCACCACATTCATCATCACTAATTAATCACATAATGGATAAAAATCTTAGTGCAATTAATACTACTAACCCCTAATATACTACTACTTTCTACCAGACCTTTTCTTACATCCAGCATACAAATCTTAAACAAGAAAATGCATCAAAAAAGATCATATGGACCCATAGGATCAAGTTGTTTGCACAATCCCAGATAGGTAAGAAAAAGAACTCGATCTTTCGCCCCAGTGCGGTGATTCTTAGTGTGTTTACAGAAGTACTTCAACTGACCAAGAGTACAAAGTCCAAGCAGTTGACCTAATAGCAAAAACAACCAATTCACCTTTTCTCCCTTATCTGGTATCACAGGCTTCAAACAATTAAGTTGTTCACATTTATTACAAGCCGGCAGTTCTGGAGTTCGCCAACAACTGGGCGCTCGATGTAGGAGATCATCTTTGTTATTGTAGATGTATTTTGAAACTTCTCTGAACTTTTCTTCAAGATCAAACTCATATGTAAACTGCATGTTGCAGTTTTGGCATTGAACTTCACCACCTATCCTTGTGAGGTTATTGGCTATGAGATACTCTAAGCTATAAACACCTGCATGTCGATTAGTAGCCCATGGAAATGGTGGAGGGGTAATTTCAGCCCTAGCATTTGAAGAAGACTGATTACGACGAGTACGACCAGAAACACGTTGTGGAGCATGTCTGACAGCATTCAAGCCTGCTGGAACCACAGTAGCTTCCTGTTGTTGTTGTTGTTGTCTGCCAACATTCAAGATTTGTGAAATCTCGACAGCTTCTTCTTGTGATAGTTGTGATCTAACAGCAGTAGTATTCAAGAATGGTGGAATCTCAACAGCTTCGTGTTGTTGTCGCTGTTGACGTCTGACAGTATCCAAGAATGATGGATCCACAATAGCTCGTTGTTGTTGTTGTTGTTGTTGTGTCAGACTGAGAATATCCAACAAGGGTGGAACCTGATAAGCTTCTTCACGTTGTTGAAGAGATGATATTGATGGTGAATGGAGAAATTGTTCACCATGTTGTTGTTGTTGTGAAGGTAATGGAAATGGTAATGGTAATGGTAATAGTAATGGTAATGGGTTTGTTATCAGACGAGGAGAAGGCGAAGAAGGAAGATAATTAGTAATATTACTAGTAAAAGTACCAGTAGTAGAAGAACCAATTGAAAGAGAAAGTGAAAGATCAAGATTTACTCCATTATCATCTTCATCTTCTTCTTCTTCAGACCTACTTCTCTTTCTCGCAGATGAACTACTACTGCTTTCTTGATCCATTAAGGCTACTTTCTTTCTTTCTTTCTTTCTTGCTTTAAGGATAAAGAGAGTGAAGAGAAGAAAAAAAGACAGAGAAAGAGAACTAAAAAGAAAGAAAAAAGACTTCAAGTAGAATTAGGGTTTTGTTGTTTATTAGTTTGTTATGTACACGTACCTGGTCATAATATTTCTTTTAATAACTAATTATAGAGAAATTTACGTAATGAAAATATCCTTACATTAAATCATGGCCGTTGGATCTAGGTTTTGAAATGATTATCTCCAATTAAGTAGGAACTAGAAGTTTTACAAGTAATACATAACTTAAACCTTACAATCTTTCTACATCAATACAATGATGTGCTTGAGTCCTTCACCATTCAACACTCTTGAGATATGTGTTAGTGTTACTGAATGGTGATGATTTTAACATATCTTTGTATTACCAAAGTATGATTAGTATATTATCATGCACTTGTACAATGATGAGCACATAACAACTTTTTGAAAGATGCCATGAAAACAGGGAGAGATTGAAATGTGTAAAACCCAAAACCCTTGTGTAACTATATGTTTGTTGGAGATATTGCTATATTATTGTTGGGTTTATATATTTTTGATATGGTATATGTGTGTCGGAACATATTAATACTGTATATCCAAAGATTTTAGGGTTTTGGTGTAAATGAAATTAAGGTCTAATTTTTCTTATGTATGAATCCTTAATTAGCTACTATTGCAAAATTAATTATGTATTAATATTGCAAGAACCATGATACTAACAGTGGTGCATTGGTTAGTAATAAGATTATAAGAGCAAAAGTAATATTAACCACCAACTTATACTGTTTTATAATTCTAAAACTCGTGTTAATTTTTGGCGTTTGCGCCACATTTATTTTGTTCATAATTGTTAACTTCTTTTCTTGCTCAAAATAATCATCAGCCAGTGAACGTAATAGTGATTAGTGAGGAACACAAAATTCTATTAAACACTAAAGCAAGCAAGGTATGGACACAGATTGGCTACAGATTCCATCATTCCAGCGTACTCATGTACCGGATGACTTTTATAACATGTATTTAGGTTATGTTTCTGTCTGGGGAAGACATCCCCCAAATTTTTCCCCCAAATTTTTTAGCTTCTAGTTTGTATAATGACTGTATTAGTGTATGTTTGCTCTTTTTTATTAAGTAATTAATAAAGATTAGTTTTTTACAAAAAAAAAAAAAAAAAAAAAACCAAAATAAAGATTAGTTTGTAGCGCGTTTGTCCTCTACTTTTGTGTAATTCGTTTAGCTTATCAATAAAATTTGTTTTTATTTTAAAGATTAGTTTTTCACAAAAAACAAAAAAAAAAACCCAAAGCAAGCAAGAAAAGAAAGAAATTAGGCAGATGGCTCATGGAGTCATGGCTGTGCTGGACTGGAGAAGATGTTTTTGGCTCATAACTATTATGGGCTCTTAAAAGTTAACTAAGCTTTCAAGTCCAATAATGGCCCATTACAGCCCATTTGATTGCAAGATTTGGCCCAATAAGCAAATCCGAGCCCAGGCCTTTTGAGAGAATTTTTCACCATATTCTCACTCATGCCTCTGCTCATGAAGAATTCATACATGCTTAGTGCTTTCATGTACAAAGATACTCCGATAAAAAGGTGGTTTACCAGAAAATTCTGGTGTTAAACAAACACCAATTTAATGATTTTTCTAGTGAATTAAATCATCGAAAACATCGCAAAAGTAATAACATGCAACTGATTCCATAATCAAAACATCCAAATAGACCAGCCATTTTGTCTGCAAAGCTTTGGGTGTTGAATCCAAAGTAACCAGGCCATGAACAACAAAACATGTCAGACAGATTAATGTTTGTCGCGTTATCAACCTGATTACCGGCTTTTCTCCAGTTTTAAAATTTTATCCCACAAAACAAAAAATGGTTTAATTTTCATGCTTAATAAGTTAAACTATTACTTGTTTTATGCGCAAAATCATCACTTTCATAATCTAGTTACATCAACATTACGTGCATGGTATGGTTGGCTTTCTGATATATGATTAACAATTAGTAAGAAGAATTAAGGTTGTTACTTGTTAGAATACTCCAATAATTCAATATCTACCTTTTACATGTACTATAAAATAATTAAATCCGACATGCAGCAGCATCGACTAATCAGTAGTAGTACATCACAACCTGTCGTTTTCCGCAAAACTTGGAAGTTTGTAAACCAGCAGACCATCCTGGAAGCCAAGTTAACTCTAGTGTATCCATTCACCATTTGAGACTGCTTGTTCTTCTTGTAAAGATAACTCAGTGTAGAAGGAATATGATAGATTACAATGGAAGATAGAATGAAAGGAATCAGGTTAATTTGCCATTCAGTATTCCAAAAGGACTTTCACAGTTGCACACCTTCACAAATGTAGAAATCTTTACGATTTCTAAAATGAGCCAGGACATTTATTGCGATGTTAAGCATACCAAGATCTGTAAATGGCATGTACTACAAAATGTATGGGAAGTTGAAACAGTTCCTCAAGACCTCAACTAACTCCAATATTATCATGAAAAGAGACAATAAATCCAAACATACCGGCATTTGGACTTTTGAAACAAAATCATACCATATAATCCAAGGATTTAATGAACTAAGAAGAGTATGGACATACAAATTTGTCTGAAGTACATACCGAATTCATCGTCTATTCTTGTTTTTCTTTCAAAAAATGAGTTGTACCAAAGAAACAAATCAGATATACAACAAAATCTTATATAACTATATATATCAGAGCATATTTAGTTAATCTTATTCAACAAAAGCAACTAATTTAGGAGGCATCAGCTTATCAGCAACTACCATAAGCAATGGAAATGACAGCTGTGAAGACTGAAGTCGTGAACATGGGAAGGCGTCGCTTTAACATGGTAGATGGTGTGACCCCGGAGATCAAATGTGTTAAAAGACGACGAAGAGAGCCTACTGGAGTTGTGATTAGGGAGCCACAGAAGCAAGAGCAACAACAAGTTGATCAATCTACTACTAGTACTACTACTGCAACTACCACCACCACTACTACTACTGTGAAGAGAAGTTCAAGGTTTCGTGGGGTTAGCAGACATAGATGGACTGGTCGATATGAAGCTCACCTATGGGATAAAGCATCTTGGAATGTGACACAAAAAAAGAAGGGAAAACAAGGTAAACAGAACAGAGAATTTTAATTTTCTTATTAGTGATTTTACATCACATTGTTTGCTCATCTGTTTATCATTATCAATATCGTATACTGATCTAGTTTTCTTGCCACTTTTGTTTGGTTTGTTTTGCTTCTCCCCCAACTTACTTGGAATCGAACAGTTTATCTTGGTGAGTGTTTGTTCTACATATATACTACTGTCTTTTTTTCTTTGGAATGATGAAATTAAGCCTAAAAACTAATCATTTGTGGTATAATTTCTCAGGGGCATATGATGAAGAAGAATCTGCCGCAAGAGCTTATGATTTAGCTGCACTCAAGTACTGGGGACCAACAACTTTCACTAATTTCCCGGTATGACATATATAAATGTATCAACTCATCCTATGGATAAGCAAAGTTAATTTGCAAGTTTGATTGAAATCATTTACAACTATTGCAGGTGACCGACTATGTATCAGAGATCGAGATAATGCAAAATTTAACCAAAGAAGAGTACTTAGCCTCTTTAAGAAGGTACTGAACCAATTCTTTCCAAATAAGAAGATCAATATATATGCACTAAGTTTTCTTGTAACATACGGATAGTTTGGTAACATGACTCTTTTTGCTCACAGGAAGAGCAGTGGTTTCTCAAGAGGTGTATCGAAGTACAGAGGTGTCGCGAGGTAATTTTTTTTCGCCTGAAATGTGGATTTCTAAGACACTGACATTTTCACTTAAATATCTGAGCTCATCATATTAATTTTGAATTAATTGCAGACACCACCATAATGGTAGATGGGAAGCAAGGATTGGTAGGGTTTTCGGAAACAAGTACCTCTACCTTGGCACTTACAGTAAGTTCAACACTCCTGAGTGTGTACTTTTATTCCCATTAAGTTTGCGCTACATTAATGATAATCTGTGAACTAGATCATCTTGAGAAAATTATAAACAGCTCTTGGTCTAATTCATCTGATTTCTGGGGAAAATAATAGCAATACTCATACTGAGAAATCACCCTCAGTACACTAAAGGTGCACTGATTTTCTGTAGAGCATCGGAATGTGAACTAAATACTGTAATGTGCTTGTTATAGGTACGCAAGAAGAGGCTGCCCATGCTTATGATATTGCTGCCATTGAATACAGAGGGATCAATGCAGTGACCAACTTTGACTTGAGCACATACATAAGATGGTTAAGACCAGAGGGTAATGCAGTTCTTCCATCACAAGATCCTCGAGAAATACTGACATCTCGAGTGTTGCCACCATCCTCTAACATCATTCCAAGTGAAGAACCTGAAATGTTATTCCAGAGTAGTCCTTACAGGGCAGATTTATTGAGTTCTCCTCCGAAGCAAGAAATTTTACAGAGGAGTCCTGCTAGCTCCAGCAACAAGCCTTCTTCACCTACCGCACTGAGTCTCCTTCTCCGATCGTCAATGTTTAAGGACCTAGTGGAGAAAAATTCAAGTGCATCTGACAATGAAATTGATCTGGATGACACAAGGCATCAAACACAAATAGGTATTGATGATGAGTATGGTGGGATCTTCTACGAAGGAATCACAAATTGCTCATATGTGTGTTCTACTAATGATGCCATCCCCAGTATGGAATTGCAGGACAGTCAATCTTTCTACGACCGAACAAGACAGTCTTTGTGGAATGATTTGTTTGGCATTAATTAACCGATACTATTATGGTTTACTTAATTAGGTAGATGTACAGATTTTATCCAGTGTCAGACATATGTACCTACAAAATTAGAGGAAGTCATGTAGCAAGTTATGAATATAACTTCTAACGTTCATGTCAGCTGTGGCATTACTCGAATTCCACGTCTTACTGTTGGAGTTTTTCTGATAACTAATGCAGAGTACAGTTTGTAATAAATGGACTACAATGAATAGAACTAATTTCCCGCAAGTACTTTTTTCTTATAAATGCACAGAAATATAATTTTGGTATGTTGTATGCTCACCTAAGTTGAAATAAGTAAAAAGGCATATGTAAGACTCCAGATCGAGCCTGGAGGTCTCGAACATCCTACTGCAAGTTTAAGTTGACAGGATACATCAAAAGACCATGACACAGATTTTAAGTTGGTCGCCTAATAGTGTAGGCGTTAGGCCAATCCACTAAGGATATTCGAAAGATATTACGATAAGAACAATTCAGTTGCAAGATTCTCTATTTCACACTCTATGCTTGATGTGAGTCACTCAGTCTCCCTATCTTTCTCTATCAATTCCTCTCAGCTTATATTACTCCCCTCTTGTACAGTGGCGTAGTCAGAATCACAACTGTATAAAAAAATTAAGTGAAGATACCAAAACCAAAATAATGCATACAAATAGACCTTGAACTTTACGTCCATAAGTTGACCTAGAAGCCGATGATCGATGTCCCATAAGCCTAATTGTAAACTAGTCAAGGCCTGAGTGGTCGATTCATAAGAGATCGGATCGACCATGTCAGCTTACGGACGTAAAGTTCTATGTCTGTTTGTATTAATCGGCTTTAGGGAAGATGTGTGACTATAAACAAGCATCACTACTACCATGCAGAACACTACAAGCATGCCAGAGGTGTTCACAGTTCACCTACCAGTGGTGGTAAATAGACTAGTGTTTGGCTGTAAATAAGAGCCGTTCTTCTGGGTCCTAATAAAACCCGAAACCGACAAACCCGTTACAAGTCAACTGCAAATCGGAATCAATCAAAATAAATTCTCTCTTTCTCTTTCTCTTTCTCTTTCTCTTTCTCAAACAATCTAAAACCCTAATTTTGATATTTCCCCCGCTTTTCAATCTCACAAACCCTAGCTCAGAAAAAAAGATGGAAGATTCATGGCGATTTCGACCAATTCAAGGTAATATCTGTCCTATTTGTTCAAATCCTCATTTCCCTTTTTGCCCTCAACCTCCTCCTCCTCCATCTTTTCATAGACCACCACCTTACTTTGATCCTAATCATGGATTTCCTCGCCCAATTGATATATATCAACCGATTTCACATTATGATTATAGTAATAGTGATAGAAGTGTTAAGAGAATGAGAATTGGTGATATGGGTTCACCTTCTTTCCCACAAATTCCTCCTCCTATAAGGCAATCAGCTGAAGATGCAAGAAGATTGAGTTTGATTCGTGATCATGGTGCGCCGATAAGAGGGAATCCACCATTGAATAATGGATATTATTCACAAGAAAGTTGTTTGGGAGGAGATTGGCAATCACGGCAGTTAACTAACAATAATTTGTATGATCCTGTTGTTGATGCTCAAAATAATGTTATTAGAAGCAATGTGTATGATGAAAACAATGAATTTGGTTATAATCATCAGAAGATGCAAAGTGAATTGCGGCATCATTCTTATAATGCACCTTATGGTTATCCCCAAGATTCTATGAATATGTATAATGGCAATGGTTCTTATCAGCTTCAGGCAAATGGATTCCCTCACAATTCACCACTGTCATCAGGTTCGGGAGTTGCAGTTTATGAGAACAGGCAAAATCTTCATATCCAAGGACAACAAAATGGTATGAGACAGTCATTTGAGTCATCGATGATAGAACGATATGATGCACCAAAGATTGTTGAGCAAATAGCTTACTTACCAATATCAACTAGCAATACAATGGCTCCCATTAGACATGTTCAAGGACTGACGTCTCAACCGTCAGGTGTCTACCCGCCTCTCCCACCTTTGCCACCACCTGGAGCAATCCCCATTTATCCTCCACTGCCTCCTTTGCGACCACCATCTCTTCCAATGGAACCACCAGGACCACCTCCATCACACTTGCTACCTACAACTTCACCACCCACTAACCCACTTGCTTCTTCAGATGTGGCACCTTTGTTACGTTCATCACCCGATAAGCCGAAAGTAGTTGATTCTTCTTCTTTATTTAAGCGGCCAGGTCGAGATACTCGTCCTGAGTATATTGTGGTCATTCTCCGAGGGCTTCCAGGTAGCTCTTTTTCCTTTATACATACAAAATTCATGTTGCTATTTGCAATGATAAACTGCGAATATATCAAAGTTTCCATTGAAACCATTAATCTCTTTATCAAAATATGTCAGTGATCTAAATTGCATTAGTCATGGTTGTCTTTCTTTTCCGTCGCATTTTATCATCTTCATTTCTTAATTAATTAATTTTTATTGTACAAGGGAAACAACAATTCTCACAATTTTTATCAATGTCTAATCTTTCTATATAATGTTGTAATTCCCAATTTATAATTACAATATTACATAATCAGAATAAATTCTAATTAAGATACTACTGAACCTTATGATACGTAATGAAGGGGAAGTCCATCTAGGAACTGGATGAGGTAGGCTTGGATAGATTTGAGGCATGTGTCTTACGTGAGGCATGTGTCTTACGTGCCCATCTTTAGGCGTCCTATTATCTGTTTCTTTTTCTGATAGGAAAGTTTACCCCAAGAGAACAGAAATCGCACAGAGAGTTTCAATGCATGATGTATAGTTCATTCTTTTCTTCTTTTGTATACGGACGAGTAACTGCATGCCTTACTTTTAGGTAGTGGAAAGAGCTATTTAGCAAAGATGTTGCGTGATCTTGAGGTAGAGAATGGAGCTAATGCACCACGAATTCATTCCATGGATGACTATTTCATGACTGAAGTTGAAAAGGTGAGCTAAAGTTATATCTATATGTCAATGATGATCCCAGTTTCCCTATTTGGTTCATTTGTTTTCTTGCTTGCTTTCTTGCATGCTTCTGGGAATATTACTCATTTCTGCTAAATATTCTGAAGGTTGAGGAGAGTGAAGTTTCTAAATCTTCAGGTTCGAGCAAAAGCAAGAAACGAGTCACGAAGAAGGTGATAGAGTATTGCTACGAACCAGAAATGGAAGAGGTGATGCTGGCATTTCTATGAGTATTGTACTTTGTGTTCTTATGTATTTATACGCATTTCTGCCATATTTTACTATTTGCAACTCTGCATTGAAGTGCCCCATGGTAGTAGATGGATATATTTTTCCCATTTTTTTACAAAAAAAAAATTTGTTTTTGATTGGTTGTGGCTTAGTGCATGTAGTTTAAGAATTCTGCTATGGTTACACTGATGTCAGACAATCTACTAGAGTAGATTTATCTTTGATGTGGCATGTGGTAACGGGTATATGGTAATATAACCCAACTAATGACATTCCTTTTTAGATAAAATTTTGTTAATCAGTCTAAACTGGGTGTATTCTTTTAAATCGAAAGACCAATTCTAGTTTGAAACTCAGCATTCCGGTAAAATTTGAGTTGTGAAAGTTTGAGCCATACTTCAACATCATTTACCATAGATTCCCATAAAGTAAGTAGTTTTGTCTTTGTCAGATTTTTAACCTCGAAACTATACAACTCTGTGTCAGGCTTATCGCTCGAGTATGTTGAAAGCATTCAAGAAGACCCTGGAGGATGGCATATTCACTTTTATAATTGGTAAGAATTACTAAAAATAGCTGGCATACTTAATGATAACAGGACGCCCTTAAATTCCATTACACGTTATGGTGCAAGTTTTACTTGAAATCTTAAATAGTTGATGTTGTTACTAGTCTCCATTCATTTGGATCTATGAACCCCTTGTATTATTTGTTGAGTTATGTTCTTCCTAGTCCCTCACATTCTTAGTCTGAGATAATGGTATACTGTTTGGCAGTGGTATATTTTTGTGTTCTGTTGCTTCTGATATTAAAACTTGTTCATATCAGAATTTTCTGACCCAGACAATTTCTGTAGTCCGGTTTGTATCCTGTTTATATCATAGGAAAGTGAATCAAAACTTAATTAGAGGTTAGACCTGAGTTGGACATGATAAAAAAAATTTGTTGCAAGGCCCTCACAGATTTCGACATATTCACTGTTGAGCGTGGTTGTAGTTTAAGTGGTGGGATGCAGTGCCTGGGCACTGCCTTCATTTTCACTAACTTCAGGTGCAGTTTTCTTCGATTATTGACCTATTTGTTGCTGGTATGTGTGCTTCGTCTTAGTGGATGACCGCAATCTGCGGGTAGCCGATTTTGCTCAGTTTTGGGCAAGTGCAAAGGTATACCCTTAATTCTCTCTTTTACAAAATCTTTGAGTATATGTGAGCATATTTGTTCACAAGCTTTTAGCGAATGGAAAATGTTGTATGTTTTCAAAGCTCCTCATCTTATAGTTGGACAAACGTTGCGTGTTTGTTGGATATTTTTGCTTTTTTCCACCCTACCATAATATGCATATGTTCACTCAATCAGTGTATTCTGGGCGCTTCTCCTTTTCTTTTTTCTATTTCTGGCTACTATATTTTGCATTTTAGGGGCTGGGGATGTAGCAGTGTTCTTAAACATTCAAAGGCTTTTGTTCCCCGGGACAGGCAGTCAATATTTTCTGGGATATTTTCTGACAAGAGTCATATTTAGTGTTCTAAATTTTGTATTAAGAAAGAATTTGTGTTTAATTGCCTTTGACAAGAGTTTTAGGGCTAAATTACTTATGCTTATCATGAGCCAGACGATGACTATATAAATGATATGGATATAGACGATCTGGTGTATTTCTTCTAATAAATTACGGCAAATATGTTCATATCTTGTGCTGTTTGTATCAGCTTCCGTATATCCCTGTTCTTGTCCATGGATATCCCTTCCCTTGGCTATTCATGTGGTGAAGTTGTATGATAATATGCTAGTTTACCTCTCAAAACGTTTGTTGCTTCGTTCTTAGTTTAGGAAAAAAAGGGTTTATTTAGCTTTTTTGAAGTCTGCCTAAAGCATTGACAATTTGTTGGTGTGAAACATAGTATGTTGTTAGATTTGGTTGAAGCATTTATTATCATTTGGGAATATTTTTTTCGGTTTAGTTTCTCTGATTCTTTTGTTATGTAAACATTCATCTTCTTGTAGTTCTCTAATTAAAATCAGTTCATGCTCTTTCTTGTATGTCATCCTTGTACTTTCTTTTCTTGTCTGTTAGGCTTACATTCATAGTTTTGATGATTATAATATCATCAAGATGTTGGCTCTGCCTAGTTTAATACCTGCTGAACCAAAACTGAATAAGAGGAACTGACTGAAAGGCACTGATAAAGATACTTGTACAAATACTAATATATTTTCACGGAAAAAACCAGCTATTACTTTTATTTGCCTCTACTCTGTATTGGATTTTTTATGCTTTTGTAATTGCTAGATATTTATTTCTGTATAAATAATATGTCAACCATTCAGCATTAGTTTAAGAATGTACTTGTCACTTTTTACGTAGTTGTTTCTTCTTTCTCTTGTTGATTGTATCTTATTTCTATTGTAGAGGTCTGGTTATGAAGTATACTTGCTGGAAGCTATGTACAAGGATCCTGTGGTAATTTTTGTCTTGTCTTGTTTTTTAAATGTATTTACATAGAAATGTTTGGACACAACCTTTTTCTTATTTTGTGAGGAAATCTACAAGCTCCCAATGTAATTGTGTCGTTTGTAAAGTGTCATTTATAGAAATTGATTCTATGTGCGTTTTTGAATGATACTGATCTCATCATTGCTCAACAGGGTTGCGCTGCTAGGAACATTCATGGATTCACTTCAGATGACATTCAAAAAATGGCAGAACAGTGGGAAGAAGCTCCATCTTTATACTTGCGTCTAGACAGCCAGGTTTATTTTAGATATAATTATTTTTATGAATTTTTATCTTGTTGAATTAGAGGCCTTAGGTACTTTGTTTCCTGCATTATCTTTTAATGCAATGTTTTCATAACATGACAGTCATTGTTCCATGGTGATGACCTGAAAGAGCATGGGATACAGGAGGTAATTCCAAACAGCACTTGTTATGATTTTCCTTCCTTATAAAATAAGTGGCTGTAAAGGATAGATGAGAACTTATTTTATGACTGTTGCATACTGTTATGGTTGAAAATAGAATTTACATTGAGATGCTTATGTTTTTATGTTATATAAGCACCACCCACATTATTTTATAAGTACGTATTGTGTTTGAGGCGTGTATGATGCATTTATTGTGTCTGGAGTTCTGCTTGATGCATATCATCAATGTTACGCCTCTATGTGAATATCGGGATGGAATTGGTTATGCAAAACAATTATCTTTTCAGGCGAAGGGTGATTGTTCGTGCATGAAAATGATCAGAAATATGCTAAAAGATCAAAGAAAATAAGGGCTTTCCTTGTCATTACGAATTTTGCATACTTCGACATTTATATAAGTTGTTTTCACCAACATGAGTTTAAAATCTTTTTCCATGCTGATTACAAATAAGATTAAAATAATGTGATTTTGATTGTTTGGTGATACCAATGTAACTGTCTATGTTGTATACAAGTTCTTTGTGTTTCATTTCTGAAAAATTATATATTGTGCCTAAAGTTCTATAGTTGATAATAGTGGAAGGAAATAAGAAAATACTAGGACTACTAGTACTTGATCGTTAATGAAATACAGCAACCACTAAAATTGACAGTAAAAATTGTACGCGAGAAACAATACAGTTTGCTTTGCTTAAAGACTCTTTGGCCATTTGTTGTACATTGCAGGTGGACATGGATATGGATGATATTTCCTCTGATGAAGGTCAGTCTGGGCTCCAGAATAGAAACTCTCCAAAGACAATGGAACCACCTCAAGAAAATCCTGAACCTGATGGTACGATATGAATTTGCTTGGATTCTATAGAATTCTGACCAAGTGATCTTCCACTTAAAACTTTTGGGCTGTAGGCATCCATTGTTCTCTATGATACAACAGCTTCATTTGTTTGCTTTTCAATGTACATGTTACATATGCACTACACAGTCTAGATCTCTTTAGATAAGTTGCCTTCGATGTTCAAGCATACGAAAAGCGAATTATGAAGAAAGATTACAGCGTTGTATTTTAAAATAGATAAAGTAATCCTTAAATATAAAATTACAGCGATGTATTTTATAATGATTGGATTACTAAATGCCTCTTTGAAAGATTTAATAATCTCTAAATATAAAACTATTAAAATTATAGCGATGTATTTGACAGAATCGATAAGGATTCTGATTTTATCCCTAAATGCATCCTTTAAATAGGGCGTAATTGTTCGGATTGCATTCATCAATACATCGAATAAATATTTCATAATGATTTGTATTTGATTTATGGAAGATCTCTTTAGATAAGTTGCATTCAATGTTCTAGCATATGAAAAGCGAATTATGAAGAAATCAACCTTTTGTGTGTCATTGAAATTTAAGCTTTTCTAGCATATGTTCTAGACGTTTCAGATTGTGTTAATTGTTGGAAAGGGTTTCTTATTGGAGAAATCAATCCCTTAGTCATGCTATTATTGCCAGCATGAGCAATGTCAATGTCTGTGTAACCTGTCTTATATTGATGATTTAGGAATTTAATGTAGTGAAAGATACTGAAAGGTTTCTGGCTCAAAATTCCATGATTCTTCTCTTACATGTACTGTTGTATTTAACTCCAGTGCATTGTTAAATGTTACACAGCCTAACATTTTTTTTTTCTGGGTTTAAATTAATATTCTTTAGACTCTGTCAAGGAAGAAGATAGATGGGATGCTGATGATCCAGGAGTAAAGGAATTGGGAAAAAGTAAATGGTCAAATGATGCAGATGAGGAGGATATAGAACGGTCCAACCGTGCTAAAAAGGCTTCAAATGTTCTTTCTGGTCTAATCCAAGCATATACCAAAGGAGACAAATCTGTTAATTGGGGTGACCAGGTGTGCTTTCTAAGTGATAGTGTTTATAACATTACAGTTTCATATTTGTATGATTGGTACTTGCTTTTGTCATATGTTATAATCCACTATCTTGCCTACCTATATAAATCATTTCTGGTCATCTTGACGCCTACTGAACTAAGTCTAAGTTGGTATTGCATTGGTGCCTACTTAATTAACAGTGCAAGAACTGGGCAGGATGTTAATAAGTCTTTTAGGTTTTATGTATCAAGTGTAAAGGAAGCATTTACGAAGAAAATCCCCCCGAAAAAAAAGGAGCAAATACTAGTGGTACAAAGTTAAGATACATAGAACAGAAAGGCTATCTACTATCTTTTCATCTACAAGGGAACTTGTTAGCACACAGTTTCCACAGGATATATCATTTGATTTTTGAAAGAACCATTTTAACATAAGCTACATGGACTTCGAGTTTCCAATTTGAAATCCACTTTGGAACTATATAACAATGCTTATGTTGGTGAGCCATTTCTGGTTTCCTACATATTTTTCGCACAGTCACCACTGTTCACTTACATCTTACTGTACGGAATTTGTAGCATCAACTGAATATATGCTTGCCACTATGTCAGCGTGTGTCCATTTGGGTTTCATACAAGCTTATTTTTTGATCTCGTAGCTCTTTTGGTGCAGATTGGCAACAGTGGCTTCTCAATTGGTGCGAGTAGAAGGGCAAATGTTGTATCATTAGTAATTGGTCCTGGTGCTGGTTACAACTTGGTGAGTACTGAGTTGCTTATTTTGCTGCTTCATATTCAAACACTATCACATAATTAGCTTACAAGACCTATGACTCAAAGAACAGGATGCATGATTTCATATGACCATGACTCTTCGACTGCTATCTCTTGTTTGTAAAGTAATAAGTGGATCATACTTGTGTAGTATTTACCAATTACCAAACCCAGAAAGAAATGTATCAGAAATTGCTTCCAGGGACCTAGGACCCTGGATCCCCTTATCACTTAGTGATTCTCTTAGCTGATTAGAAGGTAAAATGTCAGGATAAACCATATATTCAGTTAGTTATCTTTGGTCCTACTTGCAGAAATCTAACCCGTTACCAGAAGAAGAAAATGAAGGTGCAAGCGATACAAGTTGGCAGTCAAAGAAGCGGAGTGTTTTTGAAGAACATCTTCGTGCAGAGCGTGCTTCTGAACGTGAATCCTTTAAAACTGTCGTTGACAGAAGACGTCAGAGGATTGTGGGGCTTGAAATGGATGATGATTTGCATTAATCTCAAATTAAGTTCTGCACATTTTTTGTACTTTAGAATTGTGTTGTTAAAAGTTAGTTGTATCATTTTTATTTGTACTATTATTATTAAATTATGCTCCAAACAAATTGAATAACTGGTGTACAACATAAGAAGGCAAGTTCTTTAATGTATTATATTATTACAGCATTGTTATAAATATTTGGCGCAGCTGTCTTCTGTTCTCCTGGGGTGTGGAGTTATAAGTTATGTGTCTGATACGTAGACTGCCAGATTGGCCATAGTCCATACTCAACTTTCACCGATCGTGCCTTTGTGGTGATGCTTTGTGAGGTAGTTAATCCAGTCTATGGTTGATAAGATCTTGCTATGTTCCGATCTATGCATGGACGTTTCAGGAGCTAAAAGGCATCATACCAAGTAAAATTTTACAAATGGTATGGTCTCTTAAAGAAGGCAAGAATCTAAGAAATAATGTGTATGCAATTTTTACAAATGGTATGGTTTCTTAAAGAAGGCAAGAATCTAAGAAATAATGTGTATGCAATTGCTTTAGCTTTTAGTTCTAACTAAACAGAATATCTATTTCAGATAAATATCCAAGCAATTGCAACTGGAGTTTGCAAAAAAACTTATTTTTTAACGTAATCAAAATTCAAATAGTTATTTGTGATGGTTTTTTTTTGTTTTGAGTAATGTATTTGTGATGTTTTGGTTCACTGCAATTTGAAGGAAGCAGGGAGAAAATTTGTTGGGGGAGGGGAAAAAAGAACAATTAGCTATTTTGGTCATCTAACTTTGCTCAAATTTTCATAGCTGTTATTCGGTACATTTTCGGTATGGTGTATTACGGTACATTTGCTTGTACCCCACACAATCTTCCACATGGACTCAAGTGAAAACTTGCTACCGGTTAGTCTAAAGTCAACAAAAATTTGCTCTTATTGTTTCTTGAATTTTGTCATCCATATAACAATTTTGTCATCCATACAGCTGCTTGTCATCCATATAACAATTTTGTCATCCATACAGCTGCCACCTGTATGTTTGACTGAAAAACTAAAAAAAACAATAAAAATTGCATAACCGGTTACCAAGTTGTCCTAGTCACATTGTGTGGACGAAAATGCTGCTCGCACCGTAATGTACTGAGTTAAAATGTATTGAATAAATGGCTAAATTTTCAGTTGAGTCCTTAAAGTTTGAAGTGGTCAATTTGGTCCCAAATCTTTCGAAACCTTCGCAAAATGGTTGTTTCCAAGCATTTAACAAAGTTGTCCAGTAGCAGTTAATTATCATATGTGGTTTACCCAATTGCCTAGTAGTTATATCTGAAATGAAAAACCTTGAGTTGAACAATATCAAAAAGAGAAATGCTAGCATCACAGATCTGTGATGCTTAAACATCAAAAAAATTATTAACTTCCCTCCCTTATATTTTGGTATTTCATAAACTGCCACGTATGATAGTAAACTACCACTGGGCAACTCGGTTAAATGCTTGGAAACGGCCAAACCATTTTGCAAACGTTTCTAAAGATTTGGGACCAAATTGACCAGTTTAAACTTTGATGACTCAACTAGAAATTTGGGCAAAGTTAGAGGACCAAAATAGCTAATTGTTCGGGAAAAAAATATCAATAAGCAAAGAAGTTTAATAAATATATAAAATTACACAACTTACAGTGATCTCATTCATCAGGATCACCATGCATTTACAAACTACCTTTTCCATTCTCCCAATGGCTTCTCTCACTCACAAACACTACAACAACAGCAACCAGTAACTGGTCTCAACCTTACTAGTCCTTCTGTTGTGAGTTGCTTACCAGTTATGAAGTCAGACTAACTATGATAAATACATAATTAACAAGCTTTTTTATCGACACAATTAAGAGAACCAGCAAAACGAGTAAGCCTGGTCACGCAAGCCCCAGGTTTAGCACTAATCATCTCATCATCTGTATATGGTCTGTTCTTGCTTGGGTTCCCTGATTGAACAAAGAAGGCACCATTCATCATCAGGTCACCCTCAGATCTCCATGTCCATTTTTGCCACTCACTTTCTGCTGCGTAATCCCTCTTTGTAATCTGTACCGCAATCACAATGTAAGTAGAACCATATGGCCAAAAGTTTCAACAAAATTTAAGAAGACAGAAACATATATATAGATTGTTGAAGTACCTCTTTGGCAAAAGGATTTGGAGGAGCAATATAGCGGTTTCCCTGACTAATAATAGTAGGATGCATGCTACCACCAATAGCATACATTTGCCAATGAGTGTAGTCATTGTTAACAACATGGACAAACCCCCATCTGCACCTAGGCATTCTCTGCACTAACCCTTTTCCGAAGTGATTGAATGCAACTGTGATTTGCATTATTGAATCCTCAGAGTAACTATCACTTGCACCAAACAACATCACCTGCACAATTAGCTCATTCAATCAATCAATTATACTGTTAAATATCACTGGATTCTCAGGACAAAAATGCGAGTTTCAATTTCAATACCTCATTGTGGTTGGTCATGTGACAGTTGGAGACTGTAATTGCAGTAGATCCTTGAACAATATCAACTAGACCATCTTTACAGTTTGACATAGAGATATGATCAACCCAAATATTTGTTGATCCGAAGATAGATATACCATCGCCATCGCTTGCTGTTCTAACACCAACATGACCAACAGAGTCTCGGATCATACCACCATTACCAGCATGGATATCATGAATATGAAGACCATGAATAATAACATTATCAACAAACTGTACTGTAATTCCTGCACCATGAGCTATATGAATATTAAAGCCCCGAGCGTCAATTGTTTTGTTACTTGTAACAATCAACTCTTCACTTAGCCTAATCATCATGCTATGCCCAAATATGATCCAAAGTGGTCCAGGTTGGATAACAGCATGACGTAAAGTTCCTGGCTTTGGGTTAACTAGATTGGTATCAGATGAATCTGTCACCATATAGTAAGTACCATTTTTGCCACCAGTTGTTTTGCGACCAAAGCCAAGTACACAGCTAGCAAGTCTTTTGCGGTCTGCAGCCCAGTGTTTTCTACATCTCCAGCAACGGTCAATTGGGTTTGTTGCCCTGCATGGCAAGTTTTTCATTTTTCCTTGTAAGCCTCTTCTTGTATTGTTGCTTCCCTCCAATGCCCTGCACCACAGAACAACTTGTTTAGTTGAATCATCACAAATCCATTGTTTCCCAAATTTATTTAAACAATCATTGTTGATCATGAAAATTTGTTACGTTGAATACAATGGGCAAGGTAATGTACTTGACATTATTCTACATTGCCACTCTCATCTTCAGGTTCACCGTAGAATGCATAAGCTAGTGACTGCAAATATTCCTTACCATGGCATTTTAAATCGAAGATGGTGCACATGAAACTCTTTGTAAAACGTATACCGGTTCATAAATCATTAATCAAGTAATTTAGAGAATGAACTTACATGCGAACATGATTGTTTAAATGCTCAGTAACATTCTCGGGATTAGGATGATAAGCTTTCAGTGCATTCTTCCTAGCTTCCTTAGCTCTTTGTTGCCATACCTCATCAAAATGACCAATGTTGGCCCTCACCATCTGGGCCATTATTGCCAAAAAGAAAACAAATAACAGTTTAGGCATAATTGCCTCCATTTTTCTTAACTAAACACCTTCGTCGGTTTTCGTTTTTCTTCTTGAATCTCTTTCTTAGTAAACTAGGGGATTGGTGATGGCCAAGGTCCCCTTTTTTTCTTGCAAAAGTTTAAGACCCTGCCAAACCAAGCAAATATTCTTACACACAAATTTTGGTTTGCTTGATTAACAGAGAATCTTAAAAACTATTTGCAGATTTATTTAAATAGAAGAGTTGAGAGGTTAAGAGAAGAGAAAGGAACTCCTTTTAAGATTAATGGTTTAACCTTTCTAAGTTCCATGTTTACTAAATTTGAATAGTTCAACTTTATATTTGGACCCTTTTGTTTACTTATATTTGGACCCTTTTGTTTACTAAATTTGAATAGTTCAACTTTATATATATTGAATGAATGAAATCCTAATATTTTGGCATGTGGCACATTGGTCTATGTTTGATAAATAAAATTCAGGCTAATTTGGTTAATTATAGTAAGTAAGACTAGCTATTGCATTCAAATCTTTCAGAAGATTAACATTAACAAACTCTGTACCATAAAAAAAAAAAAAGAAACCTTGATGATCATTCATCTTATCTGAGCTATGTATGTCTGAATTTCAGTGGTTTTGGGTAAAAGTTGTCTTTGACATTGTTAAGGCTTTGTTAAAGCATAGTAATTATTTGTAAAAGGCTTTGAACATATTCTGTGCAATTAGCAGAACCATCTAAAACCTCTACTTCAAATAGTTGTTTAATTTACTGTGACGCGCGGTTCTGCAAAAAGCTTAACTATGGTGGCAAATGCTATGATCCTATCTAGAACATGGACACAATCAAACCAAATAATTAATTAAGCATGCAACATGCGGATATTCGATACATAAATAACTTTTCTATAATCCAAGAGCTGGAACTGTGTAACCTTCCATCCTTGTGGTTCAACAATCAACACCTATGATTAGAGATTTAGAGTGACATTCGAACCACATTATTCGTCAACTTACATGTTTTGTCTAATAATAGTGCTGCTGTGCAGTAAGTACTAGATCGTTTTTCCTATGAACTGTAATACCATACTCTTCCTCCATGTCCAAATCCTTACCATCCATACCATCTGGCAATGCCCAATCAAATCTATTTAGTAAATTTGCAAGGGTAAATTCTATGATAGATGTTGCAAAAAGGATTCCAGGGCACCCTCTCCTTCCAGCTCCAAATGGGATCAACTGAAAATCTTGTCCTTTGAAATCAACTGAAGTACTATTACCATTCAAAAACCTTTTTGGCCAAAATTTCTCAGGTTCTTCCCATGACTTTGGATCTCTTCCAATTGCAAACGCGTTGATTATTACAGTTGTCTTGGCAGGAATATCATAGCCCTGTATTTGTACCTTCTCCATTGATTCACGGGGCACTAATAATGAATTTGGAGGGTGTAACCTTAACGTCTCTTTGATCACTGATTTCAAGTAGTGCATTTCATCTATATCGCTATCATGTATTGTTAGTTTGCCTCTAACAACTTCTCTCACCTCCTTTTGAACTTCTTGCATTATACTAGGGTGCCTTATAAGCTCAGACATAGCCCACTCAAGGAATACAGACGTGGTATCAGTTCCAGCAGCAAACATGTCCTGCATAAAGTAAAAGGAAGAGAGTCAATAAATACGATTTTACTATTATATATGTTCGTGCCAATTGGGGATAGATGTTTGGTTGATGACCCTATTCCTATGCTTTTATCTTATGCATCAAATGATATGAAGTTTCAATTGGAAACCAAAATGCATAAACAGAATTTAGGCAAAGTCACAAGTCTAATAACCAAGAAAATGTCATAGCTCATAGCGGCTGACTTGCAGGCGTCTGTGGGAGGATCTTGAGAAAGGAGGAACAATTTAATGTCCATGAAATTGTATGAGTAAGCCACATCACGTCACATAAGGGATATCATGGAAGTATGCAATACAGAGAAATACCAAATGTGTGCAGGGAGACTAATCGGCCGAGGACCAGAAGTGTACTTTGCGCCTCCCATTAGTCTAACACTAGCTAGCTAGCTGATGAGAATAACTGAAGAAGACAGGGATGGATTGATCCCACCCCGGCCTGACTATCTTTAGCACAGACTAGAAGTAATGTAGTGCTACCATACCATGTCGTAGTTCTTTTTCAACAATTAATAAAACAAAAACCCAGATTAAATTTTGCCAAAAAAAAAAAATATATAGTCCATGTTTGATCTTACCAAGATAATGGCTTTAGTGCTATCTCTTGCCAAAGAAATTTCAAGATCGTTGTCACCCTCTTTAGTCCCAAGCAAAATGTCTACAAAGTCTTCTTCTTCATTCTCACCATTGCAATGAACACCTTTTCTTCTTTTCTTCTCTATATGTTCTTCAACTACTTGATCTATGAAAGAATCTATGTCCCTAAGATTTTTTTCAACCCTTGCATTTAAACCATTTAGATAATTCACCCATGCTAGTGAAGGTATAAAGTCTCCCACATTAGTAACACCTAATAAATATACAAACTCTTTCAACATGCCTTTAAACTTCCTCCCAATCTCCCCTTCATTGTACTTCCTGCCGAAAGCAACCCTACAAACTACATCATTTGCGAGAGTAACAAACATATTGCTTAAATTGACTACAGAAGTGGACAAAGAGAAATCATTGATCTTATTCACCAGTAAAGCCACCTCTTCCTCTCTAACAAAGCGAAAGGACTGCACCTTCTTAGCACTCAAAAGTTGTAAAACACATACCTTACGCACTTGCCTCCAATATTCTCCATAGGGTGCAAAAGCTATATCCTTTCCGTAAGTTAATCGTTTTGCAAATTTAACTTCAGGTCTACTTGAGAATACATGATCATAGGTCTTCATCACATCACGAGCGATCTCAGCAGATGAGACCACTACAGTTGGTTTACTACCTAGATGTAATAACATTATGGGGCCATTGTTTTCAGCAAGGGACTTTAAAGCCCGACGAAGAGAACCATGTAGTTGGTGAAGGTTTCCTATAATCGGAAGCTTTGTTGGAGATGGGGGTAGTTTGCATTTGTTGGTTTCAGACCTGTTGAACCTCTTAGCCAAATATAGAAAGAGAAAGAAGAGGATAACATAGAAAAAATTGGGATGAGCTTGTTGTTGGTATAGCCATTGCATGAACTGATGATTCATTTTTCAGTTGTTGACTTGTGAAATGTGAATCTTCTGAAAATGGATGCAACCTTTTATAGAGATATATGGTCTTTGGTAAAATATATATATTTTTTCTTCCAAATGCACAAACAGTGTCTTTCAATAATTCTCTTTTATAGATATCTCATATAAACGTTTTTATCATTGTAAATTAAAAATAAAAAAAGGCCAACATATATATATAGATGTCATTATAGCTTGCCGATCAACCAAATTAGCAAAATGACCCAAAGGGAATTCGAATTTCAAAGCGTGAAGAGAGGCAGGAATCATGCATGCAGTTGGTGAAGGTTTCAAATAATAATGGAAGCTTTCTTTGAGAATGGGGTAGCTTGCATTTGTTGGTTTCGAATGTGTTGAAACTTTTTAACCAAAAAAAGGATAGGATAGAACAAGTTTGCATGATGAGCTCTTGTTGCTCCATTTAAAGCTGCATTCTAAATATCCTAATTATTAATGCTAAAATACAAACCAATCAATTATTTTGTAAACTAAGACTGTTTGATTGTCATACCTCCCCCACAGCCTCACCTCCTCTTTCCTCTGTTATTTATTACTGTTTTCTTGAAAAAGAACGTGAAACGCACCCATTCGAAATTTTTGGAGGGACAGGTCTCTTTCTCAGTTTCTCTATCAGCAGCAGTGCTTCCAGAAAAACCTGTCAGAAACTACTGTCTAGCGGCAGTGTCTGTCTGCCATCATTTCAGAGTTTTTTCCTAAGAAATAGAACACATGCTATATGTCGTTGGAAAGTTAGAGAAGTCTACGTTCCAACCCAAAAGACGGATCGAGATTCCGATCACCAAGCACAAAGTTATGGCCATCAGCTTACTACAGGGTGTTAAGACTAAACAAAACCCAACAGCCTCTCCAAATTTCCACATTAAAAACCCACATGAACATACTATTATTATTTTTATTATTTTTATTTTTTTTTCTAGATAGGATCATAGCATTTGCCACCATAGTTAAGCTTTTTGCAGAACCGCGCGTCACAGTAAATTAAACAACTATTTGAAGTAGAGGTTTTAGATGGTTCTGCTAATTAGCCTTTTAATTACAAATAATTACTATGCTTTAACAAAGCCTTACCAATGTCAAAGACAACTTTTATCCAAACCCACTTTCAGACATACAAAGCTCAGATAAGATGAATGATCATCAAAGGTGTATAAGTTTCGGACTATATTGCCTGGTTGTTCAAACACATGCCAGGTTTAATTTTCTGCAAGCACTGCTGCTGCAGGACAACCCTTCAGGTCATAGTCAAGCTCAAGTCTTGTCTTGTTGAACCTCTTTTGTTGTGTTGAAAAATTGACCAATAATGACCACTAACTTCTTCCTTTTAGAGAAGAACTTTTCAAACTAGGTTTGGTAGTGAATGAGAAGAGGGCTTGTAGTGAGAAATTATTCACATCTATCTTCCTTATACATTTTTTATGTTCACTTTTTATCGACAAAAATAAAAGTCAAATTGGTGATCATGAAAAGGAACTTTATTGCGAAGTTTGAGTGCTTAGAGCATATCTGAGTATAAACTTTGGGAGTATGTGTGGTTAAGGCCGGGGAAAGCTAGCTAGCTAGTGCTAGCCATGCATATGTTCTTCTGGAAAATATTAATGAGAGCTTTGATCATCTGCAGTCAATGCAAGTTGCATTAAGGATCCATTTTACATGCAAAGTCTGATCTCAAGTTTGCAACATGATTCAAGGGTGTAGAGAAAAAGCAGAATGAGATGAAATTCCTTCAATTCAAAGAGAAAATCAATGCTATTCCCCAGTGCAATTCCATCTCAAAGCAGTGTTGAAAAGCTGAGTAGTACTTACAACTTTCAAACTTGAGATGGAGACCAGTGCCAAAAGATGATCCCATGATTGTATTATATCCGTTTAAGGTGTAATTACTGCGTGCTTTTAATGGATTGTAACATTATTGTTAATTAAAACTATATTCCCAGTCATCATGCACCTTTATATTACTTATACTTGGGGAAGCTTAGACTGAGACAGACAGCATATTACCAAAAAGTAGAGAGCTGAAGTGCTTTATTGAAATGTTGGTTGCTTGCTTTTTGACACAAAAGGAGACCTTGGTTGGGTAGTGAATCTTATTACCATTTTTTTTTTTTTTGGATCTTAAGCATGTTTCTCTACTGATTTAGCTCTTCTCAACTACTACACCTATGTATGTTCTAATGTTCATAGAACCATAGAGTTTCACTTTCACTGGTTAATTTGACAAAGAAAAGAAGAACAATATGAATATTGTTAACTTGTTATTGCAATTTGCAAGGTCCACAATCCAAAAAGTAATTAAGTCCTGTTGGTTGATGATTTTACTTTATATGAAATTCGGTGGATATTATTTTAAGAAGAAAAGATCAAATATTAGGAGATGAAGAGAAAAAATAAAAATCCATGGTATATATGTAGATGAGATTCATTCCACATTTTGACGTGAGAATATAATTCATCTTGGTTAGATTAGAATATTAGATAGATCATAGATGCTATTAAAAATAACTTTTGATGCCAAAATGGAATATAAGAACTAACAAGTGAAAAAGGGATGCAAGCTTCTAAAAGGGATTATGCCTTTTACACCTTTTCTTCCTTGTTTCTTGCTTCTTGCTTCATTTTTTTACTAAGCCATGAAAACCACATTATCCTTCTGTTTCAGTGTTTCCATTAAAAAAAAAAAATGGCTACTAATAAGCAAAATACTTTAGATAATATCAGTATGTATGTCAGTAGGCAGCTTGTTGTACAGAACCTCTCCCCAGTCTGGTCAAGAGATTGCTATTTGCATACATACAAACTAAGGCCTTGAATACACTGTAGCTGGACTTCTTCAAAGTGGAAACCAGCCCAATAATAAGCCCAAGACCCAACCTGCTAACACTGGTATCAATATTCTCTGTTGGTCTATGGTTCAAAATGGTTGGTGTTGCACTGTTGCTTCCAGTAAGTGCAGTTGGTATCAAGATTTTATCTAGACTATACACTTTTAGGCATTTAGCATTGCTGAAATCTTAAGCTGTTTCTAAAGAAGTTGTACCAATGATATTTTTCCAGTTAATGCCTCATATCTTAATGTACTCCTAATCCACATTAGTGCACAACACAGATAATGCTAATCTCATATTCCAGAGAATTTTATATGTGTAGCTTACTTGTACGTGGGTGTGTACATCCAATCACAAAATGCCATGTGGCAATAATAATATAACCTAGTATAGGTTTAGTTAACTCTAGTGGGCTTGATCAGTTTTCCAACCACTTTATAGACACGTGGCATCATATGATTGGGTGTACACACCCACATAGAAGTTGGCTACGCATATAAAATTTTTTGCTCATATTCTCATGTATTGTTTTGGCAAAAGAAAAGTATTCCCCCATGTACTAAAAGTAAACCTTATGGAATATCATTAGTGTTAATGTTAATCTAAATAATTCCAACACAAGCAACATAGATAGATAGTGAAATTCACAAATTAGAAACCAAAACCAAGATGAGAATGTAAAGCAAAATGAAAAAAAAAAAAAAAAAAAAAAAAAATCCTCACCAATAACCTTCATGATAAAGAATAGAATCACATTCCCATTTCTTTATTTCTTTCTCTCTCTCTCTTCCTATTGTTTTGCCAGCATGCTTCAAACATTCTCCTGAAATTAAAATTAAAATAATAATAAAAAAATAAATAAAGCATTTCAATCACAACAAACAAACCCGCCACACCCGCAATCTCCCTCCCTTTTTTTTTCACTTTTCTTTCTTCACTCCAAAGTCCAAACAAAACCCAAAACTGGCCGGAAATCTTAAAAATTCCGACCAAAATGAAACAAAAATGACAACAACAACAACAACGACGACAACACCGCCGGCGACAAGAACAATTCGAAAACTAATTGTTGAAGTAATTGATGCAAGAGATCTATTACCAAAAGATGGACAAGGAAGTTCAAGTCCATATGTAATTGCAGATTTCGATGGACAAAGAAAAAGAACTTCAACAAAATATCGAGATTTAAATCCAGTATGGAACGAAATATTGGAATTTATAGTAACAGATCCAAAAACAATGGAATCAGAAGAACTTGAAATTGAAGTTTTTAATGATAAGAAGTTAAGTAATGGTGGTAGTGGTGGTGGTGGAACTTCTAGAAAGAATCATTTTCTTGGTAGAGTAAAGATTTATGGTTATCAGTTTTGGAAAAAAGGTGATGAAGGTTTGATTTACTTTCCTTTAGAAAAGAAAAGTGTTTTTAGTTGGATTCGTGGTGAAATTGGTCTACGTATCTATTACTTTGATGAAGTAATTGAAGAAACAGTTGAAACAACTTCACCGGGAAAACCAGAACCGATACCGGAAGAAGAGAAAAAAACTACTACTACTGTTCCGGCGGTGTTTGATTATTCACATCCATCGGAATTACCTCAAGAAACATCATATCTATTTCCTCCAATTGTTACTGTTGAAGAATCTTCTTTACCTCCTCCGGCGATGATGATGATGGATTCTCAACAACAACAACAACAACAACAACAACAACATCATGATGATCATCAACATCATCGGAATTTCAGTTATGTTCAACCAGAATCACAGCAGCAACAATTTCCGGCAGAAGTTCGAAAGATGCAAACAGTTGGAGGTATAGCGAGTACGACAGAAAGAGTTCGAATTATAAAGAAACCGAATTCATCAGAATTTGCACCAAGAATCATAACTGGAAGATTTACAGGTGAAAGTGAAAAATTTCAATCATTCAATCTTGTTGAACCAATGCAATATCTGTTTGTTCGAATTGTTAAAGCTCGTAATCTTATTACGAATGAAAGTCCATTTGTTAAGATTCGTACCGGAAATCATTTTATCCGATCTAAACCAGCGATTCACAGACCTGGTGGTGAATCACAACAACAACAACAACAACAACAACAACAAGGAAATGTTAATGTTATTACTGAGTGGCATCAAGTGTTTGCACTCGGTCAAAATCGGTCCGATTCAGGTAATTCGTCGACGTTAGAGATTTCTGTTTGGGATGGACCATCATCGGAGCAATTTCTTGGTGGAGTTTGTTTTGATTTATCTGATGTTCCGATTCGTGATTCACCGGATAGTCCATTAGCTCCACAATGGTATAGACTTGAAGGTGGTGAAGATCACCGAGTTTCCGGTGATATTCAACTCAGTGTTTGGATCGGAACTCAAGCTGATGATGCTTTTCCTGAATCATGGAGTTCTGATGCTCCGTATGTAGCTCATACTCGATCCAAAGTTTATCAATCACCAAAACTTTGGTATCTAAGAATTACTGTAATCGAGGCACAAGATCTTCATGTTTCTACTAGTGTTCCATCAAGTTTTGCTGCGGATGTTCGTATCAAAGCACAATTGGGTTTTCAATCTTCTAGAACAAGAAAGGGAATTGTGAATAATCACAGTTCTTCATTGTTCTGGAATGAAGATCTCATCTTTGTTGCTGGTGAGCCACTCGAGGATCAGTTAGTGGTATTGATTGAAGATCGTGGAAGTAAAGATACTATACTTCTTGGTCACATTGTTATTCTGTTGAGTTCAATTGAACAACGGTTTGATGAACGACACGTGGCTTCTAAATGGTATCCATTGGATTATAATAGTGGTGGTGGTGGTGGTGGAGGGTCTTATTGTGGACGGGTTCTTCTTCGGATTTGTTTAGAAGGTGGTTATCATGTGCTTGATGAAGCTGCGCATGTGTCTAGTGACTTTCGTCCGACTGCGAAGCAACTTTGGAAACCTGCAGTTGGAGTACTGGAACTGGGGATTCTTGGTGCTAGAGCCTTACTTCCAATGAAAACCAAAGGTGGAGGAAAAGGATCAACAGATGCTTATTGTGTGGCCAAGTATGGAAAAAAGTGGGTTAGAACCAGGACCATTCCTGACAGTTTTGATCCTAGGTGGAATGAGCAGTACACATGGCAGGTTTATGACCCTTCAACTGTACTTACGCTTGGCGTTTTCGACAATTGGCGGATGTTTGCAGATGTGGCAGAAGAAAAACAAGATTACCGCATTGGAAAGGTCCGAATACGTGTATCTACACTGGAGAGTAACAAAGTGTACACAAATTCATATCCATTGATGGTGTTGTCAAGATCAGGGCTGAAGAAAATGGGTGAAATCGAGTTAGCTGTCAGGTTTGCATGCCCAATTTTGTTGCCAGATACATGTGCAGTTTATGGGCAACCAATGTTGCCTCGAATGCACTACATTCGTCCTCTTGGTGTGATACAGCAGGAAGCATTGCGTGTTGCTGCGACAAAGATGGTTGCAGCATGGCTTGTTCGCTCTGAGCCCCCACTCGGACCAGAGGTAGTCCGTTACATGCTTGACGCAGACTCACATACATGGAGTATGCGTAGAAGCAAGGCGAATTGGTTCAGAATACTGGCAGTGTTGGCTTGGATCATTGGACTTGGTAAATGGTTAGATGAAATCAGAAGATGGAAGAATCCAGTTACCACAGTACTAGTTCATGTCTTATACTTGGTGCTAGTTTGGTACCCAGAGTTGATAGTCCCAACTGGGTTCTTATATGTGTTTATGATCGGGGTTTGGTATTACAGGTTCAAACCCAAAGTTCCAGCTGGAATGGATATAAGGCTTTCACAAGCAGACAGAATTGATCCAGACGAGCTCGATGAAGAGTTTGATACAATACCAAGTTCAAAACCGCCAGAAATAATCCGAATGCGATATGATCGGTTAAGGATGTTGGCTGCAAGAGTACAAACTGTATTAGGGGATTTTGCGACACAAGGGGAGAGAATGCAGGCTTTGATTAGCTGGAGGGATCCAAGAGCTACTAGATTGTTTATTGGGGTTTGTTTGGTAGTTGCTCTGGTGTTGTATGTGGTGCCTCCTAAAATGGTAGCAGTGGCTCTTGGATTTTATTTTCTGAGACACCCAATGTTTAGAGAGCCAATGCCACCAGCTAGTTTGAACTTTTTTAGGAGACTTCCAAGCTTAACTGATAGGTTGATGTAATAGAGTACAGGATGGTTTATGTTCTAGCTGCTACTTGCGCGCACCAAAGGATCTTCTCTGTTTTACCTTATTTTTTCACCCATGTTTTTGAAGATAGTTGATCGATACAAATAATATGAGAGACAGAGAGAACTGCTTGTTCAATTTCAATGGGTCTGATTACGTTCTAATGAATTTGATTACCACAGTTTTATTACAGTTTAAATGTAACAAAAAGCTATTGATAGGTGACTAAAAATCATTGTTGAAGAAATAAACTGGCAGACATTTCATGACCATTCTATGCCATCCAAAATTGTTCACTGATATAATCTTCTGTTTCTGAAGAGCAAAATTCATACTCTAATGTGGAATATGACAGTGCTGAATATTGCTTATATGAATGCAATGGGTATAAATGACGAGAAAAAACCAGATCATTATATAAATCTTAAATACAATAACAACGTACATCTAAAAAATTCAAATCATTATAACTGTTTGTAAAGAGATCCATATGTATGAAGTAAAAATAAAAAAGCAAACATCAAGAGTTAAAGTTCTGAATAATTTGTGTATATTCAAAAACAGGATAAGGTAGACCTGCTTTCTTCTTGTTCTCGTTATCTTAGTTATAGGTGCATTTTCTTTTCCACTGCTCTTATTTTTTTCGTATCTTTATTATAGATAAGGCCTCGTGGAAGTGATAAACTGTGACTGCCTGGCTTCCCTAATGCTTCACTGTCCGGCCTTGCCGTTTTCTGTTGAGTCTCCACTCTCCACCCTGCAAAAGAAAGACATATGGATATACCCTGTATGCAGAGCTCTGAAATGTGGTGGTTGCTGATAATGTAAAAATGGAGATCTGTCTCGATGGGTAGGTTATCAAAAATTACTGCATCATATGCACCATTTTCCCTGCATCATCATATGCACCATTTTTCTCTAGCTGATTCTAAGTAGGCGGCGGTTGGACTACAACATGTTCTTAGTGCTTTTAAGTTGTGCCGTGTCTGCTAATTTATGCTCCCTAGTTGATGGCTCTTGGTACAACCAAATTGGATCAAAACATTGCAATGATCGTGTATCCGGATACTGTATGTCCATAGATAGTTGGGATGATCAAAGTTCTCCCCAGTGCGACGGCTGGAAATAATTACTATTATCCCAGTTTTGGGATTCATTTATCATCATAGAATTCATCCTAAATTCCTAATTCCCTCCCAAGCCCTCTTTTCTCATTCTCTGTCCTACTCCTGTTGGTCCCTAGACTGATGAATTTTTCTATTGCATCACTAGTACTAATTGAAACCGGCACTAAGTTGTTTGACATCAATTTTGTGACATTGGATGTCCATGGTTATCTCGCCTTGAGTTCATTGTTAGGAAAACCTCGTTGTACGCGCGTCGTCCCTAGTCCTTCTCTTCGCGTCAAGTTTGTCAAAAGTGAGTTTTTGGGTTTAGGACGTACGTACCTAGTTAGGACGTACGTACGTCATGTTAGGCAGCAAACATGTTTTGGTCAGGACGTACGTACCTAGTTAGGGCGTTCGTATGTCCAAGCAGGCAGCGAACTTTTACAGTGTGGGGACGTACGAACGTTGTTTCGACGTACGTACGTCCAATATGAAATCTGTCAATTTCAGCCCATTTTCTCTTGTTTCAAACCCTAACTATATATAGGGTTTTCTACCAAAGAACAAACCAGTTCTTTGGCCGTCCAATTCATCTCTAGTCTTGGAGTTTGTTTAGGTTTTGGTTTAGGTTGTTTTGGTGATTGAACTCTTCTTCTTCTTCTTCCCCATTCATCTTCTTCTTCCTTCTTCCCTATTCATCTTCTTCTTCCTTCTTCCCCATTCATCTTCTTCTTCATTATTGGTTATATTGATTTAGCTTCGAGTCTTCTTGTGTGTTCATCAAGAAGTCGAGTATCCTTGTGTGTTCATCAAGGAACTCTGGTGTAAGCTTGTTTCATAGTTCGGCTTCGAGTCTTCTTGTGTGTTCATCAAGAAGTCGAGTGTCTTGTGCGTACATCAAGGTGCTCCGGTGAAGTCAAGGTGTTAGAGATAACCAGTAGTGTCAACTCGCAGTGATTGCAGGTAGTTGATAGGTTTGTACATCTCTTTTTATCTAGTGGATTTATTTGTTGTCGCGAGGACAACCGTGGACGTTTCCCATATTGGGTTTTACCACGTTAAAAATTCTTGTGTGTTATTTACTTTCTGCATATCGTTTGAGTTGTTTGAATATTGAACTGTTAGATTAGCACTATTTGTTTTTCTCAATTGGTATCAGTCGCTGGGGGCTGGTTAAGGAGCGTCAAGGCTCACGCTAACGATCCTATGAGTGCAATGATGGTTCATGAGTCTGGTCATAATAATTTTATTGCTAAATCGTCTAAATCTACAAAACCAAAATCTGATTTTGAAAAGGATGATAATTTGTATGTTGTTAGCAATAGTGATTGGGCTCTTCTTTACAGACTTTCTGCAAAAGAATGTGAAAGATTACAAAAAACTAATATTGATTTGCAGGAAAAATTTAATAAAGCTAATTGTAATGTGTCTACTATTTCTGATAATGTTTGTTTTGAAGATAATGGTGTTTTGCAGACTAAGGTTGATTCTCTAGAACAACGACTCAGACATTGTGCAGAGGACTATATGCTTCAAGGGGAAGTTTATGAATCCAAAATTGAAAATTTGGAAAAGGCTAATCTTTCTTTGCAGGATAAAATTGAGATTCTTGAAAAACAGATTTCTTGTGCTGCAGATGATACAATTTCTATTTCTCAATTATTTGACAAAGAAAAACTTGACTTGTTATGTAGAATTGCAGCTTTAGAGAAGGCCAATCAGGAGGTCGATGAGAAATACAAATCTCTATTGGTGGAGTATGAGGTAACAAAGAACGATTTAACGTCTACTCAACTCCAATTGCAGGTTTTGGACAAAACTAGATTTGATTCTCATATTGATAGTTCTACTAGTTCATCTAGTGTGATTACTCCTGTAAAATCTACTAGTTTGCCTGCCCTTTTGCCTACCCCACCTATTGAGACTAGACTTAATGCTACTAATTTTCAGCATGTTTCTCGTAAGAATTTTAAGTCTAAGGTTAATGGTAAGGCTGTTTTTACTGATAAGCCATATTGTTCTCATAATGGAGGTATAGGTTTTGTTAAGGCACCATGTCACAAATACAATGGTGACATACATGTTTCATCTTCTACCACCACATCTTCTTATAAGAATTCTTTGAGTAAGTCTAATGTTTTTCATTGTTCTTATTGTGGTAGAGTTGGTCATTTGGATAGCTTTTGTTGGGATTTTGATCAACATGTTTCATCCTATTCTCGTGTTCCTCATCGTTATAATCATGTTGATTCTAATGTTCCTTCTTGTGCATTTTCTAGACCTTGGAATTATAATGGTTCTCATCACAGGTTTAAGAAAAACAGGTATTCCAACAAAAGGAAGTCTAAGACTAAGGTGGAATTAGTTAAGGACAAGTGTATTGCAAAGCGTGTTAAGGGAAAATCTCATATCTTTTCACCTCCCAAGGTGTGCACGCCTAGTGTTAAACATGTATGGGTAAGAAAGGATAAGTTGAAGGTTTTTCTGGACTTGCAAAGGTCTGGTGGTGTCCCATATTTGGGATGATGTGGTTTGTTTCTAGCTTTGTGTTATTTGAATTGCATATTTCTCTAACCACATAGGCTATTTGTTTGGTGTTTCTACTTTTTATGCTTTATTTGTTTAGCTTGCAGATCATGTTGCATGTCTGAATACATTGTTAATAAAAAAAAGGGTTGTTGGTTATTCCTTCTATTTTTTTTGTTTTTATTTATTTATTCCATGTATGTGTTGTTGGATGCATCTTTTCTGAGATATTGGTTTAATTCAATTGTCTTAAATAAGTTGCAATATGTTTGGGTGTTTTCTCTTTCTGAACTCTTAAGTATGTTTTGGTATGTATCATGCATTTTTCCTCGCTTGTTTGCACAGTGCACGGCATGCTTGCATGATGGGAGTTTTTGGAAACCACTTACATATTCTTTGAGCTCATAGAACTTCTCTATCTCTCGAGTATTTATGTTATCTTGAGCTATCTCTCCTTTGTTTTGGTTAATGTTCATCTTGTTGTTCGTGTTATTGAGCATTCTTATCTTCCTCTTAGAACTCTTGTTAGTGGTCAATGACTCACTTTATCCCCAGCCATTTGATTGTCTTTAAAGCAATATCAGTTGGCTAAGAACCCGTTGGGGTTGTGAGGGTCATGCTCTGACGGATGCACTCAAGAGATGTTAGTTCTTGTGTTGCACGTTATCATGGTATTGCACTTCTTGAGTTTGTGTTTGTCAAAAAGATGTAGGCTACACCCTACCCTCGTGTATTTGAAAAGATGGAGGCAAAAATTCCTCCCACGCGGGAATGACATTAGAGTGATGTAGACTAAACTCCACCACATGCGGCAATATAAAAATCCAAGCGCATGTTCATTGTTTTTATGTAAGACATACAAAGTTTATATTCTTCTGCCTTTTGGATGTCTTGGTTTTCATTTGAAAGATCATATTTATATTCGTTTGCCTTCTACTCATAACGTTTGTTTCAAAGGGGGTTGAAGTTTGTTTCTTCTATGCTCACTTACTAATCGTATGTCTCTTGTTGATGGTTCTATATTCTAGGTCTTCAAAGGGTGTGTTCTAGTGGTGAACTTTATCTCTCTTTATGCATTGCATTGCATCTACACACCGAGGTTTAGTTTATGATGCACTTCAATTCTCTTAATTGTTCAATATTTTGTTTATCCCAACATATTGCCTCTTATTTTTGTACGGATTGGGATTGGCTACTGTTTTTGGAAGTTCATGATGTGTTCCTCTTCACTTCTATGGTACATCGGTTATTTTCCTTTTATCTTCTTATTATGGTTTGTGTTATTAGTTATTCGGTTTGTTTTTCTGTTATTAAGGTTAGTTCTCTATTGTTAAAAAAAAAATTAAAAAAAAAAAAAGATAAAAAAAAAAAAAATAAAAAAAAAAAAATTAAGTACGTACGTCGTTAGGACGTTTGTACGTTCAGGGAGGCAGAACGTTTTTCTCCTCTAACGTACGAACGTTGTTTGGTAGTTCGTACGTTGAACCAGGCAGATGTTTTTTTTTAGTGTTTTCTAACATTCTTCGATTGGTTCCTGTTCTGGGTATGCAGGACATGCCTCCTAAGCGAGCTCGGACTACTCCCACCAAAGACACACCCAGTTCCAAGGGTGCTTCGTCATCGGGCACACGTCCTCCTCGTGCTCAAAGGAGTAGAGGCGCCATTCCTTCGGATTCTTGTAGATGTTCTTGCTGAAAGTGTTTATGGCTTACCCTATTTTGGTTCCATTCCTTGGTAATTCTTTTCAGTCGATGTTTCATTGACATACTAAGGTCAGATTGTTAGTAATATTTGGTTTTACACTTCATGCTTTCTATTTTTGTCATTGGATCACATGTGTTTGATGTGATTTCTCAAGGTAATAGTTCTCAATTTGTTTTAAGAAGGCTGCAAGGTATGCATAAGCATATTTTGGTGATGAAATCATGTTATTGGTGTATTCGTTTGTCATGATTTATATTGATTCATGTTTTCTCATAGGTTCTCATCATACTTTTCTATGTTGGGATAATATTCTTGAATTACCTTGTTGGCTGGCTGGTGTTTGATTAAATGCTTATGAGACTTGCCTATCCTCTTACTGTTGCTTCTTGTGCCTGGTTGATCCTATTTTTTCCTGCAATAGGTTTGATTAGATGTGTTCTTGGTAGTCTTCTGCAATAATCCTCATGCAATGGTTCTGGGCTACCACTGTTCTACTTTGGGATGCATATGCTCAGTTTGGTCATCTATTGTTAGCAATTCTCTTATATTGACTCTCTAATCCTTCTGACAATGTATGGCATGTCATCGGAGTCTTAGTGTTCTGGCAGGCAGGAAATTTGCTCTGAAGTTGGATTGTTGTTTTGTGACTTGGTGACATCGATAATCCTTGCTCATTCTTCAGTTAAAGCATTTTTTTATGAGCTTGATGATTGCTTATCTTGTTTGGCATATGTTAAACAAATTTTTGGGTTTCACTAGGGGTGGGCTTACAGGTTTATTCCTTTTATGTCTCTATTCCGTTGTGTTTGGGATAATATTTTCTTCTCCTTGTTTATAAGATTCTCTAATTCTTTTTTGTGGTCGGATGAGTTGTTTCAGGAACATGTAGAGATTGGATTTCCCCATGGATTCTCAATGGATTTTCTTATACTTTACGTATCTCTTCCTGCAGATACTCATATTCCTGTAGTTTTGTCATGGGATATTGTTGGATGTGTCTAATATGCATGGTTTCCCTATTCTCTTTCATATCTCCTACTAACTATTGTTTATCTCTTCTTCTTTCTCTTTTCGGATATTCTTTTTCTTGCACATTTCTCACAGGTTTGACTATTTGGTTCTTGGTCATTATTGTACCTTCCCAATTTCATCAGGTTTGGTATTTCTTCCTTTTTGTTTGTTTGATCTTTTTCTCTAGATAACTTGCTACTATGAAGTCGTTTCTCTGGAATCTATCTCAGGTGGTTATGGTCGGTTGTTTAAAGTGATATTCTAGTGAATCATTTGTTCCGATTGTTGGTGTCCTGACTCTTTCTTCTATGTATAGGTTTCTCTTGGTTTCTATCAGGGATTCATGTTATGTTTTCTTTTCTTCCCTCTGTTACCTATATAAGTATTCAGTGTCTTTTCACTATCTCTTTCTTATCTCGTTTTGGTTCTTATCTAATCTCCTTTCTTGTGTCTGTGTTGGTACTCTTTCTTCTTCATTTATATGCCTAGATCTCTCTCATGTCTTTTAGTTTTGTGTGACATGGATTCCAGATTTATGGTATGACTTGGTTCTTTGTGTGTTTCAAATACCCTCATTTGGTTTGTTTGTTCTAGGTGCATCTTTCTCATATGCATTGCATTTAGGTGACGCTTTTGTTTAGGGAGAGAATTCTTTGTATTGACATCGTGTTAACAAGTGTTTATGTTATGGCTTCCGTTGCATATCCTTTTTGTTGTTAACATGATTGTTCTCTTTCTTTTCTTCTTTAATCTTATTTGTTATGGTTTGGTATTTTTTTCTTTTCTCTTTCTTTTGTTACCTTGCTTCATTTGTGACAAAATGGGGGAGATTTATGACTCTAATACTAACATTCGTTTCTTCCTTTGTTAGTGTATTCTTGGGTCATGTTGCATGTATGCTACAAGTATGGGGGAGTGAACGTGTTGATGTTTAGAGGTTGTACAGTTTTGGGTCATGTTTCAAGTATGCTACAGTTATGGGGGAGCTCGAGTGTCAAACTTTGGAGCTCATGAAGTATGGGGGAGTTGCTCGAGGAACTTCTGTTGGCTCTTTGATTGTTTCAGAATTTCTTGTTGCTTCCGTTCGGTCTCTGATGGTTAAAGCGTATTACTCAAGCTGGATATCATGTGTTGGTGACTCGGTATGTATTCTACTATGAGTGTTTTTGTAGGCATGTTTTATAAATGCCATGGTTTGGGTTTGTAAGCACGTTTTATAAGTGCTATTAGAGTCATAGGTTTTTGTCACAAAATCAATGTCAAAGGGGGAGATTGAAACCGGCACTAAGTTGTTTGACATCAATTTTGTGACATTGGATGTCCATGGTTATCTCGCCTTGAGTTCATTGTTAGGAAAACCTCGTTGTACGCGCGTCGTCCCTAGTCCTTCTCTTCGCGTCAAGTTTGTCAAAAGTGAGTTTTTGGGTTTAGGACGTACGTACCTAGTTAGGGCGTGCGTACGTCATGTTAGGCAGCAAACATGTTTTGGTCAGGACGTACGTACCTAGTTAGGGCGTTCGTACGTCCAAGCAGGTAGCGAACTTTTACAGTGTGGGGACGTACGAACGTTGTTTCGACGTACGTACGTCCAATATGAAATCTGTCAATTTCGGCCCATTTTCTCTTGTTTCAAACCCTAACTATATATAGGGTTCTTTACCAAAGAACAAACCAGTTCTTTGGCCGTCCAATTCATCTCTAGTCTTGGAGTTTGTTTAGGTTTTGGTTTAGGTTGTTTTGGTGATTGAACTCTTCTTCTTCTTCCCCATTCATCTTCTTCTTCCTTCTTCCCTATTCATCTTCTTCTTCCTTCTTCCCCATTCATCTTCTTCTTCATTATTGTTTATATTGATTTAGCTTCGAGTCTTCTTGTGTGTTCATCAAGAAGTCGAGTATCCTTGTGTGTTCATCAAGGAACTCTGGTGTAAGCTTGTTTCATAGTTCGGCTTCGAGTCTTCTTGTGTGTTCATCAAGAAGTCGAGTGTCTTGTGCGTACATCAATGTGCTCCGATGAAGTCAAGGTGTTAGAGATAACCAGTAGTGTCAACTCGCAGTGATTGCAGGTAGTTGATAGGTTTGTACATCTCTTTTCATCTAGTGGATTTATTTGTTGTCGCGAGGACAACCGTGGACGTTTCCCATATTGGGTTTTACCACGTTAAAAATTCCTGTGTGTTATTTACTTTCTGCATATCGTTTGAGTTGTTTGAATATTGAACTGTTAGATTAACACTATTTGTTTTTCTCACTAATGACACACTAAAACAGTAGTGATGCTAAGTGAGATTCAACAAGAGGTAATTAGCGATTAACCCCCCCTCCCCCGAATTCAAGGCAACATAGCGATACCCCCCCAACTCCAAGAAGATTCGTGTCACCCCCCCCCCCCCCCCCCCCCAAATTATTTTCTGGTGAAAAATAGACTTGAACTGTCATAAATACCCTTATGCCACATCAGCAGTGGTTTATGTCAACTTAAAAGTTTGATGTGGCATAAGGGTATTTATGGCAGTTCAAGTCTATTTTTCACCAGAAAGTAATTTTTTTTTTTTGGGGGGGGGGGGGGGGTGACACAAATCTTTTTAGAGTTGGGGGGGGTATCGCTACGTTGCCTTGAATTTCGGGGTATCACTAATTAGCTCCAGTTACAAAACAGAAAGGCTTTGAACACTACAAATTCTTAATTTCCCATACTAAGTCTTTCTTTTTCCAACAAAAAGAAAAAACTAAGTCTTCCTTTCTTCACCCTCACCCTCAAGGACCCCCATTGAGTACCACAGCGGACCCAAGCTTTTCTCCACAACCATCACCAACACTGGTAACTGTAGTTTGCTTGTTATTTCCTCTATGTAAAACAATGCAAGACAATAATGAACAAAGATATTACGTGGTTTGGTTAAACCTACTCCACGGATAAATGATGACTAATGCTCTGTTTCTTCTTTATTGCTTGATAGTTGATACATGTTACAATTACGAGTGTCTTATTTATAGTAAGACAATATAGCACATGTGATAAGTGAGAAAGGAGAGAAAATAGGAAGGATATGGATGAGGATCAGAATGAGTGAAATATGGAGAGATATATATCACAATAGAATCATATCTTCAAGACTCCCCCTCAAGTTGGAGCATGGATGCCGAACTTGTTACTAAGATATTGAAATTGCTCCTGTCCAAGAGGTTTAGTAAAAATGTCTGCAACTTGTTGTGTTGATGTTACATGAGAGGTTTGAATCAATCCAGCTTGAATCTTCTCACGTATGATATGACAATCTATCTCGATATGCTTGGTGTGTTCATGATGCACCGGATTGGCAGCAATATGTAGAGCAGCTTGGTTATCACAATAAAGTTTTATAGGATTTGGATGAACAACTCCAAGATCTTTAAAAACCACTTAAGCCAAACAAGTTCACATTTTGTGGAGGCCATAACTCTATATTCAGCTTCGGCTGAAGACTGTGAAACCGTTGATTGCTTTTTACTCTTCCATGAAAATGGACTTGTACTAAGGAAAACACAATATCCAGTGACAGATCGCCGGGTTGTGCGACAACTGACAAGTAACCAATCTGAATCACAATAAGCATGAACTTCAAGAGAACTTTTTGCAGATAACAATATGCCCTGTCCTGGTGAAGACTTCACATAATCTAACACCCTATTTACAACATCTAAATAAGGTTTGTGAGCTTTAGACATGAATTGGCTCAAAACTTGAATGAATAAACCACATCTGGACGTGTAATAGTGAGATAAATAAGCCTTCCCACTAATCGCCTATATTGGCTTGGGTCTTCTAAAATATCTCCATCAATTGAAGTTAACTTCATATTTTGAACCATAGGAAACTCAACTGGCTTGGAACCAAGTATGTCGGCATCATCCAAAATCTCTAGCGCGTATTTCCTTTGTGACAAAAATATAGCTTGTTTAGATCTAGCAACTTCAATCCCCAAGAAGTATTTTAACTTTCCAAGATCTTTGATATAAAAACGACTGTGCAAAAACTCTTTTTTAAGGCTTCAATGGCAAGAGTATTTTTACCGGTTACAATTAATAATGTCATCAACATACACTAATACCACAGTAATAGATGTGCCTGCTGTTGAAGTAAATAAAGAGTAATCACAATGAGACTGTTTAAAGCTAGCAAGACGACGAACTGAAGAAAATTTTTCAAACCAGTTTCGAGATGCTTGTTTGAGACCATATATGGATTTATGAAGTCAACACACTAGATTCTCCCCCTGTCGACAAGAACCAGGAGGTTGTTTCATGTAAACTTCTTCATGAAGATCGCCATGAAGGAAGGCATTATGGACATCAAGCTGATGTAAAAACCAATTCTATATAGCTGCCACGGCTAACACATCGAACTGTAACCAATTTAGCAACAGGAGCAAAAGTTTCATGGTAGTCTAGGCCTTCTGTTTGAGTGTACCCCTTATCTACAAGGCGGGCTTTATATCGTTCTATAGAACCATTAGAGCGATGTTTAATTTTATACACCCACTTACTGTCAATTGGAACTTTTCCAGGAAGAAGATGAGTGAGCGTCCAAGTCTTATTTTTGGATAAAGCATTGAGTTCAGCATGCATTGCATCATGCCACTTTGGATGTTGCATGGCTTGAGCATAAGATTTGGGTTCAACCTCGAGAGAAATATCAGCAGTAAAAACAAAGTGATTAGCAGATAAAGAATCATAAGAAAGATATTTATGAAGAGGGTACGCTAAATTTGTATGCAACTGATCAAGAGATTTGGACCTTTGTGGAAGTAATAATTCATTGGTAACAAGACAACAAAACTTGCGCTTACCAATTGGACAAACATAATTTTGAAAATAAATGGGCTCATTACGCGTTCTAGTAGAACGACGAGGAGGTGGTGGCGGAGTAGGGGGGAAGAGGAGAAACAGGAAGGACAGGGGATGACAAGGTGTTAACTTCATCGTGTGCATTTATGGTAGGTGATGGATGGACATTTTCAGTAGGCGGACCAAAAACAACAGAAATAGCATGTGTAGCTTTGGGTAGGACAACTAAAGGTTGTGTATGTGTATGAGTGTTATCTTGAAAGGGAAATTTTTTTTCATGAAATGTGAATCCCGACTAGTAAAAATCATGTGATTTTTCAAATCATATACACGATACCCACGCTGACCAAAACGATACCCAACAAAAATACCTTTAATTGCACGGGGAGAGAATTTTTGCTTTCTAGATCGAGGACAAATTTTGAGGATAACATAAGCATCCAAAAACACGCAAATGATGATAAGATGGTTTGTTGTTAGGAAAAAGCTCATGAGGTGATTTTCCAGAAAGGGTATGTGGTTAATGAGATAGGCAGCGGTAAGGACACATTCCCCCCCAAAATTTTAAAGGTAAATGAGCTTGAAAACGAAGAGCACGAGCAACTTCAAAGAGGTGTTTATGCTTACGTTCAGCAACACCATTTTGTTATGGGTAATGACACAAGAACGATTGTGAATAATTCCATGTTCATTGAACCAAAAAAGAATTGAAGTAAATTCAAGATCATTGTCACTCCAAATTCTTTTAATGGTGTGGTCAAATTGGGTTCTAACCATTGGAAAAAAAAAACTCTTAATTAGAGACTGAGTTTCTGATTTGTGCTTCATCAAATAAATCCAAGTACAACGACTATGATCATCAACAATGGTTAAAAAATAATATGCACCAGATATAGAAGGAACAACAAAATCACCCCAAATATCAACATGAATCAATTCAAATGGTTCATTATATCTATTATTCTCATTTGGAAATGGTAGGCGATTGTGTTTAGCAAGAGGACAGACATGACAAAATGAATTGTTGTGCGCAACGGAAACTTATGCACCAATACTCAAGATTGAAATAGTGTATAAAAGATGACAAAGCAAGTAGTAAAGAAGTAAACCTACTTAGCAACAACAAATAATAGAGAGAGACACCAAAATAACGTGGTTCGGCTTGATTGCCTACGTCCACGGACAAACAAATAGAACTTTTACTATTGGAGAAGATAGTACAAAGCTCTCAAACAAATGGAGAAACCCTAGGTTTCCTCCCTTCTCAAATCCTCATCAAATCTCTCAAAGAGACAATCACAAATTGAGGATACAAACTCTCTCTCTCTCTCTTGGATGGAGACGATTATACAAGCCCTCACGAAGAAACCAAAGTGTTCTTCTTCACAAAAGTTCTCTCAAACTTGCCAATGGCTTCTCACAATCTCTCTTACATCAAGATTAGGTTTTTCAACTTCTAATTGGCTTTATAACATAGCCTTACAATCAAACACGAAAATGGACTTAAACAGGCCCATATGCAGCAAACACAGTGAGGACGTATGTACGCCTTAACTACGTACGTACATTCCATCTCGAGAAAGTTATCTGTCATAATGGACGTACGTACGCCCTAACTACGTACGTACGTTCCTGAAAGAAAAACTTCCCTCCGTCACAAAAAATCCAACAATTCTCCACCTCGGCGAAGATTCAATAAATCTAAGCCGACACCAAGTCCCAAACTCCCACACTTGTCCCGAAGGACCAAAACGGCTGCACCACCTGATGGTTGCCTACGTACCCTTCTCCTAAGGGATCAAGCTATCATATCGTAGTTCACTCCAATGACATCTATACGATGTCCACCATACCCCGAAGGGTCAAATTCCCACAAGGGGCCAAATCAAAACCAAATGCCCACCAATGCCCTATAGGGCTCACAAACAACTTCAACACAATGGGGTCCAAGCTACCAAATACCATCTCCACCTCAACAAAGTTCTCCATCGAAGATGATCCAATGCCCCGAAAAACTAACCTCTCAAGAGTTTTTCCTATGAAGTTCAACCAAGTGGGGTACAAATTCAAATCACTATGCATAGATTTACCAAATACGTCTTCCTTACTAAGCGCCAAACAAACATCACATGAGAGATTACCAACAATAGGAAGTACGTACACAAAACCCCCAAACAAAGGTTTCACGGCTTCATAAGGTTCTTGGGCGATAATCTTGCTACTAACAATGGTGGCTTCAACTTTCTTCTTTGCCGTGTCACCTAACAAACCAATCAAATGTGGAGCGACATCAATCTCCACCCGAACAAATGACGCTTCAACAAAATGCCTACCAACTATGCATGCCTTGCCACCCGCAAACAAATCTGTCCTCACTTGTATAGTACCATCAATGGCATGCCCCATATTACTATGCAATTCCTTGGTAGAATCGACAGACAAATCAACAACTGAACTATGCAAACCACATGTAATTGCACTTCCTTTCAAGTAGTACAACTTACCCTTTCTAATGCCTTTCATAACAACTCGTGCACCTACAACAACTTTTAGAGCTCCACCAATACATGTAATTTTCATACCATCGGACTCTAAAACACCCAATGAGATTTGATTCATAGTCAACTCTGGTACATACCAAACATTTTCTAACTTTCGAGTGCATCCATCTTCCAACTTCAATCGAACTGTACCTATCCCAAAAGTTTTGCAAGTATGATCATTACCAAGCAAAACACAAGCATCTAGCTCCTGAAAGCTATCAAATAACTCCCTATTGGGACACATATGATAGGAACAACCCGAATCCAAAATCCACTCATTAGTAGAATGACTAACTGAAGATGAAGCCAACAACGAAACACCAACACATGAATCCTCATCTCTTCGATGTACACGAACAATCTTCTTCTGCAACTTTGGACAATTAATTTTCCAATGTCCCCAACAATGACAATAGGCACATTCATTCTTTGCAAGAGTTCTTCGACTTCTCAATTTACATTGAGAACCAACCAATCTACCAATACTATCATAAACTACATAGAGCCGGTCCTCTATATTTTTCAAAGCGTACTTGTCTTGCAACTTGGACAACATAACTATTACAATGGTTTCCAATTTGACAATGTACCACAAATCTTCTACCAAACAATACCGGATAAATTCACAAGCCTTTAAATTTAGAGTTAACCATTCATCATCATTCATATTTCTCGATTTATCATCAAGAACATCCACATAGCCATTAATGGCTAACCAATCTTGTATCTCCGTCTTCCACATAGCAAAGTCTAGGTTACCATCAAATTTATGAATGTCAACATCTAACAACAAGGTTTGATCAAACAAACTATCAACCTCCTTTCCAAATTCACTCGAATCCGAAATATGATCCGACATGATACCAATCAATTTCATACACCAAACAATCACCAAACGAAGGTAAACAAATTTGAAAATTCACACAGAAATTTCAACAAACACCTTCTTGACAACCCACAGATAAAAGGTAGAACTTTTGGCTTGAAATACAAATAAGAAACTCACTACGGAATTTCTTCAAACACCTTCAAGACGCTCAAGATATAGCCTGCAGCTCTGATGCCACTTGTTGTGCGCAGCGGAAACTTATGCACCAATACTCAAGATTGAAATAGTGTATGAAAGATGACAAAGCAAGTAGTAAAGAAGTAAACCTACTTAGCAACAACAAACAATAGAGAGAGACACGAAAATAACGTGGTTCGGCTTGATTGCCTACGTCCACGGACAAACAAATAGAACTTTTACTATTGGAGAAGATAGTACAAAGCTCTCAAATAAATGGAGAAACCCTAGGTTTCCTCCCTTCTCAAATCCTCACCAAATCTCTCAAAGAGACAATCACAAATTGAGGATACAAACTCTCTCTCTCTCTCTTGGATGGAGACGATTATACAAGCCCTCACGAAGAAACCAAAGTGTTCTTCCTCACAAAAGTTCTCTCAAACTTGCCAATGGTTTCTCACAATCTCTCTCACATCAAGATTAGGTTTTCCAACTTCTAATTGGCTTTATAACATAGCCTTACAATCAAACACGAAAATGGGCTTAAACAGGCCCATATGCAGCAAACACAGTGAGGACGTACGTACGCCTTAACTACGTACGTACGTTCTATCTCGAGAAAGTTATCTGTCATACAGGACGTACGTACGCCCTAACTACGTACGTACGTTCCTGAAAGAAAAACTTCCCTCCGTCACAAAAAATCCAACATGAATCTAAACAACTAGAAACACCATTAATAGTCTTGGATAAAACTTTTAGAGGAGAGCAGAAGGATGACCTAAACGCCAATGCCAGAGATCAAAAGAATTTGATGGAGTTTTTGAAATCTCGTTACTTTATCCTACAATTACCAATCTGTGGTAATTTACCGGGAAAGAATGCCACCCGAATCAAACAGACCCTAAAGTCTTCTGTGCTTGAGCTAAAGTCCATTCGACATACACGTATTCAAATCCTTTGGAACAAATTTATATGGTTGGTGCAATTAACATTATTTCAGATGAACTTTCATTCCTCCCAATTCCTAATCTTTGCCATCCTGAGTTCAGTTTTAGTGAATGACATTTTGATTTGCCTGACCTTACATAAGTTGTGAATTTGCTGTTATTATTTTACTAGAATGAGCAGGAGTTATTCAAAAGGCGAAAAAGGTATACTGTACAGTACCTGTAGAGAATTCGGGTAAGTTGGTTGCTTGGTTCTAGTGTTTCTGATAGGTATATAATATCAGCTTCTTTGAAGCCTGGAAAGTCATCCTGCTACAAGAGAAAAACTTCCCTCCACAGCGCTTAAGACCACACACTCTCTTACTAAGCATATATTATACGTGACTAATTGTGATTTGGGACTTGTCAGAATATTTTATACTAACTTGTAAGTTGTATTTTTTTTTTGCTCAAGGGTGATTAAATTAAAATAAGAATAAAATAGTTACAAAAAGAGTTAGGAATTTATATCTACATTTCTGCCTCAGAAAATTAACAAAATCTATAATAGACAGAATTGTGGTTCTCTAAAGGTAATTGAAATGGAGGTGTTTTCCATCTCAATCTTTGTCTAGCCTGTAAATGAGTCCCTTTCCTTGCACATGTGTCTGCTGCGAAATTAGCATCCCTCTTATTTGCAGTGATCAGCAAGTTTAATTTCAAAAGCCTTACTTCTTCCCATTGATGCTTTAACTTCCAGTGAGGCTTGTTGTCTCTTAGAGCTACAAAATTTTCCTAAAGGTGAATATCGATCTGATCAGATGAAAAACAGTTAAATCACTTGAAATAAAATGAATTACTACAAGTTTGCAACCATGGAAATTTTCATGTAGAACCATTAACTTATGATCTAAATTGTCAGTGATAGTACTTGGTAGTACTGTAGTGTTGAGGTACTTGAGATATATGAGATTGGTTGCATCCATCCATCCAGGTTTCCAAAAGCTATAGCCCAAACCAAGCTCATTTCAAATCCAAATATCCAATTAGTTTTGGCCAAGCTGCAAAATCAAAAGCCGAGTTCAACTGTTTAAGGATTAAAAGATTTGAAAAGACAGAGAAAAGTAAAAGCAGACAGATTGCAAGCTAAAGTATCTGAACTCCATTATATATGATTCTTCTCTATGAGACTTTTCTAACAATAAGATATGCAAGAAAGCATCAGAACATAACACAAGAACTCAAAGGTATAATGTGTCTGTTATCATCGTGGCGCAAAGGGAATTTAGTCCATCGCTAGCTACTATCTTGAAGCTTATGTTGTTGTCATAATTTTAAATGCAAGCCACATATAGATGGGGTGGTCTAAAAAGGAAATAAAAATGAGTGGAAGGAGCATCTTCATGTATATTTCCCGGAAAAGAAATAATGCGTTTTAGAATTATATTAAAAATAAACTCGAGAAAAGAGCTTATGCTTACAACCAAACACAATGTGAGTCAAAGTGATTTGCAGACACCATAGTAATCTTTAGAAGAAGAGAACGTGGGATAAAAAGATTTTGTTGGTATTGTTTTAGCTAAATCTCTCATTTTAAAAGCAAATTCCTTACTACACTTATTCTGTACTTTAGACCAAATTAGAAAAATTCTTCCTTCACGAGTGCTATTAAGCCTTTGAGAGTTCACTTACTTCTCTTCCAATTCACTTCTTTATTCTTCCTTCTCTCACTTCTTGCTTTTTCCCTGTGACTTGACATAAAATAAAATGTTTTCGGGTTGAAATCTAAAGGGAAAATTGGTGATAACCCCCCACATTATGGTCACTCTTGGCAATAACCCCCTCATTTGTCTATTTTTGGCGTTAACTCCCCAACCCCCAAAATTAGACCTTGCGTTGCCCAATTTACCCCTGACCCCTCATATTTGAGTAAACCCCCTAATTTATCATTAATGAAAGTTTAATAACAGATGTTAACTCTGTTAACAGAACTCCTATTTGCCTAAACCCTCCGAAAAGTAAAATTGTGAAAACCAAAAACGTAAAATTTACTCTCACCTACCAGTCCACGTTGATCAGGTAGGTGGGAGTTGATTTTACTTTTGTTTTTAAGTTTTTAACTATTGGGGGGTTTTCAGAAATATATGTTCCGTTAACGGAGATTAACGACTGTTAGTGAACTTATGTTACTTAAGTTTGGGGGGTTTAGTCAAATAATATGTGACAAGGGTATAGTGGACAAATAAATTGTTGAAGTGGGGGGTTAGGGGTTAACGCCAAAAATGGACAAATGAGGGGGTTCTTGCCAAGAGTGACCATAATGTGGGGGGTTATCGCCAATTTTCCCAAAGAGAAAATGGAGATCGAGGGTTACTTCAAAAACATTGATTCAGGTGAATTTCATCTAAAGATATCATATATATAATCAGGTGTAAATCAGGTGTAAATGGTTAAAGTACCGTACACCCACGCCCATCCATTAATTAGTATTACTAATGCTGAAAAAGAAAAGTAACTTTGATCTTCAAAGCCTAATGTTCTGGGTTCTGAATGACTATACATTGTCATCTCCTTTTGACTAAAGTGAAAAGAAGTGAAAGATCATGGAAGACAACTAAAAACTAAAAAACTGTTCCTTTGATTCCAAATATCATAATGTATGTGAGCCTCATAATGTATTATCAAATTTAAGTTTCAGAAATTTTTTGAATACTGAAAAATATGTGTATTATATTACAGACCTTGACTTCGAAATAAGCCTCAAACAATGTGATCCTAAGCTTTAGGAGTTTATATATTTTCCGCATTATGTTCCCTTCATCCAACCTGAACTAATTCAAAAGATAGAGATTATAAGGAAAGGGTAGTTAAAAACAAGAGGAGGAAAAATAGGTAGTAACAGTTTGCACCTCTTTCAATCTAACAGCTCTTAACAAAGCCAGGGAGGACAAGAACTTCTACCTTCTGCCGAAGACTGAATTTTTCATTATTAAAGGTATTTCACTATTTCACAAAATGTATTTTGATAACTTTGCTCAGAAAAGTGGCTTAAATACTCATATTTCGGATTTTTCCTCCAGGAAGCTTAAATGGTTGATTTTTCTTCCATAAAGCATTTATATATGCAAACAACGACAACATCATAAGAGATTGAAGAAACAAATGCAAACAAAGGGCAATCAACGGAATTGTGAATATCTTCAATAAGCAAGCAAATCAGTGTCTAAGGTTCAGCCAAGTTGCTACGAACCTTAGAGGGTTATACTATTGGATGTTATGATTTATTTTTGTTTCAAGGTTTGTATATTCTGGACTTTTCCCTATCAAGTAGAATCATGAGTTCCTTACATGAAAGTGTGCATTGTACAACAATCTTCTCTATATTTCTATTTGATAGAAAGCATAAAAACTACAAAAGGCAGATCAAAGATACATAGGCAAGAAAAGAGATTTACAGAAGGATAGAAAAGAAGAAAAATAAATTTGATCTCAGGCATCCTAGCCTCCTATGTACTAAAGAAATGTTTGGAGGTTAACTTTGTCATTGCGTAAAAAAAAGGGTCTTCTACCAGCACAGCCTTTTATTTTCACAAGCTAAGAAGTACTTCTGGGGAATATATAAGACTAAGAAGCCAAGCTCCAAACAAGACGACAAAATAAATATCGCAATTTGTCTTACTTTGGGTCCCCACCTCTAGTTGAAATGATTTCCCTGATTGACGTTTACCACGTCTTGGAAGCAATAGTCCCTCTGTATGTTGCGATGATCTTAGCGTATGCATCTGTAAGATGGTGGAAACTCTTTACACCTGATCAATGCTCCGGCATCAGTAAGTTTGTCTCTAAATTCTCTGTCCCACTCTTGTCTTTCCGTGTGATCTCAGCCAACAATCCGTATCAGATGAACTTAAAACTCATGCTGTCAGATTCCTTGCAAAAAATATTTGCTCTAGTTGTATTGACAGTTGTCAGCAAACTTAGTTCTAGACGAAGCTTGGATGGTATCATAACTGGTCTTTCTTTGTCAACACTTCCCAACACTTTGATCGTGGGGATCCCAATACTGAAAGCAATGTATGGGAATGGAGCAGCTACGCTCCTTGCTCAGATAGTTGTTTTACAAAGCATAATTTGGTACAATCTACTGCTTTTTCTTTTTGAGTTCAGAGCTGCACAGGCAGTCTCCATGACTTCTCCAGCAGAAACCAGAGGTCAGTATTTCAGGTTTTCCTTTCCAGTTCAAGGGTGGTGTTGTTTACGCTTTACTTCATTTCTCTCGAGAACTCGATAACCATAATGTTCCTATTACTGAGTCAATCTAGCAATGTGATCAACGTCCAAGGAGTGTTGAAGGCCTCCTATAGATATGACAAACCACCATCCAGGTCACCTACCAAGGACCATTACTTCAAGCTTAAATATTCTTATAATCCGCATATATGATATATACTATGACTGCCTATATGAATCGAACTATCAACCAAAGACTGGATGTGAATAGTAGGGGTGCAGATGTTTGATATATTGTAGAAACAACATCGAATTCTGGAAATTAGCTAGTGATTATCATCCCATAGTCCTTTTGTATTTTCATCCCACATACTGGAAATTAGTGATTACAAGATAAATTCAAAAGAAATATTTCATACATTATGAGAGTTTTGCTGCATTATAGTTATTGACTTTTCCTTAGTACCTAATGCTTGTTTTATTTCATTTTATGTAAGGGGAATCGGAAGTCACTCAGGCAACACAGTCAAAAGAAAGAGAGGAGAAAGCAAACGATGGATCACCAAGAGTCAGCACCAAACTCATTCTCCTGACAGTGGGGAAAAAACTCATAAGCAATCCAAATACTCATGCGACACTGAGTGGTCTTATTTGGTCATTGATCAGTTTTAGGTAAGCCAGGAAGACTGGAACTTAGCACAATATCTAGATAAGAAAGTCTATAGGGTTCTGTTTTGGACTTCAGGAAACCAATATGATGAGGTTAAATTTTCTGCTGTAGGTGGGACCTAAAACTGCCAGTAATTATTGATAAGTCCATCTCAATACTGGCAGATGGAGGACTTGGCATGGCCATGTTTAGCTTAGGTGCAAAATGGTTTAACCTAATTACCTGAAACATAAAAAACTTCCAGATTGTTTCTGACTGTTCAGTTGGTTGCACTTGATAGGTCTTTTCATGGCATCACAGGCTAGCATATTCGCATGTGGGGCTTGGCTGGCAGTATTGGCCATGGCAGCGAAGTTCTTAGTAGGACCTGCTCTAATGGCAGTTGCCTCGTTCGCTCTTGGATTAAGAAGCACACTGTTAAAGATTGCAATCGTGCAGGTTCTTGAATTCCATCATGAATTTATATTATTGATTTCTTATTTCATTACCTTACAGTCTAAGTTCTAGAAAAGTTAACAAATCTATGATTTGCTGTAGGCGGCTCTTCCCCAAGGGATAGTTCCATTTGTGTTTGCTAAAGAATACAACTTACATCCAAAAATCTTGAGCACAGCGTAAACCTTCGATATCTGGGTATCTAAAAGTCCAAAACTTACTATTTTTTTCACTTAATGGCTGAAATTATGCTCTTGTTCTGGTTTCAGGATTATATTTGGCCTGATCATTACGGTACCAGTAACGTTGGCGTACTACTTCCTACTAGAATTGTAACAGAATCATCTCTAACTATCAGCCTAAATTTCTTAACAGTCATTCTGTGAAGATAACATATATGATTTTTCAAGCTTCTTCGATAGGTGGTGTACAAAAACATACAGCAAGACAAATACCTCAATGAACACCTACTCTGTAGATGGTTAAACAAAAGGATCCCACTAGTGATTTTTGTGGAGTATGTGTGTGTTTTTTTTGTTTGTTTTTTATATATATACGGTTGCTAATCTATTGAGTTTATTTATTTATGTAAGAATTTATTAAATACTGCAATATTTATTTGAATCCCTCTATCATTTTTGAAGTCCCTTTTCCCTTAACAACTGCTCAGAATTACCTTCTGAAATCATTAAATGCATCATATTCCAATCAACTGTCTTAAATGCAGGTGTATTGTATTGTTGTCGGAAATCTTCTCCATGCAACTAATACCACAAGTCCACAAAGCATAGTTTCTCAGTCTGATTGACATCACTGTCCAAGTATCCATATAATAAGCATATTGTATGATTGTATCTTGTAGACTAAAATTCGTTCTTATAACATTGTTTTATTTTGCTTATGTCTAAAATCTAAATATCTGCGCGTTTCTCAGATACTAGAAATTATGGTTCAAGATTTAGTTAGTCTTAGAGTTTGGTATGCATGGAACATTACAGAGTTTAATCAACAACAGAAGAAACTCATCTACATTCTACAGTACTAAAAAAGTTAGTATATAAGTGTTTGATTAAATGCCTGAAAGAGAATGAGAGACCACACACACTTACTTGCAAACAAGAGAGCAGCCAGCCAGCCCCCGCCAATGAAAGAAACTAAATTCGATGGAGTACATTTGAGCTGGGACTAGGATCAAGCTATGCTATGCTTGCCTAACATATCACTGCACTGGTCCGACTGACAATATACTGGGCCGACACAACATACTGGGCCAACACACATACCCATTCTTCGCTTCAAAACCCAACTGAAACCAATAATTTACATTAATTAAATTTTTATCATCAAACCGTAGCAGAGAAAGAAAAAGAAAAGAACAATCACAATGAGATTATTACCGTTAGGTGCTGTGATTATGAATCATCAGGAAGATTCTTGTTTAGATCTAATGATTGACGACGGGGTTTTGGTTTGTTGTGCACAGCGGAAACTAATGCACAAATAAAATGATTGAACTAGTGTATGAAAGTAAAACAAAACGACAAAAACAAACAAGCAACCACACAAGACACAAGATATACGTGGTTCGGCAATATGCCTACGTCCACGGGGAGAAAGGATGATGCTTTTCTTATCGAGACAATTGTACAAGCCCTCACAAAGAAAACCGAAGTCTTCTTCCTCACAAAAGTTCTCCAACTCTCTAATGGCTTCTCACAATCTCTCTCTTAGAAAATTTAGGTTTTTTTCTCTTCTATTTGGCTTTATAACATAGCCTTACAATAGACCACGAATTGGGCTTAAACAGGCCCATATAGTACAAAGCAAAGGAGGACGTACGTACGTCGAAAGAACGTTCGTACGTCAAAGCACGAAGAAGTCATCTGTGATACGGGACGTACGTACGCCCTAACTACGTACGTTCGTTCCTGAACTATACCATCAACGTACGTATGTCGAATACACGTTCGTACGTTCTTTGATCCAAAAGTTATCTGTGATGTTGAACGTACGAACGCCCTAACTGCGTACGTACGTTCCTGAATAGAAAACTTCCCTTCGTCCTTTTCTCTTCACAAAAAACCCAACAATTCTCCACCTCGCCTAAGATTCAATAAATCTAAGCCGACACCAAGAATAACACAAGTCACAAACTCCCACACATGTCCCGAAAGACCACCTCGGCTGCACCACCTCATGGTTGCCTACGTACCCTTCTCGTAAGGGATCAAGCCATCGTAGTTCACTTCAAGATCTAATATCAACTCGAAGGAAGAATATGGACCAAATCTAAGCAATGATAGAACTTAGTCCCTGAAACCACTTTAGTCAACATGTCAGCCGGATTATTGCTAGTATAAAATCTTCTTCAATAAAATCTCACCATCTTCAATAATGTCTCTGACAAAGTGATGACGCACATCAATGTGCTTTGTACGAGCATGATAAACTGAGTTCTTTGCTAGATTTATGGCACTTTGATTATCACAATAAACCATAAGCTGATCCTGCATAATGCCCAAGTTTTTCAACATACCTCGTAACCAAATGGCTTCCTTAAAGGCTTCAGTCACAGCCATATATTCAGCTTCTGTCGAAGACAAAGCAACAAGAGATTGTAATGTAGACCACCAACTAATAGGACCACCTGCCAATGTAAAAACATATCAAGTAGTAGACCGACGTCTCTCTATTTGACCATCATAATCAGCGTCCACATAACCAACACAAAACTGATTCAAATCCCTTCCCTTCTGAAATAGTAAACCAACCTCCACACTACCTTAAATGTAGCGTAAGATCCATTTCACAGCTTCCCAATGTTTCTCACCAGGATTATGCATGTACCTACTGACAGTGCCAACTGCATGCCCAATGTCGGGCCTTGTACATACCATCGCATACATCAAGCTACCAACCGCACTTGCATATGGATAACGTGTCATGTAAGCACGTTCCCTATCAGAATTAGGAGACATAGAAGCATTCAAGTTAAAATCTTTTGAGAGAAGAATACTCACAACTGTACCAATCTCATATTGGTTAAATCTCTGTAGCACCTTTTGTAGATATGCCTTTTGAGATAACCACAATCTTCCATGATCTCGTTCCCTCTGAATTTTCATGTCAAGTATATTTCTCGCATCACCAAGATCTTTCATCTCAAACTCCATAGACATAGTCTTTTTCAACTTGTCTATCTCCACATTGCTTTTAGAGGCTATGAGCATGTCATCAACATATAAAAGCAAATAGATAAAAGAACCATTACATACCTTGCGAAAATAGACACAATGATCATATGGACTTCTTGTGTACCCTTGCCCAAGCATAAACCGAGTAAACCGCTTGTACCATTGTCTTGGAGATTGCTTCAACCCATACAACGATTTCTTCAATTTACACACCAACTTATCATTACCCGCATCTTTATACCCACTGATCGGCTGAGTCATATAGATCTCCTCATCTAGCTCACCATGTAGAAAAGCAGTTTTCACATCAAGTTGAGCTAACTCCAAATCAAATTGTGCTACCAAGGCCAATACGATGCGAATGGAGGAATGTTTCACAACCGGAGAAAAAATTTCATTATAATCAATTCCCTCCTTCTGAGCATAGCCTTTTGCTTTGAAGCGTACATTTTCACCAGGAGATCCATCCTTCTTAGTGTAAACCCATTTGCACCCGATTGGTTTCTTTCCCTTAGGCAACTCCATGAGTTCCACCTTTCATAATCACAACTTTGCAGTGCTTCACGAAAAGTTTCTGGAATACCCTCATCAACAACTGAAAGTGCATAAGCTACCATATCATCAGTAAGCCGTTTAGGAACACCGACATTTCTCTTGGATAATCTAGATGCAATTGGACCCTCATCATTAGGATCTACATGTACTGTATCATCAACCGTCTCATCATCAACCTCATTATCTGTCATGTCATCAGAATCTGTAACACTAGGCACCTCAATACTTGGAACCATCATAGTAGACGTCTTCAAAGATACAGAACCACCTGGGACACATGGAGATATCTCAGTCTCCACCCGCTGCGAAACCTCTTTGGCCTTGCTCTCCACCTGCTGAGAGCTCTTAGGCTTCAACATAGAAGCCTCATCAAAAGTCACATCTCTGCTTAGAATAATTTTCTTCAATTCTAGATCCCATAGCTTATAACCTTTTACTCCACTTTGTAGACTCATAAATAAAGACTTCTTTGCACGAGGATCCAACTTACTCTCTCGGACATGATAGTAAGTTGGACACCCAAACACTTGAAGAAAACAATAGTCTGAAGCAGGCTTACCAGACCAAACCTCCATAGGAGTTTTGCCATCAATCGCAGTCGAAGGCAACCTGTTAATAAGGTGACAGGCATACACAATAGCCTCAGCCCAAAACACTTTGCCTAACCCAGCATTAGACAACATACACCAAACTCTCTCCAGTAAAGTTCGATTCATACGTTCTGCCACCCCATTTTGCTGCGGTGTCTCTCTTACAGTGAAATGGCGTTCAATACCCTCATCATGACATACTTGCAAGAAGGGATCATTTTTGTATTCTCTCCACCATTATCTGAACGAAGTACCTTGATCTTTCTGCCAATTCGGGTTTCAACTAACTTCTTCCATTTCATGAAAATTTCTAGGACTTCATCCTTGCTCTAAATGGTGTACACCCACACACGCCTAGAAAAATCATCAACAAAAGACACAAAATAATGCTTACCTCCCCAAGATGTATTCTTGGTAGGGTCTCAGACATCCGTGTGAACATAATCTAGAGTTCCACTAGTATTATGGATAGTCGTGCCAAACTTTACTCTTGTCTGCTTGCCCAGAATGCAATGCTCACAGAATTCTAATTTACAGGCGATAGCACCTGATGTAGGATATGTTAGGAGTTACTAGTTTAATTCTAAGTATGAAGTAGGTTCTAGAATATATTGTTTTAGGTCTAAGTATATTATATTAGGAATCATTATGTTTTTAGAAGTCGTTTAATTTAGAAGTCCTTTACTTGTTAAACAAGCTTCTTGCTCTATAAAAGAAGCTCTAGGTTATTGTAATAGTTAGAGGTTGATTATTATTGAATTGAATAGAAGAATTGCTTCTTGAGTTATCCTTGTTTTCTTGCTAGATTATTCATCTTTTCCTTCTTTTTACTTGGTGGATTCCAAGCTTCTCGTTCGTCTAGGTTCCTAACCCTATCTTCTCATCTTCTTTGAGAGATTCTTATCTCTTTCTTCTAAGTTCTACATTAAGTGGTATCAAGAGCCTCACTTTCTAGATCCTTATCTAGAAAGCGGTCCGTCGTCACCTTCCGTTCAAGCAGTTTTCGTCCATCCAGAGTCAGGAAATTCGTCATCTTTACAGGCTTGTCCAAGACAGAATACTTTGAACCAGTGTACGTGCTATAGCTTGTTGGAAAGATCTTTGAGTCTTCTTTCTAACACAATCGACGGTTCGCAATTCAGAATTCGGAGCAGGGAGATACGGCCGTTCTACTACAGGGTGTCGAATCAGATTATTTTTTCTACAACAATTTTTTTGTTCTCTCTTAACATCCAATGGCACCTAATCAACAAGATTTCGTTTCAAAGAATGATTTTGATGCAGCGATCAATTCTCTTAAAGAAAGTCAAGCTACCATAAAAACAGAGTTCAAACTTCGCATGATTCATTGAAAGATTCTATTGATCAACTCACCCGCCAAATTTCTCAATTTCTTCAAGGTAAAAACAAGATAGATGAAGAGATTCCCGTATCTACATCCAATATTCCAGTCACCATCATCTCTCTCCCCTCTACACCTATGGTTCCCTCCACCATCCAACCAATTTCGTCTTTTTCTCAAGAGGAGAGTGTTGATTTTAACCTAGCCGACTTCTTTAAAGAAGATGAGTTTATTGCATGTTCTACCTTTCCTACTTATGAAGACCCTTTTGAGTATTTTTCTTCGATATCCATTAATTATAAAGGGAATGTTAAAGCTTTGTTTGGCGACACACACTTCAAATTGATATGCTATCCTTGGATTTATTTCCCTTCTCGAAGCCAAAAGAAGAAGTGGGAGGATCACGGAAGTATTATATTCTCGTCTTTAGGAAGTGACTCCCTTGTGATTCCAATGCATAACTCGAGGGCGAGTTATTTTAAAGAAGAGGAGACTGATGTAGGATATGTTAGGAGTTACTATTTTAATTCTAAGTATGAAATAGGTTCTAGAATATATTGTTTTAGGTCTAAGTATATTATATTAGGAATCATTATGTTTTTAGAAGTCGTTTAATTTAGAAGTCCTTTACTTGTTAAACAAGCTTCTTGCTCTATAAAAGAAGCTCTAGGTTATTGTAATAGTTAGAGGTTGATTATTATTGAATTGAATAGAAGAATTGCTTCTTGAGTTATCCTTGTTTTCTTGCTAGATTATTCATCTTTTCCTTCTTTTTACTTGGTGGATTCCAAGCTTCTCGTTCGTCTAGGTTCCTAACCCTATCTTCTCATCTTCTTTGAGAGATTCTTATCTCTTTCTTCTAAGTTCTACATTACACCCTTTAACAACCCTTGCTTTATCAATTTTTGCAAGGATTTTTCAACAGTATGCACCAACCGCATATGCCACAATCGCGTAGTCTCTCTAGCAATCTTTGATGTAACCTCAGACACGGCCACATCGCCAGTAATTGTACTACCTTGAAGGAAGTACAAGTTCCTTTGTCGAATACCCTTGAGTAAAATTATTGCACCAGCCACAACCTTTAGAACGCCATGTTCAAGTACCACCTTGTAACCATTGGCTTCTAAAATACCAACCGAGATGAGATTCTTCTTCATGTCAGGAACATATCGAATATTCTCCAGGTTCCTTATAATTCCATCAAACATCTTCAGACGAATGGTACCTATACCCATTATGTGACAGGGTTGGTCACTCCCCATCACCACTACACCACTCTCCTGCTTCTTTAATGAACCATTCCCTTATAGGACATATATGATAAGAAGCAGCACAATCTAAAATCCATTCATTACAACTAGTATAACAAACCATTGATGAAACGGATAAAGAATAATCAGAACCTTCATCATCATCTTTAGTATCACATGCAACATTTACCTCAGAGTTTTTCTTCTTGTCCTTTGCCTTGGCTTTAGGACAATCTTTATTCCAATGCCCTTTCTCATGGCAAAAGGAGCATTCGTCATTTGCTAGAGCTCGACCTCTCGACTTTGACCGATCTTTTCCTCTACCACCTTGGCCTTTCCTGTCATTAGACCTTTCTCTTGCCACCAAGACCTCGGGTGTAGAGCCCTTGGACTCTTCTTTGTCCTTCTTCATACACGCATGAGTTACCAATGCTGCAGAAATCTCACCATATACCAATTTTTCTTTCCCATATGTGAGTGTGATAGCCAAGTGTTCATATTCGTCATGTAACGAATTTAAGAGACACATTGCCTTGCTTTCATCACTCACAACTGCTCCTAGATTCACCAAGTCAGCAATTAGCTTGGTAAAATCATTTAGATGCTCTGCCATTGAAATACCTCTTCTCATATCTATTCGATAAAACTTTCGAAGTAGATAGTTTTTATTGTGGATAGACTTTGTCATGTACTTCTCCTCCAATTTTTGCCACATCTCCTTTGCAGAAGCATCATTCATCACAAGGTATTTAATGTCTTGAGCCAAACACGATCTTATGATTCCACAAGCTCGTTTGTTCATCTTCTTCCAATCCTTCTCTTCCACACCTTCTGGCTTATCCTCCAGAACATCTTCTAGGTCTTGTTGACATAGAGCATCCATTACCTCACACCTCCACATACCAAAGTTATTGGTGCCGGTAAACTTCTCTACATCAATCTTTGCTTGATGGAAAACCATTGTCTTGATTTCCCCCTTCGAATTCAATTCTTTTGTCATCTTTCCACCAACTTTCATCCACTAACCAATCACCAAACGAAGGTAAACAAATCTGAAATTCACACCGGAATTTCAACAAACACCTTCTAGACGCTCAAGGTCTAACCGAGGCTCTGATGCCACTTGTTGTGCGCAGCGGAAACTAATGCACAAATAAAATGATTGAACTAGTGTATGAAAGTAAAACAAAACGACAAAAACAAACAAGCAACCACACAAGACACAAGATATACATGGTTCGGCAATATGCCTACGTCCACGGCGAGAAAGGATGATGTTTTTCTTATCGAGACAATTGTACAAGCCCTCACAAAGAAAACCGAAGTCTTCTTCCTCACAGAAGTTCTCCAACTCTCTAATGGCTTCTCACAATCTCTCTCTTAGAAAACTTAGGTTTTTTTCTCTTCTATTTGGCTTTATAACATAGCCTTACAATAGACCACGAATTGGGCTTAAACAGGCCCATATAGCACAAAGCAAAGGAGGACGTACGTACGTCGAAAGAACGTTCGTACGTCAAAGCACGAAGAAGTCATCTGTGATACGGGGCGTACGTACGCCCTAACTACGTACGTACGTTCCTGAACCATACCATCAACGTACGTACGTCGAATACACGTTCGTACGTTTTTTGATCCAAAAGTTATCTGTGATGCTGAACGTACGAACGCCCTAACTGCGTACATACGTTCCTGAACAGAAAACTTCCCTTCGTCCTTTTCTCTTCACAAAAAACCCAACATGGTTTTGGTGTTGGTATGACATATGGTTTCTGCAAAAGCTTCTTCTGCAATAATAATAATTTACCAAAACATAACATCTTTACATGGCTAAAAGTGGTTTGCAAGCATCATGAATAAACGCCCCTCGTATTGGTGGCAGGTTAGCCATGTTTTTAAGCATATTTGACTCACTAGAACGTACAATGATTCACTGTCAACCCAAGTTAGATCCGTTTAGTGATATCATGGCTTTTACTGCTACAACTGCAATATTCAACAGTCACAAAGGATTCTATACTGCATCCAAGTCGGGAATTATATGGGGTTCTGTTTTAGCTTTTTCCTATGGAACCTTTTTTTATGCTTGAAACTTTGAAAGGACTTTTCCTAAGAATATTAGATATAATGATAATATTAATTTTGTGGTTAATGATGTTCCACCGGCACTGACTGAACCAGTTGAATTAATTGATGATGTTCCACCGCCACCAGCTGAGCCTGAATTTGATGATCATGTTCCACTGCCACCTCATGAACCTATGCCTAATCAATACATCATTCCTAACTTGATGCAGCAGATGAATGGGGAGAATTTTGGCGATCGTACATTGTTCGGGGGAATATCTGCCAACCTTGTGTCAAGATTGATATACCAGGCACAAATGCACAAACACACATCAGAATTTATATGTTTAGGATCTGTGGTGGTTGTGTAAAATTGATATGAACTTGTGAACTACTACACGTACTTGATGGATATTCATTATTAGAATTCCAAATGTGCCTAGGGTGGAGGCTTGTTCGGCTCTGAAGACTGCCAAAGGACCCTTACCTTAGAACCCACATTAGCTTTGATAACTTAAAGTACAATTGATATTAGGATTTTTGTCCTCTTAGTTATTTGCCTGAATAAGTTTGTTCATTTTTCTTGCCATAACCTTACTGAGTCTTCATATTAAATCCACAACTTCTCTCGCATTCCCACATCTCCAAGTTTCCCTCCCAAACAATTTGCTGGTAGCCCCAGTCCGAATGGTGATTGCCGAGTGACAATAATTAATGTTTCGGCAGATGCGTGAAGTGCCTAAGTGTCATCTTACTGCCTTTCAAAGAAACCATCATTCTCAACCTGTTAATTTGTATAGATAAAACCTTAAGAAATGCTATCCAAACATTTTGACTTCTTAGTTGCTTTCAAAAGGTAGATCCAGGTTGGGATAAGTAAGGGACTGACCTAGTCACCCTACACCCCACAGACATAGCAGGAGTACTCCAGTTCTCGACCTTTCGCACCCCTGCGTGACCTGGAGTAAAATGTACTAAAGAACAAATTTTGTCCTCTGGACCATGTACAACCGATTAAGAGGAGCCTCCATGATAAGTCACGTACTATCTTCTGCAGTAGAAGGATACATAGTTGCTCGCTGGATATTAAATCAGTTTAAGCTTGTTCCTTAAATTTACTCACCATTCTCCAACCTAGTCCTGGACTCTCTGACTTTTATATGCTCTGAGTCTGCTGTAACATTTGACATAATAGCAACTATACAGTATGCATGATTTCTAGAATGGTTTTCCTTTTGCAAATCGGCATGTATATACAATATATGATGCAACTTCATACAAATAATCTCTGCATTGCTGGCAGCCATTATTTTATGCAATTTTATTGGTTGTTCGGATCACACTAAATGCTATTATTTTCAAGAATAAGCAACTTGATTTAGACAGGTGTGCAACCATGTAAAAAGGAATTATTTGGTTTTGGTTGGTTGGCTCAGTTAGAAATGAGGGTCGTCACTTTGCGGAATTGATCACCAGTTGGAGTAGCATACTCAATAGCTGACCTTGTAGCAGTTTTGAGATGTATTGCTGTAGGCTGTTTCTGCTGCAGAGGGTCATTGGTGTACACATGAACTCATGAAGTTGAGCTGTATTTTTCACATAAATTTAAGATGCAGGCTACTGCAAGGGAGATTTCACTCAGTGCAGCTGGTTGGTGTCTTTTTTCTTGTTCTGCTTGTTGTATAAGTTGTGTAGGTGAAGATATGTTTCACTTTACCTGACAGTACATTTGTAGTTTTGTACCCCTTTTTTTTATCAGCAAACGTGGTTTTTAGCGAGGTCCCCCACTGTAGCGACCCGGCCTATATCACCACCGATATTGTCCCCACTTAGCCACTGCAGACATCCGACAGTGTGGGGTATTATGGGCAGGAGCCTGCTTCCCAGGAGGTCACCCATCCTGAGAATAACTCCCACCCGAGCACGCAGTATTATGGGCAGGAGCCTGCTTCCCAGGAGGTCACCCATCCTGAGAATTACTCCCACCCGAGCACGCTTAACTCCGGAGTTCTTTCGAACCCTGGAGCCAAGTGAGCCCAAAAGGCCTCGGTGATAATATATGCCGAATCTATACCTATATTCCAATGTCAGGACATCCCCCTCTAAGTTCCATAGGACCCACCCCCTCGGCAGACCACCTGCCGACCCGGGGTGTTACAATCACACCACCTTAGAGGAGAGCCGTCCTCGGCTTTGGAATATACAGCCCCAGATCTCCGACGTTCCCTGCCCCTCGTGAGACAAGTACCCGACGCAACCGTCACCCCTTCCTGGGCTAGGCGCCTTTTCAGCATACTCTCCCACGCTCGACAGGAGAACCGTCGTCGGCTCTGATACCATTTGTAGCGACCCGGCCTATATCACCACCGATATTGTCCCCACTTAGCCACTGCAGACATCCGACAGTGTGGGGTATTATGGGCAGGAGCCTGCTTCCCAGGAGGTCACCCATCCTGAGAATAACTCCCACCCGAGCACGCAGTATTATGGGCAGGAGCCTGCTTCCCAGGAGGTCACCCATCCTGAGAATTACTCCCACCCGAGCACGCTTAACTCCGGAGTTCTTTCGAACCCTGGAGCCAAGTGAGCCCAAAAGGCCTCGGTGATAATATATGCCGAATCTATACCTATATTCCAATGTCAGGACATCCCCCTCTAAGTTCCATAGGACCCACCCCCTCGGCAGACCACCTGCCGACCCGGGGTGTTACAATCACACCACCTTAGAGGAGAGCCGTCCTCGGCTTTGGAATATACAGCCCCAGATCTCCGACGTTCCCTGCCCCTCGTGAGACAAGTACCCGACGCAACCGTCACCCCTTCCTGGGCTAGGCGCCTTTTCAGCATACTCTCCCACGCTCGACAGGAGAACCGTCGTCGGCTCTGATACCATTTGTAGCGACCCGGCCTATATCACCACCGATATTGTCCCCACTTAGCCACTGCGGACATCCGACAGTGTGGGGTTTTATGGGCAGGAGCCTGCTTCCCAGGAGGTCACTCATCCTGAGAATTACTCCCACCCGAGCACGCTTAACTCCGGAGTTCTTTCGAACCCTGGAGCCAAGTGAGCCCAAAAGGCCTCGGTGATAATATATGCCGAATCTATACCTATATTCCAATGTCAGGACATCCCCCTCTAAGTTCCATAGGACCCACCCCCTCGGCAGACCACCTGCCGACCCGGGGTGTTACACCCACCCTGTTTCATTTAAAATCAAATATCAACCTGTTACATTCTTCTTCTATCCTCATAAATTATTTTCTTTACATCCTCAGAGAAGGAACTAGGTACAGTTTCAACAAAACTACATGCAAGTAGGTATATTAGATGCCAGTTTGTCTGCCAATATGTTCGCCTCCCTGTATGTATGCTTGATGCTGAATAGCCTCTAACTGTTCCACTGCATTCCTGACTCTCTTCATTGTAGCATTGACCTCCCAAGGATGTTTGTTGCCCCTGCTTCAAGTATGCTATCATATTAGAAGCGTCAGTTTGGGCCCTGACCCTTGTAATGGCGTGCCTAGCTGCCTGTTGCAACCCTTTCTCGAAAGCATTGAGCTCAATGAATCCAATAAAATGAAACTTTGAACTGCCTTTGGTTGCTGGTATTATCTCAGTGTAAAGTCCCATCTTCCAGATTGACATAAAGCTGGATCTTTCAGGTCCAGCCTGCATTTCAACCTTCAAAGAACTTAGCTTGGTTATGACACTTCAAGCTTCAAACAACTATATATGAACTTAGCATAATATACCTCCACTCTCAAAATGCCTATCATCAAACATGCCATATAAGACTCATGGCATAGTTCAAAATCTCGCGATTGTCCATTTATAAAAAATTTCTAAAAAATCTTTTTCCCATACGATTCAAACAGATCTTAAAAGTTTATTAAACCTAGGTGTCACTCACTCTCACTATGTATTTCACACTCGCATTATTAGTAGCATTGGATATGCTTAAGGAAGTCTCAACATGTAAACAATGATATGTGGTAATTTTTCTGGTCATTATAGAAAGAGCAAGCCAAATTTTGCCCATGGAAATGGTTCTAGGACCTCATTTGAAACCAGCACGAAGTTTGTTTGACATCAATTTTGTGACATTGGATGTCCATGGTTATCTCGCCTTGAGTTCATTGTTAGGAAAACCAAGTTGTACGCACATCGTCCCGAGTCTGTGTCCTCGCGTCCTTGTGTCAAAAGTAAGTTTTGGGTTTAGGACGTACGTACCTAGTTAGGGCGTACGTACGTCATGTTAGGCAGCAAACATGTTTTGGTCAGGACGTACGTACCTAGTTAGGGCGTTCGTACGTCCAAGCAGGCAGCGAACTTTTACAGTGTGGAGACGTACGAACGTTGTTTCGACGTACGTACGTCCAAAGTGGATTTCTGCAATTCCGGCCCATTTTGTGTGTCTTCCAACCCTAACTATATATAGGGTTTCTCCACCAAAGAACAATTTAGTTCTTTGGCCGTCCAATTCATCTATTCTTGGAGTTTGTTTAGGTTTTGTTTTAGGTTGTTTTGGTGATTGAACTCATCTTCTTCTTCCCCTTTCATCTTCTTCTTCCTTCTTCCCTATTCATCTTCTTCTTCATTGTTGAATAGTGATTTAGCTTCGAGTCTTCTTGTGTGTTCATCAAGAAGTCGAGTATCCTTGTGTGTTCATCAAGGAACTCTGGTGTAAGCTTGTTTCATAGTTCGGCTTCGAGTCTTCTTGTGTGTTCATCAAGAAGTCGAGTGTCTTGTGCGTACATCAAGGTACTCTGGTGAAGTCAAGGTGTTAGAGATAACCGGTAGTGTCAACTCGCAGTGATTGCAGGTAGTTGATAGGTTTATAAATCTCTTTTCATCTAGTGGATTTATTTGTTGTCGTGAGGACAACCGTGGACGTTTCCCATATTGGGTTTTACCACGTTAAAAATTTCTGTGTGTTATTTACTTTCTGCATATTGTTTGATTTGTTTGAATATTCAACTGTTATATTAGCACTATTTGTAGTTTCTCAATTGGTATCAGGAGCAGGGCGCTTGTTATGGAGCGTAATGGCTCACGCGTAGATCCTATGAGTGCAATAATGGTTCATGAGTCTGGTTATAATAGTTTTATTGCTAAATCGTCTAAATCTACAAAACCAAAATCTGATTTTGAAAATGATGATAATTTGTATGTTGTTAGCAATAGTGATTGGGTTCTTCTTTACAGACTTTCTGCAAAAGAATGTGAAAGATTACAAAAAGCTAATATTGATTTGCAGGAAAAATTTAATAAAGCTAATTGTAATGTATCTACTATTTCTGATAATGTTTGTTTTGAAGATAATGGTGTTTTGCAGACTAAGGTTGATTCTCTAGAACAACGACTCAGACATTATGCAGAGGACTATATGCTTCAAGGGGAAGTTTATGAATCCAAAATTAAAAATTTGGAAAAGGCTAATCTTTCTTTGCAGGATAAAATTGAGATTCTTGAAAAACAAATTTCTTGTGCTGCAGATGATGCAATTTCTATTTCTCAATTATTTGACAAAGAAAAACTTGACTTGTTATGTAGAATTGCAGCTTTAGAGAAGGCCAATCAGGAGGTCGATGAGAAATACAAATCTCTATTGGTGGAGTATGAGGTAACAAAGAACGATTTAACGTCTATTCAACTCCAATTGCAGGTTTTGGACAAAACTAGATTTGATTCTCCTATTGCTAGTTCTACTAGTTCATCTAGTGTGATTACTCCTGTAAAATCTAGTTTGTCTGCCCTTTTGCCTACCCCACCTATTGAGACTAGACTTAATGCTACTAATTTTCAGTATGTTTCTCGTAAGAATTTTAAGTCTAAGGTTAATGGTAAGGCTGTTTTTACTGATAAGCCATATTGTTCTCATAATGGAGGTATAGGTTTTGTTAAGGCACCATGTCACAAATACAATGGTGACATACATGTTTCATCTTCTACCACCACATCTTCTTATAAGAATTCTTTGAGTAAGTCTAATGTTTTTCATTGTTCTTATTGTGGTAGAGATGGTCATTTGGATATTTTTTGTTGGGATTTTAATCAACATGTTAAATGTTATTCTCATGTTCCTTATAATTATAATCTTGTTGATTCTTATGTTCCTTCTTGTGCGTTTTCTAGACCTTGGAATTCTAATGTTTATTGTCATAGGTTTAAGAAAAACAGGTACTCCAACAAAAGGAAGTCAAAGACTAAGGTGGAATTAGTTAAGGACAAGTCTATTGCAAAGCTTGTTAAGGGGAGATCTCATATCTTTTCAACTCCCAAGGTGTGCACGCCTAGTGTTAAACAAGTATGGGTAAGAAAAGATAAGTTGCAGGTTTTTCTGGACTTGCAAAAGTCTGGTGGTGTCTCATATTTGGGATGATGTAGTTTGTTTCTAGCCTTGTGTTATTTGAATTGCATATTTCTCTAACCACATAAGCTATTTGTTTGGTACTTCTGTTTTTTATGCTTTGTTTGTTTAGCTTGCAGATCATGCTGCATGTCTGAATACATTGTTAATAATAAAAAAAAAAAAAAGGGTTGTTGGTTATTCTTTCTATTTTTTGTTTTTTCTTTATTTATTCCATGTATGTGTTGTTGGTTGCATCTTTTCTGAGATATTGGTTTAATTCAATTGTCTTAAATAAGTTGCAATATGTTTGGGTGTTTTCTCTTTCTGAACTCTTAAGTATGTTTTGGTATGTATCATGCATTTTTCCTCGCTTGTTTGCACAGTGCACGGCATGCTTGCATAATGGGAGTTTTTGGAAACCACTTACATATTCTTTGAGCTCATAGAACTTCTCTATCTCTCGAGTATTTATGTGATCTTGAGCTATCTCTCCTTTGTTTTGGTTAATGTTCATCTTGTTGTTAGTGTTATTGAACATTCTTATCTTCCTATTACAACTCTTGTTAGTGGTCAATGACTCACTTTATCCCCAGCCATTTGATTGTCTTTGAAGCAATATCAGTTGGCTAAGAACCCGTTGGGGTTGTGAGGGTCATGCTCTGACGGATGCACTCAAGTGATGTTAGTTCTTGTGTTGCACGTTATCATGGTATTGCACTTCTTGAGTTTGTGTTTGTCAAAAAGATGTAGGCTACACCCTACCCTCGTGTATTTGAAAAGATGGAGGCAAAAATCCCTCCCACGCGGGAATGACATTAGTGTGATGTAGACTAAACTCCACCACATGCGGCAAAATAAAAAATCCAAGCGCATGTTCATTGTTTTTATGTAAGACATACATAGTTTATATTCCTTTGCTTTTTGGATGTCTTGGTTTTCATTTGAAAGATCATATTTATATTCATTTTCCTTCTATTCTCAACGTTTGTTTCAAAGGGGGTTGAAGTTTGTTTCTTCTATGCTCACTTACTAATCGTATGTCTCTTGTTGATGGTTCTATATTCTAGGTCTTCAAAGGGTGTGGTCTAGTGGTAACCTTTCTCTCTCTTTATGCATTGCATTGAATCTACACACCGAGGTTTAGTTTATGATGCACTTCAATTCTCTTATTTGTTCAATCTTTTGTTTATCCCCATATATTGCCTCTTATTTTTGTACGGATTGGGATTGGCTACTGTTTTTGGAAGTTCATGATGTATTCCTCTTCACTTCTATGGTACCTCGGTTCTTTTCCTTTTATCTTTTTATTACGGTTTGTGTGGTTAGTTATTCGGTTTGTTTTTCTGTTATTAAGGTTAGTTCTCTATTGTTATTTTTTTAAATTTAAATTACATTTAACAAAAAAAAAAAAAAAAAAAAAAAAGGTACGTACGTCGTTAGGACATTCGTACGTTAAGGGAGGCAGAACTTTTTTTCTCCTCGAACATACGAACGTTGTTTGGTAGTTCGTACGTTGAACCAGGCAGATGTTTTTTGGTACTTCTCTCTATATACTTGTTGCTTGTTGATTGTATGGCTGTTTTGGTTAGTTCTTAAGGTTAGCCTTCACATGGTTGGATATGGGTTGTTAGTTTTGTCGTTAAAATTGATTCATTAGATATGGTGCAGCCTCTATTTGCTATTGTTTGTTTGTGTTTGGTTCTTTTAACAAGTTTCGTGCGATTCTCATTGCTTGGTTGTTGTCGTATGCACACTTCATGATTATGCTAACCGTGTGTTCGATAAAATGTCTACATGGGTATTCTCACATTTCTTGTGCTAGGGTTCACCATTTCTCTTACATTTGTTAGTTTGGTTACTGTTGTGCTTATGCCGGACATGCCTCCTAAGCGCGCTCGGACTACTCCCACCAAAGAAACACCCGGTTCCAAGGGTGCTTCGTCATCGGGCACACGTCCTCCTCGTGCTCAAAGAAGTTCATGGACAATGTGTGTGTCGTCAACTTTATTTTTCTCTCAGTAACTTTACAGGCAGATGTTCTTGCTGAAAGTGTTTCTGGCTTACTCTATTTTGGTTCCATTCCTTGGTAATTCTTTTCAGTCGGTGTTTCATTGACATACTAAGGTCAGATTGTTTGTATTGTTTGGTTTTTAAACTTCATGCTTTCTATTTTTGTCATTGGATCACATGTGTTTGATGTGATTTCTCAAGGTGATGGTTCTCAATTTGTTTTAAGAAGGGTACAAGGTATGCATAAGCATATTTTGGTGATGAAATCATGTTATTGGTGTATTCGTTTGTCACGATTTATACTGATTCATGTTTTCTCATAGGTTCTCATCACACTTTTCTATGTTGGGATAATATTCTTGAATTACCTTGTTGGCTAGCTGGTGTTTGATTAAATGCTTATGAGACTTGCCTATCATCTTATTGTTGCTTCTTGTGCCTGGTTGATTCTATTCTTTCCTGCAATAGGTTTGATTAGATGTGTTCTTGGTAGTCTTCTGCAATAATCCTCCTGCAATGGTTTTGGGCTACCACTGTTCTACTTTGGGATGCATATGCTCAGTTTGGTCATCTATTGTTAGCAATTCTCTTCTATTGACTCTCTAATCTTTCTGACAATGTATGGCATGTCATCGGAGTCTTAGTGTTCTGGCAGGAAATTTGCTCTGAAGTTGGATTGTTGTTTTGTGACTTGGTGAAATCGATAATCCTTGCTCATTCTTCAGATTAAAGCATTTTTTTATGAGCTTGATGATTGCTTATCTTGTTTGGCATATGTTGAACTAATTTTTGGGTTTCACTAGGGTGGGCTTACATGTTTATTCTTTTTATGTCTCTATTCCATTGTGTTTGGGATAATATTTTCTTATCTTTGTTTATAAGATTCTCTAATTCTTTTTTTGTGGTTGGTTGAGTTGTTTCAGGAACATTTACAGATTGGATTTCCACATGGATTCTCAATGGATTTTCTTATCCTTTACATATCTCTTCCTGCAGATACTCATATTCCTGTAGTTTTGTCATGGGATATTGTTGGATGTGTATAGTATGCATGGTTTCCCTATTCTCTTTCATATCTCCTACTAACTATTGTTTATCTCTTCTTCTTTCTCTTTTCGCATATTCTTTTCTTGCACATTTCTCACAGGTTTGACTTTTTGGTTCTTGGTCATTATTGTACGTTGCCGATTTCATCGGGTATGGTATTTCTTCCTTTTTGTTTGTTTGCTCTTTTTCTCTAGATATCTTCCTACTATGAAGTCGTCTCTCTGGAGTCTATCTCAGGTGGTTATGGTCGGTTGATTAAAGTGATATTCTAGTGAATCATTTGTTCCGTTTGATGGTGTCCTGACTCTTTCTTCTATGTATAGGATTCTCTTTGTTTCTATCAGGGATTCATGTTATGTTTTTCTTTTCTTCCCTTTGTTACCTATATAAGTATTCAATATCTTTTCACTATCTTCTTCTTCTCTCGTTTTGGTTCTTATCTAATCTCCCTTCTTGTGTCTGTGTTGGTACTCTTTCTTCTTCATTAATATGCCTAGATCTCTCTCATGTCTTTTAGTTTTGTGTGTCATGGATTCCCGATTTATGGTATGGTTTTCTCTTTACTCTCTTCTACCCTTGTATGCTTGGTTCTTTGTGTGTTTCAAATATCCTTATTTGGTTTGCTTGTTCTAGGTGCATCTTTCTCATATGTATTGCATTTAGGTGACGCTTTTGTTTAGGGAGAGAATTCTTTGTATTGACATCGTGTTAACAAGTGTTTATGTTATGGCTTCCGTTGCATATCCTTTTTGTTGTTAACTTGATTGTTCTCTTTCTTTTCTTCTTTAATCTTATTTGTTGTGGTTTGGTATTTTTTCTTTTCTCTTTCTTTTGTTACCTTGCTTCATTTGTGACAAAATGGGGGAAATTTATGACTCTAATACTAACATTCGTTTCTTCCTTTGTTAGTGTATTCTTGGGTCATGTTGCAGGTATGCTACAAGTATGGGGGAGTGAACGTGTTGATGTTTAGAGGTTGTACAGTTTTGGGTCATGTTTCAAGTATGCTACAGTTATGAGGGAGCTCGAGTGTCAAACTTTGGAGCTCATGAAGTATGAGGGAGTTGCTCGAGGAACTTCTGTTGGCTGATTGTTTCAGAATTCTTGTTGCTTCCGTTCGGTCTCTGATGGTTAAAGCGTATTACTCAAGCTGGATATCATGTGTTAGTGACTCGGTATGTATTCTACTATGAGTGTTTTTGTAGGCATGTTTTATAAATGCCATGGTTTGGGTTTGTAAGCACGTTTTATAAGTGCTATTAGAGTCATAGGTTTTTGTCACAAAATCAATGTCAAAGGAGGAGATTGAAACCGGCACGAAGTTTGTTTGACATCAATTTTGTGACATTGGATGTCCATGGTTATCTTGCCTTGAGTTCATTGTTAGGAAAACCAAGTTGTACGCACATCGTCCCGAGTCTGTGTCCTCGCGTCCTTGTGTCAAAAGTAAGTTTTGGGTTTAGGACGTACGTACCTAGTTAGGGCGTACGTACGTCATGTTAGGCAGCAAACATGTTTTGGTCAGGACGTACGTACCTAGTTAGGGCGTTCGTACGTCCAAGCAGGCAGCGAACGTTTACAGTGTGGAGACGTACGAACGTTGTTTTGACGTACGTACGTCCAAAGTGGATTTCTGCAATTCCGGCCCATTTTGTGTGTCTTCCAACCCTAACTATATATAGGGTTTCTCCACCAAAGAACAATTTAGTTCTTTGGCCGTCCAATTCATCTATTCTTGGAGTTTGTTTAGGTTTTGTTTTAGGTTGTTTTGGGGATTGAACTCATCTTCTTCTTCCCCTTTCATCTTCTTCTTCCTTCTCCCCTATTCATCTTCTTCTTCATTGTTGAATAGTGATTTAGCTTCGAGTCTTCTTGTGTGTTCATCAAGAAGTCGAGTATCCTTGTGTGTTCATCAAGGAACTCTGGTGTAAGCTTGTTTCATAGTTCGGCTTCGAGTCTTCTTGTGTGTTCATCAAGAAGTCGAGTGTCTTGTGCGTACATCAAGGTACTCTGGTGAAGTCAAGGTGTTAGAGATAACCGGTAGTGTCAACTCGCAGTGATTGCAGGTAGTTGATAGGTTTGTAAATCTCTTTTCATCTAGTGGATTTATTTGTTGTCGTGAGGACAACCGTGGACGTTTCCCATATTGGGTTTTACCACGTTAAAAATTTCTGTGTGTTATTTACTTTCTGCATATTGTTTGATTTGTTTGAATATTCAACTGTTATATTAGCACTATTTGTAGTTTCTCATCATTAAGAGTCCACAAAACACAAATGGACCAGCTAAGGCCCGGTTTATAATATTAGCCCTGATTAAGCATTTATAGGATAAGAAAGTACCTATTTAACGTTGAAATTGTAAAAACGGCCCTTTCACTACCGATAATACCCTTCTGGTTTATGCAAACAAGTCTTTGCATTTTATGATTTATGTGGTTGTTGTTGCGAGTATACAAATAAGTCTTTGCATTTTATGTTTATGTGTGTTTTGACTGATGCAAACCAGTCTTTAGATTTTTATGGTTTACATGGTTGTTGTTGCGAGTATGCAAACAAGTCTTTGCATTTAATGTTTATATGTGTTGTGACTGATGCAAACGATTTTTTTACATTTTATGATTTTGCGAGTATGCAAACAAGTCTTTGCATTTTATGTTTATGTGTCGTAACTGATACAAACAAGTCTATTTATATGTTTGTGATTGATGCAAATAAGTTTTTGCATCAGTCCAAGTGGTATTTGTTTAGTTTAATGATAAATGAGTTAGATAGATCATGATGTGGTAGAGTATGAGAGGGTAGATGAGGTGAATATGTCTACAACAAGTGAATGAAACTGGTGCTAGGGGTATGTATCACAAGGATTATTCAAATTCAAAGAAGACTCAAATGTATCACTCCAAGTGGTATTTGTTTTTTTTTCTTCTGCTCCACCATAAACTCCGTTCAACAAGAACCGGGTTTCACCTCGATCACCTCTCTCTTCTTTATTTATCCTCTCAAATCTATAGAAAAATCAATTTTCATAACAATTCAATGAAGTAGATGACGAATATAGAAGTATGATTAAAAAAAAAATTAACCAAAATTTTGGTTCCATGGTTACTAAACTCTTGAGTTTTTGTTCAATATTTCAATTGCTAAAACGACACGACTAAAATTTGTATACTTTGCTGAGTATAATACAAACTAAAAGTATAATCTTGGAGTATATTAATCATAATAAGTCGTGGGAGAACGTTTGATAATTTCTTCTCTTCTTTCTCTTCCACTTTTGTTAGGAATCGTTGAATAAGATCCATGGTGTAATTATAAACTGAAGATTAACAAGAACAAAACCAAAACAACTTGTTCACAAGTCTGATTAGAACTGACAGAAGAAATTGTTGGAATTCTAACCAACCTCATATCAAATTACAAATTCTTCTTTATAATCCCTTTTGTTGTAAAATCAAAACATATAATCTAATTATAAACTGTCATGGTAATTGTATTGCTAAACCCTTGGATATGTTTTTGTCATGTGAAGGAGGAGAGAGAATATGGTTGATGAGGAGAGAAGAAAGAAACAAAGAAAGTGTGTCGGAGAGGATAGGGGAATTCACTTAAGTAGGAAGAAGATGATCATCTTTGGTAATATTCTAATTATTTATCTGAAATTCAGTTGGCTTTAATTTCGAGTACCATAAGTCGATATAATGCTTATGAACATATAATTTTGTTGTTTACAATTTACATGCATTCCTTCTCTTTTGTGATGGAAACTTTATCAGTTGATCTTACACAACCTTATTTTTGTGTAACAACAATTGTAGATGTTCATTTAGATGCGAGTAAGATTTTCTTAATTAAAAAATAAATTTTTTATGGTCACTATGTATTTGACTCAGTCAACTAACGGTTGACGTGGTCAGATAATGAGCTAGGGTGGGACGGAATGGTGACTAAACGCAAATAAAAAAATAGTGGTGATGCTGTCATGCTGAGGGAAAAAAACAAAAAACAAGTGTGTTTCTCAGTTCCGTGTTTAAATACACCCTTCCTTGATTTTTGGAACTTGTAGAACCTGAATTAAGAAGATACTAAGAGTCTTTAAACTTTATACAATATGCATGAAGAAATCAAGAAAAACAACTAAAATACACCCGCAAAATAATTGAAGTCTTTGTTTGAATATGAAATGAATAAGAAACTGAAATCCCACAAGCGCTGCTGCATGTAATGGACCTGTACCCTCGATGAAAATTATGCTAAATGGCTGATGTGAGACTAATTGGCTGATGTCTATTATGAAACTTACTGTTTGGTGGTTTATGTGGTGCGCGCTGATCTTGATAAGTTTGTATATAAAGTTCATATTAGTATGGGGAAACCATTGCTTATGTGATTTAGTATGGGGAACCCATCGAAATCAGTATTCTCAGTATCAAGTTCATTTAGATGACATTCCTCAATGCACTGGGGGAAACCATTAATTGCTTATGTGATTTGTTCTCTCAGCAGTTTACTGGAAGTCTGGACGCTAGTTGATGAGGCTATTTGGGCTGTGAAATATCACATTTTTGTCCCCACACCTGGAGTTGATGATGTACGTTTCTCAGCGTCCGGGTTTTGGTTGAACAAGTAGTTGTATGGGGTGGGGTGGAATTCTCTAGCATTAGAAGGAGGAGATATTTCTTATACTACTCTTAAGCATATAGGTGAAAAAATCGAATTTGCCGCCCGGATATTCACGAAATATTCCGTTTTTTGGCTATTCGGATTGGTACGGCATACGACATATAAACAAAATTTAAAACACCCCATGCCGTTCGGAATTTATCGGATATTCACGAAATATTCGGCAAAAACCGAAATTTACGAAATTTACGACATTTTCGATTTGAAATTAACACATTTATTTTTAATTCCCCCCGAACTAGAATTTTCGATGAGATTATCAAAAAAAGGTCCAAAAAGCACTAGACGTTTGGAAACTTTCGCAACGAACTTCATGGCCCTCTCAAAGTGATGATTCCAGTGTACCATCCTACCAAACCCAACCAGATGACAGTGGTTCTTGGTTTCCTAATATAGGGATTTGGTTGGCCCCAATGACAAGTGGGTCGGACGTGCAGTCAACCGATACATTAATGCCGGTTCAACAATACTCGAGATTTCCTATCTTTGAATCATTTGCTCCGTATTGTATGAATCAAGATGCATATGATATGCATATTGACCAATTCAGGTCGTACGAGCAAACAATGTCATGGGAATATTACTGTACTGAGTTCGTCCCCACACGTATGCGACTCGAAGCTCATCGGTTTGACATGGGGCGTCTATCATTCTGGGGTTAGCATGTCTTTTATTTTGATTATTAAAATAAAACTATGGGTTGAGTTGTAATGAGGTTGTTTGTGTTTAGTTCTTGTATTAGAAACATATAAAAGTTCTATGAATATCCGCCCGATATTTACGATTTTTTCACCTATGAGTAAAACTATCTTGTGTAATAGTTCCGCCTTAGCTTCCTTGTATGATTTGTCGTGTGTTTAATTTGTAATGTATGTTTTTCTTTTAATTATAAGTTTATATATTGAAATCAGAAGAAAAACACGAAAAGTGCACAAAACCTCCCAATTTTCCGAATTTTTCGCGAATATTCGCGAAAAATTCCGGTACATTTGAATTTACCAAAACTCCAATATCCGACATGGGAGGTCGGATATTCGCGGAATAATCCGGTTTTTGGGAGGTCGGATATCCGGACTTAAACGATATTTTCACCTATGCTCTTAAGATTTATTTTGCTATCAAACTACCCTTTGCGGAAGATGCAAATAAAATCAATAGAATATCACCTGAGCTGTCTTTTATCTCCCTCAAAAATTGTGGCAGCTGGAAGAAAACATCCATCTTTGGTAACAGATCGACTAATTATTTATCTGAAATATATTTATGTTTTGTGTACGTAGCTGGCGATTCTTCTGAACATATGGTATACGTGTTTACGTACCTTTTCTGTACGTACATATTCCTTCTTATTTTATTTTTAACTTTGTAAAAGATCTTTATTTATGTGTGAAGAATTCAATTCTTATAGATGTTTTCTATTTCTACTGACTACTGTCCAGTTGATAATTTGTGATTGATTAAAATTTTACCTTAAAAACAGAAGCCCCAAATTTTGGCAATTTGCATTGTGCTGCTCAGGGTTCTTACAAGATCATTTTTCCAGGGCAACATTGAGTCATGAAGTATTTGCTTACATATGCTATTGTTGTTTGTTGTATACAAATACTGGGATCAAACGCCTAGCTTGCCCCTATATGTAGCACTGGGATCAAACCCATCTCTGGAACTGTACTGTGGAGTGTGGATGTGCTATTAAAGGAAAATAACTGTATAGTTTGGAACATTTGGAAAAACTGTATTGCTTGGAATTGAACCACTCTACTTCTACTAGCTGTAGCATGTGTTCATCTTCTTATCCAGTCATCCATTGTTGTTCTACCCGACACACACTAACACATACCGCGCATGTCCTAAATTACAAAATTCACATTAGAAGAGCAAATAAGGAAACCATGCAAAAGAATTTTCGACTTGATAACTTAGGGTGTTATGCCGTATTTTGTTCAGTGACATCCTATATACAATTCTGAACTCTGATCAGTTCAATCAATCGATAATACAAAGGCCCTCACTCAATCTATTTTGTGACATCATTGGATGCATCTGTTGCACTCACAACACTTGGCACTTGCACCATTCTTCTCACTTTCTCAGCTTCCCTGATCATATTCAAAAAAAAAATTCACTCAATGTAATACCCGGTATTTTGATAGGCTTGTGCTTAATAGAAATTGGATTTCAATATGAACTTCTTTTACTGTATAAATAGGTTTTATGAATGGGTTTAGTATTATGCCTTTGGCCTTTATTTTAAAGTCATCTTTAGGTCCACATAAACAAATATTAGTATATATAATATTCTTAGTTATTTAATGAAAAAGAGAAACCCTAGACCTTAAACTTGAGGAGAAATATATGGATTCCCGTTTTTGATAACACCCTATTAGTATTTCGGCCATAACTCTTTCTACAGAACTCGGAATGACCTGAATCTTATGTCATTAGAACCCTATTGAAAATACTCATCTGAGCATATAAAGTAGAGCATGTGAATCTTCCGGACGTGACCTGTGCGACTGATTCTTTGGAGATCAGAAAAACTGTGACTGATTTGAAGTATGCTTGTTTTGAGTTGCGTTCTTCGTATCTTTGGTATTTGGTGGTCTTCTTATGAGGCAAGTTATATTACTTGATGTTTTCTCTTAATTTTCAGATTAGGTTGAAGTGTTAGTTTGGTTATCATGTTTAGATAGTAGAATTATAATTGATTCCCATGAAAATACATGTTTTAATAATTAGAATTTGAAAAATATGCAAACTTGTTAATATTTAGTTATTAATATTGTTGAAATTTATCTTAGGATCATGTTAGTATTTTTAATGTGTGGAATCGAAGCATGTGTATTAAATTAGAATGTTCTATGACATATCAGATAGTTTATTTGTTTAATTAGAATTAGAAGAAGTGAATTATGCATATATGTATGTGGACTTACGCTTAAAAGTTAATTCATAATTTGAGTTGGTTTATAATGTTTCTTTGAATAAATTAGAAAGAATGAAAGACTGTTGACTGGACTGAACAATAAATAGTTATAGTGGACTGAAGGATAAATACACTTCAGAGATGACTAAGATATTAGTTTTTGAAAATGGATGTTATGATTATTGTTATTGTTGGTGTATTTTTATATGATCAGATTAGAATGATTTTGAATAATGATTATGAATCAGATTGGACCTTGTGGAAATGAACTGGATTTGATTGATTAGATTGATTTGGGCGTATTAGTTATACTAACATAGGACCCGTGGATTTTGGGTGTGTTAATTATTATAACACAGGACCCGTTGGGAGACGTCCCTAAGTTATGTCAAATGACCTAGCTTGATGAGTGTATTGTTGCGATGCGTACGACTCGGTGCTACTGCACAACTTGGCACTTGTTGCATGGATTTGGATTGACCTAATATGATGGATTGGAATTACTGGATAAGGACTTGATCTGATATTGCAGATTGATTGATTGATTAAGATAGATTTTGATTATTTGATTATTGGAACTGGAAACATGATTGACATTGCAGACTACCAAAAATTGATCTTGTTGATTTATTTATTATTGTTTTAAATGTTAGAATAAATTGATTAGTATTTATAATTGTTTATCTCTAGGATGCGCGGATTCCTTTTCCGGGAATTAAGATCGAACCTCAAGTTCTGTAACTTGCTGGCGTTTAACGTCTTCCATTTTTTCCCTTTCAGGATACAAGTGTTTTAGAGATGAAGTGTTCGATAAGAGCTTGGTGGAGGTTGTCTTGAGTTGCTCATATGTCTAGTTGGAGTTTGATGAGTTGTAACCTTCGGGCATGACTCTGATTTATATTTCTATTTATATAGTTTGTGTTCTTTTTAATTAGTCTTCCGCTGTTAGTTTAGTATTTGTTGTTTATTTTATTATGTTCTTCTGTGGTCTAGAGGTGTGATGTCACGTGACAGTAGTGTGACCCTACGGTCCATGGAGGACATATGGTGATCATTATGACTCTGTTACCCGGTTTTGGCCTGGCCAGCTAGGATCGGATTTCAGGGGCGTTACAGCTAGGATCGAATTTCAGGGGCCTAGCCATACATAGGTTATATTATTATTGCCACATGGCATTTTGTGATTGGGTGTACACACCCACAAACAAGTATTCTACACATATAAAATTCTCTACTGTAATCTCATTTTACTTTCGATCTTACGAAATCCTATAATTCATTGTTTCTTCAATAATTGAAGTAATGTAAATACAAAATACATAACTAACCTACTACCACAGATTGTTCATTTGTCGTCGTCCTTGTCATAAAATGGGGGTATGTCAAAAAAAATAAATAATAATTGGTATAATAAGAGCATTCCCAATGGTAGGTTTTAAATCCCTTTTAGACTTTTAGTGAAAACTCTTGCCAATAGTAGCTTTTAACACAATTTTCAAGCAAAATACTTTTAACTCCTTGGCAAATTTGCCAAAGAGATAAAAGTGTCATGTAGGATCACTTAATTAATATAAAGTTAAATTTTATAATATCATACACCATGTTTTTGGGAAAAGTGAAACTTTAAACTCTTAACACTTATTTTAAAATCAACTATTGGCAACTCTAAAACTATCAATCATTTTTAACATTAACTATATATTAAAACCTTCTCCCCGTCTCTTATGTGGTACCCTTAAAGCCTTTTTACCATTGGGAATGCTTTAAAATTTTACTTATATAAAAAGAAAAAGTATAGTACAAACACGGGGCAACAATGGACGACAACCTTTAAAATTGAAGGAACAAAAGTATTTTCAAAAATGAAATGAGTTACAAATATACAGACCCATGAGAGGTCCTAGGGTTGTACCTTTTTGCCTCTTCTTAGTGGCTACTCAATCTCTTGCCTAATTGGAAGCTGGAGAAAACTGAGTTCAAATCAATTTTTGCTCAATCTCTTATCTATCATTAAACGACAATTTGTAATCTTTCTTCTCTCACCAAGAGTATACGAGCAACCTTTGCATTTGAGCAACTTGATACTCAGTTTCCAAGAGTGATAAAAAAACACTTCTCCTTTCATAGGTTAACGTTTACTTCTGAAGACAACCTAGAAGCTACTTTTAAAGACGTTAGATTCATTGGCTCAATGCCAGGAATAAACAATGTGGATTTGGTAATGTTTCGGTATGGGGTAAAGATAAGCTTTCTGGCATGCTATCCATATCTGAAGAAAAGACTATTTTTAGCTCAAAAATCGTTTGATCTTTGGACGCTATTATGCTAATAGAATAGATTGAATGTAAACAATTCATCCTAAAACACCAAGTTTGTGGTGATGACAGACAACAACTTATCACTAATTGAATTTGAAGAGGCCTAGTGGAGGTGTAGCTAATGATTTGAAGCTGGGAAATGACGACTGATGCAAGTAAATATATCTTGTCTTTAGTATTTTTTTCTCTTTCTTGGGCATGTTGCCGACAAAGTGTGTGTTACTGATATGTTAGAAAGCCTTGAAGTAGCCTAAGTTTACTAAAGGAAGACTCGTTGGTTGTTTAGTGCGCTTGTCCTCTAGCTTTGTGTAATTTTTCTTTTATCAATAAAATTTATTTCTATTTTTTTAAAAATAAAAAAATAAAAAAAAATGTACTCATCTGGCGGAGAGTTAGCTTCCACACTACTTTAATAGTGTGGAACAAATCTGGACTCGTGAAACAAGGTTATAAATCAGTTAACCATGTTTCATTTCAGTACCATAAAGGGATAGATGTAGGTTGCAGCAAAGAAACATGGTTAAGTTGTTTGTTTTGTCTCTATTCTCGGTTTCCAATTTTTATTTATTTTTGAGTAACAAACATCCCATTTTTCCATCGTAATCTATATGGTGTTATTTTGCAATAAACTAAATTTCTTCAAGGTTTGGTGTCGACACCAAATCTCATAAGTGAATCTTACTGATGAAACTGTGAATTCCATTGTTAAGGAAGAATAATTTGTATTAAAGAAAGTGGATTGAATTTGATTATTGTTGCTAGTGAATGGTGCAAGTAGGTTGCAGACTAGGTTGCGAAGAGTGTTAGTACAACTACTTCTTTCTTGGAATCATTCTAATCTATATTGTTCATCATAAAACACAAAGTATTTGATAAACCGACTTATTTGTAGATTTATTAATCTTTCATTCATGTGATTTTCTATGAGTTTATGTTTATTTCTTTCGTAGGTCTGTATTAAATACAGTTTCTGCAGAATAATTTGATATTTGAAATGCGTTACTTGTTTTGATTCCATCTTATTCTCATACAAGTCTAGAGAAGTTTGAAATGAAGGGACTTATTTTTAGTAGAGTAAGGGCATGTTCGTACAACAATGTTGGAATGTATTTTCTAACTTTCTAAAAGGAACTAAGTAGAAAGGATGTTCGACAAACCTAAACTAAAAAAATAGGAAAACACTTTCAATAAGTTGGGAAAGGAATTTTAAGAGAAGTTTTTTATATTAGTTTTCTTCTTTCTTCTTTCTTCAACTGCTACTTTCACGGAAATTCCTCCTGGACTTCTCGTCGAACGAGCCCTAAGGCCCTCATGTGGTAGAGGTATGAGAGTTCATTTCTCCAAGAACATGGCATATTCGCGTTACCTATGCTACCTGAGGTCATCGTCTTATAAGCTCTGTCACTATGGCAGAAAATTTGTGAGAGCTTCGAGATCATTTAGGATGCCACCTTGGAAAAAGAATGTGGGACCACGTAGGTCTAACTATTATATAAATATATATAGACAAGGTGGGGAACTCGTGCTACATACCGGGGTATGAGAAAGAGTTTCATTAGACAACATGTATTACTTATGTTTGATTAATTTATGTTTTGACTATTTATTATGTTTTGATTTTGATTTAAGAGGTTTGTGATTAGTGGGAGAGTAGATAAAAAGTGTAGAGATTTTTGATTTACTGAAAAATGGAGAAGAAATGTAGAGAAAAACAAAAATTAGTTATAGAACTATTAAAGTAACCAATATATTTTTATTCTTTAAAAAAAATGAGAAAATTTGTGAGAGCTTAGAGATCATTTAAGATGCCACCTAGGAGAGAGAAGGTGGGTAGCAGTCTAGCTATTATATAGATCAGTAAAAGTTGATCTTTGTAAAGAAGTTTACAGAATAAAAAAGAGATTTTGTAACAAACTAACATGTGTCGGGCATCGCTAATATGCATGCAATATTTGACCGTAATTTCTTCTGGTCACCTTGTTCTCCTGAATCCTAGTTCTGGGGAAATTAAGTAAAACTAGAGACAAAAATAAGGAAACCAAGATTTAGATTGAGTAGCGCTTATTTGGCAGGTTTGAAGGTGACAACTTTGGGAAATTTTCTTTTTTTTTTAAGGAATTTAGTTACGGAAGTCCTATTTGACAGTAATTTAGTTACTATAATCTCAAAAAAATTTATATGTGTAGCCTACTTATGTGTGGGTGTGTACACCCAATCATAAGATGCCACGTGTCTATAAAATGGTTGGGTAACCGATCAAACCCACTAGAGTTAACTAAACTCATACATAGATTATATTATTATTGCCACATGGCAATAATTGAAGTAATGTAAATACAAAATACATAAAGTATTCTACACATATAAAAACATTTCTCCTTTCACAGGTTGACGTTTACTTCCGAAGACAACCTAGAAGCTACTTTTAAAGACGTTAAATTCATTGGTTCAATGCCGGGAATAAACAATGTGGATTTGGTTATGTTTCAGTATAGGGTAAAGACAAGTTTTCTGGCATGCTATCCATATCTGAAGAAGACTATTTTTAGCTCAAAAATCGTTTGATCTTTGGACGCTATTATGCTAATAGAATAGATTGAATGTAAACAATTCATCCTAAAACACCAAGTTTGTGGTGATGACAGACAACAACTTATCACTAATTGAATTTGAAGAGACCTAGTAGAGGTGTAGCTAATGATTTGAAGCTGGGAATGACGACTGATGCAAGTAAATATATCTTGTCTTTAGTAATTTTTTTTTCCTTCTTGAGCACGTTGCTGACAAAGTGTGTGTTACTGATATGTTAGAAAGTCTTGAAGTAGCCTAAGTTTACTAAAGGAAGACTCGTTGGTTGTTTAACGCATTTGTCCTCTAGCTTTGTGTAATTTTTCTTTTATCAATAAAATTTATTTATTTTTTATTTATTTTTTTATAAAAAAAAAAAAAAGTACTCATCTGGCGGAGAGTTAGCTTCTACACTATTTTAATAGTGTGGAACAAATCTGGACTCGTGAAACAAGGCTAAAAATCAGTTAACCATGTTTCATTTTAGTACCATAAAGGGATAGATGCAGGCTGTAGCAAAGAAACATGCTTAAGTTGTTTGTTTTGTCTCTATTCTCGGTTTCCAATTTTTATTTATTTTTGAGTAACAGACCTCCCATTTTTTCATCGTAATTTATATGGTGTTATTTTGCAATAAACTAAATTTCTTCAAGGTTTGGTGTCGACACCAAATCTCATAAGTGAATCTTACTGATGAAACTGCGAATTCCACTGTTAAGGAAGACAATAATTTGTATTAAAGAAAGTGGATTGAATTTGATTATTGTTGCTAGTGAATGGTGCAAGTAGGTTGTAGACTAGGTTGCGAAGAGTGTTAGTCCAACTACTTCTTTCTTGGAATCATTCTAATCTGTATTGTTCATCATATAAAACAAAGTATTTGATAAAACCGACTTATTTGTAGATTTATTAATCTTTCATTCATGTGATTTTCTATGAGTTTATGTTTATTTTTTTCGTAGGTCTGTATTAAATACAGTTTCTGCAGAATAATTTAATATTTGAAATGCGTTACTTGTTTTGATTCCATCTTATTCTCATACAAGTCTAGAGAGTTTGAAATGAAGGGACTTATTTTTAGTAGAGTAAGGGCATGTTCGACAACGATTTTGGAATGTATTTTCTAACTTTCTAAAAGGAACTAAGTAGAAAGGATGTTCGACAAACCTAAACTAAAAAAATAGAAAAAACTTTCAATAAGTTGGGAAAGGAATTTTAAGAGAAGTTGTTTATATTAGTTTTCTTCTTTCTTCTTTCTTCAACTGGTACTTTCACGAAAATTCCTCCCGGACTTCTCGTCGAACGAGCCCTAAGGCCCTCATGTGGTGGAGGTATGAGAGTTCATTTCTCTAAGAACATGGCACATTCGCGTTACCTATGCTACCTGAGGTCATCGTGTTGTAAGCTCTGTCACTATGGCAGAAAATTTGTGAGAGCTTCGAGATCATTTAGGATGCCACATTGGAAAAAAAATGTGGGAGCACATAGGTCTAACTATTATATATATATATATATATATATATATATATATATATATATATATATATATATATATATATATAGACAAGGTGGGGAACTCGTGCTACACACTGGGGTATGAAAAAGAGTTTTATTAGACAACCTGTATTACTTATGTTTGATTAATTTATGTTTTGACTATTTATTATGTTTTGATTTTGATTTAAGAGGTTTGTGCTTAGTGGGAGAGTAGATAAAAAGTGTAGAGATTTTTGATTTACTGAAAAATAGAGAAAAAATGTAGAGAAAAACAAAAATTAGTTATAGAACTATTAAAGTAACCAATATATTTTTATTCTTTAAAAAAAAATGAGAAAATTTGTGAGAGCTTAGAGATCATTTAAGATGCCACTTAGGAGATAGAAGATGGGTAGCAGTCTAGCTATTATATAGATCAGTAAAAGTTGATCTTTGTAAAGAAGTTTACAGAATAAAAAAGAGATTTTGTAACAAACTAACATGTGTCGGGCATCGCTAATATGCATGCAATATTTGACTGTAATTTCTTCTGGTCACCCTGTTCTCCTGAATCCTAGTTTTGGGAAAATTAAGTAAAACTAGAGAAAAAAAATAAGGAAACCAAGATTTAATTAGATTGAGTAGCGCTTATTTGGCAGGTTTGAAGGTGACAACTTTGGGAATTTTTTTTTTTTTTATAAGGAATTTAGTTACGGAAGTCCTATTTGATAGTAATTTAGTTACTGTAATCTCATTTTACTTTCGATCTTACGAAATCCTATAATTCATTGTTTCTTCAATAATTGAACTAATGTAAATACAAAATACATAACTAACCTACTACCAAAGATCGTTGATTTGTCGTCATAATCCTGGAGGGAGATATAAGACTTCCTACATGATTAATGACACGCCGAGATATAATACAATCAGCATCCTTTGCAAAGGGAAGATGGATTGCATCATATGATAATAAACATGTCTGCACTTTTTCCGAAATATCCTTATCGTATGGGTCCTCATAAACATGTCTGACAATTTGCATACTATACACCCCATTTATATTCTTAAATGATTCCCCATACAACCCTTGGTTCATCCAAAGCCCTGATAATTCAAACATGAACATCACATGGACAGGCACAACTATACGATATTTCTCGACCCAAGTGTCATTTGCTTCATCCATCAGTGCCCAGACTTCTAGTGATGAACGTTGAGAGGAGCAAATAACAAAAACAAAGGTTTCACCAAGTACAGTGAGATAGTGGTTGCACTCGTGTAGGCTATATTTCCTGGTGCCACTAGTAGGAAAAATTTGCCTCGTTTGAAACTTCTCAGTCTCAATGTCAAAGGACACAACATGATAATCTGACTCATCCTCGTCAGGCAAAAGTGAAAACGTCCAACACAAAGCTCCATTACAGTACTCAGGCCTTGCCCACTTCAATACATTACGAATGGGAAAGGGAAAATCAGTCAAGTCTCTCCAAGTATTGTCACCAAGAGTGAGAATTGCAGCTGTAATCGGTGTATTTAGACAGTCTCTAATTACAAACTGAACATACTTGTATCTCTCACTGATTGGGGCATAACCAAGTCCCCCTGTAACTTCTAGTGTAAGTTCTGGGCAGAAGTTTCGAGTAGGTAATTTGACGCGGTCCCCAGTAATGGGATTGCATATAAAGATTGATTTTTCAAACCTATCATAATAATGCAGTAAACCGCGACATGAAGAAAAACGTTTATACTTGTTATACTGTCCAAGATCTCCAATAAGCTTCATGCCAACAGTTAAATGATTCAGTGGCATCTCTGCAAAATATAAGGTAGAGTCATCCATAGTACAAAATATCGCGATATATCACGATATATCGCGATATATCACGATATTTATCGGTTTTCAAAGAAAACGATACGATATATTCCCGAAATTTTCGCCTTAAAGTATCTGTAAAATATCGGCCGATATTTTTCGATATATTCCGATATATTCGATATTTTCCGATATTTACTGATATTTTCCGATATTTTCTGGAAATATTATTTTTTTTCAAATTTTTTTTTTTCGAAATAATTTGTTTATTCTATGTTTTAGTAGATATGATGTTTTTTAGGTAAATACTATGAAAATATACTTCCAAATTTGATTTTATATATATTTTGTATAACAAATTGATATATTAGTCGATACATTCCATGTAAAATATCCACCGATAGATTCCATGTAAAATATCCACCGATACATTCATCTTTAAATGTGTATAAATGACCAGGATGGTTAAGAGCTCGTGCCAATTGCAACTCTGGAAAGGTAGGATCATCAGTAATTATGGAATACCACAGTTTACAAGTGTACTTGACATGTCGAAGCAGAGAAGTGATCGGTATCCTAGAAAGGATACCGAACAAAAGATCAACAGGAAGATCATTTAATTCAATTTTCTTCTTCTTCTTCTTCTTGTTCAATGGTTCCAACAGTTGTTTTTGTAGAGATTTCTTTCTACATAGTTTTGAATCTTCCATCATTCAAAATCAGCAATTCTATTATACAAATAAATAATAAATACCTGCAACCAAAATATCAAATATTGCAAAATTGAGTAACGCTAGCTACCCTTAGGAATTTCTCTGACAAACAATTTGTATTAACCTATTTCTAGATTAATGCATTAACAGGGTCAGGTCGTTATGGAGACTTGACCAAATGGGTGAGTTGGAGATTGGGGTGGCTGCACCTCGTTGAGATCGAGATTGCCTACGTACTCTAGCTCGGGGGAATTGAACTTAGAGATCAAGCCATCGTAGTTCTGTTTATATAGAAGATGGAAGGGCGTGGATCGTGGATCTTGCAGATTCTCCGCCATCATAATGACTATTAAATGCGTAACGCGCGAGGATCATCCCTGTGAATTAACTCTGTAACTGAAGAGGATATTCTGTGCATTAATTAGGAGCACGTGTGAGTAGCAGGTCGTTGGTCGTTGTGTAGCCTGGTCGCTTTAGTCGAGCTGCTAGTCGGTTGAGATGGTGGCGACCTGACAGATTGATGACTGTGCCACGTGGCTGCTTTTGATTGGTCGGAGTATGTAGTACCCCTACATAAGCCCCCTCTTTTTAGGTCGACTTATGGGAGTCGGGCTGAAAAGACTAATTACTCTTATCGATGCTGATTTGTAGTTTGCTTTTTCGAGTTGCTGACGTGGCGGTCATGCAGCGGTGTCTGTGGTAATCATGGCGCTGTTATGGGGAAGTGGAGGAGTTTCCTCGAGCAGTTAGATGTGTGATTATGGCAACTGAAGCACGTATTGCCTGATTTGCTATCTGTCTTGCACGTGGATTTATCCAACGGTGGATGTGAACCGTTGCGTGAGTGGAGAATGACTGTACTGCATATGGATCATTTTGTCGATCTCAGCCGTTCGTTTGATTCGAATCGATGGCTAGAAATTTTCGAGCTACAGTATATAAACTGTTGTTACGTTGATGTAGGTTTACTCATCTTGCCTTTATTTGAATTGCTGCCGCTTTTGCCTTGCGAACTGAAGAACTTTGAGAGCTTTGCGAGGTTTGTTCTCTTTTGCTTTTCTCTGATTTTTGTTTTCTTTCTTTTTCTTCATCTGTTGTCTTCTGTATTGCTTGAGAGTAATGTCTGAGGGTAGTGATTCTCAAAATGACCACTTGAGTGATGGTGGATTTGAAGAGTATGAGTCTGAGAGTACTCATTCTGACACTTCGCCTCCTGTTCCTGATGAGGACGTAGATAGCCCCCAGAGTAGTGGTTCTCATGGTCCAGATTCTTCTGATGATGAGATGGTTGAAGATGATAATGGTAGAATGTGTAGGATTGTAAATATGAATTACGTACATAGGCATTTTGTTGTTAGGAGGCATTACCAATTTAGGTCGATTAGGAATTTGGAGATAAGGTTTCTTGGGGATCGCCTACTCTCTCCTGACTATCGACCTAATAATCCTTCATCTACTGTGTTGACATTGAACCAATTCCGTGCTGGGTTGAGGTTGCCGTTGTCTGAATTGGTTGTCGACCTGTTGAATGCCATTAGGCGAGCCCCCTGTCAGATGAATGGTAATTTCTGGCGTAACATGAGGGTTATTGATGACCTCAACAAGTTGCATAGGTGGCGCATTACAACAGAAGATGTATTGAACCACTTTTGCTTCAAACGTTCTTCGAAGGTTGAACTTTCTGGCTATAACATGCAGGTTAGGCCAGAGCGTTTGCCTTTGATTTATCCAGTGAGTAGCGAGCCATGGTGGAAAGATCCCATGTTATTCACTGGCCCGATTGTTGAAGGGGATGTCCCATTGCGTCATACGATCAGGAATGATGATCGTAAGTTAGTTGTCTGTAGCTTGATGATAGTTCGTCTTCTCGTTTTTGAACTTGATATGTTTGAATTTTTTGCTGCAGCGATTCGGGACGATCATCTTAGAAAGAACGACCTGCAGTCTGCTTTGAACTGCTTTGGCAAGTTGACTGACGCGCGGAAGATCTCGTTTCTGCCTCACCTAAAGGAGCATTTCATTCCTAAAGGTGGTCCAAAAACTGTCTGGGAAGAGCTCAAGAGGAGGAAAGCTTTGAAGAAAGTATACATGTCTTCTGTGCACAAAGCGAGTGGTGGACGGACTGGTAGTGGTTCGCGAGCTGATGACGCTGAACGAGCTGGTGGTAGCTCGCGGGGTGGTGAGAAGGAACGAGCTGGTGGTAGCTCGAAGTCTGCTGAGGAGAAGGGACGAGCTGTGTGTAGCTCGAGGGCTGCTGAGAGAGAGCGGCCTGCTGGTGTCGCTCGTAGGCCGGAGAAAGAACGGCCTGTTGAGGATGAGAGAGTCGGTGGTGGTTCGCGCCAGGTGGAGGCAGTGGCGAGCCCCCAAGTTGTGTCTCCTCCCCCTTCACTTCCCAAGCTGCCTGCATTTTCTGGGCAGAAGAAGAGGTCTCACTCGGGTACTCTGAAGCTGTTGGAGAGACCCGTTGTGCCGACACCTGCTCTTACCCCGCCTGTTAGGGGTCCAGAGGTGTCTGCTGTGTCGATGAAGACTGTTGCTCGGCCTTCACAGAAAGGCAAGGGTGTGATGTCTGAGTTTCGCCCTGGGCCCTTCGACTACTTGGATGGGCGTGGCGAGAGGCATGTTGTGTACGACAACGACAGTGCCATTGATGACCCCTGCGTCGCCCGAGCTGTGAATGAGGGCATCGTTCTGGAGGCTGATGCTCGAGCTGTGAAGTCTCAATCGCTCTTGGTCAACTGCTCGAAGCTGAATTCGGCGCTGTCTTTGGTAGGTGTTTGCCTAGAGTATTAATTTCTTCTTTAGTCCTTGTTGTCTAAGTTGTTCGCGCTTTGTAGGTGAACGCGACCTTCCAGGAGATTCGTTTGGTTGCTGAAGTTGGCGCCCAGGCTGAGGTTGAGCTGAAGGCGATGAGGGAAAAGCTTGAGCAAGCGAGGAATGTTGCTCTTGTTGCGGAGTGCAAGGTGAGGGATAGGGATGCTCAGGTTGCGGCGCTGAAGGAGACAGTGGAGCAGCTGAAGGAGGCCAATGAGCAGCTGAAGGCAAATGTGGCTGCTGCTAATGCTTCTGCTGAGCACTGGCAGAACGTAAGCCAGGAGAATGGTGCGGCGTGGCAGGCCTACTGTGAGCAGCTGCAGAAAGCTTTGATGGGGTCGCCCGAAGGAGAGGAGACGCGAGGTGGTGTTGAAGAGGCTTCGGCGCCAGCTCAGGACACCTCGATGGGCCCTAGTGACCAGGTCGCTGGAACCCCTATTGAAGTTGATGCTTCAGGCGACCAGTCTGTGCAGCAATGAGCTCGCCTTGGTTTCCCCTTCTTGTATTGGGTAACCTTGTTTTCCCTTTCTTGTATTGGGTAACCTTGGTTTTCCCTTTCTTGTATTGGGTAACCTTGTGCACAGTTTGCTTCTTGCACTCCTTGTTCTTGCAATACGTCTTCTACAGCTTATTCGAGAGAGCCCCCCTTGTAATCTTTGAGAGCTTGATTGGAAAACTTCTTGTCTTTTGTATGTGGAGTCAGTAATCAGTTTTTACTTTGATGGGATTTGTATGTATTCGTTTTGTGCCAGCTAGTTTCCAGGAAGTCCTGGTAGCTCGTTCGGAAGGCAGGTAGACGAGATGAATGGCTGCAAGCAGGACGCACTGAAACAGTTCCTCTTGTATGCCTTGATTGTACTTTGGTTGTACCTGTAATTGTTAAATCTCATAAAGTAAAAGTTAATTCAACTATTTACCTTGCCTTTGTCATTATGCCAATTTGTCTGCTTGAGTGGACTTGCAAACAATGTGTGACATTTTGTCCGACCTGATTGGGGGTTGAGGTCGCATTTAACATAGTTGTGCTTGGGTCGTGGGAAGAGAAAGACCAATGCACCAAGTTAAGTTGCTAGTGATTTAACTTAACAAATTTTGAAATTATCAAGGGGACTAGATTATTGATAATTTGTAGGTCGAGGGATTGGACCTTTAGTAGCCATTCATGTTTGAGCAGAGATGAAGGCAAAATTGAATTTATAGATTGAAATGCAATGAATGGATGCTTACATTTCACTGATAAAATTTCTTTAAGTGGAAAGCATTCCACGGGTTCTTAACGACCTCCCCTTCTGGTGTCTGGAGACGATAAGAACCGTTGCTCTGGACCTTTGTGATAATGTAAGGACCTTCCCAGTTGGCGTTGAGTTTGCCGATAGTGTCCTTTCTTTTGTTATTGAACATTCTTCTTAGGACTAGTTCCCCTGGCTGAAAAGTTCTTGGTCGTACGCCTTTGTTATAAGCTCGCTTGAGTCTCTGTTGGTATTGCTCGAGCTTTATAGTGGCGTGGTTTCGTCGCTCTTCGAGGAGGTCGACTCCAAACGACCAGATCTGATTGTTGAGCTCTGTGTCGACCAGAAGAGATTTGGTCGTTCCATATGTTAATTCAGTGGGAATGACGGCCTCAACTCCATAGCAGAGACTGAATGGTGACATCCCTGTGGATGTGCGAGGAGTTGTTCTATAAGCCCATAAGATGTTCTCCAATTGTTGTGGCCATTGATCATGCTGGTCTTCGAGCTTCTTCTTAAGATTGGTTAGAATCTGTCGATTTGCAGCTTCAACCTGGCCGTTGGCTTGTGGGTATCTGGGAGTTGACCTTGAATGCTCGATTTTCCAGAGGTCGTAGAATTTTTTGATATTCTTCCCGACGAACTGAGTGCCATTGTCTGTGACTACCCGTTTAGGTAGCCCGAACCTTGTGATGATGCTTTCCCACATAAATCTTTGAACGTCTGCCTGTGTGACATTGGTTAAGGCCACAGCTTCCACCCATTTAGTGAAATAGTCTACGGCTACTAGGACGAACCTCTTCTCAGACTTCTTTTCCTTGATGAGGGGGCCCATGATGTCAAGCCCCCACATGTGGAATGGCCATGGGGCAGTGATGTTGATGAGGTCGTTTGGATGCTGGTGATGCTTATCAGCAAATCGCTGGCATTCTTTGCATTTTAAGACAAATTTCTTTGCATCTTCCTTCATTCTTGGCCAGAAGTATCCCTGGGAGATTGCTTTATGGGCTAGAGTGCGCCCACCGGAATGGTTTCCACATTCGCCTTCGTGGATTTCTTCGAATATCATCTGACCTTGCTTTGGGACCAGGCATCGTAATAACAATCCAGTTGCTGATTTTCTGAAAAGTTTGCCCTCATGGATTTTGTACATTGTGGCTTTATGCAGCAATCGACTGGCTTCCTTTTTGTCAGAAGGTAGGACACCAGTTTGCAGATAAAGCATGAAAGGCTCGATCCAAGTCCCCTGGATGTCTGCCGGAGTTGTTTCAAGCAGATCGGAAATTTGATGAATATCTTCTTCCTTGAGGAGATATGCGGGCTGTGAGTTGATTGCTATAGTTAGGGCCCGCGGTTTGTCTGAATCGATCTTAGATGCTAGAAATGCTAGTGAGTCAGCATGCCTGTTGTCATCTCTGGGTATGTGTTCAATTGTGAAATAGGTGAGCTTGCTGATGAGCTCCTTTGCCTTGCTAGCATATCTGATGAGGTTGACCCCATTGATCTGGTAGTTGCTGGTAATCTGATTGACTACCAGTTGTGAGTCGCTGTACACCTTGAGACGAACTGCTTGTAAGTCGATGGCCATTTTTAGACCCTGTATGAGTGCTTCGTATTCGGCCTCGTTGTTTGAGGTCGAGAAGTCCAGACGAGTTGCTCTTTCGAGCTGTGAGCCTTCAGGAGAGATTAGCACACTACCTATTCCACTTCCATTGGAATTGTGGGAACCATCTACATATAGCTGCCAAGTATCTGGGGGGTTGTCTTGGATTTGCCTTGTTTCAGGTTCTGGTTCCCAATTGACATCCTCTGCTGGATAGTCAACCAAAAATTCTGCAACGACCTGACCCTTGACGGCCTGTCTTGAAACGAACTCGAAAGTATAATCACCCAGCTCGGCTGCCCATCGAGCCATACGACCTGTTTTGTTTTTCTTCTCTAGTATGTGGCGTAATGGCTGATCGGTGATTACTTTTACAGTGTGTGCTTGGAAATAAGGCTTGAATTTGCATGCAGCGTAAAGTAATGCTAATGCTAACTTCTCCAGAGGTGTGTACCTTATTTCGGCCTGCTGTAGGACTTTGCTTGTAAAGTAGATAGGTCGTTCCACTTGATTGTCTTCTTTGAAGAGTACTGCGCTTATCGCAAAATCTGATGTTGCGAGGTAAACGCCAAGTACATCACCATCTATTGGTCTGGTAAGAACTGGTGGAGTAGACAGATATGCCTTGAGGTCGTCGAAGGCTTTCTCGCACTCTTCTGTCCACTCATATGTAGCCCCCTTCTTTAAGATATGAAGCATTGGTCTACACTTGTCTGATGCTCTGGAGATGAATCTGTTCAGAGCTGAAACCATGCCGTTGAGCTTCTGGATTTGTTTCTTAGTTTTTGGACTTGGCATGTCGATCAGGGCTCTGATCTGATCTGGATTTGCTTCGATGCCCCGTCTGGTGACCAAGTAGCCTAGGAATTTTCCTGATGCGACCCCGAACAGACATTTTTCTGGATTAAGACGCATTCTGTATTGTCTTAATCTTTGGAATGCCTGGTCGAGGTTGTACAAATGATCTCGTTCTTTGTCGCTCTTCACTAGCATGTCATCAATGTAGACCTCCATTGTTCGACCTAGGAGGTCGTCGAACATTTTGGTGACCAGTCTTTGGTAGGTCGCCCCTGCATTCCTTAGCCCGAATGGCATGACTTTGTAACAGAAAATACCTTGCTCAGTTGTGAAAGAGGTCTTTTCTTGATCAGGCTCGTACATTGGGATCTGATTATACCCTGAGTATGCGTCCATGAATGACAGTAGCTCAAAACCGCATGTCTGATCGACTAGCCTATCGATTCGTGGCAGTGGGAATGAATCTTTAGGACAAGCTTTATTCAAGCTCGTGAAGTCGATGCAGACCCTTGTCTTCCCATTCTTCTTTAGGACTGGGACTATGTTGGCTAGCCATTCTGGAGTATCGACTTCTCTGATGAAGCCGACCTGCTTGAGTCTGTTAATTTCTTCATTGACGGCTTCGTGAAACTTGGGGGCAAGTCTCCTTGGTTTCTGCTTCACAGGTCGATAGTTGGGATTTACCCGTAGCCTATGGCATGCAATTGATGGGTCTATTCCGGGCATATCGATATACGACCAAGCAAAAACATCTTTATTCATTGAAAGAAAATTTACAAAATGAGCAAACTTATCATCTTCCAATTCTGACCCTACATAGACATACCTTGGGTCGTCATCTGACCCAATGTTAACTCGCCTGCCTGGATCGGTGCTTCCGAGATTCAGCTTGGGGGAGCTTGCTTGCTCCTTCTGTAATTGCTATTTAGCAATTTCAGCTTTTTCCTTGGATGGGCTTTTTGACTTGTTGCCCTCCTGAGCCTCTGTCGTGACTAGGCTCTTTCCTTTTTCCTCACCATCCTTGACTCCAGAGGTGGATGGCTTTGATGCTGGGACAGCTTCAATAACACCGTGACATTCTTGTGCGGTGTTCTGATTGCCGCGAAGTTCCATTATCCCATAAGGGCCGGGATAGCGGAATACCTGGTGGTAAGTTGACGGCACTCCTCTCATAGCATGGATCCACTTTCGACCCAAGATCGCATTGTACTTGCTTGCGATATTCAGGACGCTGAACTTGCTGGTTACAACGACCTTATCTTCCCTTCTGCCTACAGTAACGGGCAGAAGGATCTCCCCCTTAGGGTCTTCCCTTGAACTATTGAAGCCAAGGATCGGAGTGAAGTCTGGGATGAGCACAGAATCAGGCAGCCTCATGTCCTTGAAGGTTCGGTACATGAGAATGTTACATGAAGCTCCAGGGTCGATGAATACCCTCTTGATTGTGTAATCCGCAATTCTGAGTTCAACGACCAGTGCGTCGTTGTGTGGGGTAACGACCTTGTTGAGATCGTCTTCAGTGAATGTGATGTCAGTCTCTTGCCGGGCAGGGATGTTGAAGCGAGCTGCTCGGCCACTGATAGAGTAGACATGGTGGAGATGTTCTACTCGTCTCCTTTTGTCCCTAGAGACAGGGGTGTGATGGGATTCGTCAATCATGTAGACCACATGACTGTCCGAGTCGCTGTCGCTGTCCACCTTGTTTGCGACCTTCTTGTTTATATGATCGCGTAGGTCGCCTGTTGGACCTAAGCGCTGGGAGAGGCTACGCCCTCTGCTGCGTGCTGGGCTTGCGGAGGCCGCTCTGGCCTTGCTCTGACCCCGCTTTGGTGAACGAGGAGGGGTTCTGGATTCTTTCCTCATTCTCTTTCCTGTGGATTCCTCATTCCTTCCGAGGATCCAGTTGTTGAGCCTTTTCTCATCGGCCCATGTTTGAAGTGCGCGCTTCAGGACGCGACAGTCATCAGTCTGATGACACCGTACTTTATGGACTTTGCAGTACGGGCGACCAGATGTATCCTCCAGCTGTGTGAAGGCAGGAATCTTGCACCAATGATTGTGCTTGATTCTTTCGAAAATATAACCGGCTGGTCGCGTAAACCGGTGATACTCTCGCTGCTCGGTAGGCAGCGATTTAGCTTTGAACCTCTTTCCTTCTGATCGAGGTCGTTTGCTTGAGCCAGCCTCAATGTTGCTGACTACATGGTTCTTCTCCCTCCCAGTGAGGGCTTCTTCCAGCTTAATATAACGATCTACCTTTAGGTAGAGCTCGTCAAGTGATGAAGGTCTCTTCATTGCCAGAGACTTGTGCAGGTCGGACCCTTGGATCAGTCCGTGAGAGAAAGCAATGGTTGCAAAGGTCTCATGCTCCTTTGCGAAGTCCTGAATTGAATGCAACTCAGACTTAAAACGTGAAAAGAAAACGCTAAGTGACTCACCATCCTTCTGCTTGACTTTGAAGATGGAGTCAATGGTAATCGGGCGCTTCTTGTTGTGGATGTAGAAGATGACGAATTGTTTTTCTAGCTCTGCGAACGAGCTGATGGATCCTGGCTTCAGTCGATGGAACCAGTCGAGGGCTGGTCCGGTGAGGCTGGACTGAAACAGCAAACACAAAAGATGATCCTCCTTGATCAGAGGAAGGGACTTTCGGAATCCCTTGACATGGTCGGTTGGATCTCCGACTCCTGCATATTGGTCGAACTTTGGGGCATTGAGCTTGTTCGGCAGATCATGCTCCAGGATCTCGTTAGAGAATGGAGACTCCTGGAATTGTTGAAGGGACTGCACAGCAAGTTGCTCTGCAGTGTGGCTCTTGGACCGGTGAAGGAGAGCCTGAGACGCTTTAAACTCCGCCAGCTGCTGGCTGAGTTGCTCGAACTTTTGGTTGGAATCATCAGCAGGGATGACTCCAAGTCCGCTATTCTCCCCTTGCTGGGGGTTGGTTTGAGCGGCTTTTAAACGCTCATTTTCTTCCTGCAGACGTGTAATTTGTGTCTGCAGATCTTGGATTGTGACTTCCTGATTGGACATTTGATCGAGTGATTTTTGATTTAAGGGTGGGAGGGTTTTGGGTTTTCGATTATATCGAATTCCTTGCAGTCGGCGCCAAATGTATTAACCTATTTCTAGATTAATGCATTAACAGGGTCAGGTCGTTATGGAGACTTGACCAAATGGGTGAGTTGGAGATTGGGGTGGCTGCACCTCGTTGAGATCGAGATTGCCTACGTACTCTAGCTCGGGGGAATTGAACTTAGAGATCAAGCCATCGTAGTTCTGTTTATATAGAAGATGGAAGGGCGTGGATCGTGGATCTTGCAGATTCTCCGCCATCATAATGACTATTAAATGCGTAACGCGCGAGGATCATCCCTGTGAATTAACTCTGTAACTGAAGAGGATATTCTGTGCATTAATTAGGAGCACGTGTGAGTAGCAGGTCGTTGGTCGTTGTGTAGCCTGGTCGCTTTAGTCGAGCTGCTAGTCGGTTGAGATGGTGGCGACCTGACAGATTGATGACTGTGCCACGTGGCTGCTTTTGATTGGTCGGAGTATGTAGTACCCCTACACAATTTGTACTATAACAATATAGTCCAACAACAACATAGTATCATAAAACAACAACATCACCATCAAGAACAAAATATCTTTCACCTGACTATGTTGAAGAGACTCAGAGAACCCTTTCCTTCTTTTTTTTTTTTTTGTTGTTGAAGAACACTTTCCTTCCTTGTATATGGTGATCAGATTATCTCCGAGGCTGAGAAGAAAGAACATACATACATATATCAGTATCGTGGCTTCCTAGGAATCTCCAAACATGTATATTGGGCTGGATATGGGCCTAACGAAATGCAATTCCAATTGCCCAACTATATATATGGCTTATTAAATGACAGACTGGATTAAAGAGGAATTCTGTTGACGAGGCAATTCTGCTACTTAGGGACTTGCTTTCAAGAAATTCCCACAAACATTGTTGATGGGAATTGAGCTCACAACCTCTCACTCGTGGGAGTGTTTGAAAGTGATAACAAACCAACTGAGCTAGCAGGTGTTTGTTCTGTGTTGCGATGCTTGCTTTTAGTTAAAAATATTAGAGTAATAAGGAATTTAGTTCAGTCTTAATATTAGGAAAAATGTTAGGAGTGAGATTCAATAAAAAAAATCAACTTCTTCAATGCTAGCAGCTAGTACTGCATGTCTGCATTACTGCTTGTGGGAAGTGATGGTCAATTTCAAGCTATTATGTATGTCGGTCACCTTATTAACAGGTTGCCTTCGACTGCGATTGATGGCAAAACTCCTATGGAGGTTTGGTCTGGTAAGCCTGCTTCAGACTATGGTTTTCTTCATGTGTTTGGGTGTCCAGCTTACTATCATGTCCGAGAGAGTAAGTTGGATCCTCGTGCAAAGAAGTCTTTATTTATGGGTCTATAGAGTGGAGTAAAAGGTTATAAGCTATGAGATCCAGAATTGAAGAGAATTATTCTAAGCAGAGATGTGACATTCGATGAGGCTTCTATGATGAAGCCTAAGAGCTCTCAGCAGGTGGAGAGCAAGGCCAAAGAGGTTTCGCAGTGGGTGGAGACTGAGATATCTCCACGTAATGAGGGTTCCAAGTAATGAGGTTCCTATTGTTACAGATTCTGATGACATGACAAATAATGAGGTAAATGATGAGACGGTTGATGATACAGCACATGTGGACTCTAATGATGAGGGTCCAATTGCATCTAGATTATCCAAGAGAAATGTTGGTGTTCCTAAACGACTTACTGATGATATGGTAGCTTATGCACTTTCGGTTGTTGATGAGGGTATTCCAGAAACTTTTCGTGAAACACTGCAGAGTTGTGATTATGAAAGGTGGAAGAAGGCCATGGATGAGAAGATGAAATCTCTTCATAAGAATGAAACTTGAGAACTCATGGAGTTGCCTACGGGAAAGAAAGCAATCGGGTGCAAATGGGTTTATACCAAAAGGATGGGTCTCCTGGTGAAAATGTACGCTTCAAAGCAAGATTGGTGGCAAAAGGCTATGCTCAGAAGGACGGAATTGATTATAATGAAATCTTTTCTCCGGTTGTGAAACATTCCTCCATTCGCATCCTATTGGCCTTGGTAGCACAGTTTGATTTGGAGTTAGCTCAACTTGATCTGAAAACTGCTTTTCTACATGGTGAGCTAGATGAGGAGATCTATATGACTCAGCCGAGTGGGTATAAAGATGCGGGTAATGACAAGCTGGTGTGTAAATTGAAGAAATCGCTGTATGGGTTGAAGCAATCTCCAAGGCAATGGTACAAGCGGTTTACTCAGTTTATGCTAGGGCAAGGGTACACAAGAAGTCCATATGATCCTTGTGTCTATTTTCGCAAGGTATGTGATGGTTCTTTTATCTATCTGCTTTTATATGTTGATGACATGCTCATAGCCTCTAAAAGCAATGTGGAGATAGACAAGTTGAAAAAGACTATGTCTATGGAGTTTGAGATGAAAGATCTTGGTGATGCGAGAAAGATACTTGGCATGGAAATTCAGAGGGAACGAGACAATGGAAGATTGTGGTTATCTCAAAAGGCCTATCTACAGAAGGTGCTACAGAGATTTAACCAATATGAGATTGGTACAGCTGTGAGTATACCTCTCTCAAAAGATTTTAACTTGAATGCTTCCATGTCTCCTAATTCTGATAGGGAACGTGCTTACATGACACGTTATCCATATGCAAGTGCGGTTGGTAGCTTGATGTATGCGATGGTATGTACAAGGCCTGACATTGGGCATGCAATTGGCACTGTAAGTAGATACATGCATAATCCTGGTGAGAAACATTGGGAAGCTGTGAAATGGATCTTGCGCTACATTCAAGGTAGTGTGGAGGTTGGTTTACTATTTCAGAAGGGAAGGGATTTGAATCAGTTTTGTGTTGGTTATGTGGACCCTGATTATGATGGTCAAATAGAGAGACGTCGGTCTACTACTGGATATGTTTTTACATTGGCAGGTGGTCCTATTAGTTGGCGGTCTACATTACAATCTCTTGTTGTTTTGTCTTCGACAGAAGCTAAATATATGGCTGTGACTGAAGCCTTTAAGGAGGCCATTTGGTTACGAGGTATGTTGAAAAACTTGGGTATTGTGCAGGATCTGCTTGTGGTTTATTGTGATAATCAAAGTGCCATAAATCTAGCAAAGAACTCAGTTTATCATGCTCGTACAAAGCACATTGATGTGCGACATCACTTTGTCAGAGACATTATTGAAGATGGTGAGATTCTATTGAAGAAGATTCATACTAGCAATAATCCGGCTGACATGTTGACTAAAGTGGTTTCAGGGACTAAGTTCTATCATTGCCTAGATTTGGTCCATATTCTTCCGTCGAGTTGATAGTATATCATGAAGTGAACTACGATGGCTTGATCCCTTAGCAGAAGGGTACGTAGGCAACCATGAGGTGGTGCAGCCGAGGTGGTCTTTCGGGACATGTGTGGGAGTTTGTGACATGTGTTATTCTTGGTGTCGGCTTAGATTTATTGAATCTTCGCCGAGGTGGAGAATTGTTGGGTTTTTTTGTGAATAAACAGGACAGAGGGAAGTTTTTTGTACAGGAACGTCCGTACGTCGTTAAGGCGTTCGTACATTCAGCATCACAGATAACTTTGGACGTACGAACGTCAATTCGACGTACGAACGTTGTATTTGTTCAGGGAACGTACGTACGTAGTTAGGGCGTACGTACGTCCCGTATCACAGATGACTTCTCCGTGGCTCGACGTACGAACGTGATTTCGACGTACGTACGTCCTCCTTTGCTTTGTGCAATATGGGCATGTTTAAACCCAATTCGTGGTCTATTGTAAGGCTATGTTATAAAGCCAAATAGAAGGAAAACAAAACCTTAACTTTTCTAAGAGAGAGATTGAGGGAAGCCATTAGAGAGTTTTAAGAACTTTTGTGAGGAAGAAGACTTCGGTTTTCTTTGTGAGGGCTTGTACAATTGTCTCAAGAAGAAAAGTATCATCCTTTCTCCCCGTGGACGTGGGCATATTGCCGAACCACGTAGATCTCGTGTCTTGTGTGTGGTTGCTTGTTTATTTTGTATTTTTTGTTTTACTTTCATATATTAGTTCAATCATCTTATTTGTGCATTAGTTTCCGCTGCGCACAACATCATAAACATGTTCATACTTCATAGTGGTGTTGATCATCCAGGTTTTCCTCACAAAATAGCTTGGGATCCAAAAATTCCAACAATAAACATGAAGTTTTTTGTTTGAAGTCTCTTATGGGACAGATTGTAACAATGGACAATATGTGGAAAAGGTGTGCTCAGCTCCCATGATCCCATCATTAATACATGTGTTCTGTGTATGCAGAGAGAAGACTACGAGCTGCTTAGGTATTTCTTTCCTGCAGGTATCACAAAAGGTTTGGGAAGACCTTATTATTTGGGTCAGTAATAGTCTAGCTCAGAGGGGCCAATGACATAATATGGTGTACATACGGTGATACGGGTATGCGGAGGACTTTCCCATGTCCTTGCTGAACATATTCTATTGCAATGCAACCACTAAACATATCATCTTTATCTATTAAGTTGCTAACGATGTTCATCACAATATGCTAACAGCTTGTTATCAGAAGAGAAGATCAAATCTCCTGTTCTTGTGCCATTGTAAAGATATAAAGCTTGTGGTACATCATAAAAATGTAAGCAGTTTGCCACTTTCATAGCAATGATTTCATTATAAAGCTAGCTTAGCATTTTATTGATGAAAAGATCATATGTTACAGAGAACTCTAGCTCTAGTGATGCCCACAAAGTGAAAGGGACATTCACTAGAGTAGACAACACAAACAACAACAACAACAACAACAAATCATAACTTCATAATGCACTAAACGCAATCTCAACTCCATCCACTGGTCTTGGATGAGGAAGGTACATGATTTTTGCTTCTGGGTTAATCAGTTCCCACCTGTAATTCAAAGTAAGAATTATTTTGTCAATGGTGTTCATCTTATATAAAACATTTGTCAATAGAAATAGAACCAGTATTGTTTTATTACTTGTAGCCTGTGACCAAATGGTGAAGTAAAATGGCAAGCTGAATCCTAGCAAGCATGTTGCCAGCACAAATCCTTGGCCCCCCTCCGAATACTTGGTATGTACCAGCCTTTGGACTTTTCTGAAATGGTAATTAACATTTTAGTTTACCATATTATATGAAAATATCCTGAAACTAATCCTTTTGATATCACAAAGACTATAACTTACATCCCATCTATCTGGGTTGAAACTCATGGGATCTTCGAAATTTTTTGGATCAGTATGCAGATATCGGATCCATAGAATTACATTCCAACCTTTTGGTATCTTATAACCTGCAAGACTGAATTTGGTTAGGACCAGGTAGTAGTTTTCTGACTTTGTCTACTACTGTCAACATTCACAGGCATAAAGGACCAATCAATTCTGTCAAAGAAGGAATATATAGGATCCAACGAAGAAAAAATAGATCGACTGAATGAAGTAATCAACTGCAGAAATGAAAGATTTGACTCTTATTCAAATCCTTTGAAAAATTTCTCGCAACCTATTGTTTCATGCCAATCTACATTCATCTACATATTAAATTTTCTTACCTTTGTAATCTACATCTTTTTTTACCGTTCTGAAAATAAAGGCAGCAATATTTGCCATTCTTATGGTTTCTTCGATCACCTGCAAATGTGATACAATAGCTTTTAAAATATATGCTAACACTCGTATGATTTTGTACAAAGTTGGAATATATACAAAATAAACTACCTTGTTTGTGTATTTCAACCTTGCAATGTCTTCAGTTGTTATGAACTCCCCTGTTTTGTTTATAGCCAGGTTTTCTTCCTGCGATTTTAATTATATGAATGAATTGTCATGTTAAAACATTTTTGATCAAATAACACATGCAAAAATACTATGTATGTTTTATTGTTATTACTCGAAGCTTTTGAACCACATTGGGATGTTTGGCTAAGTAATAGAGAGCCCACATTGACGCAAGGGAAGTTGATTGATAGCCAGCTACAACTAGACCAAGAATATTGTCAAGAACCTCTTCATCACCCAATAGTTTTCCTTCCTCATCTCGTATTCTCATCAATCCTTCCATCAGATCATTTTTGTCCTCGCTCGTTTTTTTATGTCTTTGTTCTAGTTCTTCCCTGAAAATCGCCATCAACTTCTTCCTACACTGCCAAGGTATATATTTTTCCATCTTAGCAACTATTTGTTGAGGCCATTCAAATTGTCATCATATATAACAAATCCATAAACAATAATGTACTCTTGCGGATCATTGCATATTAAACATTGGTTATTGGTTTTAAAATTTTACCTGGAGTCCATGGTAGTATGCTGTTCCTGGAATTTCTACTGGTTGTGCTCTAATTCCCGCAAGTAGGCCCTTAAAGTGTTGATCCATCCTATCCAACATCGGACCAGGTTTAAAGCTGACAAACATATTGCAAATGTTTTCGAACGTTACCTGTAGAACGTGAGACAAAAAAAATTACAAATGATGTTTTCGGTTATATGGCCAGTCAGAATGTATAAACATGACTTAATCCATATTCAGTCACCTTCTTGACTTCATCTAGTCCTTTCACTCTGCCTTTCTCTGCCCATGAACATAGGGAGGAGATTATACGAGGCTGTACCATAATTGCGATTTTTTTTAGAGCATCTGGCCTATTAATTGAATTAATGACATAGGTCCTAAGTCTAGTGTGTGCTTTTCCATCCACTACTACAAGAGAATTATGGCCAAATAGCTCTTCTGAAGGCCATTTGTTTGCAAAAAGATCGTCTGCTTGGAGAACAAACTTGTTGAAAGCTGGTGAGCATCCGATGATTGATGGGGATCCAAATAAATAGGTACGATACAATCCCACTCCATTCCCATATCTGATTTTTATAACAAAAAACAAGAAGTCAGAACATCATCAAACATACTAACTCAATCTAAACAAAGTGACTGAACACAACTTCAACGAGTTCTCAGTTTTCCCTCTAGATTGAGTGAAGTATAGAGAGTGAAATAGCTTATGAACACGTCTGCCTATATTAACATAACAAGAAAGTCATCATGAAACAATGAGTCTAACCATAAGAAACAAATAACGAAAACTGACCTTTCACGTTTGGAGTTGATAAAATCATCAGGCCGAGACACTATTTTAAAGTACCAAAGGAAAGTGAGCAGCTCTCCTATAAAAGGCAGTCCCATATGACCAGGAGGAAGTTTAGTAGAGCTAGAATGAGCTTTGCGTTTAAGAGTTATGAACCAGAGCTCATTCCATGACCAGACTGTCCATGCAAGCAATGGTACAACTCCAAACACAACACCCAACCACCAAGATTGTGTATAGTAATCCATTTAATTAATTTCTAGTACTCACTCTTTTTCACAATTTTCTTAATTCTGATATATCTTATGCGCAGCAGCGCAGCCATATATATATAAGTTATCAGAAGTACACTGTTTGAAGTTGATTCTTCGAGTTGATCCCTAACAAATAATTCAAACAAATGGACAAACCCCTACTGCTCTTTTCGTTAATAAGTTGCTGATCGGGTCCACAATAGAACAGTTTAGTCACCAGAAATGTAAATTATTTATCAAAATGAGCTTCACTGGCCACAAACTTGCACCCCTGCATGATGCAAGATCATTTTATATTGTTAATATACATGATATAATCCTTGATATTGATACACTGACATTAGCAATGTACTTAACTGCTGTCTTTAACTTAATTAAGCTTTATGACATCTGTTTAGTGTTTTGTAATTTTTGTTTTACCAACATTTCCAGATTTCTCAATTCTTTTTTCTGGAAACAACAAAATTATTTCTCGTATAATGTGTTAGCTAGACATCTCTACTTTAAAATGTAGGATCATCACACTCCTAGCCCCTACATCAAACCAGCTCGATTCTTTAGCATGGGGTTTGCAACGAAGTTAGCTTCCCATGGCGTGCGGTGTGTGTATATATATATATGTGTGTGATATCAGGTACTGTAATGATGTAATCTACGTACCGGAGTTGCATTCTGTCAAAGCCAGGGCATATTCCACAAATATGCTTCCAAGAATTTTAAATATAACAACACAGTGACATACATGAATTATTTGGTTCACAAGTCAGTATGTAATGTATAGTATACTGAATCCCAATGTACAGATATTCTGTAGGGTTATATGTTATTTCTATTGCCACTTGCACATGCTTTTGGAATTGCAGACAGAGATTTGTAAGAGGATAACAAGACATGGAAACTAATAGGCAAATTCTAGATAGCATCTTAATTTTCTACTTGAGGTGGGATGTTTGTCTTTCCTCTCTTGTTATTACTCATTAATTAGGCAAATTTTGGAAAGCATCTTTCCATAATTTGTAATAACTTATATACTTAATTATATAAGATAAGGTTTTTTAGGAAATCTTATGTGCTGGATATTTTGTCTTGCCTTAATCTAGAATGAATAAGAAGGCGAGAGGTCTAGGGTTCGAATCCCGCCAGCATTATTGAGTTACTGATCTCATTAAAAACAAGCTTACCACAACATTTGCGAACGAGCCTGTGGCTCAATGGTAGCATCCCTCTCACAAAGTAAAGAGGTTGTGGGTTCGAAACACGTCAACAACTGATTGTTGATATAAGTTTCCACATGTAATTTAAAGGGGTAGGGGTCCCCTCAACCCCGCTTACCAATCCAAAAAAAAAAAAAAAAAACAGGCGAGAAAAATTTGGCACAATCATATTATTTCCTCTTCCTGTTTTCTTATGGACATGCAGATTCAATGAAACGAGGAGCTACTAACTAGAGTGACATGAATCATTGTTGTTTAAAGGGAGGAGTGCTATATCCACTCTGACAATAAATGTAAGGTTAACCTATAACAATTCCACAAACAGTGAAACCGGCTCTAAGTTGTTTGACATCAATTTTGTGACATAGGATGTCCATGGTTATTTCGCCTTGAGTTCATTGTTAAGAAAACCTTGTTGTACGCGTGTCATCCCGTGTCTTTGTCTTCGCGTCTTGTGTGTCAAAAGTATGTTTTTGGTTCAGGACGTACGTACCTTGTTAGGACGTACGTACGTCAGGTTAGGCAGCAAAACTTTCCATCGTGTTAAATGTACGTACCATGTTAGGGCGTACGTACGTATGGTTAGGCAACAGGAAAGTTTTTGTTCTGGACGTACGTACCTTGTTAGGATGTTCGTACGTCCAAGCAGTCAGCAAGCTTGTTTCGTATGGAGACGTACGAACGTTGTTTCGATGTACGTACGTCCAATGTGGATTTCTTATATTTCGGCCCATTTTCTGTGTTATCCAACCCTAAGTATAAATAGGGTTTCTCTTCCAAAGAACAAGTTAGTTCTTTGGCCGTCCATTACTTCTCTTGTTCTTGAGTTTTGGTTTAGGTTTTGGTGTTGAAGTTGTTTTTGGTTATTGAACTCAATTCCCTTCTTTCCCCTTCTTCCAATTCATAAATTTGTTATCTTCCATATTTCATTGTGAATAGGGGTGTTATTCGAGCCGAGCGAGCCGAGCTTTGAATGTTCATACTCGGCTCGTTTCAATACGAGCCGAGCCCGAGCCGAGCCCAATTTTTAAATCGAGCCTTGTTTTATGTTCAAGCTCGGCTCGCGAGCTATTTATCAAGCTCGAGCTCGAGCTCGTTAGGCTCGTTTCAATGTTCTTGTTTTTTCGCCTGGATGAGCATAATGGACATTCTGTCCAATCATGTGAAGGACCTCTTGCACACCTGCGAACTTTAAACTCATAAATACGAAACTCATCACATGAATATACATCAATTGGTATATCTGTATCAAAACCAACTTCATTTGACGGAAGATAACGTTGTAAAGCAGTTAATGCTTCTGCTAAAGTGCTAATAAAAATGGAGAATAATCACCACCACCACCACCACCACCACCACCACCACCACCACTACCACCACCACCACCACCACCACCACCACAACCAACATCTATTAGCAGCAGCAGAAGAAACTATACCACTAACAGGAAGTAGTGGTGATGTTGATATCATATCTAACCGTTGGATTTGCTCGGTTTCCTTCTCCGATCATCAACATTTCTTAACACACTTAATTGTTTTTCTGTTTGGATATGCTTCACTCTCTAATATAAAGACAGACTTTTCAATAACTTAACTATAGTTAGGTTACATTTTAACTAGAGTTAAGTAAACAATTATTCAACAAAGGACTCTTTATATATTTACACCTGGTAGTCTGGGTAAATTAAGTATATTTTTATTAATCCGAGGCAGTGGAAAATATCACAAGATTTTGAATGAAAAGATGTTAGTGTACTGTTAGTGGGTGGCAATCATGCACTGATAGTGTACGAACCGAAATCCTGCAATCGAAGCCACGTATTTAAATTATATAAACTCGAGCTACTCAGCTCAGCTCGAATAAAGCTCGAGCTCGGCTCGAGCTCGAGACGAGCCTAAAATCTGTTCAAGCTCGGCTCGTTTTGAAACCGGCACTAAGTTTGTTTGACATCAATTTTGTGACATTGGATGTCCGTGGTTATCTCGCCTTGAAATCATTGTTAGGAAAGCCAAAGATGTACGCACATTCGTCTCGTGTCCGTGTCTCTATGTCGTTTGTCTTAGTATGTTTTGGGTTCTGGACGTACGTACCTAGTTAGGACGTTCGTACGTCCATTGAGGCAGCAAGCTTCCTTTTGGTCAGGACGTACGTACGCTGTTAGGACGTTCGTACGTCCAAGCAGACAGCAAACATGTTTTCGTCAGGACGTACGTACCTCTTTAGGGCGTTCGTACTTCCAAGCAGACAGCAAACATGTTTTCGTCAGGACGTAGGTACCTCTTCAGGGCGTTCGTACGTCGAAGCAGGCAGCGAACGTTCACAATGTGGATTTCATCAATTCCGGCCCATTTTGTGTGTGTTCCAACCCTAAGTATAAATAGGGTTTCTCTTCCAAAGAACAAGTGAGTTTTTTGGCCGTCCAATTCATCTAGTATTGGAGTTTGTTTAGGTTTTGGTTTTAGGTTGTTTTTGGTGATTGAACTCATCTTCTTCTTCCCATTCATCTTCTTCTTTCTTCTTCCCCATTCATCTTCTCCTTCATTATTGAATAGTGATTTAGCTTCGAGTCTTCTTGTGTGTTCATCAAGAAGTCGAGTTTCCTTGTGTGTTCATCAAGGAACTCTGGTGTAAGCTTGTTTCATAGTTCGGCTTCGAGTCTTCTTGTGTGTTCATCAAGAAGTCGAGTTTCCTTGTGTGTTCATCAAGGAACTCTGGTGTAAGCTTGTTTCATAGTTCGGCTTCGAGTCTTCTTGTGTGTTCATCAAGAAGTCGAGTGTCTTGTGCGTACATCAAGGTGCTCTGGTGAAGTCAAGGTGTTAGAGATAACCAGGAGTATCAACTCGCAGTGAGTGCAGGTAGTTGATAGGTTTGTACATCTCTTTTCATCTAGTGGATTTATTTGTTGTCGCGAGGACAACCGTGGACGTTTCCCATATTGGGTTTTACCACGTTAAAAATTTCTGTGTGTTATTTACTTTCTGCATATTGTTTGATCTGCTTGAATATTCAACTGTCATATTAGCACTATTTATAGTTTCTCAATTGGTATCAGTCGCTGGGGGCTGGTTAAGGAGCGTCAAGGCTCACGCTAACGATCCTATGAGTGCAATGATGGTTCATGAGTCTGGTCATAATAATTTTATTGCTAAATCGTCTAAATCTACAAAACCAAAATCTGATTTTGAAAAGGATGATAATTTGTATGTTGTTAGCAATAGTGATTGGGCTCTTCTTTACAGACTTTCTGCAAAAGAATGTGAAAGATTACAAAAAGCTAATATTGATTTGCAGGAAAAATTTAATAAAGCTAATTGTAATGTGTCTACTATTTCTGATAATGTTTGTTTTGAAGATAATGGTGTTTTGCAGACTAAGGTTGATTCTCTAGAACAACGACTCAGACATTGTGCAGAGGACTATATGCTTCAAGGGGAAGTTTATGAATCCAAAATTGAAAATTTGGAAAAGGCTAATCTTTCTTTGCAGGATAAAATTGAGATTCTTGAAAAACAGATTTCTTGTGCTGCAGATGATACAATTTCTATTTCTCAATTATTTGACAAAGAAAAACTTGACTTGTTATGTAGAATTGCAGCTTTAGAGAAGGCCAATCAGGAGGTCGATGAGAAATACAAATCTCTATTGGTGGAGTATGAGGTAACAAAGAACGATTTAACGTCTACTCAACTCCAATTGCAGGTTTTGGACAAAACTAGATTTGATTCTCCTATTGATAGTTCTACTAGTTCATCTAGTGTGATTACTCCTGTAAAATCTACTAGTTTGCCTGCCCTTTTGCCTACCCCACCTATTGAGACTAGACTTAATGCTACTAATGTTCAGCATGTTTCTCGTAAGAATTTTAAGTCTCAGGTTAATGGTAAGGCTGTTTTTACTGATAAGCCATATTGTTCTCATAATGGAGGTATAGGTTTTGTTAAGGCACCATGTCACAAATACAATGGTGACATACATGTTTCATCTTCTACCACCACATCTTCTTATAAGAATTCTTTGAGTAAGTCTAATGTTTTTCATTGTTCTTATTGTGGTAGAGATGGTCATTTGGATAGCTTTTGTTGGGATTTTAATCAACATGTTAAATGTTATTCTCATGTTCATTCTAATTATAATCTTGTTGATTCTTATGTTCCTTCTTGTGCGTTTTCTAGACCTTGGAATTCTAATGTCTATTGTCATAGGTTTAAGAAAAACAGGTACTCCAACAAAAGGAAGTCAAAGACTAAGGTGGAATTAGTTAAGGACAAGTCTATTGCAAAGCTTGTTAAGGGGAGATCTCATATCTTTTCAACTCCCAAGGTGTGCACGCCTAGTGTTAAACAAGTATGGGTAAGAAAAGATAAGTTGAAGGTTTTTCTGGACTTGCAAAGGTCTGGTGGTGTCCCATATTTGGGATGATGTAGGTTGTTTCTAGCCTTGTGTTATTTGAATTGCATATTTCTCTAACCACATAGGCTATTTGTTTGGTGTTTCTACTTTTTATGCTTTGTTTGTTTAGCTTGCAGATCATGTTGCATCTCTGAATACATAGTTGGTTATTCCTTCTATTTTTCTTTATTTATTCCATGTATGTGTTGATGGTTACATCTTTTCTGAGATATTGGTTTAATTCAATTGTCTTAAATAAGTTACAATATGTTTGCGTGTTTTCTCTTTTTGAACTCTTAAGTATGTTTTGGTATGTATCATGCATTTTTCCTCGCTTGTTTGCACAGTGCACGGCATGCTTGCATAATGGGAGTCTTTGGAAACCACTTACATATTCTTTGAACTCATAGACCTTCTCTATCTCTCGAGTATTTATGTGATCTTGAGCTATCTCTCCTTTATTTTGGTTAATGTTCATCTTGTTGTTAGTGTTATTGAACATTCTTATCTTCCTATTACAACTCTTGTTAGTGGTCAATGACTCACTTTATCCCCAGCCATTTGATTGTCTTTGATGCAATATCAGTTGGCTAAGAACCCATTGGGGTTGTGAGGGTCATGCTCTGACGGATGCACTCAAGAGATGTTAGTTCTTGTGTTGCACGTTATCATGGTATTGCACTTCTTGAGTTTGTGTTTGTCAAAAAGATGTAGGCTACACCCTACCCTCGTGTTTTTGAAAAGATGGAGGCAAAAATCCCTCCCACGCGGGAATGACATTAGAGTGATGTAGACTAAACTCCACCACATACGGCAAAATAAAAATCCAAGCGCATGTTCATTGTTTTTTATGTAAGGCATACAAAGTTTATATTCCTTTGCCTTTTTAATGTCTTGGTTTTCATTTGAAAGATCATATTTATATTCGTTTGCCTTCTACTCATAACGTTTGTTTCAAAGGGGGTTGAAGTTTGTTTCTTCTATGCTCACTTACTAATTTAATCGTATGTCTCTTGTTGATGGTTCTATATTCTAGGTCTTCAAAGGGTGTGTTCTAGTGGTGAACTTTTTCTCTCTTTATGCATTGCATTGCATCTACACACACCGAGGTTTAGTTTATGATGCACTTCAATTCTCTTATTTGTTCAATCTTTTGCTTATCACCATATATTGCCTCTTATTTTTGTACGGATTGGGATTGGCTACTGTTTTTGGAAGTTCATGATGTATTCCTCTTCACTTCTATGGTACATCGGTTCTTTTCCTTTTCTCTTCTTATTATGGTTTGTGTTGTTTGTCATTTGGTTTGGTTTTCTGTTAAAAAAAAAAAAAAAAAAAAAAAAAAAAAAAGGGAGAGTACGAACGTTATTAGCACGTTCGAATGTTTGTGGAGGCAGATGTTTTTTTTTGGAGGAACGTACGAACGGTGTTATAACGTTCGTACGCATGTTCAGGCAGCAAGGTTTTTCTTGTATTCCGACGTACGAACGTACTAAAGACGTACGTACGTCCTCTGAACAGTAACGGCCCACACTGTTTTCTTCTCCAGCCCATCTGGTTGAAATTCTTGCCAACTAAGTTCAAATCGTGCATATATTCTCTAAGCACGAACAAGAGAAGTTTTTCATCCCCTTCTATCTGTTTAGGAAACTCTTATTACTCTCTGTTTTTCTATTGATACTTCATTATTATTTGTTGGTTATGCTTTGGATTATGAGCTTGTTTACCATGATCATATTGGGTTCATACCATTGGATATATACTTGTTGTCTAGATGCTTTTTGGAACTTCTTGTGATTATTAATGGTTGTGGAGGTTCATGGACATGTTTAGTATCATTTTGGTAAGCTCATGTAGTATTTTTGCCTATATGTCCTGTATTGCTCACCAAGTGTTTAGTGAAATGCCTCAATGGGTTTCCTAAGGTTTTTCTTGGTTGTTTTGTTGGTTTTACTTACTTGTGTGGTGTTTATAATGTTGTGTGTGTGCAGGCCATGCCTCCTAAGCGAGCTCGGACTACTCCCACCAAAGACACTCCCAGTTCCAAGGGTGCTTCGTCATCGGGCACACGTCCTCCTCGTGCTCAAAGGAGTAAAGGCGCCATTCCTTCGGATTCTTGTAGATGTTCTTGTTGAAAGTGTTTATGGCTTACTTTATTTTGGTTCCATTCCTTGGTAATTCTTTTGTCATTGGATCACATGTGTTTGATGTGATTTCTCAAGGTAATAGTTCTCAATTTGTTTTAAGAAGGCTGCAAGGTATGCATAAGCATATTTTGGTGATGAAATCATGTTATTGGTGTATTCGTTTGTCATGATTCATATTGATTCATGTTTTCTCATATGTTCTCATCATATTTTTCTATGTTGGGATAATATTCTTGAATTACCTTGTTGGCTAGCTGGTGTGTGATTAAATACTTATGAGACTTGCCTATCCTCTTATTGTTGCTTCCTGTGTTTGGTTGATCCTATTTTTTCCTGCAATAGGTTTGATTAGATGTGTTCTTGGTAGTCTTCTGCAATAATCCTCATGCAATGGTTCTGGGCTACCACTGTTCTACTTTGGGATGCATATGCTCAGTTTGGTCATCTATTGTTAGCAATTCTCTTCTATTGACAGAACACTCTCTTCTAGTGTTCTGGCCGGCAGGAAATTTGCTCTGAAGTTGGATTGTTGTTTTGTGACTTGGTGACATCGATAATTCTTGCTCTTTCTTCAGTTGAAACATTTTTTTATGAGCTTGATGATTGCTTATCTTGTTTGGCATATGTTGAACTAATTTTTTTTGAGTTTCACTAGGGGTGGGCTTACAGGTTTATTCCTTTTATGTCTCTATTCCATTGTGTTTGGGATAATAGTTTCTTCTCCTTGTTTATAAGATTCTCTATTTTTTTGTGGTTGGATGAGTTGTTTCAGGAACATGTACAGATTGGATTTCCCCATGGATTCTCAATGGACTTTCTTATACCTCCCGTATCTCTTCCTGCGAATACTCATATTCCTGTAGTTTTGTCATGGGATATTGTTGGATGTGTCTAATATGCATGGGTTCCTTATTCTCTTTCATATCTCCTACTAACTATTGTGTATCTCTTCTTCTTTCTCTTTTCGCATATTCTTTTCTTGCCCATTTCTCACAGGTTTGACTATTTGGTTCTTGGTCATTATTGTACCTTCCCAATTTCATCAGGTATGGTATTTCTTCCTTTTTGTTTGTTTGCTCTTTTTCTCTAAATATCTTGCTACTATGAAGTCGTTTCTCTGGAATCTATCTCAGGTGGTTATGGTCGGTTGTTTAAAGTGATATTCTAGTGAATCATTTGTTCCGATTGTTGGTGTCCTGACTCTTTCTTCTATGTATAGGATTCTCTTGGTTTCTATCAGGGATTCATGTTATGTTTTCTTTTCTTCCCTCTGTTACCTATATAAGTATTCAGTGTCTTGTGTCTGTGTTGGTACTCTTTCTTCTTCATTTATATGCCTAGATCTCTCTCATGTTTTTTAGTTTTGTGTGTCATGGATTCCAGATTTATGGTATGGTTTTCTCTTTACTCTCTTCTACCCTGGTATGATTGGTTCTTTGTGTGTTTCAAATATCCTTATTTGGTTTGTTTGTTCTAGGTGCATCTTTCTCATATGCATTGCATTTAGGTGATGCTTTTGTTTAGGAGGAGAATTCTTTGTATTGACATCGTGTTAACAAGTGTTTATTTTATGACTTCCGTTGCATATCCTTTTTGTTGTTAACATGATTGTTCTCTTACTTTTCTTCTTTAATCTTATTTGTTATGGTTTGGTACTTATCTTTTCTCTTTCTTTTGTTACCTTGCTTCATTTGTGACAAAAAGGGGGAGATTTATGACTCTAATACTAACACCTTCTTCTTCCTTGTTAGTGTATTTTTGGGTTATGTTTCAGGTATGCTACACGTATGGGGGAGTGAACACTACACGTATGGGGGAGTGAACGTGTTGATGTTTAGAGGTTGTACAGTTTTGGGTCATGTTTCAGGTATACTACATGTATGGGGGAGTGAACATATATGATGGAGTGAAAGTGATGATGATCACTAAGTGTATGTACAGTTTTGGGTAACCTCGAGTATTAAACCTTGGAGTTCATGAAGTATGGGGGAGTTGTTCGAGGAACTTCTGTTGGCTATTTGATTGTTTCAGAATTTCTTGTTGCTTCCGTTCGGTCTCTGATGATTAAAGTGTCTTGCTCAAGCTGGAAGTCAAGAATTGGTGACTTGGTATGTGTTCTACTTTGAGTGTTTTTGTAGGCATGTATTATAAATGCCGTTGGTTTGGGTTTGTAAGCACGTTTTATAAGTGCTATTAGAGTCATAGGTTTTTTTTGTCACAAAATCAATGTCAAAGGGGGAGATTGAAACCGGCACTAAGTTTGTTTGACATCAATTTTGTGACATTGGATGTCCGTGGTTATCTCGCCTTGAAATCATTGTTAGGAAAGCCAAAGATGTACGCACATTCGTCTCGTGTCCGTGTCTCTATGTCGTTTGTCTTAGTATGTTTTGGGTTCTGGACGTACGTACCTAGTTAGGACGTTCGTACGTCCATTGAGGCAGCAAGCTTCCTTTTGGTCAGGACGTACGTACGCTGTTAGGACGTTCGTACGTCCAAGCAGACAGCAAACATGTTTTCGTCAGGACGTACGTACCTCTTTAGGGCGTTCGTACTTCCAAGCAGACAGCAAACATGTTTTCGTCAGGACGTACATACCTCTTCAGGGCGTTCGTACGTCGAAGCAGGCAGCGAACGTTCACAATGTGGATTTCATCAATTCCGGCCCATTTTGTGTGTGTTCCAACCCTAAGTATAAATAGGGTTTCTCTTCCAAAGAACAAGTGAGTTTTTTGGCCGTCCAATTCATCTAGTATTGGAGTTTGTTTAGGTTTTGGTTTTAGGTTGTTTTTGGTGATTGAACTCATCTTCTTCTTCCCATTCATCTTCTTCTTTCTTCTTCCCCATTCATCTTCTCCTTCATTATTGAATAGTGATTTAGCTTCGAGTCTTCTTGTGTGTTCATCAAGAAGTCGAGTTTCCTTGTGTGTTCATCAAGGAACTCTGGTGTAAGCTTGTTTCATAGTTCGGCTTCGAGTCTTCTTGTGTGTTCATCAAGAAGTCGAGTTTCCTTGTGTGTTCATCAAGGAACTCTGGTGTAAGCTTGTTTCATAGTTCGGCTTCGAGTCTTCTTGTGTGTTCATCAAGAAGTCGAGTGTCTTGTGCGTACATCAAGGTGGTCTGGTGAAGTCAAGGTGTTAGAGATAACCAGGAGTATCAACTCGCAGTGAGTGCAGGTAGTTGATAGGTTTGTACATCTCTTTTCATCTAGTGGATTTATTTGTTGTCGCGAGGACAACCGTGGACGTTTCCCATATTGGGTTTTACCACGTTAAAAATTTCTGTGTGTTATTTACTTTCTGCATATTGTTTGATCTGCTTGAATATTCAACTGTCATATTAGCACTATTTATAGTTTCTCACGTTTTACAAGATGAGCGAGCCCGAGCCAAGCTTTAATCGAGCCGAACACGAGCCGAGCTCGAGCTGCTCAGCTCACATAACACCCCTAATTGTGAATTCGGCTTCGAGTCTTCTTGTGAGTTCATCAAGAAGTCGAGTGTCTTGTGCGTACATCAAGGTGCTCTGGTGAAGTCAAGGTGTTAGAGATAACCTGAAGTATCAGCTCGCAGTGAGTGCAGGTAGTTGGTAGGTTTGTAAATCTCTTTCATCTAGTGGATTATTTGTTGTCATCAAGGCAACGGTGGACGTTTCCCTTATTGGGTTTTACCACGTTAAAAAATTCATGTGTGTTATTTACTTTCTGCGTATTGTTTGATTTGTTTGAATATTCAATTGTTAGATTAGCACTATTTGTAGTTTTACAATTGGTATCAGTCGCTGGGGGCTGGTTAAGGAGCGTAAAGGCTCACGCTAACGATCAATAGTGCTTTATGGAACCTCATAAGTTTGCTACTTCAAGTCTTCCTCCACAATTCAGTGGAAAAGACTTTGGTCATTGGAAAGTACGGATGCGAGCTTATCTCCAAGCATTAGGAGAAGAAGTCTGGCTTTCTGTTGTCACAGGGTGGAAAGAACCTCTGACTACTACAGGTACTGGTGATAATTCCAAAGCGAACCTCACAGTGACGTGGGATGATTCAGATGAAGATGAGGATGGCAATCCCTCAAATGTTGTCTCCAACTATGTGGTCTTCAGTGCATCCCTGGATGAGCATCCAGGAGGTATTGTATCCTTTACTGATGATATTAATGTTTCTGATTCTGGTGTTCATGCTACTACTAGTGAATTATGTGATATGTATAAGTTTTCCATGCAACAAGTAAAGTTGCTTGAAAAAACTAACACTGTCTTGCAGGATCAGGTAGATAGTCTTGGGCAGGATATCTATAATCTTGCAGGTGACTCCAACATGTTGAAGGAAGAATTTGTGAAGGAAAAGGAGGATTTCCAAGTGCGTATTGCCACTCTGGAAAAACTGAATAATGATCTGGAGACACGGTATCGATCCCTTGTATGTATTGGAACATGAGAAAGTGAAAGCTGAGTTTTTTGCCGCTAACAAACAATTGGTTGGGTTTGGTAAAGCCAGAGATAGTCTAAACTCTCTGCTGGGAATTGGTAAATCCCATTCAGATAAATGTGGTTTAGGTTATGACACATCTGTTCCTCTTTCTACTGCTAGCACCTCCCGTACTACTTTTGTCAGACCAACAGGTGTCGCTTCCCCTGCTCCTGTGCAGGTGTCTGGTGTGGTTTCCCTACCCAAGGTTACTCGTGTAAAGCATGTCCCGAAAAAGAATCTTAGACACAAAGGCTTTAAATGTCTAACCTATGGTCGCATGGGTCACACTTCTGCTTTTTGTTGGAATAATTTGTATCCTGCTCACCATTCTTCTTTTGCAGGTAATTCATATTGGAACAAGTCTTCCACTTTCTCCATGCAGGCTCCATACATGTGGAATGGCTATGCTCCGTGGGGCTTACCCAGAACTTCTCCTTATGGAAATCGCCCTCAAGCAACACCCATGCCTACTCCACCACCACATTTCTGGGATAGGAGTATGGATGCGTCCAGGAAAATGGTATCTCACATGGCTCGTTTGGTTGAACCAATGCCTTCATCATGGTATCTTGACAGCGGTTGTTTGCGTCATATGACAGGTGATAAGACTCTAATTGATAATCTGACTCTTGGTTATGGAGGTAAGGTTACTTTTGGAAATGGTAAAATGCTTCCGGTTGAAGGTAAAGGTAACTTTTCTGAGGTTGGCTCGCTCAATAGTCATGAGCTTCTTTTTGTTAAGGGTCTTAAGTCCAATCTATTGAGTATTAGTCAGTTATGTGATGCTAAGTTTAAGGTTGTGTTTGAGGATGATAAGTGTGACGTTTTTTATTCAAATCATGTCTTGCTGTTAACTGGTAGTCGCTCACCTGATAACTGTTTCATTGTCACCACACCCCTTCTGCATCTATATACCTAATTTGTCCATTGGAACTGTTTGTGTTTAGGATGTTTAGGTTCGGTTATTCTTTTGCTTCTTTTCAATTGTTGTTGGTATTGAGGACATACTACTCTCTTTATTGTGTGGATTCCATTTTTCAGACATTTCTATTTTGGCATCTTCAACTATGGTTCTCTGTCGTGCATTGTTGTAGGGCTGCATCATACTCTCTTCGCCTTTGGTAGTTTCTTCATGATGCATTTACATGTCGTTGGATTTCATTTTGAGTACCTGTATATCTCCAGTCTTATATGATTTCTTTTCATGGTCATCGTCTTCTTTTATATATATATATACCTCTTGTAAGTGGTCAATGACTCACAAAATCCCCAGCCATTTGAATGTCTTGAGAGCATACTCATTTGGCTAAGAACTCGTTGGGGCTGTGAGGGTCATGCTCTGACGGTTGCACTCAGGAGATGTTAGTTCTTGTGTTGCACGTTACCATGGTATTGCATTTCTTGAGTGTGTTTTGCCGAAAAGATGTAGGCTACACCCTACCCTCGTGTTTTGGTAAAAGATGGAGGTGTTATATACTCCCACATGGGAATGGTATTTGTCTCACATGATTTTACAAAAAAAAAAAAAAAAAAAAAAAAAAAAATCGTGTTTCCTTGGTTTTGTTGTGATCCGGTTCACTTTCATATTTGTCAAATTGCAAGTGACTTTCAATACACTCAATGATTATGTTTTTCGTTTGTTTCCGGATGTTTGTATAGGTCTATCTGTTTCTTCTGCATGCGTGCATCATTCTATTGAGTACCATGGCTTGGTGTATGATTTACTTCTTCAATTTTGCATTTTCTTGTGGTTGAGGTTTGTTCAAATTGTATTCTGCTATAATTGGAATCCTTACAATAAGTAGAAATGTTTCCTTGTGATGTCTCTCAATATTTGTTTTTGGGTTGTTATTCGGTTTGTTTTCTGGTTTTTAGGTTGGTTCTTCATTGTTAAAAAAAAAAAAAAAAAAAAAAAAAAAGGGATAGTACGTACGTTGTTATGCCGTTCGTACGTTTAGGCTGGCAGATCTTTTTCTACGTACGAACGTATGTCCAGGCAGATTGTTTTTTTTTGGTCCCGACGTACGAACGTCATTAGGACGAACGTACGTTACCGGTACAGTCTCGGCCCATATATAACTTTTAAGCTCATATGTTTAACAGTTTTTGGCCCGTCTGTTACATTCAAATCGTGTCCCCTCTTCTCTCTCGCACGAACATAAGGGAGTTTATTTTTTTTTTTTCCTTTTTCTTTCTCTCTAAACTGGTTTTCGACGACCTTATTCTTGTCCTTCTTCTCTTCTTTTGTTGCTGTTCTTCCATAGTGGTACTTGTCCTTGTTCTCTTTCCTGCAAGTAAGTTTTTCCTACAATCTTCTTGTTTCCTTTCTCTATGATGTTTTAATAAGTGATGGTTGGGTTTTAACTTGTTATGGTTGTGAATGGTTGTGGGTTTCTTGGACATGTTTTCTATCACTTTGGTTTACTCATGTGGTGTTTTTGCCTATATGTACTGTCTTGCTCACCAAGTGTTTGGTGAAATGCCTGAATGGAGTTTCCTAAGATTTTCTTGTGTGTTTTGTTGGTTTTACTTACTTGTGAGGTGTTCACTATGTTGTATGCGTGCAGGACATGCCTCCTAAGCGTGCTCGCACTACACTCGCTAAGGACACACCTGGCTCTAAGGGTGCATCCACTTCCAGCGCTCAACGGGGTAGAGGTCCCACTCCGGACTTGTCACCTCATCCCACACCCCTTGGTGCTCATCCTCGAGCCAAGGCTATTGTTCCTGAGCGCTTCTTCGACTTGGGAGACATCGCTGCCACCCCTCTAGGGGCTACCCAACTCGGCAACATATCCTCATTCTTTGAGGCTCGGAATTGGTTACGGGTGGCTCAACCAATCACTAAATACTCGGTTGAGCACACGATTGCCTTCTATGAGACGAAGACACCCTCACAGAACCGCTCAAGCTTCTCCATCTTGATTGAAGGTAGGAGATACACTATCTCTCCGAAGGTGATACGTGAGGCATTGGGGATCGATGATCATCGTCTCCCAGAGGATACTGTTCATGTTATGTGGCCCATTCCGGATGAGATTCGGGTTGACTTTGTCGATCAAGTTCAGAGGATGTTCATCGATGGTGTCACGGAAAGATATCATGCCAAGTCCTACAGCGCCATCCTCTTGCACATGATTGCCCATTCCAACATCTACCCTACAAAGGGCAACAAGATCATCATGACCGACGATATGGTCAAGTTAGTGGTGTGTATGTCGGTGCATCATCTTCATCTCTCTGAGGTCATTTACACACGGATGCTCCAAATCGATGCAGCTAAGGGTACTCTTCCTTTCCCTAGCTTTATCATGACAATACTCAAGCACTTAGGCTTTCAAGGACATTATATGGAGGTGAGCCCTCCAAGGTTTGTTGGACATGACTGGGTCAATGCCATCAAGAAGGGTTGCCAGTCTAGGAAGTCTGCTTTTGAGTCTGTGGGTGCGCGTCTGACGCATCACCTAATTTGGGGAGGACGGGCTCTTGATCGCCATGATGATTTTGATCGGGCATTGACTTCTGGACGCCCCGTGTCAGCTTCAGTTAGGAGCAATCGGGCAGTTGCAGCAGTTGACGCTCGGGTTTCTTCTCTTCGACGTCATCAAGATCATATGGATGCTCGGTTAGATCGTTTTGGAGTCATTCTCTCTCAGCATGATGCTATGCTCCGTGATCTTCATAGGATGAGCGTTGCCCAGATGCGTCATCTTCAGCTAGACTTTACTCCCATCGACTTGCCTCCCTTTCCGGATGAGGTACCTCCAGTTATAGGTGACATTGATGGTGATGCCTCTGATCGAGAGAGTGAGGACGATGGTCTAGTTGGCACATCGGGTGATGAACATAGTGATGGTGACTCGGAGTCAGAGTAGTTCTTGTTCTGTTTTATTCTCTGAATTTCTGTGCTTAAAGTAGCTCTTTTGCTATCTTGTTTTTGTTTCTACACTTAGATCTTGAGTATGTTCTTGGATATTGCTATTTTGATATTAGTTCTAGTTCCTTTCTGTTTTGTAGTAAATTCCTGCTACTTAGGTAATGGACCTCCCTAATTGGGCCCAAGTAGGTTTATTTTTGTTTTTCTATATATAGGGGAGTTTTCTCTTCTTTTACTCAAATTGTGTCTTCTTACCTCCTTCTAGTTCTCTCCTTGTTTTTCAGAATTTTCGATGGCAGAATATGAACTTCATGGGGTATTTGTTCCGACTGTTGGTTATGTGTCGTTTATGGTGATGGAATACAAAAACAATTCGAAAGCTTGTCGCTTATGTCGTGTTCCCCATGGGTATGACTATATTCATCCACCTTTTCTTAATCCATGCAAGGTTCATGTCAATCATTGGGAGAGACTGCCGGGACATCTTCAAAATCACATCTTGGAGTTGGTTGGATACCCGAAGGTTCCAGGACTTGCTGCTCCTCTCACCGACTGTGGCTTGGACAGCAGAATTGAGGAGTTATTTTGTACGGGTGAATGGCTGGAGGATTATGATGATCATGTGATAGCTCGGTGGAATAGATCTTCGGCTCGGGCGGAAGCTTATTTCTCCAAGCTTCCTCTAGGTTATTGGGAACGAATTTTTCGAATTCGTTAACTTAAGTTTTATGTTCTGTCTCTACTGTTTCTTATGATTATGGATTCTTGTGTTTGGTTATTAGTTGTTTTCATGAAACTTTAAGAGTTGGGATAGGTTTTATCTTTTTATCTGTTTTGTCTTGATTGTTTGGCGTTGGTTTCTTTTCTTGGTTATTTTTGTTTCCTGTTTATCGTTTCTTCTGTTAATTGGTTCTCTTGTTCACTTGTTGTGACAAAAAGGAAGAGATTTATGACTCTAATTACTAACAATCGTCTCTTTGTTGTTAGGATATTTTTGGGTCATGTTTCAGGTATGCTACACGTATGGGGGAGTGAACGTGTTGATGTTTTAGAGGTTGTACAGTTATGAGGGAGCTCGAGTGTCAAACTTTGGAGCTCATGCAGTTTGGGGGAGTTGCTCGAAGGAACTTCTGTTGACTCCTTGATTGCTTTGGAAATTCTTAGTTGCTTCCGTTCGGTCTCTGATGGTTAAAGCGTCTTATTCAAGCTGGTTATCAAGTGTTGGTGATTTGGTATGTATTTTTCTATGAGTGTTTTTGTAGGCATGTTTTATAAATGTCATGGTTTGGGTTTGTAAGCACGTTTTATAAGTGCTATTAGAGTCATAGGTTTTTGTCACAAAATCAATGTCAAAGGGGGAGATTGAAACCGGCTCTAAGTTGTTTGACATCAATTTTGTGACATAGGATGTCCATGGTTATTTCGCCTTGAGTTCATTGTTAAGAAAACCTTGTTGTACGCGTGTCATCCCGTGTCTTTGTCTTCGCGTCTTGTGTGTCAAAAGTATGTTTTTGGTTCAGGACGTACGTACCTTGTTAGGACGTACGTACGTCAGGTTAGGCAGCAAAACTTTCCATCGTGTTAAACGTACGTAACATGTTAGGGCGTACGTACGTATGGTTAGGCAGCAGGAAAGTTTTTGTTCTGGACGTACGTACCTTATTAGGACGTTCGTACGTCCAAGCATTCAGCAAGCGTGTATCGTGTGAAGACGTACGAACGTTGTTTCGACGTACGTACGTCCAATATGGATTTCTTCTATTTCGGCCCATTTTCTGTGTTTTCCAACCCTAAGTATAAATAGGGTTTCTCTTCCAAAGAACAAGTTAGTTCTTTGGCCGTCCAGTATTCTTCTTGTTCTGGAGTTTTGGTTTAGGTTTTGGTGTTGAAAGTGTTTTTGGTTATTGAACTCAATTCCCTTCCTTCCCCCTTCTTCCAATTCATAAATTTGTTATCTTCCATATTTCATTGTGAATTCGGCTTCGAGTCTTCTTGTGAGTTCATCAAGAAGTCGAGTGTTTTGTGCGTACATCAAGGTGCTCTGGTGAAGTCAAGGTGTTAGAGATAACCTGAAGTATCAGCTCGCAGTGAGTGCAGGTAGTTGGTAGGTTTGTAAATCTCTTTCATCTACTGGATTATTTGTTGTCATCAAGGCAACCGTGGACGTTTCCCTTATTGGGTTTTACCACGTTAAAAAATTCCTGTGTGTTATTTACTTTCTGCGTATTGTTTGATTTGTTTGAATATTCAATTGTTAGATTAGCACTATTTGTAGTTTTACAAACAGAACATTTTAAAGAGTTGAATTCAGAAATGTGTAAATCCAATCTATTGAACGCTCAGCCTAATGTAATACCCGGTATTTTGATAGGCTTGTGCTTAATAGAAATTGGATTTCAATATGGACTTCTTTTACTGTATAAATAGGTTTTATGAATGGGTTTAGTATTATGCCTTTGGGCTTTATTTTAAAGTCATCTTTAGGTCCACATAAACAAATATTAGTATATATAATATTCTTAGTTATTCAATGAAAAAGAGAAACCCTAGACCGTAAACTTGAGGAGAAATATATGGATCCCCGTTTTTGATAACACTCTGTTAGTATTTTGGCGATAACTCTCTCTACAAAACTCGGAATGACCTGAATCTTATGTCATTAGAACCCTATTGACAATACGCATCTGAGCATATAAAGTAGAGCATGTGAATCTTCCGGACATGACTTGTGCGACTGATTCTTCGGAGGTCAGAAAAACTGTGAGTGATTTGAAGTATGCTTGTTTTGAGTTGCGTTCTTCGTATCTTTGGTATTTGGTGGTCTTCTTATGAGGCAAGTTATATTACTTGATGTTTTCTCTTAATTTCCAGATTAGGTTGAAGTGTTAGTTTGGTTATCATGTTTAGATAGTAGAATTATAATTGATTCCCATGAAAATACATGTTTTAATAATTAGAATTTGATAAATATGCAAACTTGTTAATATTTAGTTATTAATATTGCTGAAATTTATCTTAGGATCATGTTAATATTTTTAATGTGTGGAATCAAAGCATGTATATTAAATTAGAATGTTCTATGACATATCAGATAGTTTATTTGTTTAATTAGAATTAGAAGAAGTGAATTATGCATATACGTATGTGGACTTACGCTTAAAAGTTAATTCATAATTTGAGTTGGTTTATAATGTTTCTTTGAATAAATTAGAAAGAATGAAAGACTGTTGACTGGACTGAACAATAAATAGTTACAGTGGACTGAAGGATAAATACACTTTAGAGATGACTAAGATATTAGTTTTTGAAAATGGATGTTATGATTATTGTTATTGTTGGTGCATTTTTATATGATCAGATTGGAATGATTTTGAATGATGATTATGAATCAGATTGGACCTTGTGGAAATGAACTGGATTTGATTGATTAGATTGATTTGGGCGTGTTAGTTATACTAACATAAGACCCGTGGATGTTGGGCGTGTTAATTATTATAACACAGTGAGAAACTACAAATAGTGCTAATATAACAATTGAATATTCAAACAAATCAAACAATACGCAGAAAGTAAATAACACACAGAAATTTTTAACGTGGTAAAACCCAATACGGGAAACGTCCACGGTTGCCTTGATGACAACAAATAATCCACTAGATGAAAAGAGATGTACAAACCTACCAACTACCTGCACTCACTGCGAGCTGATACTTCAGGTTATCTCTAACACCTTGACTTCACCAGAGCACCTTGATGTACGCACAAGACACTCTACTTCTTGATGAACACATAAGAAGACTCGAAGCCGAATTCACAATGAAACTTGGAAGATAACAGATTTATGAATTGAGAGAAGGGGGAAGGAAGGGAATTGAGTTCAATAACCAAAAACACTTTTAACACCAAAACCTAAACCAAAACTCCAGAACAAGAAGAATGCTGGACGGCCAAAGAACTAACTTGTTCTTTGGAAGAGAAACCCTATTTATACTTAGGGTTGGAAAACACAGAAAATGGGCCGAAATAGAAGAAATCCATATTGGACGTACGTACGTCGAAACAACGTTCGTACGTCTTCACACGATACACGCTTGCTGCCTGCTTGGACGTACGAACGTCCTAACACAGTACGTACGTCCTGAACAAAAAAACAATCCTGCTGCCTAACCTGACGTACGTACGCCCTAACTCGGTACGTACGTTCAACACGATGAAAGTTTGCTGACCTTAGGGACGCGAAGACAAGGAGTCGGGATGACGCGCGTACAACAAAGTTTTCCTAACAATGTAATCAAGGCGAGATAACCAAGGACGACCAATGTCACAAAATTGATGTCAAACAAACTTAGTTCCGGTTTCAATCTCCCCCTTTGACATTGATTTTGTGACAAAAACCTATGACTCTAATAGCACTTATAAAACGTTCTTACAAACCCAAACCATGGCATTTATAAAACATGCCTACAAAAACACTCAAGGTAGAACATATACCGAGTCACCAATTCTTGATATCCAGCTTGAGCAAGACGCTTTAACCATCAGAGACCAAACGGAAGCAACTACGAATTTCCGAAGCAATCAAGGAATCAACAGAAGCTCCTTTGAGCAACTCCCCCATACTGCTTGAGCTCCAAAGTTTGACACTTGAGCTCCCCCATACATGTAGCATACCTGAAACATGACCCAAAAATATCCTAACAACAAGGAGACGATTGTTAGTAATTAGAGTTATAAAACTCCCCCTTTTTGTCACAACAAGTGAACAAGAGAACCAATTAACAAGAGAAACAAAAAGCAAGAAACAAAAGTAACCAAGTAAAGAAACCAACACCAAACAATCAAGACAAAACAGATAAAAAGAAATAAAACCTATCCGAACTCTTAAAGTTCACGAAAACAACTAATAACCAAACATAGGAATCCATAAACATAAGAAACATTAAAGACAAAACATAAAACTGAAGTTAACGAATTCGAAAAATTCGTTCCCAATGACCTAGAGGAAGCTTGGAGAAATAAGCTTCCGCACGAGCCGAAGATCTATTCCACCGAGCTATCACATGATCATCATAATCCTCCAACCATTCACTCGTACAAAATAACTCCTCGATTCTGCTGTCCAAGCCACAATCAGTAAGAGGAGCAGCAAGGCCTGAAACTTTCGGGTATCCAACCAACTCCAATATGTGATTCTGAAGATGTCCTGGTAATCTCTCCCAATGGTTGACATGAACCACGCACGGATTAAGAAAGGGTGGATGAATATAATCATACCCATGGGGAACACGACACAAGCGATAAACCTTTGCATTGTTTTTGTATTCCATCACCATAAACGACACATAACCAACAGCCGGAACAAATACCCCATGAAGTTCATATTCTGCCATTGAAAATTCTGAAGAACAAAGATAGAACTAGAAGGAGGTAAGAAGGCACAATAGGAGGAAACTCCCCTATATATATAAAAAACAAAAATAAGCCTAACTTGGGCCCAATTAGGAAGGTCCATTACCTAAGTAGCAGAAATTTACTACAAAACAGAAAGAAACTAGAACTAATAATAAACTAGCAATATCCAAGAACATACTCAACATCTAAATGTAGAAACAAATACGAGATAGCAAAAAAAAACTTTATGTACAGAAATACAGAGAATAATCCAGATCAAGAACTACTCGGACTCCGAGTCACCATCACTATGCTCGTCACCAGAGGTGCCAACTAAACCATCATCCTCACTCTCTCGATCAGAGGCACCACCATCACTATCACCCGCTACGGGATTCACCTCATCTGGGAATGGAGGCAACTCAACGGGAGTGAAGTCGAGCTGTAGATGACGCATCTGGGCGACATTCATCCTATGTAGATCACGGAGCATCGCATCATGCTGAGCAAGAATGACCCCAAAACGATCCAAACGAGCGTCCGTATGATCTTGATGACTCCGAAGAGAGGAAACCCGAGCTTCAACTGCAACAACTGCCCGGTTGCTCCTAACTGAGGCCAATGGAGGTCGTCCAGGAGTCAAAGCCCGATCAAAATCATCATGGCTATCAAGAGCCCGGCCTCCCCAAATCGAGTGATGCGTCAGGCGCGCACCCACAGACTCAAATGCAGACTTTCTAGACTGGCAACCCTTTTTGATGGCATTGACCTAGTCATGGCCAACAAACCTTGGAGGGCTCACCTCCGTGTATCTTCCCTGAAAGCCTAAATGCTTAAGAATTGTCATAATAAAACTAGAGAAAGGAAGAGTACCCTTAGCTGCATCAATTTGCAGCATCCGTGAGTAGATGACCTCAGAAAGATGGATATGATGTACCGACATACACACCACTAGCTTGACCATGTCGTCAGTCATGATGATCTTGTTGCCCTTTGTTGGATAGATGTTGGAATGGGCAACCATGTGCAAGAGAATGGCACTGTAGAACTTGGCATGATATCTTTCTGTGACACCGTCGATGAACATCCTCTGAACTTGATCGACAAAGTCAATTTGAATCGCATCCGGAATGGGCCACCTAACATGAACAGCATTCTCTGGGAGAAGATTATCATCGATCCCCAATGCCCCACGTATCACCGTCGGAGAGATAGTGTATCTCCTACCTTCAATCAGAACGGAGAAGCTCGAGCGGTTCTGTGAGGGTGTCTTCGTCTCATAGAAGGCAATCGTGTGCTCAACCGAGTACTTAGTGATTGGTTGAGCCACCCTTAACCAATTTCTCGCCTCAAAGAATGAAGATATGTTGCCGAGTTGGGTAGCTCCTAGAGGGGTGGCAGCGATGTCTCCCAAGTCGAAGAAGCGCTCCGGAACAATAGCCTTGGCTCGAGGATGAGCGCCAAGGGGTGTGGGATGAGGTGACAAGACCGAAGTGGAACCTCTACCCCGTTGAGTGCGAGAAGTGGATGCACCCTTAGAGCCGGATGTTTCCTTAGCAAGTGTTGGGCGAGCACGCTTTGGAGGCATTGTCTGCAAAATCACTCCAGTAAACAAACCAAAAATGTAAGAAAAATGACGAAATTGTCAATAGTAAGTTCATTGAGGCATTTTATCAAACACTTGGTGTGCATAACCTTGAGACATGCGAATGCCAACAATGAAGTAATGTTAAGTACACAAACACATGGAAAACAAGGATAACGTAAGAGAGACCATGAACACGAACCACGATAAGAGAGAAGATAGGAAAGAGAACTTACGAGAGATAGTGATTGAGAATAACCAACAACTTTGCCGACAAACACACCGGACCAAAGCAAGAACAAGAGAAGGGGAACAAATGCAAGCAAGAAAACAAGAAAGAGTAGAAGAATATCTCCTAAAACAGTGAAGGAAACTCAAATAAACTAACTTGTTGTAGTGTGTCAAGAAAGAAAGAAACACAATTGATATAACAGTTGGCTTTGTGTTTTAAAAAAAATGGTTTTAAACAGCAATTGGGCCGAACTGTACCAGTGACGTTCGTTCGTCCTAATGACGTTCGTACGTCGAGCCCAAAAAAAATAAAAAACAACTGCCTAAACACACGTTCGTACGTTCTAGGAACGTTCGTACGTTGAAAAAGATCTGCCCGCCTAAACGTACGAACGTCATGACAGCGTACGTACGAACCCTTTTTTTTTTTTTTTTTTTTAACAATGAAGAACCAACCTAAAAACCAGAAAACAAACCGAATAACGACCCAAAACAAATATTGAGAGACATCACACAGAAACATTTCTACTTATTGTAAGGATTCCAATTATAGCAGAATTACAACTTAAACAAACCTCAACCACAAGAAAATGCAAAATCGAAGAACTACATCATACACCAAGCCATGGTACTTACTAGAATGATGCAAGCATGCAGAAGAAATAGATAGACCTATACCAACATCCAGAAACCAACTAAAAAAAAATGATCATTGAATATATTGAAAGTCACTTGCAACTAGACAAAAGTGAAAGTGAACCGGATCACAACAAAACCAAGGAAACACCCTTTTTTTTTTTTTTCTTTTTCATAAACCCATGTGAGACAGATGCCATTCCCGTGTGGGAGTATATAATATCTCCATCTTGTACCAAAACACGAGGGTAGGGTGTAGCCTACATCTTTTCGGCAAAACACACTCAAGAAGTGCAATACCATGGTAACGTGCAACACAAGAACTAACATCTCCTGAGTGCATCCGTCAGAGCATGACCCTCACAGCCCCAACGGGTTCTTAGCCAATTGAGTATGCTCTCGAGACATTCAAATGGCTGGGGATTTTGTGAGTCATTGACCACTTACAAGAGGTATAAATAAATATATAAAAAAGACGATGACCATGAAAGGAGACCATATAAGACTGGATATATACAGGTATTCAAAATGACAATCCAACTACATGTAAATGCATCAAGTAAGAAACTACCAAGACAAGAGAGTATGATGTAACCCTACAATTATGCATGACAGAAAAACACAGTTGAAGATGCCAAACTAGAAATATCTGTAAACTGGAATCCACACAATAAAGAAAGTAGTATGTCCTCAATACCAACAACAATTAAAAAACAAAACGAACCTAAACATCCTAAACACAAACAGTTCCAATGGACAAATTAGGTATATAGATGCGGAAGGGGTGTAGTGACAGTGAAACAGTTATCACGTGAGCGACTACCAGTTAACATCAAGACATGATTTGAATCAAAAACGTCACACTTATCATCCTCAAACACAACCTTAAACTTAGCATCACATAACTGACTAATACTCAAGAGATTGGACTTAAGACCCTTAACAAAAAGAAGCTCATGACTATTGAGCGATCCAACCTCAGAAAAATTACCTTTACCTTCAACCGGAAGCATTTTACCATTTCCAAAGGTAACCTTACCTCCATAACCAAGAGTTAGATTATCAATTAGAGTCTCATCACCTGTCATATGACGCGAACAGCTGCTGTCAAGATACCATGATGAAGGCATTGGTTCAACCAAGCGAGCCATGTGAGATACCATTTTCCTGGACGCATCCATACTCCTATCCCAGAAATGTGGTGGTGGAGTAGGCATGGGTGTTGCTTGAGGGCGATTACCATAAGGAGAAGTTCTGGGTAAGCCCCACGGAGCATAGCCATTCCACATGTATGGAGCCTGCATGGAGAAGGTGGAAGACTTGTTCCAATATGAATTATCTGTAAAAGAAGAATGGTGAGCAGGATACAAATTGTTCCAACAAAAAGCAGAAGTGTGACCCATGCGACCACAGGTTAGACATTTAAAACCTCTGTGTCTAAGATTCTTTTTCCGGACATGCTTTACACGAGTAACCTTGGGTGGGGAAACCACACCAGACACCTGCACAGGAGCAGGAAAAGCGACACCTGTTGGTCGGACAAAAGTAGTACGGGAGGTGCTAGCAGTAGAAAGAGGAACAGATGTGTCATAACCTAAGCCAGATTTGTCTGAATGGGATTTACCAATTCCCAACAGAGAGTTTAGACTATCACTGGCTTTACCAAACCCAACCAATTGTTTGTTAGCAGCAAACAACTCAGCTTTTACTTTCTCATGTTCCAATACAAAGGATCGATACCGTGTCTCCAGATCATTATTCAGTTTTTCCAGAGTGGCAATACGCACTTGGAAAACCTCCTTTTCCTTCACAAATTCTTCCTTCAACATGTTGGAGTCACCTGCAAGGTTACATATATCCTGCCCAAGACTATCTACCTGTTCCTGCAAGACAGTGTTAGTTTTTTCAAGCAACTTTAGTTGTTGCATGGAAAACTTATACATATCACATAATTCACTAGTAGTAGCATGAACACCAGAATTAGAAACATTAATATCATCAGTAGAGGATACAATACCTCCTGGATGCTCATCCAGGGATGCACTGAAGACTACATAGTTGGAGACAACATTCGAGGGATTGCCATCCTCATCTTCATCTGAATCATCCCACGTCACTGTGAGGTTCGCTTTGGAATTATCACCAGGTTTGCGATCCACCTTCTTGTCACATTCATTAGCAAAGTGTCCATATTCACGACACTTGTAACATTGAACATCTTTACGATCAACTCGAGCTCTTCTTCCATCCACAGAGAATCGCTCAAAACCACGACTCCTAGGAGCATTTGAGGAGTCAGGAAATCGCTTTCGAGGGTCTTGATTCTGTTGATATTTCAGAATCTTCTGAAAGCTACGTGACAGAAACGCATAGTTATCATCCACAACCTGTTCTTCATCATCAGAGAGTCCTGTGGGAGTTTCTTTAGACGATGTAGCCTTGAATGCCACAGACTTGTTCTTCAAAGGTTCTTCCAAGGCCTGTTCCATCTCACACGTCCTTAGTTTCCCAGCAAGTGTCTCAATGGACATGTTCTTAATCACATTACTTTCAGTAATGGCATCCTTACGAGAACGAAACCGAGGAGGCAAAGCACGCAATATCTTACGTACCACTTGTGTGTCAGTATATGCATGACCAATAGCAGCACTGCAGTTTATAATGTCTTGGAGACGAATAAAGAAATCATCAAAAGTCTCAGAATTATCCATCCGTAGATTCTCAAACTGAGATGTTAACAGTTCCATCTTGCTTTCTTTGACAGTTTCGTCACCTTCATGTGTACAGATAAGCTTGTTCCATGCATCTTTAGCCTCTTCACAGCCTTGCACACGACGAAACTCACTGGCATTTAATGCCATGAAAATAGCATTGAGTGCCTTGTTGTTATAATTTGCCAACAACTTTTGTTCAGATGTCCACTTTTCACGTGGCGTCAGTGATGTAACGGCAGTAGCATCAGTACCTGTAGTAGTCAGGGGTTCATTCCACCCTGTGACAACAGAAAGCCGGACTTCTTCTCCTAATGCTTGGAGATAAGCTCGCATCCGTACTTTCCAATGACCAAAGTCTTTTCCACTGAATTGTGGAGGAAGACTTGAAGTAGCAAACTTCTGAGGTTCCATAAAGCACTATTGATCGTTAGCATGAGCCTTTACGCTCCTTAACCAGCCCCCAGCGACTGATACCAATTGAGAAACTACAAATAGTGCTGATATAACAATTGAATATTCAAACAAATCAAACAATACGCAGAAAGTAAATAACACACAGGAATTTTTAACGTGGTAAAACCCAATACGGGAAACGTCCACGGTTGCCTTGATGACAACAAATAATCCACTAGATGAAAAGAGATGTACAAACCTATCAACTACCTGCACTCACTGCGAGTTGATACTCCTGGTTATCTCTAACACCTTGACTTCACCAGAGCACCTTGATGTACGCACAAGACACTCGACTTCTTGATGAACACACAAGAAGACTCGAAGCCGAATTCACAATGAAACTTGGAAGATAACAGATTTATGAATTGAGAGAAGGGGGAAGGAAGGGAATTGAGTTCAATAACCAAAAACACTTTCAACACCAAAACCTAAACCAAAACTCCAGAACAAGAAGAATACTGGACGGCCAAAGAACTAACTTGTTCTTTGGAAGAGAAACCCTATTTATACTTAGGGTTGGAAAACACAGAAAATGGGCCGAAATAGAAGAAATCCATATTGGACGTACGTACGTCGAAACAACGTTCGTACGTCTTCACACGATACACGCTTGCTGCCTGCTTGGACGTACGAACGTCCTAACACAGTACGTACGTCCTGAACAAAAAAACAATCCTGCTGCCTAACCTGACGTACGTACGCCCTAACTCGGTACGTACGTTCAACACGATGAAAGTTTGCTGACCTTAGGGACGCGAAGACAAGGAGTCGGGATGACGCGCGTACAACAAAGTTTTCCTAACAATGTAATCAAGGCGAGATAACCAAGGACGACCAATGTCACAAAATTGATGTCAAACAAACTTAGTGCCGGTTTCACACAGGACCCGTTGGGAGACGTCCCTAAGTTATGTCAAATGACCTAGCTTGATGAGTGTATGGTTGCGATGCGTACGACTCGGTGCTACTGCACAACTTGACACTTGTTGCATGGATTTGGATTGACGTAATATGATGGATTGGAATTACTGGATAAGGACTTGATCTGATATTGCAGATTGATTGATTGATTAAGATAGATTTTGATTATTTGATTATTGGAACTGGAAACATGATTGACATTGCAGACTACCAGAGATTGATCTTGTTGATTTATTTATCATTGTTTTAAATGATAGAATAAATTGATTAGTATTTATAATTGTTTATCTCTAGGATGCGCGGATTCCTTTTCTGGGAATTAAGATCGAACCTCAAGTTCTGTAACTTGCTGTTGTTTAACGTCTTCCATTTTTTCCCTTTCAGGATACAAGTGTTTTAGAGATGAAGTGTTCGATAAGAGCTTGGTGGAGGTTGTCTTGAGTTGCTCATATGTCTAGTTGGAGTTTGATGTGAGAAACTACAAATAGTGCTAGTATAACAAATGTGAATTCAAAACAAGCAAACAAACAATACGCGGAAAGTAAATAACACACAGAAGTTTTTAACGTGGTAAAACCCAAACTGGGAAACGTCCACGGTTGTCCTCGCGACAACAAAATAATCCACTAGATGAAAAGAGATGTACAAACCTATCAACTACCTGCACTCACTGCGAGTTGATACTCCTGGTTATCTCTAACACCTTGACTTCACCAGAGCACCTTGATGTACGCACAAGACACTCGACTTCTTGATGAACACACAAGAAGACTCGAAGCCGAATTCACAATAACTCTTGAAGATCACACAGATATGAATTGAGAAAAGGGGGAAGAAAGGGAATTGAGTTCAATAGCCACAAACAAGTTTAATATCAAAAACCTAACCAAAACACAAGAACAAGGAGAAGGATGGACGGCCAAAGAACTATCTTGTTCTGTAGAAGAGAAACCCTATTTATACTTAGGGTTGAAAACCTAGGAAAATGGGCCGAAACTGTGCAAACCGACTTTGGACGTTCGTACGTCGATATGACGTTCGAACGTCGCCACACAAAAATAAGACTGCTGCCTAACATGACGTACGAACGCTCTAAACCGGTACGTACGTCTCCATACGAAAACACGTCTGCTGACTACCTGGACGTACGAACGTCCTAACTGAGTACGTACGTCCTGACCAAAAGAAGTTCGCTGCTTCAGTGAACGTACGTACGTCCTAACTCGGTACGTACGTCCAGAACCCAATAACTTTCCCTAGACAGACCTAAGAGACACAAGGACACGAGACGACCATGCGTACATCTTGGTTTTCCTAACAATGAATTCAAGGCGAGATAACCAAAGACACTTTGTCACAAAATTGATGTCAAACCACTTCGTGCCGGTTTCAATCTCCCCCTTTGACATTGATTTTGTGACAAAAACCTATGACTCTAATAGCACTTATAAAACGTGCTTACAATCCCAAACCATGGCATTTATAAAACATGCCTACAAAAACACTCAAAATAGAAACACATAACAAGTCACCAATTCTTGTTATCTAGCTTTAGGAAGATGCTTGAACCATCAGAGATCGAACGGAAGCAATCAAAGATTCAACAGAAGTTCCTTCGAGCAACTCCCCCATACTTCATGAGCTCCAAACTTCATGAGCAACTCCCCCATACGTGTAGCATACCTGAAACATGACCCAAGAATAACCTAACAACAAGAAGACGATTGTTAGTAATTAGAGTCATAAATCTCCCCCTTTTTGTCACAACAAGTGAACAAAACTACCAACCAATAAAGGAAAAGAATAACTGTAAACCAATAACCAAGAAGAAGAAATCAATACCAAAGAAAGAATATAAGACAGATAAAAATATAAAACTAATCCAACTATTAAAAGTTCAGAAAGTCAACTAATAACCAAACAGAGAAATCCATAAACATAAGAAAAACAAAAACGACAAAAACATAAGGCTTGAGTTAACGAATTCGAAAAACCCGTTCCCAATGACCTAAAGGAAGCTTGGAGAAGTAAGCTTCCGCACGAGCCGAAGGCCTATTCCACCGAGCAATCACATGATCATCATAATCCTCCAGCCATCCACTCTTACAAAACAACTCCTCAATCCTGCTGTCCTAGCCACAGTCGGTAAGTGGAGCAGCAAGTCCTGGAACCTTCGGATAACCAACCAACTCCAAGACGTGATTTTGAAGATGTCCCGGTAATCTCTCCCAATGATTGACACGAACCAAACAAGGATTAAGAAAAGGACGATGAATATAGTCATATCCATGGGGAACGCGACATAACCGACAAACCTTATCATTGTTCTTGTACTCCATTACCATGAACGACACATAACCAACAGTCGGAACAAAAACTCCATGAAGTTCATATTCTGCCATAGAAGATTCTGAAGAACAAAGAGTGAATTAGCAAGAGATAAGAAGATACAATGGGAGTGAAGGAGAAAAAGGACTCCCTATTTATAAGAAACATAGGAGTAAACATATCATGGGTCCAAAAAGGAAGGTCCATTACCCCAGAAAATTTTACTGCAAAACAAGGAAACCAACTTGAACTAACAAGAAAATAGCAATATCCAAGAACATGTACAATAAAAAAAATAGAAACAAACTAATATAGCAGTTAAATACAAAAATGGGAAGAGGAAACCAGAAAACCAACTACTCGGATCCCGAGGCACCATCACTCGGTTCACCATCACCCTCATCCTCACTCTCTGAGTCATCACCATCACTCTCACCAGGAACAGGAGGCACCTCTTCCGGAAACGGGGGCAAGTCTGTGGGAGTGAAGTCCAGCTGTAGATGCCGCATCTGAGCAACATTCATCGCATGAATATCACTGATCATGACATCATGACGAGAGAGAATGACCCCGAAACGATCCAACCGAGCATCCATATGGTCCTGATGACGGCGGAGAGAGGAAACCCGAGCATCAATGGCTGCAACAGCCCGATTTCCCCTAGCAGAGGCAGGGATGGGGCGTCCAGAGGTCAAAGCCCGATCAAAATCATCATCGCGAACAAGCGCCCGGCCTCCCCAAATAAGATGATGCGTCAAGCGCGCACCCACAGACTCAAAGGCAACCTTCCGAGACTGACAGCCTTTCTTAATGGCATTGACCCAGTCATGGCCAACGAACCTTGGAGGGCTCACCTCCGTGTACTGTCCCTGAAAACCCAAGTGCCTGAGAATTGTCATAATAAAGCTAGGGAAAGGAAGAGTACCCTTAGCTGCATCAATTTGAAGCATCCGATTGTAGATGACCTCAGAAAGACTAATATGGTGCACCGACATACAAACCACCAATTTGACCATGTCGTCGGTCATTATTATCTTGTTGCCCTTGGTGGGGTAGATGTTGGAGTGAGCAACCATGTGGACAAGGATGGCGCTGTAGAACTTTGCATGATATCTCTCCGTGACCCCATCGATGAACATCCGCTGAACTTGATCGACAAGGTCAATCTGAATCTCATCCGGAATAGGCCATCGAACATGAACAGCACCTTCAGGAATAAAGTCACCATCAATACCCAACGCCTCGCGTATCACCTTAGGAGAAATGGTGTATCGCCGACCTTCAATCAAGACCGAAAAACTCGATCGATTTTGCGAGGGTGTCTTTGTCTCATAGAAAGCTATCGTATGCTCAACCGAGTACTTGGTGATTGGTTGAGCCACCCTTAGCCAATTCCGAGTCTCAAAGAACAATGCGATATTGCCAAGTTGAGATGCCCCTAGAGGCGTGGCAGCAATGTCTCCCAAGTCGAAGAACCGCTCGGGAACAATGGCCTTGGCTCGAGGATGAGCGCCAAGGGATGATGGATGAGACAAACCCGGAGTCGAACCACGACCTCTCGGAGCGCGAGAAGAGGATGCCGCGTTGGAGGAAGTGGTGCGTGCGCGCTTGGAAGCCATTGCCTACACAATCACAACATCAAACAAACCAAAAATGTAAGAAACAATGACAAATAAAAACAGCAAAGTCATTGTGACATTTAATCAAACACTTGATGTGCAGAAACAATACACATGCTATCGACAACACGGTAGCAATGGTGAGTACCCAAACATATCACAAAACAATCCCAACAGTAAATAAGCAAGAACAAGAAATAGAGATATCCAATTCGTCCAACAATTTCAAGGAATTGAATGGAAATACTAACCAACAAGACAAATAAAACAAACAGATATTGCAAAGAACAATGGAAACCAACCATGCAATCCAATCAATACCAAGAGGGAAAGGATAAGAGAAGAAGAAGAGTATAGGAAGAAGTAGAGTTTACTTACTTGAGTAAGAACAGATTATGCACTAGACAGAGAAACTTCGGAAGTTAAGCAACAAACAACCTTCAAGGAAGAGGAGGAAAAGAAAAAAAAAAAAAAAAATGCTAGAAGAAGAAGAGAGACCAAAACGGTTGAAGGGGAGCGCCGAATACCAAGTGTACGTGCAAGAGAAGAAGAAGCACGATCGATATAACAATAGGCCATTGGTTTAAACAAAAATTGAATTTAAACAGCAAATGGGCCGGACTGTATCAGGGACGTTCGTACGTCCTAAAGACGTTCGTACGTCGGGACTCCAAAAAAAAAACATCTGTCAGACCCTACGTTCGTACGTTCTAATGACGTTCGTACGTCGGGACTCCAAAAAAAACATCTGTCAGACCCTACGTTCGTACGTTCTAATAACGTTCGTACGTTGGAAAAAGGTCTGCCCACCTCAACGTTCGGACGTCATCACAGCGTTCGTACGACCACACATTTTTTTTTTTTTTTTTTTTTTTTAAAAATAAACCACATAACCCGAAAAAGAAACAGATATTGAGAGACATCACAAGAAAACACTTCTACGTATCATACGAATTCCAATTACAACCGAATATAGTTTAAACAAACCTCAACCACAAGAGAATGCAAAATCGAAGAACGACATCATACACCATGACATGGTAGTTACTAGAATGATGCAAGTATGTAGAAGAACCTGATAGACCAATACCAATCTCCGAAAAACAAACTAAAGACATGATCATAGAGAATATTGAAGGTCACTTGCAACTAGCCCAAAAACACACACTATTGTTTTTCTTCTTGTCCTTCAACTAGACAAATGCGAAAGCCACTATTCGTTTTTTTTTTTTTTTTTTTTTTTTTTGTAAACCATTGAAACAGATGCCATTCCCGTGTGGGAGTATGAAATATCTCCATCTTTTGCCAGAACACGAGGGTAGGGTGTAGCCTACATCTTTTCGGCAAAAACACACTCAAGAAGTGCAATACCATGATAACGTGCAACACAAGAACTAACATCTCTTGAGTGCATCCGTCAGAGCATGACCCTCACAGCCCCAACGGGTTCTTAGCCAAATGAGTATGCTCTCAAGACATTCAAATGGCTGGGGATTTTGTGAGTCATTGACCACTTACAAGAGGTGAGAGAATAAAGAAAATAAAAACAACGATCATGAAAGAAACAACCATGGAAGACTGGAGTTATACATGTATTGAAAATGTCAAGCCAACCACATTGAAATGCATCATGCAAGAAACTACCAATACGAAGAGAGTATAATGTAACCCTACAACTATGCATGACACAAAGACAGTTGAGAACGCCAAACTAGAAACATCTGTAAAATGAAATCCACACAATAGAGAGTGTAGTATGTCCTCAATACCAACAACAACAATAAATGACCAAACCTAAGACATCCTAAACACAGACAGTTCCAATGACCACATTAGGTATATGAAAGCGGAAGAGGTGTAGTGACAATGAAGCAGTTATCAGATGAGCGACTACCAGATAACACCAAGATATGATTGGAATCAAAAACATCACACCTATTATCCTCAAACACAACCTTAAATTTAGCATCACATAACTGACTAATACTCAATAGATTTGACCTAAGACCCTTAACAAAAAGAAGCTCATGACTATTGAGCGATTCAACCTCAGAAAAGTTACCTTTACCTTCAACCGGAAGCAATTTGCCATTACCAAACCTAACCTTACCTCCATAACCAAGAGTCAGGTTATCAATCAGAGTCTTATCACCTGTCATATGACGCGAACAACCGCTGTCAAGATACCATGATGAAGCCAATGGTTCAACCAAGCGAGCCATGTGAGACACCATTTTCCTGGATGCATCCATACTCCTATCCCAGAAATGTGGTGGTGGAGTAGGCATGGGTGTTGCTTGAGGACGATTTCCATAAGGAGAAGTTCTGGGTAAACCCCACGGAGCATAGCCATTCCACATGTATGGAGCCTGCATGGAGAAGGTGGAAGACTTGTTCCAATATGAGTTTCCTGCAAAAGAAGGATGATGAGCAGGATACAAATTATTCCAACAAAAGGCAGAAGTGTGACCCATGCGACCACATGTTAGACATTTAAAGCCTTTGTGTCTAGAGTTCTTTTTCCGAACTTGCTTCACATGAGTAACCTTGGGTGGTGATACCACACTAGGCACCTGCACAGGAGCAGGAATAGCGACACTTGTTGGTCGCACAAAGGTAGTGCGGGAAGTGCTAGCAGTAGCAAGGGGAACAGAGGTGTCATAACCTAAACCAGATTTATCTGAATGGGATTTACCGATTCCCAACAGAGAGTTTAAATTAGCACTTGCTTTACCAAACCCAACCAATTGTTTGTTAGCAGCAAACAACTCAGCCTTTACTCTCTCATGCTCCAGTACAAGGGATCGATACCGTGTTTCAAGATCATTATTCAGTTTTTCCAGAGTGACAATACGCACTTGGAAATCCTCCTTTTCCTTCACAAATTCTTCCTTCAACATGTTGGAATCACCTGTAAGGTTGCATATATCCTGCCCAAGGCTCTCTACCTGATCCTGCAAGACGGTGTTAGTTTTTTCAAGCAACTTTACTTGTTGCATAGAAAACTTATACATGTCACATAATTCACTAGTAGTAGCATGAACACCAGAATCAGAAACATTAATATCAGTAGAAGAGGATACAATACCTCCTGGATGTTCATCCAGGGATGCACTGAAGACCACATAATTTGAGACAACATTTGAGAGATTCCCATCATCATCATCATCTGAATCATCCCATGTTACTGTGAGATTCGCTTTGGAATTATCACCAGGTTTGCGATCGACCTTCTTATCACATTCATTTGCAAAGTGTCCATAATCACGACACTTGTAACATTGGACATCTTTACGATCAACTCGAGCTCTTCTCCCATCCACAGAGAACCGCTCAAAACCACGACTTCTAGGAGCATTTGAGGAATCAGGAAATCGCTTTCGAGGATCTCGATTCTGTTGATATTTCAGAATCTTCTGAAAGCTACATGACAGGAACGCATAGTTATCATCCACATCCTGTTCTTCATCATCAGAAGGTCCTGTGGAAGGTTCTTTAGACGATGTAGCTTTGAATGCTACAGATTTGTTCTTCAAAGGTTCTTCCAAAGCCTGTTCCATCTCACATGTCCTTAGTTTGCCAGCAAGTGTCTCAATGGACATGTTCTTAATCACATTACTTTCAGTGATGGCATCCTTTCGTGAACGAAACCGAGGAGGCAAAGCACGCAATATCTTACGGACCACCTGTGTGTCAGTATATGCATGACCAATAGCCGCACTGCAGTTGATGATGTCTTGGAGACGAATAAAGAAATCATCAAAAGTCTCAGAATTATCCATCCGTAGATTCTCAAACTGAGATGTTAACAGTTCCAGCTTACTTTCTTTGACTGTTTCGTCACCTTCATGTGTACAGATAAGCCTGTTCCATGCATCTTTAGCCTCTTCACAGCCCTGCACCCTACGAAACTCACTAGCATTTAATGCCATGAAAATAGCATTGAGTGCCTTGTTGTTATAATTTGCCAACAACTTCTGTTCAGGCGTCCACTTTTCACGTGGCGTCAGTGATGTAACAGCAGTATCATCAGTACCTGTAGTAGTCAGAGGTTCTTTCCACCCTGTGACAACAGAAAGCCGGACTTCTTCTCCTAATGCTTGGAGATAAGCTCGCATACGTACTTTCCAATGACCAAAGTCCTTTCCACTGAATTGTGGAGGAAGACTTGAAGTAGCAGACTTGTGAGAATCCATAAAGCACTATTGATCGTTAGCGTGAGCCTTTACGCTCCTTAACCAGCCCCCAGCGACTGATACCAATTGAGAAACTACAAATAGTGCTAGTATAACAAATGTGAATTCAAAACAAGCAAACAAACAATACGCGGAAAGTAAATAACACACAGAAGTTTTTAACGTGGTAAAACCCAAACTGGGAAACGTCCACGGTTGTCCTCGCGACAACAAAATAATCCACTAGATGAAAAGAGATGTACAAACCTATCAACTACCTGCACTCACTGCGAGTTGATACTCCTGGTTATCTCTAACACCTTGACTTCACCAGAGCACCTTGATGTACGCACAAGACACTCGACTTCTTGATGAACACACAAGAAGACTCGAAGCCGAATTCACAATAACTCTTGAAGATCACACAGATATGAATTGAGAAAAGGGGGAAGAAAGGGAATTGAGTTCAATAGCCACAAACAAGTTTAATATCAAAAACCTAACCAAAACACAAGAACAAGGAGAAGGATGGACGGCCAAAGAACTATCTTGTTCTGTAGAAGAGAAACCCTATTTATACTTAGGGTTGAAAACCTAGGAAAATGGGCCGAAACTGTGCAAACCGACTTTGGACGTTCGTACGTCGATATGACGTTCGAACGTCGCCACACAAAAATAAGACTGCTGCCTAACATGACGTACGAACGCTCTAAACCGGTACGTACGTCTCCATACGAAAACACGTCTGCTGACTACCTGGACGTACGAACGTCCTAACTGAGTACGTACGTCCTGACCAAAAGAAGTTCGCTGCTTCAGTGAACGTACGTACGTCCTAACTCGATACGTACGTCCATAACCCAATAACTTTCCCTAGACAGACCTAAGAGACACAAGGACACGAGACGACCATGCGTACATCTTGGTTTTCCTAACAATGAATTCAAGGCGAGATAACCAAAGACACTTTGTCACAAAATTGATGTCAAACCACTTCGTGCCGGTTTCATGATGAGTTGTAACCTTCGGGCATGACTCTGATTTATATTTCTATTTATATAGTTTGTGTTCTGTTTAATTAGTCTTCCGCTGTTAGTTTAGTATTTGTTGTTTATTTTATTATGTTCTTCTGTGGTCTAGAGGTGTGATGTCACGTGACAGTAGTGTGACCCTACGGTCCATGGAGGACATATGGTGATCATTATGACTCTGTTACCCGGTTTTGGCCTGGCCAGCTAGGATCGGATTTCAGGGGCGTTACAATTGGTATCAAAGCTTAGAGTTCGTTTGTCCTTTAGGGAGTACCTGTGGAGTCCTTAAGAGTATGAGCAACCATTGGTAGAGTTTACTTTAAACTCTGTTTGAGTGAGGATCGTTTTGATTGAATGAGGTTATGTTTTATTGATATCTTTGTGCTTGGTTGAGTTTCTATATATGTATAGATATATTATTTTGTTTGTGGGGAGGAAATGTTTATAGATATTGTTGCATTATTATTATGCATGTTTTGCTTTGTTTAATATTTCTTTGTGTAGCATATGATTTGGATATATATAGTGTGGATAGATACCTTCTGGAAAGAATGGCTAAACTAAATCCTTGTGAGGATAGTTTGGTTGATGCCCATGTTATTTTGGGATGGTATTCCAGATGGAATGAGGATTGGTTGCAATCATGTTGGCGAACGTGGTTGAGAGATTTATTTATTTTGTTGCTTATATTTGTTTAAGTATAATTGAAACATGTTCATGCATTTGAGATTAGAAGATGTTTGAATGAGCGTTATATCACCTTTGATATGATTGGTTAAGTGTATATTTATTTCTATGGAATGGAATATACTTCGCAGCAGCCGCGAAGGTGTTGGCATCATCAGGGGTTGCTCTGAACACCCCGGAGACGCAGCGGGCTTTAAAGGATAAACACCCGAAGCATCCACCACCATCTGTCCCCGACATTCCTTTACTTGAGTCACCTTTGTCAGTTGAGAGGGATGGGATATTATCATGCATCAGGTCCTTCCCCAAAGGGACGTCTTGTGGGCGAGATGGTCTCCGGGCCCAACACCTATTGGATGCTATGAGTGGGGTTGCATCCGCTGTAGCCACAGATATTATGGAGGCTTTGACACCGGTTGTGAACTTATGGCTACAAGGTCGATGCCCACGAGTCTTGGCAGAGTTCATCGCTAGTGCACCTCTCACCCCACTTCTTAAGCCAGGTAACGGCATTCGCCCAATAGTTGTGGGTATGGTTTGGCGTCGCCTGGTGTCTAAGATTGCCATGAGAGGAGTTTCTAAGGATATTGTCCCATACCTAGAGGATTTTCTGTTTGGGGTTGGTGTGCCTGGTGGAGCAGAGGCAATTTTGCATGCTGTTAATCGGTTGGTATATGCCAACAAGGATGACACATCGCTTTCTATGCTGCTTGTGGACTTTCAGAATGCCTTCAACCTTGTTGATCGGTCTGCTATGCTACGGGAGGTACGCAATCATTGTCCATCTATTGTTTTATGGGTCGAATACCTCTATTCTCAACCTGCTCGATTGTATCTAGGGTCTACTCATATTTGGTCAGCAGCTGGGATACAACAGGGGGACCCTTTGCGGCCTCTTCTCTTTGTTTTGGTCTTGCATCCATTGATACACCGCATTCAATCAGAATGCCACTTGGAGTTGCAGGCATGGTACTTAGATGATGGTACTTAGATGATGGTACTCTGATTGGTAGTACAGAACATGTGGCTAGAGCTATTCGTATCATTCAGGAAAGAGGACCATCTCTTGGGCTCGTGCTTAATGTGTCTAAGACAGAGTTGTTCTGGCCTTCTGTTGATCCTGACTGCTCCTATCCAGATATCTTTCCGGTTGGTATATCATGTCCTCAGCGAGGGGTTAAGTTGCTTGGAGAGGCTGTAAGTATTGATGCATCATTTATTGTGGGTAATGTTCGTCAACGAGTGGATAAGACACTTCAACTTATGGACTTATTACCACAGCTAAAGGATCCGCAATGTGAGTTGGCACTTTTACGTTCTTGTATGGGATTATCTAAACTCATATTTGCTCTCCGTACTTTCCCCCCTGATTACGTTCAGGAAACAGCCGAATGGTTTGACCACAAGCTTGGTGCAGCGCTTCAAAATATTGTGGTTTCTGATGGACCTGGTTTTGGCGATCTACAGTGGCGTATGGCAACCCTCCCATTACGTATGGGTGGACTTGGTATCTATTGTGCTACTGATGTTATGAAGTTTGCTTTCGTAGCTTCACGTACGCAAACCAAGGATCTCCAGGACCACATTCTTCGAGGTTGTGACACTCCACCTATGGGTAATGTTTTCGATACTGCCATTGCTAGTTTACATCTTTCTATACCTGATTTTGATCTCAGTAATCTTGCTCCAACTGCTACCGTCCCCTTCAGACCCCAACATGTCTTGGCGGAAGCATACTACAACAAGATGAGTTGTCAGTTAGACAAAAAGCCGTGATTGGATGTGTGCAGTCAGAACATGCCAAAGATTTTCTCCTTGCTATCCCGATGGAAGGGCTTGGACAACGCATGACGCCTGTAGAATATCGTGCCATTCTTCGTTATCGATTGATGATCCCTCTATATTCAGATGGTGAGTTTTGTCCAGTGTGCAAGAAGAGTAAACTTGATGCTTTCGGGGACCATGCGGCCCATTGTAAGCATTACCCCGGCTTCAAGTACAGGCATGACCACGTTAGAGATATCTTGTGTGATGTGTTCCAGCGGGCTGGCGTACAGGTTAAGAAGGAGGCTCCTGTTAACTTTCTTACTGATCCTAAGGAAGGAAGATCGACATTACGTCCTGCTGATATTCTGGTCTACAACTGGTCTGAAGGTAAACATGCGTGTGTTGATGTTACAGGGGCGTCTCCGATGGTTGGGCTGAGTGCTGGGATTTTTGAGGTGGGGCTAGCAGCTAGCAATGCAGCAGTGGCAAAAGTGGAGAAACATGACGGAGCTTGTAGGGCTAACCAACATAGTTTCATCCCCTTTGCATTTGACACATTTGGATTGCTAGGCTCAGAAGCAGTTGAGCTCCTCAGGAGAGTGCAGAAGATATTGGATAGCAACGTGATGACTCCAGGTTCGAACGAATATGTATTTAGGAGAATCGGGTTTGCTATCCAGAAAGGACTTGCCGCGCAGTTTGTAGCGCGTTTGTCCTCTACTTTTGTGTAATTCGTTGAGCTTATCAATAAAATTTGGATTTCATATAAAAATAAAAAAAATAAAAAAAATAAAAAAATAAAAAAATTTAAAACTTGAAAGATAAGTTTTTCCTTTGTAAGCATAATGTTTTTAAAACATTTGAAATTTGTTGCTTTGATTTTAAAGCATTGATTGTAATGTTATATAGAAATATGGGTATATTTTTTTTAGACAAACAAATTATATTTGAATTTGGAAGATGGATGCATGATAAATGTTCTTTATGAGATCATGTTTATTGATGAGATATGTGTAGCATACACAGGTTGATTTGATTGAAAAATTCTTTTCATAAGAATTTTGGAATAAATATATTCTTAAGATGATTAAGCATAATGGTATAAATTGTTTATGTTATTCATAGGATGTTTGAGGGTGATTACATATCTTAATTCATAGATATATGTTGTATTGCATGCGGAATTATTAATAAAAATTAATTGGATTTATAAGATATGTTTATTGCATTCTTTAGAATGACTTGATTAAGTTGAAGCGAGATTAAAATTCGAAAAGAATAAAGTTTTGATTGCATGTTGTAAGATTTGGTTAAGGTAGAGTTAAATCTATATAGCATGCTAGTACACATATTCTTGGTAGAAAATATAAAAAAAAAAAGTATTCATTTTGCGTGTTATTGTTATTGTTACTGCCTTTTTTAGAGTTTTCCATTAGGAATTTTCGAAAACTTTCTTCTGATAGTTCGTAGATAATTCGAATACAGTCGTTTTAATATATAGTATACATCGTTTTGATATTTGGTTGGAAAGTTATGATTTTTCTCGTAAAACTTATGTAGATTTTACTGATTACAATTTTTGTTAAAATTGGTTATAAATTTAGAAAAGGTTTCTTCTGATGAACTGTAGGCTTTATCGCTACAAAGATTTTGACATATTGTACATATCGTTGGGATTAGCAGTTATTAAGATATGAATTTTTGATTGAGTTCGGTTGGATTTTAGTTATTGCTTGTTTCAGAAGAATCCGTCAGTCATTTGGAAAAACTTTCTTCTGATAGATTGTAGATTATTTAATTATGAGCATTTTGATATACTACATGTCTTGTTTGGATCAGTCAGTAAAAAGATATGATTTTTCATGTATACATTTAATGCAATTTGAGTATTTCAGCTTTTCTGCTCGGAACTGTCCGAAATTTTCAAAACTTTTTCTTCCATTGTGTGGAGTTCTTTAATACGATCGTTTGGACATATAATTCGCTTTATTTGGAATTTTGGTTAGAGAGTTATGAATTTTTGAATATTATGCCACGTTTACGATAAAAAATGGTGATATGCATATTAAAGCATCGTTGAGCTTGGAATAATATAACATCATTCCATTCATCACAATAACAATGTAAAACTCTGAATAGTTGTCTAGTTTATTTATTTATAATAAATTTTGTCACAACATAACATGATTTTGATTATATAAAATATTGAGTAGTTATGGCTTAGAATTGAATAAATGTTGGGTTATATATTTGATATAGTTTGCATGAGTTAATAATTATCTCTCTTATTGTTTTATTTCGGTTTTGAATTGTATTATACTTGTTTTATGCATAAGTAGATATTATGATAATTGTGAATAATTGTTTAGATAACATGTTCCATGTTTTGTTTTGTGTAGAAGCATGAGTAAAGTTTGATTAGTTAGCTTAACATGTTAATAGCAAATTGTATTGCTAATGATTCAGTTCAAACCATGATTTGAAAATTTTGATTTATTGAAAGAAATATGTTTCTGCAATATTTTGAATAGTGATGATTTTCACAAAAATTTAAGCATTGTATTTCGGTAGTTGGAATTTTTAGCGTGTACAAACAAATTGGATATTTTGTAACTGTTTTAATCGCAAGAATGATATAACTGAAAGCTCTTAATTAGTAATCCATTTTTGTGTACATGAATAACCAGGTTGAATGATTCTTTTCAAATACGAATTATTGTATGCTTTTAATTATGCCCATGCACCTTATACGTATGTTATAGGTGAACATGAATGTATTAGTCTTTCTTTAAGAATTTGTCACAAAGATTTTTCCTGGATGGTATACGATAACACTATGTACTGTAAAACTACAAATAGTGCTAATGTAACAGTTCAATATTCAAACAAATCAAACGATACGCAGAAAGTAAATAACACACAGGAATTTTTAACGTGGTAAAACCCAATATGGGAAACGTCCACGGTTGTCCTCGCGACAACAAATAAATCCACTAGATGAAAAGAGATGTACAAACCTATCAACTACCTGCAATCACTGCGAGTTGACACTACTGGTTATCTCTAACACCTTGACTTCACCAGAGCACCTTGATGTACGCACAAGACACTCGACTTCTTGATGAACACACAAGAAGACTCGAAGCCGAACTATGAAACAAGCTTACACCAGAGTTCCTTGATGAACACACAAGGATACTCGACTTCTTGATGAACACACAAGAAGACTCGAAGCTAAATCACTATTCAATAATGTAGAAGAAGATGAACAGGGAAGAAGAAAGAAGAAGATGAATGGGGAAGAAGAAGATGAGTTCAATCACCAAAACAACCTAAACCAAAACCTAAACAAACTCCCAGAAACAAGAGGTGAATTGGACGGCCAAAGAACTGACTTCTTCTTTGGAAGAGAAACCCTATTTATAATAGGGTTGGAAAACCACCGAAAATGGGCCGAAATAGCAAAAGCCCACTTTGGACGTACGTACGTCGATATGACGTTCGTACGTCTCCAAACGAAAATACTCCTGCTGCCTGCTGTGACGTACGAACGTCCTGTAAAGGTTCGTACGTCCAGACTACCAACAATCTTGCTGTCATTCGATACGTACGTACGTCCTTAAGAGGTACGTACGTCCTGGACCAGAAATCACACCAATGACACACGACGCGAAGGCAAGGACACGGGACGACGCGCGTACAACCAGGTTTTCTTAACAATGAACTCAAGGCGAGATAACCAAGGACACTTTGTCACAAAATTGATGTCAAACCACTTCATGCCGGTTTCATGTACTGGTACGATGCATTTTAATTGGATAAGAATTCGAACTTGGTTAGAAGAATAATTTTTTTTTTTTTAATTATGCCAAAAAGGTTTATTAGTTTGGTAATGTGTACAGAAATCTTATAGTGGATATATTTATTTTGAGGTTTTGAACTTGATATCTTATTTGGGTTGTGCTAGTATGTTTGCGATACATTTTGAATCTTACTTCGGAAAGTTCATTTATTTTGAGAAAATCAAATAAGAAAGATCTATGCTAGACGGTTAATGTATGTATGATTATTTTTTTTATATATAATCATTTTAGAAGTAAAAATAGAAATTTAGATATGTATTATTATTACACTAAGGTTGTTTTAATCGATATGGCTAATACATGAGTAAATGGTTTGGTGGTGTTCCTTGATTGGAAGTGACTAAATTGCACACTCTGCACTCCCCAAGAGCTGACACTGCTTTTACTAGGAGCTAGTTAACTCTAGCATGACTATGTGATATATTAGAGATGTACGTTGTTTATCCATGTTTATTTTTTAGGATTGAGGTTATACGTTTTGATAATAACATTTACATTCTCTTACGGTTGGCAGAGGTTGACCCCATGAGTTGGGTAGAGATTTCTACTATTTATTATCGGTTTATCTATTAAACGCTGATGTATTTTAGATAAGAGTGATGGATGCTCTAGCATAATTGGATACAAACCCTGTGTACTGGGATTGTCTTGGATAGGGTAGTGTCATATTATGATATTTAATTTTGTTTAAATACTCTTATGAGTTGTTGGCTATGTGTAGCTATTTGGTGTGTGCGGGTCTCGCGTACCCAAAAAAACACCAGAGATGATTGGAGTCATGTATTGACTAAGCTAATGCTTGTGATAATGATTATAAGTTTGGACATTGAATGTTTTACCCATAAGGTTGATAGTGACTTGTCTCCTTTATTTAGTCTTCTGATAGACATTTATATGATATAATCATTTGACGCATGTATATTACTATTTACATATCAAGATTGGTGATGTGCAGTTGAATGTATCGAGACACATTTCATATGGTACCCTGACATTCTCCTGGCACTTTGTTGCATTGTTAGATGCATATGTATTAACAATGTTTTATATCGAGTTATTTATGATATCTAAATCATATGATGATTCATTTCTTTTTAGTCGATATATTGTTTACCTAGCTTTATTTTGATGTTTAATTTAAATCTCGAGGACGAGATTCATCTTTTTAGGGGGGTAGAATGTAATACCCGGTATTTTGATAGGCTTGTGCTTAATAGAAATTGGATTTCAATATGGACTTCTTTTACTGTATAAATAGGTTTTATGAATGGGTTTAGTATTATGCCTTTGGCCTTTATTTTAAAGTCATCTTTAGGTCCACATAAACAAATATTAGTATATATAATATTCTTAGTTATTCAATGAAAAAGAGAAACCCTAGACCTTAAACTTGAGGAGAAATATATGGATTCCTGTTTTTGATAACACCCTGTTAGTATTTCGGCCATAACTCTCTCAACAGAACTCGGAATGACCTGAATCTTATGTTATTAGAACCCTACTGAAAATACGCATCTGAGCATATAAAGTAGAGCATGTGAATCTTCCGGACGTGACATGTGCGACTGATTATTTGGAGGTCAGAAAAACTGTGACTGATATGAAGTATGCTTGTTTTGAGTTGCGTTCTTCGTATCTTTGGTATTTGGTGGTCTTCTTATGAGGCAAATTATATTACTTGATGTTTTCTCTTAATTTTCAGATTAGGTTGAAGTGTTAGTTTGGTTATCATGTTTAGATAGTAGAATTATAATTGATTCCCATGAAAATACATGTTTTAATAATTAGAATTTGATAAATATGCAAACTTGTTAATATATAGTTATTAATATTGCTGAAATTTATCTTAGGATCATGTTAATATTTTTAATGTGTGGAATCAAAGCATGTATATTAAATTAGAATGTTCTATGACATATCAGATAGTTTATTTGTTTAATTAGAATTAGAAGAAGTGAATTATGCATATACGTATGTGGACTTACGCTTAAAAGTTAATTCATAATTTGAGTTGGTTTATAATGTTTCTTTGAATAAATTAGAAAGAATGAAAGACTGTTGACTGGACTGAACAATAAATAGTTACAGTGGACTGAAGGATAAATACACTTTAGAGATGACTAAGATATTAGTTTTTGAAAATGGATGTTATGATTATTGTTATTGTTGGTGCATTTTTATATGATCAGATTGGAATGATTTTGAATGATGATTATGAATCAGATTGGACCTTGTGGAAATGAACTGGATTTGATTGATTAGATTGATTTGGGCGTGTTAGTTATACTAACATAGGACCCGTGGATTTTGGGCGTGTTAATTATTATAACACAGGACCCGTTGGGAGACGTCCCTAAGTTATGTCAAATGACCTAGCTTGATGAGTGTATGGTTGCGATGTGTACGACTCGGTGCTACTGCACAACTTGACACTTGTTGCATGGATTTGGATTGACGTAATATGATGGATTGGAATTACTGGATAAAGACTTGATCTGATATTGCAGATTGATTGATTGATTAAGATAGATTTTGATTATTTGATTATTGGAACTGGAAACATGATTGACATTGCAGACTACCAGAGATTGATCTTGTTGATTTATTTATCATTGTTTTAAATGATAGAATAAATTGATTAGTATTTATAATTGTTTATCTCTAGGATGCGCGGATTCCTTTTCTGGGAATTAAGATCGAACCTCAAGTTCTGTAACTTGCTGGTGTTTAACGTCTTCCATTATTTTCCTTTCAGGATACAAGTGTTTTAGAGATGAAGTGTTCGATAAGAGCTTGGTGGAGGTTGTCTTGAGTTGCTCATATGTCTAGTTGGAGTTTGATGAGTTGTAACCTTCGGGCATGACTCTGATTTATATTTCTATTTATATAGTTTGTGTTCTGTTTAATTAGTCTTCCGCTGTTAGTTTAGTATTTGTTGTTTATTTTATTATGTTCTTCTGTGGTCTAGAGGTGTGATGTCACGTGACAGTAGTGTGACCCTACGGTCCATGGAGGACATATGGTGATCATTATGACTCTGTTACCCGGTTTTGGCCTGGCCAGCTAGGATCGGATTTCAAGGGCGTTACACTCAATGACTCAATTATTTGAGTACAGTATATTACCACGGCTCCTAGACAAAAAAAATTGCTTCCTCCTAATCCTCCTCCAACGTTTCTTCTTCTTTGTTACCACTTGCGAACAAATCAGCTAATCCACCGAAAAACATTAGACCTAGGGGTTTGTGAGAATTAAGGGATTGTAAATTCCCGTATGTTCTTCTACGACCTAGGGCCCTAGGGGTTTGTGAGAGCACCTACTTTCGATATACAAAATTTTATTAAGAAAAAAAATTGTAAGTGGATGAGTTTTAGGGGTGGCAGTTTTGACACGTACCCATTGACCCGACACAAACACAACCCGGTTTTTGCCGTGTTTGGGTGACACGTTATCTGCTCCGTGTTATAAATGTGTCTGACCCGCTAAACCCTCTAATCAAATGGGTCGTGTTCGTGTTTGACCCGCAAAACATAAATAGACCCATTTACAACCCGCCACCACCATCTTGTCTCCTCCTCCTCTTTCTCTTCCGGTTTTAATTTGAGAAAAACTGTACTTCTCTATAAATAGATTGGGAAAAGACCAATTTCAGAGATTAAAAAGTAACAACAGCAGCAACAAGGGCTTCTTCATTGATCTGTGGAACAGAGGAATCGCTACTAATCCATGTTCTTCCTACTCTTCTTACTCCCATCTTCAACAATTATGCTCTATAATAGTCACAGTTTCTCAATTTTGATTTTCATCTTTGTTTTTTTATTCTCATAACCCCAAAGCATCAAACATTGGTCACCATTTCAATTAAAACTGTATCCTTATATCCTCACTCTTGCATCCAAGAAAGCGATTGAACAGTAATTTGTGGAGAGAAAAAAAAAAAAAAAGCTTGCACTTCATCTATCTTTTCGAATTACAACATATATATATTGATTGATTGAATTGAGTTTGAAGTTTTAGCGTGTCAACCGTTTAAGCAACCACTGAAATCTACACTATGGAAGAAGAAAATTATAGCATATAAGATTTCAGTCATAAGAACAATAGATAGCTGGAATAATGTTCTGAGTGTCGTCGTCTAGCTTGTTATAGAAGAAAGAGAACACTATAGAAAAAACTGAAGCACCAACAAGTTAACAAAATGAAAATGGAAAATATACATATGCCCCCAAAACCATCAAAATCATAACTAATGTACTATCAACTTGCTTCCTCATCTTCCAATGCTTCTTCATCTTTGTTACCGCTTGGGAACCAATTGTTGGAATTTCCAACGTATAAAGCCCAACCCATAATGTGGTCCATGTACCTTTAACCTTGGTTTAATATAGACATAAGCTAATTAGTAATAGGTTATGTGGAAGTCATATCTACCGTAGATCTTAACTATGATGGACGGTCTAGATCTAATGGGCTTAGGTTTGTAGATTTAGGTCCTCTCTCCACCTCTATAAATTGGTGTATGATCTCCATCCTCATACACTTGCTATTACAACACATATTAGGGTTTAAGAGGCAAGGAGAGTGAAACCTAGATCTTGTGCAGCTTCTCGGATCATCAATGGCTATAGACAAGGTATGTATATTTGTTAGTGATTAATTACGTGATTCATGATCCTTATTGTTTATTGATAATATTAATTATGCTTATATGTGGTATCAGTCGCCAATTTGAATCATGTTATTAGTTCTATCATCCTCGTTTAATTTAATACTGTTTATTATGATTCCGCAATAAAGAAAACAGTAATTCTTATTTTTATGATTGATGATTCGTATGATTAAGATGATATTTCTTGTGATTAAATACGGTAGTATTTCTTTCCGTTAAAAATTATATCAAGATTAGCGTTAGTATGCTTTTGGACTCATAAATTTTTGACTGTACGTGATCACTAATTAAATTGATATGGGACCTTTGGATATTATGAACACTTATGAACTTTTGGTTAATGGTTGGAAGTTAATATGTTGGTCATGCTGGAGTGTAACAAAGGTTTTTATGATGCAGACACCTTAATGGTGTGTATTGGTGTCTTTCTAGGAATTCTACCTATGTTTTTTTTTTATTCTTTCTGGGGGAGAGTTGTCAATTCTGTAATTGTCAATAACTCAATATATTGTTTTGGAATTGAAACTGCTGAAGAATACAGTTGACCGAACATAGGCAGTCCTCTGAATTGGGCGACCATATTATACAATTGTATTACAGTAGCTGCATCCGAACATTACATATTAATGTTTGTTTACTTTTTGGGCCAGATGTGAGAGAATATGTGTGCTCTTGTAACTCCCCATATTATTATAGGCTGTTTTGTTTCCATTGTTGGTGTGTGTTTTCCTTGTATTCTTCGGCTCTTAGAAATAATGAATCACCATTATTGTAATGTGTTGGTATGTAGTCTGGAAGGGGCTCATCTGTCTCTAAATAGATCAGTATACATTTTTCAAAACGTGATTGGTGTCACATGTTGGTTCATATATGAATCAGATGAGTATGACATGTTGGCCTTCTCATCATGAATTATGGTGTTTTTTAGGACATCCTAAAGATTAAAAATCTGAGTGAATTAGTGTCTAGTCTGGAGTGTAAGGATTTACTGTGGGAACTTGTAAGCAAAATTATGACTTTGTCTGTTGTTACTTTCAAATGAAAGCTTCCTTGAGAAAGATAATGTATTAGTGGAAAATTTGCTTAACTGCTTAGCGTGTTAATAGACAAGTACACATCTTTCCAAAGGAGATGATAATCTAGTATATCATTCTTTGGGTTTTGGGCCTTACTGTTACAACCCATATTAAGTATTTTTGGTCCTATAATATACTATTACTTGGGGTTTTGTGCCTCACTTAGTGACAAGAACCCAACCAATTGTATTATGATGATGTATTTTACTGATTAAATATTGTGCAAAATTATAATGGTAATATTTATAACAAGAAACGCGTTGGTATTCACCACAATGGTTCCAACTAAAGTGTTATCAAAATTGTTTTTCTTATTCAATATTCGTGTTAAGGTTTTTATTGGTATTCACCACAGTGAAACCAAGTATGTTTATGAATATTGATTTTTATGAATATACCATAAAGTCAAACTGAACCAATTTTTGTTTTGGACTTAACGCTTTGTCCATTAGTGTTTTGGTAGTTTGGTATTTACAATTACTGTTTGCACAAGATTTTCTAATTAATATTTGCATAAGCCTTACAGTCACAGCCCATAGTTAATGTGTTTAGGACTTACAGTTAGACTTTTTGTAATAGTTTATATTATAATATCATTTACTTTTATGCCTAATTCATACTTGCATGCCTTATGATTATTCTTTCGTTTTAAGACCTATATTATGCATGTGCCCTAGTTGAATTTATTAGATTGTGCACTTCTTATGACTAAGATGCATTATAATATTTTAATCTTGTAGCATTTATTCAGCTGCATGTTTATTCCCTTAAGGTTTATATCATCATGATTTCGTATCACCACAGTGAACCAATTATGATTATGGACATTGTTTTCCATTTTATATTCATATGAAGTTTTATATTGGTATCCACCGCAGTGATTCCAATATGTTTAATGAATATTAAAACTTCTTTGAACATTCATATTATGATTTAGTTTTCACCACAGTGAACTAAATATTGTGTTGAATGTTAGACTAAGTACCTTATTACCTATTTATTCACTTGCATTATTGAGCTACCCACAGGTAGATCAGGCATATGTTAGATTGAATAAAATTAAGGGGTTGCACGTATTTGTGATTAAATGAGTGTACGATATCCACAGATACCATGCTTATTTTGATCATGTGATATGTCACCCATTTATAGTATTACTAAAAATCTTAGTCATATTGTTTAATTAATGTGTTGACTAATGTTGTGAGCATGTTTATTTTTCTCGTTGTATTATTCTTGTATTTCGTATATTTTGTATGTTTTATCCTTAATAAAACTAATGAACTAGAATGAATAAGTCTAGTTGATTTTAGTGGGAGTTCTAGATCTTGACATATATTTCCTTATTGTTGAATCTACTGTTATTTTATAAAAGCAGTAAAAAGGAGAAAATTATGCATTATGCGTGAACTAGATTGAACATGCAAATTAAACTAAATGTTTATGTGAATAATTGTTGATGAATAATATTAAGAATCATTTTCGCACTGCTAGCTGAAAAGTTAATTGTTGAACTGATTACTATTCATAGTACTCATAGTATGCATGATTGTATCCTTGAGTTTCCCAATTTAGTTGTTAAATTAATCAAGAATTTAGACATGTTAGTGGATGATTACTTTGTCCTTCAATTTGTTCTAAATTTCTTGCCTACATAGTATGTTCAGTTTCACTATTACACTATTAAAGACAAGCGGAATGTGAATTAAATGGCGAGACTACTAGTTCAAGTATAGGCAAGGCTTAAACAACATTATAATCATGTCACTCAAGCTTAATTCATGTTTCAAGAAGTTGAATGAACAATTCTCTAATTGTGTTTGGATATACACTATGTGTGTGCCAATGCCATTTATGTGAATATGGCGTTTGTTTGATATAAAAGGTAAGCTTTTGGTTTTAGTATGGTTCGATCAAACTTAATTGGTATTCCTAACCCTTAGTGAATTGATTATGATTAATGTTTATCTTTATTATGGCATAAAAGACTGGATTATACATCTAGATGAAAAGTAGACTAGTAAAAGAAGGGGTTTTCCCGAACCTTAACTTTACTAATTTTGGTGTGTGTGTGTGTGTGTGTGTGTGTGTGTGTGTGTGTGTGTGTGGAATGCATTAAGTCAAGTAAACCAAACACACTAAGAAGAGCCATAGGAAGTACGCTTCTTGAAATAATTCAAATAGACATATGTGGACTTTTGATGGAGAAAAGTATTTCATTACGTTTATTGATGGTTTTTTCTCGTTATTGTATCTATCTATAGCATAATAAGTCTCATATGTAAATGTTATTGAAATTTACATAACTGAAGTTAAGAGACAAATTAAATAGAAAGGTGGAAACTATACATTTTGATAGAGGTAGTGAATTTCTTGGAAAGTATGATCTATTACACGGGACAACATCCCGGTTGCCAAACTTCTAGAACGGTTAGGAATTTATGCCTAATACACAATGTCTGGTTTTCCATGACAGAATGGTGTAGCTCAAAGGCATAATCAAACCCTTATGAATATGATTTGAAGTATGATGTGTAATTCTAATTTACACATATCATTGTGGATGTATACTTTATAAACCGAAGTGTATTTATTGAATTGGGTTCCTATTAAGGCAGTTACAAAAACACCTTTTGAAATGTGGAAAAGATGGAAACCTAGTTTAAGACATTTACACATTTAGGGTTTATCTAGAAAAGTCTAAAGGGTATAGATTTTACTATCCTAACCATACCACTAGAATTATTGAAACTGGAAATTATTGATTCATTATGAATGACAAAATAAGTGGGAGTGATCATATCAAAGAGGTAATCATTAAAGAAATTATGGTACCAATTTTGTTACCTCTATTTTTTGTAATGATATTATTGTTACTTCTGTTGTTCCTCATGTTGTTGCACCGCTTAACAACAATAAACAACAAGTTGATCCTCAACCACTTAATGAAATTAATGCCATTGAACTGAATGTAAACACACACAAGAAGTAGCATTAAAAAGATCTTAAAGATCACGACCAGCTATTTGGATGACCACGTGTTGTATTTACAAGAATTTGAATTTAATGATCTAGTTACATTTTCACAAGCCATTACTTATAGTAATTCTGATAAAAAGATTCATGCCATGAATGAAGAGATAAATTATGTGTGGATTTTAACTAAGTCTGGGGTTACTAGAATTGACTCAAAAGGTTCTATTGAATGCCATAAAACAAGACTTGTATCCAAACAGTTTACTCAATATGGTGGCATTACTTTCTCGTGCGTGAAACCTTCACTTATGTGTTAAAGAAGAATTATCTTAGAATCATTATGGCATTGGTGACTCATTTCGATTTAGAGTTACACCAAATAAATGTGAAAATGATATTTTGAATGAAAGTTTGGATAAAGTCTACATGGTTTAATTAGCCACACAACTTCATAAAGGAAGGACAAGAACACATAATCTATTTGTTAAAGAAGTCAATATACAGACTTAAAACAAGCTTCTCGAAAATGGTACCTAATGATTAATCGTATCAAACCTTTGGGTTTAATGTACATACCCAAAGTTCAGTAGGAGTAAGTTTATTATTTTGATTATGTATGTTGATGATTTATTGTTTCGCAGCAGTGATTTTCGTTTATGTAAACATTTTTTCTGTCTAAACACTTTGCAATGAAAGTTATGATGATGCGTCATATGTGATAGAAATAAAAATATTTCAGGATTGATCACATAATTGTTGGAACGTCTCAGAATGATTTCATTAATAAAGTTTTGGATAGATTTAATGTGTTAAGGCATAATTGTAATGATGTTCCAATTCAGAAGGGGAATATTTGAATTAAATCAAGATTCTATGAATGAATTGGAACAAGAACGAATGAAAGAGAAACCGTATGCTCATATTTTAAGAGATTTAATCACCTTGAGGTGATTGGTTTTACAAATTCGGAATTTAATGGGTGTGTGGATAGTTGATAAAACATTATTGTTTCACCCACCATAGAAGCCGAATTTGTAGCATGTTGTAAAATAACTACATGCAATGTTGTATAGTTGCAAAACTTTATATCATGTTTTAGAGTTATTAATTTCTAAGTCGTTTGAATTTTATTGTAATAATGTTGCAACTATATGTCTTTGTAAGAATGATAGGTATTCTAATGTTTAGCACATGATATAAAATACCTATTGATTATGGCTTAAGTTTAGAACAAGTGAGTGTCAATGGAACACATTAGTACACGTGTTAGTAAATCCACTAACTTAAGAGCTAGAAATAATGATATTCTAGCATCATGTTAACAAGTTGGGTTTTGAATGTAACCCATAACTTAATGATTTATGGATTACTTAGTGCTTATTATTTGACATTATTTTGAGCTCATTATTATTGATTAAGTTCTGAATTTTCTGTTTTCCATTGTTTATGTACATGTATGTGAATGGATAATTGTTGACAGAAATAGTCTTTTACGAAGACATTACTGGACCATTATTGTTACTTCCGCTTATAGACCTAGTTAATTAAATTGTTGATATCGTAGTACATGGAAGGAACCATGTCATTTATGCGATGTGGAACCGCCATGACTCATATTAGTGGTTTAATTAATGACGGTATTATGATAACCATTTTGGAAACTAATTTAGCTCTTATTGCGCGCCTTATGTATTCTACGTTAAATCGTATGTGAGATTTTACTATGGACCAAGTGGGAGACTGTTGGAATTTCCAACGTATAAAGCCCAACCCATAATGTGGTCCATGTACCTTTAACCTTGGTTTAATATAGACATAAGCTAATTAGTAATAGGTTATGTGGAAGTCATATCTACCGTAGATCTTAACTATGATGGACGGTCTAGATCTAATGGGCTTAGGTTTGTAGATTTAGGTCCTCTCTCCACCTCTATAAATTGGTGTATGATCTCCATCCTCATACACTTGCTATTACAACACATATTAGGGTCTAAGAGGCAAGGAGAGTGAAACCTAGATCTTGTGCAGCTTTTCGGATCATCAATGGCTATAGACAAGGTATGTATATTTGTTAGTGATTAATTACGTGATTCATGATCCTTATTGTTTATTGATAATATTAATTATGCTTATACCAATCAGCTAATAATCCACCGAAAAGCATACGACCACCAAAATTCTTCAGTCTTACATGGTGATTCATATTAAATATCATAACATCTCCAAAATGGAAATCATCTGATGAAGGTGGTGGAGCATAATAATTTGATCTACGTGATGGAACATAATGGGGTGACAGTGGTGGAACTTCGACAGAATCTGATGACAATGGTGGTGGAACATAAATATCATACCTATAATTACCTTTAGTGCTTTCATAAAAATTGCAGACACTGTTGAAAACAGCACAAAGAGACCCCCAACCAATTGCCGACCTGGACGCAACAAGAAACCCTTGTCGAGGAGTCTTAAGTAATACAATTGTAGCAGGTAAACTGATCAAATAATGAGAAAAATTATATTCCTTGCCATGAAAATGATCCATTGTATACTCTAGAGCAATCCATGTGGAGAAAAAAAACGCGCATTTGCCACCAAGACGAGATATGTTTATAAGAGTTGCTTTTGGACAACCCTTAAAACCTTTAAAACCATTTTTGGGTAAATTGTAAATAGCTTTGATAGGATGAGAGAACAAACCACATACCATTCCATAAAAAAAACCACTGCCTACTGTCAGAATGAATCGATCTGGAAATGATGGTATGTCTTCACCGAAACTCGCTACTATCAGATATACCATCAATGGCTTCAATACGACTCATGATCAATCTGGGGGTTTTGTTTAAGTTGAAAAGGATTCAGAATTTCAAATCTTTCTTTCTTTAAACCAACTGGAACTTGGGGATTACTCTTTATTTAGAGATTGACAATAGCAAAAAACAGAATTATTATGCATTATTTATTACCAGATCAGATAATAATCACAAATTTTAGAGGATTTTTCACGTGATTTTCTATGAGTTTATGTTTATTTCTTTCGTAGGTCTGTATTAAATACAGTTTCTGCAGAATAATTTAATATTTGAAATGCGTTACTTGTTTTGGTTTGTCCAGAGAGTTTGAAATGAAGGGACTTATTTTTAGTAGAGTAAGGGCATGTTCAACAACGATGTTGGAATGTATTTTCTAACTTTCTAAAAGGAACTAAGTAGAAAGGATGTTCGACAAACCTAAACTAAAAAAATAGAAAACACTTTCAATAAATTTGTGAGAGCTTAGAGATAGAAGATGGGTAGCGTCTAGCTATTATATAGATCAGTAAAAGTTGATCTTTGTAAAGAAGTTTACAGAATAAAAAAGAGATTTTGTAACAAACTAACATGTGTCGGGCATCGCTAATATGCATGCAATATTTGACTGTAATTTCTTCTGGTCACCCTGTTCTCCTGAATCCTAGTTCTGGGAAAATTAAGTAAAACTAGAGACAAAAATAAGGAAACCAAGATTTAGATTGAGTAGCGCTTATTTGGCAGGTTTGAAGGTGACAACTTTGGGAATTTTTTATTTTTATTTTTTTTGATAAGGAATTTAGTTACGGAAGTCTTATTTGACAGTAATTTAGTTACTGTAATCTCATTTTACTTTCGATCTTACGAAATCCTATAATTCATTGTTTCTTCAATAATTGAACTACTGTAAATACAAAATACATAACTAACCTACTACCAAAGATCGTTGATTTGTCGTCATAATCCTGGAGGGAGATATAAGACTTCCAACATGATTAATGACACGCCGAGATATAATACAATCTGCATCCTTTGCAAAGGGAAGATGGATTGCATCATATGATAATAAACATGTCTGCACTTTTTCCAAAATATCCTTATGGAATGGGTCCTCATAAACATGTCTGACAATTTGCATACTACACACCCCATTTATTTTCTTTAATGATGCCCCATACAACCATTGGTTCATCCAAAGCCCTGATAATTCAAACATGAACATCACATGGACAGGCACAACTATACGATATTTCTTGACCCAAGTGTCATTTGCTTCATCCATCAGTGCCCAGACTTCTAGTGATGAACGTTGATACGAGCAAGTAACAAAAACAAAGGTTTCACCAAGTACAGTGAGATAGTGTCTGCGCTCGTGTAGGCTATATTTCCTGGTGCCACTAGTAGGAAAAATTTGCCTCGTTCGAAACTTCTCAGTCTCAATGTCAAAGGACACAACATGATAATCTGACTCATCCTCGTCAGGCAAAAGTGAAAACGTCCAACACAAAGCTCCATTACAGTACACAGGCCTTGCCCACTTATATACATTACGAATGGGAAAGGGAAAATCAGTCAAGTCTCTCCACGTATTGTCACCAAGAGTGAGAATTGCAGCTGTAATCGGTGTATTTAGACAGTCTCTAATTACAAACTGAACATACTTGTATCTCTCACTGATTGGGGCATAACCAAGCCCCCCTGTAACTTCTAGTGTAAGTTCTGGGCAGAAGTTTCGAGTAGGTAATTTGACGCGGTCCCCAATAATGGGATTGCATATAAAGATTGATTTTTCAAACCTATCATAATAATGCAGTAAACCGCGACATGAAGAAAAATGTTTATACTTATTGTTATTCTGTCCAAGATCTCCAAGAAGCTTCATGCCAACAGTTAAATGATTCAGTGGCATCTCTGCAAAATATAAGGTAGAGTCATCTTTAAATGTGTATAAATGACCAGGATGGTTAAGAGCTCGTGCCAATTGCAACTCTGGAAAGGTAGGATCATCAGTAATTATGGAATACCATAGTTTACAAGTGTACTTGACATGTCGAAGCAGAGAAGTGATCGGTATCCTAGAAAGAATATCGAACAAAAGATCAACAGGAAGATCATTTAATTCAATTTTCTTCTTCTTGTTGTTGTTCAATGGTTCCAACAGTTGTTTTTGTAGAGATTTCTTTCTACATAGTTTTGAATCTTCCATCATGCAAAATCAGCAATTCTATTATACAAATAAATAATAAATACCTGCAACCAAAATATCAAATATTGCAAAATTGAGTAACGCTAGCTACCATTAGGAATTTCTCTGACAAACAATTTTTATTATAACAATATAGTCCAACAACAACATCACCATCAAGAACAAAATACCTTTCACCTGACTATGTTGAAGAGACTCAGAGAACCCTTTCCTTCTTTTTTTTTTTGTTGTTGAAGAACACTTTCCTTCCTTCTATATAGTGATCAGATTATCTCTGAGGCTGAGAAGAAAGAACATACATACATATATCAGTATCGTGGCTTCCTAGGAATCTCCAAACATGTATATTGGGCTGGATATGGGCCTAACGAAATGCAATTCCAATTGCCCAACTATATATATGGCTTATTAAATGACAGACTGGATTAAAGAGGAATTCTGTTGATGGGGCAATTCTGCTACTTAGGGACTTGAGCTCATAACCTCTCACTCGTGGGAGTGTTTGAAAGTGATAACAAACCAACTGAGCTAGTAGGTGTTTGTTCTGTGTTGCGATGCTTGCTTTTAGTTAAAAATATTAGAGTAATAAGGAATTTAGTTCAGTCTTAATATTAGGAAAAATGTTAGGAGTGAGATTCAATAAAAAAAAATCAACTTCTTCAATGCTAGCAGCTAGTACTGCATGTCTGCATTACTGCTTGTGGGAAGTGATGGTCAATTTCAAGCATTCATGATTTTACATTTTTACGTTATATACAGTAATTAAAATTTAAAACCATTATAAAGTTTCTGCTCTTATACTACTGTGAGTCATATGACAACATATATTCTTACCAAGAGTTTAACTGATTTAATAGGACTTGATGCTAAATGTGGTCATATATTGGACAATTTTTTAGATAGATGTTCAAAAACAGACCAACCATGACGACGACGACGACGTACAAGGTTGAGTAATTACTTTGTAAGTTCCTCCTTATGAATGGATCCTGTAGGTTTAATACTCTTAATTTGTGTTCTTATATATTATATTGCTGGAACTGGAGCTGCTAGTAGTATGACTATCATATCCTACATGCAACATTAAGCCAACTGAAATAACAATATATAAGAATCATATCATAGTATTGTTTCTTCTTCTTCTTACAGACAGACAGACAGACAGACAGATTTGTGAGATGACAAGTTATTAATAACTAATCTGTTCAAGGCTCAGCCTAATAGTTCATTACCCTCTCAGAATGAAACTGCACTAAGCTGCTGTAGTTGTGTAGAATGATTTACTTCATCAGAAGTTCACAATTTTTACAGACCAACATACCACCGTATTTTTCTGATGTGCACTTTGGATGGATCAAATAAGGGCACATAAACATATCACACTTTCGCATTTTTTTCCCATCACTAGCCCTGGCACCACAACTGCAATGAACTAACTGAAAGCCTTGATACAATAACGTGTTCGTAGATTGTAGCTCCTCGGTCCCTTCCAGCCAAAGCTGTCCACCTGACCCCATATAATATTCTCTTGCAAGCACATCATCTTCTAGGTGATTCGCCCCTACTACCCCCGTCACTTGGAAAATGTTCATCACAAAGTATGTGTCTCTATAACAATTCTCTGCTGCCAGTTTCAGGTCACCAATCGTTGCATGTCGTGGTAGTACCACAAGCTCCCCAAGCTCCAAAGACCGAGGCGACATGTCCAAGTGCTCATTATTACACGAATATGTAGTGGGGGAGTGGAAAAGATATAGACGAATTGGACACATAAATTTCAACACTTTATCGTCTTCCTCTTTTATTTCCCACTCTTTAACAAAGCAGTTATTATGTAGAACAGCAAAATCTGGTTTCTTTAGATAACTGCACGAAATATGCTCAAACAAATTTGTAATGTCACCACGCACAGATTGCACATCTTCACGAGCAGAGAGCAGCCTGTCCAGACTAGAGTTTTGTGATTCTAGATCCTTTTGTAGCTTCAAATCTGATTTTTGTTTTAAAGCCATCCACTTTAGAAGATCTCTCAATGTTATCAAATTATTATTTTTACTCAATAGTCGATACTTTCCGATAAGCACAATGATTCTCCTGCTGTCGTCGCTGTCTACCTTGATAGCCATATTCTGTACAATTTCATCAAGATTAATGGAAGCCAGACTTGTGATTGCTTCTTCAAACTTTTGCACATTCAGTCCATCGGCTCCATTGTATAACCTATAATTCCATCTTGCAAACAGTGATTGGCCATAGGCTACAAGGTACAATAGTTCTGGACGACTCATGTACTTGGCATTCTCGAGGTTCAACGCAACTTTCACTGAGATACTTCTACAGAACATAATAAAATGCACATCAATATAATTCATATTATAGAACTTATATAATTAATTTTTATTATAAACTCGTGAATCATGATTATTACTTACCGAGTTCCAAGATTGGTGCAAAGACGATCCCAAAGATCCATAACCTCAGATCTCAACAAGTTTTTGGATCCTTTCTCCTGATTACCACTAATTTTAAGTAGATGTCCAAACCCATTGCAATGTATTACTCCATGCAGAAGATAACTAGTATCATTATCCAAATCAGGAAGACTTGATATTGATACGAGTAGTTGTTTATCCCATTCATCGGTTTTTGGAATTATAAGACGATACCTTCTCTTAGAAATAAGTTGATTATTCCAACCTGTAAACAAATTAAATAGAAAGACGACATTAATTTCAAACTTCAAGATGATTCAATGATCATTAATAATTAACACAACACGTTTGTTTGATTTCACTAACTAGTAACTAACACTAAAGCTAATTTAATTTATACTCCATTAAATTAGTAAAAGAAATCCTCTGTTCAATCTCAAGTGCTTGATCATGAATCAAGAAAAAGAAATATTCAAGATGATCAACTAAAACCCGCAAATCAAAAACACGTAAATTAATTTGTTTAATTACCTGTTTCAGAACAAATCGAGCAGTAAGGTATATAAGAATATTCAATTCTTTCTTCAATGGTGTACAGAGGAATTATAACCCCATTGTTTTCTAGATGAGTAATCCATACCCTTACACCTTCTTCTTCTTCATGAGTGCAGCATACTTGGCCATTTTCTTCAATGAAATCTAGGATATTTTCACGAAATGAACGAGTAATGGGGAAAGGATCTAAGAAGGTCTTGAAATTATATATCTTGAGGTTTTGATTATTGTTTTTCTCCTGAATCATTGACGCCATTAGAGATATAGGGTTTTCTTGAATTCAAGAGAGAGAGAGAGAGTTGAGTTTAGGTGATGAAGGAGTTTCTTGATTTAAAAAGAGCAGAGAGGGTGAGCAAGAGAGAGTTGACAGTAAGGTCGTTTGAATGTGAATAAAGGCTCGTCTTCGTTCTGTTATATAACCGTCTTTGTGAAATTCGTTATATTTACATGTTTACCCCTACTTGGAAAATGAAATAGTCCTTATATGGAGAAGAATAATGAACTTTTATTACGAGAAATTTGTTCCTTCAATTCACAAACAAGGCATAATTAATTAAGGCATGTATGTATTCTAATACTTAATTGATGTCTAATCTTTCAACCAAATACTCCTAACATATTACATAATGAAAATATCGATGGTGAAGATTAGGCCTCGGAACAAACCAGGGTGACTGACATTTTGTAGAAGGTCCCCATGATTTGTTAGTTTCTAACACCAAACTCGACTTTCTTATGGATATTTTATTTAATGTTACTTTAGTGGATGAAGAGATGAATTTGAGCGGAAAGGGAAAGAATCAACATCTTTCTCGGTAAAATCTTGTTACAAATCCTTGATTCATATGTTGGGTTTTTTTGTGAATAAATAGGACGGAGGGAAGTTTTTTGTACAGGAACGTCCGTACGTTGTTAAGGCGTTCGTACGTTCAGCATCACAGATAACTTTGGACGTACGAACGTTGTATTTGTTCAGGGAACGTACGTACGTAGTTAGGGCGTACGTACGTCCCGTATCACAGATGACTTCTCCGTGGCTCGACGTACGAACGTGATTTCGACGTACGTACGTCCTCCTTTGCTTTGTGCAATATGGGCCTGTTTAAGCCCAATTCGTGATCTATTGTAAGGCTATGTTATAAAGCCAAATAGAAGGAAAACAAAACCTTAACTTTTCTAAGAGAGAGATTAAGGGAAGCCATTAGAGAGTTTTAAGAACTTTTGTGAGGAAGAAGACTTCGGTTTTCTTTGTGAGGGCTTGTACAATTGTCTCAAGAAGAAAAACATCATCCTTTCTCCCCGTGGACGTAGGCATATTGCCGAACCACGTATATCTCGTGTCTTGTGTGTGGTTGCTTGTTTATTTTGTCGTTTTCGTTTTACTTTCATATATTAGTTCAATCATCTTATTTGTGCATTAGTTTCCGCTGCGCACAACAAGTGGCATCAGAGCTTTGGTTAGAACTTGAGCGTCTAGAAGGTGTTTGTTGAAATTTCGGTGTGAATTTCAGATTCGTTTGGTGATTGTTTAGTGCTTGAAAGTTGGTGAAAAGATGTCAAAAGAATTGAATTCGGAGGATTCGAAGGGGGAAACCAAGACAATGGTTTCCATCAAGCAAAGATTGATCTAGAGAAGTTTGCTAGCACCAATAACTTTGGTATGTGGAGGTGTGAGGTAATGGATGCTCTATATCAACAAAACCTAGAAGATGTTCTGGAGGATAAGCCAGAAGATGTGGAAGAGAAGGATTGGAAAAAGATGAACAAACGAACTTGTGGAATCATAAGGTCGTGTTTGGCACAAGACATTAAATATCTTGTGATGAATGATGCGTCTGCAAAGGAGATGTGGCAAAAATTGGAGGAGAAGTACATGACAAAGACTATCCACAATAAAAACTATCTACTTCAAAAGTTTTATCGAATAGATATGAGAAGAGACATTTCCATAGCGGAGCATCTTAATGATTTTACCAAGCTAATTGTTGACTTGGTGAATCTAGGAGTAGATGTGAGTGATGAAAGCAAGGCAGTGTGTCTCCTAAATTCGTTACCTGACGAATATGAACACTTGGCTATCACACTCACATATGGGAAAGAAAAATTGGTGTATGGTGAGATTTCTGCAGCATTGTTAACTCATGCGTGTATGAAGAAGGACAAAGAAGAGTCCAAGGGCTTTACACCTGAGGTCTTGGTGACAAGAGGAAGGTCTAGTGACAAGAAAGGCCAAGGTGGTGGAGGAAATCTCAGTCAAAGTCGAGAGGTCGGTCTCTAGCAAAGGATGAGTGCTCCTTTTGTCATGAGAAAGGGCATTGGAAGAAAGATTGTCCTAAAGCCAAGGCAAAGGACAAGAAGAAAAACTCTGAGATAAATGTTGCATGCGATACTAAAGATGATGATGTAGATTCTGATTATTCTTTATCCGTTTCATCAATGGTTTGTTACACTAGTGGTAATGAATGGATCTTAGATTGTGCTGCTTCTTATCATATATGTCCTATAAGGGAATGGTTTTCTGATTTTTAGAAGCAGGAGAGTGGTGTAGTGGTGATGGGGAATGATCAACCCTGTCACATAATGGGTATAGGTACCATTCGTCTGAAGATGTTTGATGGAATTATAAGGAAGCGGAAGAATGTTAGGTATGTTCCTGACATGAAAAAGAATCTTATCTCGGTTGGTACTCTAGAAGCCAATGGTTACAAGGTGGTACTTGAACATGGCGTTCTAAAGGTTGTGGCGGGTGCAATAGTTGTACTCAAGGGTATTCGACAAAGGAACTTGTACTTCCTTCAAGGTAGTACAGTTACAGGTAATGTGGTCGTGTCTGAGGCTACATCAAAGATTGCTAGAGAGACTACGCGACTGTGGCATATGCAGTTGGCGCATACTGGTGAAAAATCCTTGCAAAGATTGATAAAGCAAGGGTTGTTAAAGGGTGTTATCGCCTGTAAATTAGAATTCTGTGAGCATTGTATTCTGGGCAAGCAGACAAGAGTAAAGTTTGGCACGGCTATCCATAATACTAGTGGAGCTCTTGATTATGTTCACACGGATGTCTGGGGGCCTACCAAGAATGCATCTTGGGGAGGTAAACATTATTTTGTGTCTTTTGTTGATGATTTTTCTAGGTGTGTGTGGGTGTACACCATGAAGAGCAAGGATGAAGTCCTAGAAATTTTCATAAATGGAAGAAGTTAGTTGAGACCCGAATTGGCAGAAAGATCAAGGTATTTCGCTCAGATAATGGAGGAGAGTACAAAAATGATCCCTTCTTGCAAGTATGTCAGAATGAGGGTATAGAACGCCATTTCACTGTAAGAGAGACACCGCAGCAAAATGGGGTGGCAGAACGGATGAATCGAACTTTACTGGAGAGAGTTCGGTGTATGTTGTCTAATGTTGGGTTAGGCAAAGTGTTTTGGGCTGAGGCTATTATGTATGTCAGTCACCTTATTAACAGGTTGCCTTCGACTTCGATTGATGGCAAAACTCCTATGGAGGTTTGGTCTGGTAAGCCTGCTTCAGACTATGGTTTTCTTCATGTGTTTGGGTGTCCAGCTTACTATCATGTCCGAGAGAGTAAGTTGGATCCTCGTGCAAAAAAGTCTTTATTTATGGGTCTATAGAGTGGAGTAAAAGGTTATAAGCTATGGGATCCAGAATTGAAGAGAATTATTCTAAGCAGAGATGTGACATTCGATGAGGCTTCTATGATGAAGCCTAAGAGCTCTCAGCAGGTGGAGAGCAAGGTAAAGAGGTTTCGCAGTGGGTGGAGACTGAGATATCTCCACGTGTTCCAGGTGGTTCTGTATCTTTGGAAACGTCTACTATGAGGGTTCCAAGTAATGAGGTTCCTATTGTTACAGATTCTGATGACATGACAGATAATGAGGTTGATGATACAGCACATGTGGACTCTAATGATGAGGGTCCAATTGCATCTATATTATCCAAGAGAAATGTTGGTGTTCCTAAACGACTTACTGATGATATGGTAGCTTATGCACTTTCGGTTGTTGATGAGGGTATTCCAGAAACTTTTCGTGAAACACTGCAGAGTTGTGATTATGAAAGGTGGAAGAAGGCCATGGATGAGGAGATGAAATCTCTTCATAAGAATGAAACTTGGGAACTCATGGAGTTGCCTACGGGAAAGAAAGCAATCGGGTGCAAATGGGTTTATACCAAGAAGGATGGGTCTCCTGGTGAAAATGTACGCTTCAAAGCAAGATTGGTGGCAAAAGGCTATGCTCAGAAGGACGGAATTGATTATAATGAAATCTTTTCTCCGGTTGTGAAACATTCCTCCATTCGCATCATATTGGCCTTGGTAGCACAGTTTGATTTGGAGTTAGCTCAACTTGATGTGAAAACTATTTTTCTACATGGTGAGCTAGATGAGGAGATCTATATGACTCAGCCGAGTGGGTATAAAGATGCGGGTAATGACAAGCTGGTGTGTAAATTGAAGAAATCGCTGTATGGGTTGAAGCAATCTCCAAGGCAATGGTACAAGCGGTTTACTCGGTTTATGCTAGGGCAAGGGTACACAAGAAGCCCATATGATCCTTGTGTCTATTTTCGCAAGGTATGTGATGGTTCTTTTATCTATCTGCTTTTATATGTTGATGACATGCTCATAGCCTCTAAAAGCAATGTGAAGATAGACAAGTTGAAAAAGACTATGTCTATGGAGTTTGAGATGAAAGATCTTGGTGATGCGAGAAAGATACTTGGCATGGAAATTCAGAGGGAACGAGACAATGGAAGATTGTGGTTATCTCAAAAGGCCTATCTACAGAAGGTGCTACAGAGATTTAACCAATATGAGATTGGTACAGCTGTGAGTATACCTCTCTCAAAAGATTTTAACTTGAATGCTTCCATGTCTCCTAATTCTGATAGGGAACGTGCTTACATGAAACGTTATCCATATGCAAGTGCGGTTGGTAGCTTGATGTATGCGATGGTATGTACAAGGCCTGACATTGGGCATGCAATTGGCACTGTAAGTAGATACATGCATAATCCTGGTGAGAAACATTGGGAAGCTGTGAAATGGATCTTGCGCTACATTCAAGGTAGTGTGGAGGTTGGTTTACTATTTCAGAAGGGAAGGGATTTGAATCAGTTTTGTGTTGGTTATGTGGACGTTGATTATGATGGTCAAATAGAGAGACGTCGGTCTACTACTGGATATGTTTTTACATTGGCAGGTGGTCCTATTAGTTGGCGGTCTACATTACAATCTCTTGTTGCTTTGTCTTCGACAGAAGCTGAATATATGGTTGTGACTAGGGGTGGCAATCAGGTCAGGTCGGGTCAGGCTCAGGTCGGGTCAGTTGGGTTTTCAGGTCTTAACCCTCAAACCTGAACCTGACCTGATGAAGGGTTTTTCTTGTAAAAGTGAAACCTGAACCTGACCTGTCAGGTTATCAGGTCAGGTTCGGGTCGACCTGGTGGTGCTGGTGGAGCTGACATTTTTGTTAATGGGGCTAATGGTGGTGGTGGGGGTATTGTGAAAGAAGTACTCAAAGACGAAGAAGAACTAGATAACGACGACGATGAACTCGAAGAAGAAGATGATGGAGAAGTTGGTTCGGATCATATCTAAAACCCTAAAATTCTTACCGGAAACAAAGCTTTCCAGAAGTCCAAATCAGTCTTAGGAGCTTCGGCGATTCGTGTTCCCCATGAAATCAACATAATCAATGATCCAGCAGCAAGTGATAAAGTTGAAGTAAGCCATGGATATGCATTCAAAACTTTCTTATTATAAATATTAAACACAACATTCAAAGCCCACCAAGTAGCAAAATAAACACCAATTTTCAATTTCTGTGCTGCCTCTGCTTTTGCTTGTTGATCAGTTAATTCAATATTCTCATCAATTGGTTGTGATCTATCTGCTTCATAAGCTTTTCTCTTCAAATCATACTTCTTAGACCATAAACCTTTTATAGATCCAAAGTTTAGTGACTTGTTTAAAACAGAATTTAAACAATCTCTAGAATCACTAGTTGCAGAAATTGATGGAATTATCAAGCATCTTGGTTTTATATATCGAAACGATAAACCAGATGATCTACTTCGAAACAGATCAGATGATGATGAAGAAGATGAAATAGATACAAGTTTAGCAGATTGTTTTACAGAGCAAATCATCTTTCAAATCAAGAAAACTGTTAGAATCAACAAATATGATGAAGATGTTGTTATTTATCTTCTTAAAACTTCAAAAAATTTACATTTTTTTGAAATCTCAAAAAAAAAAAAAAAAAAAAAAATTTCAGGTTCGGGTCTACCTGACGGGTCTGCAAGGAAAACCTGAACCTGACTTGATTACAACCAGGTCAGGTTCAGGTCGACCTGATCAGCCAAAAATCTTCAAATATCTAAACCCAAACCTGACCCAGATCAGGTCAGGTTCAGGTCGGGTTTCGGGTCGCCGGGTCTGATTGCCACCCCTAGTTGTGACTGAAGCCTTTAAGGAGGCCATTTGGTTACGAGGTATGTTGAAAAACTTGGGTATAGTGCAGGATCTGCTTGTGGTTTATTGTGATAATCAAAGTGCCATAAATCTAGCAAAGAACTCAGTTTATCATGCTCGTACAAAGCACATTGATGTGCAACATCACTTTGTCAGAGACATTATTGAAGATGGTGAGATTCTATTGAAGAAGATTCATACTAGCAATAATCCGGCTGACATGTTGACTAAAGTGGTTTCAGGGACTAAGTTCTATCATTGCCTAGATTTGGTCCATATTCTTCCGTCGAGTTGATAGTATATCATGAAGTGAACTACGATGGCTTGATCCCTTAGCAGAAGGGTACGTAGGCAACCATGAGGTGGTGCAGCCGAGGTGGTCTTTCGGGACATGTGTGGGAGTTTGTGACATGTGTTATTCTTGGTGTCGGCTTAGATTTATTGAATCTTCGCCGAGGTGGAGAATTGTTGGGTTTTTTTGTGAATAAACAGGACGGAGGGAAGTTTTTTATACAGGAACGTCCGTACGTCGTTAAGGCGTTCGTACGTTCAGCATCACAGATAACTTTGGACGTACGAACGTCAATTCGACGTACGAACGTTGTATTTGTTCAGGGAACGTACGTACGTAGTTAGGGCGTATGTACGTCCCGTATCACAGATGACTTCTCCGTGGCTCGACGTACGAACGTGATTTCGACGTACGTACGTCCTCCTTTGCTTTGTGCAATATGGGCCTGTTTAAGCCCAATTCGTGGTCTATTGTAAGGCTATGTTATAAAGCCAAATAGAAGGAAAACAAAACCTTAACTTTTCTAAGAGAGAGATTGAGGGAAGCCATTAGAGAGTTTTAAGAACTTTTGTGAGGAAGAAGACTTCGGTTTTCTTTGTGAGGGCTTGTACAATTGTCTCAAGAAGAAAAGTATCATCCTTTCTCCCCGTGGACGTAGGCATATTGCCGAACCACGTAGATCTCGTGTCTTGTGTGTGGTTGCTTGTTTATTTTGTCGTTTTCGTTTTACTTTCATATATTAGTTCAGTCATCTTATTTGTGCATTAGTTTCCGCTGCGCACAACATCATAAACATGTTCATACTTCATAGTGGTGTTGATCATCCAGGTTTTCCTCACAAAATAGCTTGGGATCCAAAAATTCCAACAATAAACATGAGGTTTTTGTTTGAAGTCTCTTATGGGACAGATTGTAACAATGGACAATATGTGGAAAAGGTGTGCTCAGCTCCCATGATCCCATCATTAATACATGTGTTCTGTGTATGCAGAGAGAAGACTACGAGCTGCTTAGGTATTTCTTTCATGCAGGTATCACAAAAGGTTTGGGAAGACCTTATTATTTGGGTCAGTAATAGTCTAGCTCAGAGGGGCCAATGACATAATATGGTGTACATACGGTGATACGGGTATGCGGAGGACTTTCCCATGTCCTTGCTGAACATATTCTATTGCAATGCAACCACTAAACATATCATCTTTATCTATTAAGTTGCTAACGATGTTCATCACAATATGCTAACAGCTTGTTATCAGAAGAGAAGATCAAATCTCCTGTTCTTGTGCCATTGTAAAGATATAAAGCTTGTGGTACATCATAAAAATGTAAGCAGTTTGCCACTTTCATAGCAATGATTTCATTATAAAGCTAGCTTAGCATTTTATTGATGAAAAGATCATATGTTACAGAGAACTCTAGCTCTAGTGATGCCCACAAAGTGAAAGGGACATTCACTAGAGTAGACAACACAAACAACAACAACAACAACAACAAATCATAACTTCATAATGCACTAAACGCAATCTCAACTCCATCCACTGGTCTTGGATGAGGAAGGTACATGATTTTTGCTTCTGGGTTAATCAGTTCCCACCTGTAATTCAAAGTAAGAATTATTTTGTCAATGGTGTTCATCTTATATAAAACATTTGTCAATAGAAATAGAACCAGTATTGTTTTATTACTTGTAGCCTGTGACCAAATGGTGAAGTAAAATGGCAAGCTGAATCCTAGCAAGCATGTTGCCAGCACAAATCCTTGGCCCCCCTCCGAATACTTGGTATGTACCAGCCTTTGGACTTTTCTGAAATGGTAATTAACATTTTAGTTTACCATATTATATGAAAATATCCTGAAACTAATCCTTTTGATATCACAAAGACTATAACTTACATCCCATCTATCTGGGTTGAAACTCATGGGATCTTCGAAATTTTTTGGATCAGTATGCAGATATCGGATCCATAGAATTACATTCCAACCTTTTGGTATCTTATAACCTGCAAGACTGAATTTGGTTAGGACCAGGTAGTAGTTTTCTGACTTTGTCTACTACTGTCAACATTCACAGGCATAAAGGACCAATCAATTCTGTCAAAGAAGGAATATATAGGATCCAACGAAGAAAAAATAGATCGACTGAATGAAGTAATCAACTGCAGAAATGAAAGATTTGACTCTTATTCAAATCCTTTGAAAAATTTCTCGCAACCTATTGTTTCATGCCAATCTACATTCATCTACATATTAAATTTTCTTACCTATGTAATCTACATCTTTTTTTACCGTTCTGAAAATAAAGGCAGCAATATTTGCCATTCTTATGGTTTCTTCGATCACCTGCAAATGTGATACAATAGCTTTTAAAATATATGCTAACACTCGTATGATTTTGTACAAAGTTGGAATATATACAAAATAAACTACCTTGTTTGTGTATTTCAACCTTGCAATGTCTTCAGTTGTTATGAACTCCCCTGTTTTGTTTATAGCCAGGTTTTCTTCCTGCGATTTTAATTATATGAATGAATTGTCATGTTAAAACATTTTTGATCAAATAACACATGCAAAAATACTATGTATGTTTTATTGTTATTACTCGAAGCTTTTGAACCACATTGGGATGTTTGGCTAAGTAATAGAGAGCCCACATTGACGCAAGGGAAGTTGATTGATAGCCAGCTACAACTAGACCAAGAATATTGTCAAGAACCTCTTCATCACCCAATAGTTTTCCTTCCTCATCTCGTATTCTCATCAATCCTTCCATCAGATCATTTTTGTCCTCGCTCGTTTTTTTATGTCTTTGTTCTAGTTCTTCCCTGAAAATCGCCATCAACTTCTTCCTACACTGCCAAGGTATATATTTTTCCATCTTAGCAACTATTTGTTGAGGCCATTCAAATTGTCATCATATATAACAAATCCATAAACAATAATGTACTCTTGCGGATCATTGCATATTAAACATTGGTTATTGGTTTTAAAATTTTACCTGGAGTCCATGGTAGTATGCTGTTCCTGGAATTTCTACTGGTTGTGCTCTAATTCCCGCAAGTAGGCCCTTAAAGTGTTGATCCATCCTATCCAACATCGGACCAGGTTTAAAGCTGACAAACATATTGCAAATGTTTTCGAACGTTACCTGTAGAACGTGAGACAAAAAAAATTACAAATGATGTTTTCAGTTATATGGCCAGTCAGAATGTATAAACATGACTTAATCCATATTCAGTCACCTTCTTGACTTCATCTAGTCCTTTCACTCTGCATTTCTCTGCCCATGAACATAGGGAGGAGATTATACGAGGTTGTACCATAATTGCGATTTTTTTTAGAGCATCTGGCCTATTAATTGAATTAATGACATAGGTCCTAAGTCTAGTGTGTGCTTTGCCATCCACTACTACAAGAGAATTATGGCCAAATAGCTCTTCTGAAGGCCATTTGTTTGCAAAAAGATCGTCTGCTTGGAGAACAAACTTGTTGAAAGCTGGTGAGCATCCGATGATTGATGGGGATCCAAATAAATAGGTACGATACAATCCCACTCCATTCCCATATCTGATTTTTATAACAAAAAACAAGAAGTCAGAACATCATCAAACATACTAACTCAATCCAAACAAAGTGACTGAACACAACTTCAACGAGTTCTCAGTTTTCCCTCTAGATTGAGTGAAGTATAGAGAGTGAAATAGGTTATGAACACGTCCGCCTATATTAACATAACAAGAAAGTCATCATGAAACAATGAGTCTAACCATAAGAAACAAATAACGAAAACTGACCTTTCACGTTTGGAGTTGATAAAATCATCAGGCCGAGACACTATTTTAAAGTACCAAAGGAAAGTGAGCAGCTCTCCTATAAAAGGCAGTCCCATATGACCAGGAGGAAGTTTAGTAGAGCTAGAATGAGCTTTGCGTTTAAGAGTTATGAACCAGAGCTCATTCCATGACCAGACTGTCCATGCAAGCAATGGTACAACTCCAAACACAACACCCAACCACCAAGATTGTGTATAGTAATCCATTTAATTAATTTCTAGTACTCACTCTCTTTCACAATTTTCTTAATTCTGATATATCTTATGCGCAGCAGCGCAGCCATATATATATATAAGTTATCAGAAGTACACTGTTTGAAGTTGATTCTTGGAGTTGATCCCTAACAAATAATTCAAACAAATGGACAAACCCCTACTGCTCTTTTCGTTAATAAGTTGCTGATCGGATCCACAATAGAACAGTTTAGTCACCAGAAATGTAAATTATTTATCAAAATGAGCTTCACTGGCCACAAACTTGCACCCCTGCATGATGCAAGATCATTTTATATTGTTAATATACATGATATAATCCTTGATATTGATACACTGACATTAGCAATGTACTTAACTGCTGTCTTTAACTTAATTAAGCTTTATGACATCTGTTTAGTGTTTTGTAATTTTTGTTTTACCAATATTTCCAGATTTCTCAATTCTTTTTTCTGGAAACAACAAAATTATTTCTCGTATAATGTGTTAGCTAGACATCTCTACTTTATAATCCCCCCAGTATTGATTTTCCGAAAAGTTGCTTTATAGAAGGTGTTCACATAATATGTGGGATCATCACACTCCTAGCCCCTAGATCAAACCATCTCGATTCTTTACCATGGCGTGTGGTATATATGTGATATCAGGCACTGTAAATCTACTGTAGTTGCATTCTGTCAAAAGCCAGGGCATATTCCACAAAATATGCTTCCAAGAGTTTTAAATATAACAACACAGTGACATACATGAATTATTTGATTCACAACATGTACAGATATTCTGTAGGGTTATATGTTATTTCTATTGCCACTTGCACATGCTTTTGGAATTGCAGACAGAGATTTGTAAGAGGATAACAAGACATGGAAACTAATAGGCAAATTCTAGATAGCATCTTAATTTTCTACTTGAGGTGGGATGTTTGTCTATATTTTTTCACTTGCCTTTCTTGGAAATAAGTAGGTAACCAGTAACTTCATAAAGTCAAGGATTTGGTGGAGTTGAGGTTGTATCAGGCAGGAGCTCCAAGGCTATGGCATGACCGCATGAGGTATGACTCTCTCCAATCTCCATCATTCCATTATGTTGGGTTTTATATTCAAATCAGGAGGAAGGGAAGTTTTTCACTCAGGGACGTACGAACGTGAATAGGGCGTTCGAACGTCCAATGTGACAGACAACAATTTCGGGACAGAACGTACGAACGTGATTAGGGCGTTCGAACGTCCTGTACGCCAGATCTTTGTTACGTGTTGTACACGTACGTACGTGATTTCGACGTACGTACGTCCGCCTCCAGTTTTGTGCAAATGGGCCTGTTTTGAGCCCAATTCGTGGCTATTGTAAGGCTATACTATAAAGCCAAATAGAATTTGACAAAACCTTAACTTTTCTAAGAGAGAGATTGTGAGAAGCCATTAGAGAGTTTGAGAGAACTTTTGTGAGGAAGAAGACTTCGGTTTCTTCGTGAGGGCTTGTACAATTGTCTTGTGAAGAAAAGCATCATCCTTTCTCCCCGTGGACGTAGGCATATTGCCGAACCACGTATATCTTGTGTCTTGTGTGTGGTTGCTTGTTTACTTTTGTCGTTTTCGTTTTACTTTCATATATTAGTTCAATCATCATATTTTGTGCATTAATCCGCTGCGCACAACAAGTGGCATCAGAGCTTCGGTTAGATCTTGAGCGTCTTGAAGGTGTTTGAAGAAATTCCGCAGTGAGTTTCTTAATTGTGTTTCAAGTCCAAGGTTCTATCTTTTGTTCGTACGTTGCATAGAAGGTGTTTGTTGAAATTCCGGTGTGAATTTCAGATTTGTTTACCTTCGGTTGGTGATTGTTTAGTACATGAAAGTTGGTGGAAAGATGTCAAAAGAAGGGAGTTCGAAGAGTTCGAAGGGGGAAACCAAATCTGTGGTTTACCATCAAGCAAAAATTGATGTAGAGAAGTTTACTGGCACCAATAACTTTGGTATGTGGAGGTGTGAGGTAATGGATGCTCTATGTCAACAAGACCTAGAAGATGTTCTGGAGGATAAGCCAGAAGATGTGGAAGAGAAGGATTGGAAAAAGATGAACAAACGAGCTTGTGGAATCATAAGGTCGTGTTTGGCACAAGAAATTAAATATCTTGTGATGAATGATGTTTCTGCAAAGGAGATGTGGCAAAAATTGGAGGAGAAGTACATGACAAAGACTATCCACAATAAAAACTATCTACTTCGAAAGTTCTATCGAATAGATATGAGAAGAGGTATTTCCATGGCAGAGCATCTTAATGATTTTACCAAGGTAATTGCCGACTTGGTGAATCTTGGAGCAGATGTGAGTGATGAAAGCAAGGCAGTGTGTCTTCTCAATTCGTTACCGGACGAATATGAACACTTGGCTATCACACTTACATATGGAAAAGACAAGCTGGTGTATAGTGAGATTTCTGCAGCATTGTTAAATCATGCGTGTATGAAGAAGGACAAAGAAGAGTCCAAAAGCTCAACACCAGAGGTCTTAGTGGCAAGGGGAAGCTACAATAGTGGGGGTGAGTCTCGTTCAAAGCCGAAGAGCGGGTTTCTAGCAAAAGATGAATGTTCCTTTTGTCATGAGAAAGGGCATTGGAAGAAAGATTGTCTTCAAGCCAAGGCAAAGGACAAGAAGAATAACTCTGAGGTAAATATTGCACGTAATAATAGAGATGAAGATGATGGTTCTGATTATTCTTTATGTGTTTCATCCATCGATTGTTCCACTAATGCTAATGAGTGGATATTAGATTCGGCTGGTACTTATCATGTGTGTCCCATAAGGGAATGGTTTTCTAGTTTTAAAAGGCTAGATAATGGTGCAGTAGTGATGGGGAATGATCAACCTTGTCATGTATTGGGGATAGGTACTATTCGATTGAAGATGTTTGATGGAAAGATAAGAGAGTTGAGGAATGTAAGATATGTTCCTGATTTGAAGAAGAACCTTATTTCACTTGGTACTTTAGAAGCCAAAGGTTACAAGGTAGTAGCTCAGAATGGTGTTCTAAAGGTTATGGTTGGTGCAATGGTATTACTAAAGGGTACTCGACGAAGTAACCTGTACTTCTTGCAGGGTAGTACAGTTACATGTGATGTGGCCATGTCAGAGGCTACAACGAAGTTTGCTAGAGAGACTACCAAATTGTGGCATATGCGGTTGACGCATAAGTGTGAAAAATCTTTGCAGACAATGACGGAGCAAAGGTTTTTTATGGGTGCTATCGCCTGCAAGTTAGAGTTCGGTGAGCATTGTGATCTGGGCAAGCAGACAAGAACAAAGTTTGGCACAACTATCCATTGTATGAGTGGAGTTCTTGATTATGTTCACATGAATGTCTGGAGACCTACCAAGTACACAGCTTGGGGAGGTAAGTCTTATTTTGTGTCTTTAGTTGATGGATTTTCTAGGCGTGCGTGGGTGTACACCATGAAACATAAGGATGAAGTCCTAGAAATATTGAAGTGGAAGAAGCTAGTTGAGGCCCGAATTGACAGAAAGATCATGGTATTGTGCTTAGATAATAGCATAGAATACAAAGATGATCCGGTCTTGCAAGTATGTCAGACTGAGGGTATTGAGCGTCACTTCACTGTGAGAAAGACACTGCAACAAAATAGGGTGGCAGAACACATGTTGTCTATGGCTGGATTAGGCAAAGTGTTTCGGGTTGAGACATGTCATCTTATTAACAGGTTGCATTTGATTGTGATAAGTGGTAAAACTCTTATGGAGGTTTCTATGTTGAAGCCTGAGAGTTCTCAACAGGTGGAGAACAAGACCAAAGAGGTTTTGCAGTGGGTGGAGATTTGCATATCTCCATATGTTCCAGTGGGTTTTGTATCTAATGTGGAAACTCTTGTAAGGGTTTTGGGTGTTTCAAATTCTGATGACATGACAGATGATGAGATGATTGGAGATGCAGAACATGGTGATCCTATTGATGAGGGTCCAATTGCAACTAGATTACCTAAGAAGGAAGAAGAATCTCCAGGTAAAGATGTGCGCTTGAAGGTAAACGTTTGCATCCTTATGGCCTTGGTAGTGCGATCTGATTGTGTATTAGCTCTGTTTGATGTGAAAACGGTTGTTTTACATGGTGAGCTAGATGAGGAGATTTATTTGTCTCAGCCTAGTGGTTTTGGAGTTGCAGAGTATGATGAGTTGGTGTGTTTCAAACCATATATTTCACGAGCAGTGGGCATTGTAGGTAGATACATGCATGATCCTGATGTGAGACATTGGGAAGCTGTGAAATGGATGTTCCACTACATTCAAGGTAGTGTGGAGGTTGGTTTGTTATTTCAACATGGAAGGACTTTGAGTCTGCGGTGTGGTGGTTATGTGGATGTTGAGTATGATTGTCACTTTGATAGACATTGGTCTACTCTTGGATATGTGTTTACATTGGCAGTGAGATCTATCAGCAGGTTGTCTACATTACATTCTATGGTTGCTTTGTCTCCGACAGAAGTTTGGAATATTGCCGTGACTAAAGTGGAGTATGGGACTAAGTTCTATTGCTTAGATTTGGTCCATATCCTTCCTTTGTGTTGATAGTATATCATGGAGTGAACTACGACGGCTTGATCCCTTAGAAGAAGGGTACGTAGGCAACTATGAAGTGGTGCAGCCGAGGTGGTCCTTCGGGACATGTGTGGGAGTTTGTGATTTGTGTTTTTCGGCTTAGATTTATTGAATCTTCGCCGAGGTGGAGAATTGTTGGGTTTTATATTCAAATCAGGAGGAAGGGAAGTTTTTCACTCAGGGACGTACGAACGTGAATAGGGCGTTCGAACGTCCAATGTGACAGACAACAATTTCGGGACAGAACGTACGAACGTGATTAGGGCGTTCGAACGTCCTGTACGCCAGATCTTTGTTACGTGTTGTACACGTACGTACGTGATTTCGACGTACGTACGTCCGCCTCCAGTTTTGTGCAAATGGGCCTGTTTTGAGCCCAATTCGTGGCTATTGTAAGGCTATACTATAAAGCCAAATAGAATTTGACAAAACCTTAACTTTTCTAAGAGAGAGATTGTGAGAAGCCATTAGAGAGTTTGAGAGAACTTTTGTGAGGAAGAAGACTTCGGTTTCTTCGTGAGGGCTTGTACAATTGTCTTGTGAAGAAAAGCATCATCCTTTCTCCCCGTGGACGTAGGCATATTGCCGAACCACGTATATCTTGTGTCTTGTGTGTGGTTGCTTGTTTACTTTTGTCGTTTTCGTTTTACTTTCATATATTAGTTCAATCATCATATTTTGTGCATTAATCCGCTGCGCACAACACATTATCTGACATTGGTATGGTCAATATAAGCATCTCGATCTTGAGATTTTACGCCCCTGAAATCCGATCCTAGCTGGCCAAGCCAAAATCGAGCAACAGAGTCGTAATGATCACCATATGTCCTTCATGGACGGTAGGGCCACACTACTGTCACGTGACATCACACCTCTAGACCACAGAAAAACATAATAAAATAAACAACAAATACTAAACTAACAACGGAAGACTAAACAGAATACAAACTATATAAATATAAATATAAATCAGAGTCATGCCCGAAGGTTACAACTCATCAAACTCCAACTAGACATATGAGCAACTCAAGACAACCTTCACCAACCTTCAGGGGCGTTACACTCAATGACTCAATTATTTGAGTACAGTATATTACCACGGCTCCTAGACAAAAAAATTTGCTTCCTCCTAATCCTCCTCCAATGTTTCTTCTTCTTTGTTACCTCTTACGAACCAATCAGCTAATCCACCGAAAAACATTAGACCTAGGGGTTTGTGAGAATTAAGGGATTGTAAATTCCCGTACGTTCTTCTACGACCTAGGGCCCTAGGGGTTTGTGAGAGAACACTATAGAAAAAACTGAAGCACCAACAAGTTAACAAAATGAAAATGGAAAATATACATATGCCCCCAAAACCATCAAAATCATAACTAATGTACTATCAACTTGCTTCCTCATCTTCCAATGCTTCTTCATCTTTGGTACCGCTTGGGAACCAATAAGCTAATAATCCACCAAAAAGCATACGACCACCAAAATTCTTCAGTCTTACATGGTGATTCATATTACATATCATAACATCTCCAAAATGGAAATCATCTGATGAAGGTGGTGGAGCATAATAATTTGATCTACGTGATGGAACATAATGGGGTGACAGTGGTGGAACTTCGACATAATCTGATGACAGTGGTGGTGGAACATAAATATCATACCTATAATTACCTTTAGTGCTTTTATAAAAATTGCAGACACTGTTGAAAACAGCACAAAGAGACCCCCAACCAATTGCCAACCTGGACGCAACAAGAAACCCTTGTCGAGGAGTCTTAAGTAATACAATTGTAGCAGGTAAACTGATCAAATAATGAGAAAAATTATAATCCTTGCCATGAAAATGATCCATTGTATACTCTAGAGCAATCCATGTAGAGAAAAAAAACGTGCATTTGCCACCAAGACGAGGTATGTTTATAAGAGTTGCTTTTGGACAACCCTTAAAACCTTTAAAACCATTTTTGGGTAAATTGTAAATAGCTTTGATAGGATGAGAGAACAAACCACATACCATTCCATAAAAAAAACCACTGCCTACTGTCAGAATGAATCGATCTGGAAATGATGGTATGTCTTCACTGAAACTCGCTACTGTATCAGATATACCATCAATGGCTTCAATACGACTCATGATCAATCTGGGGGTTTTGTTTAAGTTGAAAAGGATTCAGAATTTCAAATCTTTCTTTGTTTAAACCAACTGGAACTTGGGGATTACTCTTAATTTAGAGATTGACAATAGCAAAAACAGAATTATTATGCATTATTTATTACCAGATCAGATAATAATCACAAATTTTAGAGGATTTTTATAAGGATATTCATATGGAACCTTTCTATTTTTATTTTAGTATTTCTTTAATTAAAGGAGATATTATTGGTGTAATAATTTTTCATTAACACACTAAATGTGGAGTGATGGACCCTTTAATCTTGAAATCTCATGTTTGTTTCAAACTTAATTTCTCTGTTTTGAGTTTGTTTCAAACTTGATTTCTGTAACAGCTACTAAATGGAGTACCACCCAATTGTGAGCATCAACATATTAAATTAAATTTGTAGTAAAAAATTTGAATTTTTAGGTACAAAACAAACATGAAAAATGTCGATCAGGAGGAGAGCAACCTATTCTTGTACAAAAACAACTGTTGAAGCTTTGAAGAAAAAGTGTTACAGGCCATGGTACATTTCTTCAAAGGCAAAAGAAGGCTGAATCTCCTGCCTAATCAATACATCATTACCAACTTGAACCAGCAGATGAATGGGGAGAATTTTGGTGGTCGTATATTATTGTTAGGTGGATTAGAAAATTGGTGGTGATGATGGTGGTAGAAACAATTTAACCATATGTTGATATTGATACACCAGGCGGCCATAGTACAAAATATCGGTATCGACTAATATATCAATTTGTTATACAAAATATATATAAAATCAAATTTGAAAGTATATTATCATAGTATTTACCTAAAAAACATCATATCTACTAAAAATGGAATAAACAAATTATTTTAAAAAAAAAAAAAAATTGAAAAAAAATAATATTTTCAGAAAATATCAGTAAATATCGAAAATATCGGCCAATATTTTACAGAAACTTTAAGGTGTAAATATCGGGAATATAGTATATCGTTTTCTTAGAAAACCGATAAATATCGCGATATATGCACCAGCCACCAGGCACACTGTGGAACTTGTATGTTTAAAAGGAGTTGGAATGTTGGGCTGGTTTTGTTAACTTAATTATATGAAGTTATAAACTACGTACTATCTTACCATCTTCTGTCCTTGGTAAAGAGCGTATCCCTCTACCTTCTCTCTGCGAAACTAGATAAATTGGTTTGGAGTCTTTACACTGTTAAGTCGCTTTACGATCATCACTTAGAAACTAGCCAAAACCCACATAGATCAGATGGTTTCAACTGGAAGATTCTTTGGAATTTATAGTCTCCAAAATAAAAATCACCACATTTTTGTGACAATTTATACTTCATTATGTGCTTTTGTTGTTTGATCAGATGTCTACAAATACTGGGCTGGATCAAACGTCTAGTTTGCCGCTATCTGTGGCACTGCAATGTATATAATGGATATCGAGCCATATAGGTTCTCCATTCGTTTTACTAGCAGTAGGTGACGTCTACTCCCATCTACTACGGAGGTGCCATATATTTATAAGAAAATAACTGTATTGTTTGGAATGAAGTTTGGCCTAATGGCTAATTTGTCATGTCACTGCACTTGCTTCATGGTGTCAAATAATTATGCTTCTATTGTAGGTCTGTAGCAATATTCATCTTCTAATCCATAAGGTAAAATTGGCCTATATATATGGCTTTTACATTTTTGTTTTAGTACTCGACACAGAATAAGACATAACCCGCGCATTTCCTGAATTATAAAATTCATATTAAGAGAGCAAAGAGGAAAAACATATACTGTATTAAGAACTTTCGATTTGTTAAGTTAGCATATGCCTTATTTTGTTCACTGACATCCTATTTACAATTCTGAACTAATCAGTTCACACAATCAATACATAAGTCGCCACTCAATAATCTATTTTGCGGCATCTTTGGGTGCTTCTGTTGCACTCGCACCACTTCCACCATTCTTCTCAGCTTCCTTGATCATATTCAAAATCTCTTCTTTCTTTATTGCCAAGTCCTGCATCTTAGCATTAAGTTTTTCCAACTTAAGCTTTAATTTCGCTGGATCGTTCTTATCTTCAGGATTTTTCTTCTTTTTCTCCTTCTTCTCACCACCTTCTTTATCCTCTTCACCCTCACCATTCCTGTCCTTCTTCTTCTTCTTGTCCTTAGATTTCTCTTCACTCTTTGCGTGCTTTTCCTCTTTCTTCTCCACTTCAGTTGAAGCTTCATTTTTCTCTTTAGCTGTTTCTCCCATTGGCCTAAAATGAACTAAAGTTGTATGTAATCCCCTGCTTTGATTTTTCCTGCAATAAAATGTAGCAAATTTTAAAATGTATTGATAAGATCTGAGCATTTATTTATGAAGTACACACCGTTAAATCCAGTTACAAAACTCTTAATACTCCTTCTATTTGTACATTTGCTTGAAAATTTCCAATGCTATAGTTTGTGATCTACAAATCAGTTTTATTACCAAAGTTCTGCACATAACCCATGGCCTATCCAAGGCACACTATCATGCCTGCAATCTGCACATGGGATGCAGGAAGTTTGTACTAAGTGGTATGCTGAACGCACACAACGTGTATCATAGGTACGCCAACATGTATAAAAGTTTGTTTGCACATAATGCATTCGACGAAGAGTCTTGTAGACACGATAAACTGCTGGTGTGTGTACATGTTGCATGATGACAGTCTTGCTTGGTGTGTGCCTGGAATGAAAGTGGAATGATTGATATAAACTATATTCTAAATTATGCATTAACATTAAACAAAACTTGTTTGGAATAAATTTTTTTACATGACCTCAAGTTGTTATTGTATTTTCGGACTTGAAATTCAAAGCATATATAAAGAAAGATTATCAAACACTACAATAATTTATAACTATATGAAAATCAAATCTACAGGGAAAAAAACAACGTAATTATATTGCGAAAAGAAAAAATAATTACAGAGAAAAAGAAACCTGATTCTCAAAAACAGTTTACTGGCTCTTGATAAGAAAGGTACTTGGACCTGTAGATTTCTAATATGTAAGAGAATATATATATATATATATGAAGTCTTGAAAAAATTGCAAGCTATTGAAGTAATGGTGAAGAGACTAACCTGTTAACGAGAAATAAGATATGCCCATGCTACAATTCTACCTTATTAAGAACCTAAAGACCAGGGAATGACATTACCTGACCTGATGTCCTGATCTAACAATCCAAATACTAAGCACCTTTTTTAATGCTAAGCCACAAAACTCTTTTTTTTTTTTTTACCAAAATTTGGTTTAGATGATTTTTACTTTAAATCAAGAAACAAGAGTTCATAAAATATCATAAATAATTAAAAAAAAATAATCAAACTGTTGAATTTTTTTCGTAGACATCACTGGTCTATAATGAGGGATTGAGGGTTGAGCTCGACATTTCGACAAGCTTGTCAACTTTATAGATCATATGGTATCATGGTTTTTGCTACAGTTAAACCTCGATAAATGAATGTTCGATAAGTGAATAATCTCGCTTAAGTAATAATTTTCTCCAGTCCCAATTCAAGTTTTTGTACTAAATTAGTGTTCAATAAATGAATAACCTCGCTTAGATAATATATCTTTTCGGTCCCAAGGGTATTCATTTATCGAGGTTTTACTTATATATTGCAGAATAGAGTTGGCTATGAAAGTTGCCCTGAAAATAAATTTGGTCAGACTAGAGTCTTGGCCCAAGTCAAATGTGAAAACCAGATTTTGATAAGTGGACCATAATGGGCCGGGCCTTTGTCCAGTCCATTTATTGGGATAGGTAGGTAGCTATCAAGTTAACTACACTATAGGATACATAATGTTACACGTATGGTGACAAGAAACCAGCTCTCTCTCCCCAAGAAAATGGTGTATTCTCGACTTTTCTCGAAACTTCACATTACTGGTCCAAATAAACCGGGTTTTTTAATTTTGTGAACCGGAAGATTTTGAACCATTTGATTATCCAGCACGAAAACCAATGTGTTTGTCTTGCCAAATAAGTAATATCGCCGCCCCCGAAATGTTATTAATCAACGACTTCTGTTCATTCAAATTTTATCCAACGGTTAAGATTATTTTCTAAATCTAATCCTTTTCATTTAGGGTTTTTTCTTATAAAACACTCACAAACACTCACTCCATTCTCTCTCATCTCATTTTCTCTCTCTTCGTTCTTCTTCTTCTTCTTCGATTCGCTTTCTTTGATTAACGAAGAACAATGTCGAAAGGTCCAGGTCTTTATATTGATATCGGCAAGAAAGCCAAAGGTGAGAGAAACAGAGATTCTCTTAGCTTCTCTTCTTCTTCTTCTTAATCTTCTTGTTCATTTCTTTTCTGTTTGGAGTTTAGATTATCGATTTCAATAGATTGATTGTTTGTTTTTGTTTTTCAATTTGTAGATCTTCTTTACAAGGATTACCAAAGTGATCACAAGTTTACTCTAACTACTTACAGCGATACTGGAGTTGTAAGTTTTCTCTACTTATTTGTCTAGATTTAGCTTAGTTTGTTGTTTGATAAGCATTTCGTTGAACATTTCATGATTATTTAATCGATTTGTTGTTGATTCATGTTCGGTTTGTGTTTGATGAAATGTTTCTTCTGTTTCTAGGTTATTTATGTTACTTTTACTCTTTTTTAGAGTTTGTAACCATGTTTGTTTAGCTTAGTTCGTTGCATTTTGTAGAACATTACATCTATTCGATTTATTGTTAGATTCTTGTCCGACATGTGTTTGATGAAATGTTTGTTCTGTTTCTAGGTCATTTATGTTCATTTTACTGTTGTTTTAGAGTTTATAAGCAGTTTGATTTATTTTATCATTGTGACTAGCAATTGATTAGCTTCTTTGGTCTTTGATTGAAACTTAGTGGTAATAGGGTACATATTTGTCCTTGTAAGTGTTAGATAAATGGTGTGATGGATCGATGTGATGTGCTATGAAGTTTACCATCTACAGTTAGTTTTGTGTTGATTGTAATCTATAACTAGATAGTTTTTTATCAAATCATTGCCATGAGAAATCGTTCAGTGTTTCAGTGTGAAGTTAATGTGTCTATTGTAAAGCATGTTTTGATATGTTCAAGGACAAAGCGTTTTTGATATCTGTAGGAAAATCACACTGAGTCTTTAGAACAAACCTCCTTAGTAATTCACATTGTTTAGTGTTTGTAAGATTATTTTGGCAGGTCATTATATTCTTGTTATTTGCTTTTTTTCTTCCTCTGACATTTCTGGTGAATCCTGCAGGCTATCACTTCATCTGCTACCAAGAAAGGTGATCTTTTTTTGGCTGATGTCAACACCCAGTTGAAACGCGGGAATATCACTACTGATGTTAAGGTCGACACGAACTCCAGGGTAAGTTGGACTAAGTTTACTTCAGAAATTTTCTGTATGGAGTCCAATAAGATTACAATTGGTAATTGATGTTGTAGTATTCAGATTGGAAATTCTGGCTGATTTTTTTCCATTTTTTACCAGCTTTACGTGACCGCTAAAATTGATGAACCTGCACCTGGGCTTAAGGCTATTTTCAGCATTGTTGCGCCTGATCAAAAGTCCGGGAAGGTGAGTTTATATGTTTTTAGACAGATGTATTTGCCATACTTGTTTGTTTTAGGCTCTATTCATGTACTACTGTTCGTTGGCATGCTTGGTAAGCTTACTCTTGATTTTGGAGATATACACAACAAGCTATTGTATCGATAAAGGAGTAGTGTAGCTAGAGATTAGGCTATTGGTTGCAATTTAACCTTTTTTGTTTGAAATGCAACTGTTGTGTTTCTGTGGATTCATCTGTTTTCGTCGAGTTATCTGAGAAACCAACTTTTGCAGAAACGAAATTATGTTTTCTTATAAACATATTCTCTATATGCATACGTAAACTTAATTCTGGTGATACGCACGGCCAAAATATTAATGGATTTGATTGTAAGCATGTTTGGTCAGGGATAAGAGTATTAGGACATTTGTGTTGTTGAGAATGTGCTATGCTTTTGTTTTGCAAGCATAATCGTGAATGACATGAAATGGACTTTTGATCTGTTCATGCCCTTGATAATCCTGAATACTCGAAACCGATGCTTAGTATAAGTAATTTTTAACCCTGATATTCTTTTCTTTAAATTACAATAACAAATCATGCTATTTGATATGCCTATTGAGTTGTTAAAAGTGGCATTTTAATGATGTCCATGCTTGGGATTTTCTTGAAGTCACAGGTTATTGCTTAGTTTTTTATTGGGTTAAACTTGATGATAAATTTTAAAACTATTTAAATTCAAATGCAACAAAAACATACTTCAAAATTTGAATTGTTTATATGCTCACAAAGTTTAAAATTTGGTATTTTTCTGTATGGTCACAATATTTAGAAATGGGGATGCTCAGCTATCCTCATAACATCAATGGCTGTTTTTTGTCAACGTCGAATATTTTCATGACGTTTTCATTTCTGGTGGTGTTGTCACAGGTGGAGCTTCAGTACCTCCATGAGTATGCAGGAATCAGCACTAGCATGGGATTGACAGCAAATCCGATTGTCAACTTCTCAGGTGTAATTGGAACTAATACTCTTGCCCTTGGAACTGATGTATCCTTTGACACTGCTACTCGAAACCTCACCAAGTGCAATGCTGGTTTGAGCTATTCAAACAGCGACTTGATTGCGTCACTGAATGTGTGAGTAGTGTTTGATTAAGGTTCTATAGTAAAATTTCAAATTCAATTTTTTTAATGTTATGAACAGAGTCCTTATATATCTGTATATGCTGACTTTCAGGAATGATAAGGGCGATACTGTGAATGCTTCCTTCTTCCAGGTACTGAAGCACCTGACCAACTCTGCAGTTGGTGCAGAGATTTCTCACAACATATCAACTAAGGAGAACACCCTCACCATTGGTACCCAGCACCAATTGGATACTTTGACAGTGGTTAAAGGTCGTGTAAACAATTACGGCAAGGTCAGTGGCGTGTTGCAGCATGAATGGAGGCCAAAATCTCTTTTCACCCTTTCTGGAGAAGTTGACACCAGAGCTATTGAGAAGAGCGCGAAGGTTGGAATGTCAATAGGCCTCAAGCCATAGATTTTTCAAGGAGGTGATTGGGGATGGATATCTAGTGGGAGAAGGTAGCAGAAATAAGTTTTAGGTTTTTCGACCACTTTATTTTGGACTTGAATTTTGTTCCATTCTGTGGTTTTGATGGGTTGTAGGAATAATCTTAGCTGGGGATTGCTTATCATCTTGATTTTCGTTTTGCATTTCCCTATTAAACTTTGTGGAGGATAGAATATTTTGCTTTTTGATGAGCTCTCATGTTGAATCAGTTTTCATTTGTATCCTTGGTAACCGTGCCTAGAACAAATTTTTTGCCCTGTTGTGTACATTTCTTCTTTATATCTTGTGGAGTTGGCAGATGAAACAAGTTAACCTTCATGGTACTGGTTTTTCCTACCATTGCTTCTGAAAGTATTTTGTAGCTAGTTCAGACTTCAGAGTGAGATTCTTGTCTTGATAAGGTATAAGAATCTCCTTGAATTGTTTTTTGTGTTCATTGGTGTTAGTAACTGAAGGACATTTGTTCTGAAAGAGGTCCCTAATGCTGGTTATAACTCTGTTGGATTCACTACCTTTGAGTTGACCACTATCCAGTGTAGAAACTAGAAAGCTATCCATTGATCCAACTTTTGTTGTTTCATAAGAATATGTTGAGGTCCCTAATGCTGGTTATAACTCTGTTGGATTCACTACCTTTGAGTTGACCACTATCCAGTGTAGAAACTAGAAAGCTATCCATTGATCCAACTTTTGTTGTTTCATAAGAATATGTTATTGATTCTAAAGCTTCTAGTTTTCTTGGATGAGGGCAGTCTTTTAACCATAATGAAATGGATGTGTTCATTTTCACCCTTCAATGCTGTTTCTGTTTTTTGTTAAATTGACCACTGCTCAGAAGTCTAATTTCCTTTAAAAGAGCATGTATGGTCGATATTTGCCCACAATCAAAATTAAGACTAGAAAATGCCAAATCCACTTACCGTTAAAATAACAAGTAACTATTCTAATTTTACTATTAGAAAACTGAAATGTTGAAAATCCCAAACATGTTGTAATGTACCTCGAGTTTAATTTGATGGGAGGACATTGGAGGAAGTACCTCCACTTTAACGGGAGGACATGAAGGACGTTTCTTTTGCATTCCGGAAAGCACCTCCACTTTAACAGGAAGACATGAAGGCAGTTCTTTTTCCCTACTGAATAGTTTCATTAGAGTTCTACTTTATGAGCCCACAGATGACATTCCCATGACATGGGACTGCAGCACTAAAAAACAGAAGCTACAGAGAAGAAGTAGACAGGGAAAGCATCATTCCTTTTGTACGAGGGAGGTTCTCAACAAAATCACGGTGATTTAGTTAAGATGGTGTGCCAAAATGAGCACCTCTACACTTTTGATAGATTTCATGTTGGTCTACACAAAATTTAACGAAACAACCAATCAATAAGTCTGATTTTTTTCTTTATATCCATACTCCATAGTATGTCCAGATACCTACAGCAACCAAAGTTTGTAAAAGCATACGGATATCAACAACTGAACCTAGATACAATGAGAAGCACTAAACATATACTCTGAAACAAACACACACGGGAACACTTGTGTCTGACACTAGAAACTTCTTAAAGGGTAATTCACTGTGTAGAGGATGATGCCTGAAGTAATCCATCTCTGATCTGGGTGGCAACATCACGAACAGCACCAGGTCCATGAGGGATGAATACAGCAGAAGACTTAGAGGCAGCACCAATCTCCTTCATTGTGTCAAAGTATTGCGTAACAAGCACCATGTCCATGACGTCTTTTGCGGTGGTCCCTGGCACATTCACTGAGAAACCAAGGACACTGTCTCTTAGGCCATCAACGATTGCTTGACGTTGGCGAGCAACACCTAAGCCAGACAGATACTTGGACTCAGCTTCCCCCTCAGCTCGCTTAATTTGTAAAATTTTCTCTGCCTCTGCCTTCTCGTTGGCTGCCACTCTCATTCTAGCAGCTGACAAAAACGAGATGAATAAGAATGTGGAAATATGCATGCAACTACATTAATATTTAATGTTGACATGTCAAATATTTCATCTGAATATGCATATGTAACTACATTCATAATAATGTTGACACGTCAAATATCCTCTATGATTGACACCTTTTATTTAATTGCAGCATCCACATAATCGCAGTACAGTTCATGTTCTAGCAACATTATCAGCACTCCCAAAGAACAGCAAAAAAAAAAGCATAAACCCCTTACAATATGGAGAAAATGTCAATACGAACAACAATGATGCTTTCCCAGTGCAAGTAAAGTTGCGTAAGTTCACAAAGTAACCAACTGGCCCATCTTGTTGACCCGAATGGTCTGTACATCAAATGATGGTATATCCATATGACATAATAAGATATGAACACTGAATAACATATAACACGCAATCATGCACCATGAGAAGACTCTAAATGAATAGGGTATGGTTTCAAGGTTGCTTCACATACAAGGAATACATAAGCAAGAATAGAATGAAACTTATTGCTTGAAATATACTGAAATTAAGGATTTTACCAGCATTAATTTCATTCATTGCTCGCTTCACGCGCTCATCTGGCTCAATATCAACAATGAGGGTCTGTACAATCTCATATCCATAGGCAGACATAGCCTGTGGGATAGCATTATGTAAGCAACAAATACAATGATGTGCACAAGTGGTGTCTGTTCTCTACAGATGTATTAATGGTCACTCGAGCATTTACTTACCTTTTCAAGTTCTTCTTCCACAGCTTTTGCAATTTCATTTTTCTGCTCAAAAGTGTCATCAAGATTAAGCTTTGGAACACTTGCTCTAATCACTGAAATATCGAAAAGAGAAAATTCAGAACAACTTAACAGATCAAAATAGGCAGATCCTGTAAAATATATCCCAACTCATATCTTACCGTCAAACACATAAGCTTGAATTTGATTCCTTGTATTGCTCAGCTTATAAAATGCATCACTTGCTTTATCGGCCAAGGCACGATATTGTATAGATGCAACGACATTAACAAACACGTTGTCCTGCAGAAAATAAAACAAGAAAAATATCAACGAGCTACGAGTTACAACTAAAACATAGAATGTGGATCATGCGGATACATTAGAACCTTCAGTTCAATTAGTATCATCATTTACTATTCCTCCCTTACCAAATATACCTTTTTCCCAAGGATAGAATCATAAGACTGTAAGATCTCCATCATAGGAAATGAAGAAGTGCATATGAGTTTCAAACTCCTATATTTTAATAAAGATTGTACTTCTCAAAATTGAACTCAAGAGCCAACCAGCATGAGCAAGGTGTTCCAAATAAAAATATGCAGAATCAAGCCACTTAACATATAAAAGCGAAGCACTTTTCATGCTTACAAAAAATGAATTCAAAGTTTTAAAGAGATGAGAATTTATAAATGTGAGTAACATGAGTGGTAAAATGGGCCAACCTTTGTCTTCGTCTCACACTTCACATCAAGCTGTTGCAAACGAAGTGACAAATGACCAGCAACTCGAGAACCACAATACCAAGGAAGGCAGTGGCATCCTGGTTCCATTACCTCTTGAAATTTTCCAAATCTCTCCTTGACAGCTACTGTGGATTGGTCCACTTGAACACAACAACTGAAGTTACCCATGCCTTCTTGTCTGCAGCAAATTTCCATGTTAGCAATTCATAGGACAGAATGCAGCTTACAAGGTGCTCAAGTTTTATCAAAATTACTAGCTGGTATAATTCATGATCATATCCTTTTTCTGATAGATACTCCACCAATAGTGATACATCAAATTATACCCTACTTAGAAACAAGAAGTTTTGAATCCCAATAAACTTCAGATGCTGAGAAGTGAGCACCATTATGTTCTAGTATTTATCAGGAAGTCAACAGATTATTAGGAAGTCGACAAACTCTATCTCACGCAATTCACAAAAAAGATATAGCACTAGGCAAAATGAAACAGAAAGAAGCATGTAAATTGGTATCTACTGCAGTGCCAGCCTCTTCATTATCTCTCGAGAAAATGGTGATGAGGTTCTGCCATAAAAATTGTTTACCAACTAAAGAATACCATTCAATCAATCAGTTCGATTCGGCCTAATACACAATTTCTACTCCAAAATTCTCATGGAAAAGTGATCTATAACAAATTCATAGATTCAAACCTTGTTATGAAATCACCAGGCTACACACTGAGGTATCTATTAGATATTGAGGGGAACAATAAACAAATCGGTTAACCAACTGTCATGGTCATCGATAGAAAGTTAGAAACAAACAATATATAAATTTCAATATAGCAACTCAACTAAGACAACATACTTACACTATATCTCATCCAACGTAAGCAATACATTGGAGTTAAATTATACAAGCGAAGAACAGGGAACGGATGAAGTCCCCTTAGATAAATGGTATACTCCAAAGGAGTTTCCTTGTAAACTTTGGTATCTAACAAGGTGACCAAAGTTAGGAGATAAACAGAAGGGGAATCACAACCACAAATTCCATAATAGTCCATTAGACTCACTGATTATTCAATATATTTATGATTACTATTCTAATCCTAACAATCTTCAAAAGTCACATGTAATGATGAAAACTATTTTATTAAGGTCTTCTTATCGTCATCTTTTTCAACCCATCATTTTATAGGAGTTTAAACAATGCTTCTTTACTCAAAAATAATTATAAAATCTGGTCTACGAAATTGATACAAGGTAGAGAATTGATTAAGAAATTTCATATGTAACTTTCGAAGCCAATAAACTCATATTCCTCAGAAATTATATCAAGGGTTCTTCAAGCAAACAGTAGACTATCAAAATGCATATTACAAAACCCCAACCCCCTCTTCCTCACACACCCATACACAAACACATGTTTAAGAACATAAACAATAGTATATGCAAAGGGGTTTCAATTCAAAATAGCACACAATAAACAAGAATAAACACATCCCCAAACACACAAACAAAGAGATAAACACATCCATGTCTTCTTTTGAGAAAAACAAGATAAAAAAAATGGGGTTCTTCTGATTTGCAATATTCACAGAACAAATCAGTGAAAATTAAACAGCTTCTAGTACTTATTTCATAAGTCTAATGACTACCCATTACCTAGATTCAAAAAGGGTATCTAGACATCTGTACAGATTAACTAAGATTTGTGAAAAAAAAAAAAAAAAAAAAAGTTTACCTTGAAATCCTTCTTCCTTTGAACACAAGTTTTCTTAGCAGTTTGGAGTTTGGTGTGTTTCTCTCAAGCTCTACTACTGGATTATATAATGTATGAGTTGCGTCTTTCTACGAAACTCTGCTCCTGACTCCTGACTCCTGTACCGGCGAATGATGATACTATTTTCTCAATCATCAATTGCTAGTCTTCAGTCAGTGTGTGGTACCATTACTAAAAGCTCTGAATTGATCTGGACCGTTTGATTGAAGTTTACTAAAAAGAGCTGATCAAGTACTATAGTTTCATATCAGGTAGACTTTGTGGTGAGATGAGATAAAAGAGCAGAATTATTTGGCTCCACTTACACGTCTCTGGACTCACCAATTTGTACTTGTGAATTCACAAAACTCCAACCAACCAAAGTGTTTTTTTGATTTTGGCATGAGTTCTGTAATGGCCAAATACACTTATAAAGGTGGTATCATTATTGTGACTTGGGAATGTGACATAACATATTGGCTAGTTTCAAAGCTTATTTATTGTGATTATTATTAGTATACAAGATAGGATAAAACCATGGAAAATCACCATTGGTCTAAAGTTGGTTTTTCTTTATTTAGTGAAACTGAGCTGATAATAAGAATATTAGAAACTAATTTGATCAAGCTTATTTTTCAGTTATTATATCCAACTCCAATTGTTACAAAAAGTGTGAACATTCATCATCTACATTGCCTTGCCAATAATCAGGCCAAATTCATTATGTTTTGGGTACTACACCTCACCTCACTTCAAGTTCATAGCCTCTCAACAACTGTTTAGTTCCCTTCTGACCACTTCTTAACAGGTTTTACTGTGGGAAGATTTTGGCGAGGGCCGGAACACCTAATGTAAAATGCTCCAACAATTTCCAAGCACAAATTATGGAGAAGCCTGTAAAATCTAAAATACAATGACATGATCAGAATAGTCTCAAATTTCTTTACTGTAGACACCATCAAAATTGGTGAACACATACAATTTTGAGACAATGTACTCATAAACAAAAAGTATTTATCGATTAATATCCAAAATAATGTTTTTATAAGTATTCACCATATGTTCAAATCAATATAATCCAAATTGGCTTTACTGAAAAATATAATCCAAACCGTGTTTATATCAACACAAACAAACTTGCCAAGAGCAAACAAAATGAACATCTACTAGCTCTATGGCAATGTGAACTGAAAACTACGAAAGATCGCACTAAAGCAAAACATATATGAAACTTGCTACAATTTTGCAGACTGTACTAGTTCAGATGGCAGTTCACTGGGTCGAGGATCCCTGAAGTAGTCCATCTCTGATCTGGGCAGCAACATCACGAACAGCACCAGGTCCATGAGGGATGAACACAGCTGAGGATTTGGAAGAAGCACCAATTTCCTTCATTGTATCAAAGTATTGTGTAACAAGAACCATATCCATCACATCCTTTGCTGTGGTCCCTGGCACATTCACTGAGAACCCAAGCACACTGTCTCTTAGACCATCAACAATAGCTTGGCGTTGGCGGGCAATACCAAGTCCAGACAGATACTTGGCCTCTGCCTCACCCTCAGCTCGCTTAATCTGTAGAATTTTTTCAGCTTCTGCCTTTTCTTTAGCTGCCACCCTCATCCTTGCAGCTGATACACATGAAGACAGTGCATCGATGGTCATACGGGAGTTACATTTCAGGAAGTAAATATATAACTTTTACATGCAAAGATGATAACTATTTCGGTGAAAAATGTAAGCATACTACTAGCCAACAGAAAGGCACGTCTTTTCGCCATACAGGAAGTATCAAAAGTCAAAAACCATAAGGCCTTTCATTCTAAGCATGATACATACATTCATGCATTGAAATATGCAAACCTATTGCCATTGAAAAGCTTGACGACACTATTGGATAAGAGGGTACTGTATATTGGATAATAAATCCCTAACGGTACAAAGAAAACTCATATTTGGGAGAAATAAGAGGATAAGATATAGCAGCTTACCAGCATTAATTTCATTCATTGCTCGCTTCACATGTTCATCCGGCTCTATATCCACAATGAGTGTTTGCACAATCTCATACCCGTAGGCAGACATAGCCTGTTGAACAGTTTAGATTTAAGCAACAAAGTCACTTGAAAGAATGTTTGGGGTTATGACATAATCAGTGCTTCTTACCTTCTCAAGTTCCTCTTCAACAGCTTTTGCAATTTCATTTTTCTGCTCAAAAGTGTCATCCAGATTGAGCTTTGGAACACTTGCTCTGATTACTGAAAATTTGATAAAGGCGAGTTGTAAATCATTTATAATAAACAATATTAATCTGAATTTTCTGTTCAAAATTTCAAACATCAAACTTTACCATCAAAGACGTATGCTTGGATTTGGGATCTCGTGTTGGTCAGCTTATAGAATGCATCACTTGCTTTATCAGCTAGGGCCCGATATTGTATAGATGCAACAACATTAACAAAGACATTGTCCTGCAACACAAAAAAAGAAATGATCAACTAGATGTACAGATCAACCTACCCTGTATATCCATCATTTGAACTAACAATCACATGATGCATCAAATTTTAGAGTAAAAAAGTATCATACTGAATGAAGCAATAAGAGAAACAGTTGTTATTCACAACATAAAGACTACAGGTTCCTAAAAATTCCTAAAACTTCTGTCAGACTTACTAAGTTCATTCTCGTAACATAACCATCTTTATACTTACTCTACATCTGATAGTTTTTGTTAGGTGGTGCATTCAAAATTTTATTACATCGAATTATTCTTTTCAGTAGCATGATATATCAAATGGCATATGTTGAGGTAACAATGTAATATAAGACAAACCTTTGTCTTAGTCTCACACTTCACATCTAGCTGCTGTAACCGAAGTGACAGATGGCCAGCAACCTTATAACCAACTGGCCATGGAAGGCAATGGCATCCTGGTTCCATTACTTCATTAAATTTTCCGAACCTCTCAGCGATAGCTACAGTGGATTGGTCCACTTGAACACAGCAGAAAAGATTACCCATGCTTCTTGTCTATAATATGTTGCAACAAAATCAGTGTCAGCAAGGATTTCATAGAACCACTTACTCAATATAGCAATATGCATGCTTAAATAAATTTCCTACAATCTTACTAGCAAGTAAATACCGATAGTCATGGCCATTATGCAACCTTGCTAACATAACAATTAACAAGTATCCTAACATAGATCACCAGAGCAAAAGTTCCACGTAGATTAGATCCATTTTTATTATCCATTCATGATGTATTTGAGGACAATATATTGGTAGGAATCAAGAATTCCTCTTCAAAATTATTTTGCACAATTCAATCAGAGTGACTCCTACAGACAATTCATTATGGCAATTTTCAACCTTAGGGGAAAATTTTGGGAGCAAAATACAAAATGAACAGTGAACCCATACAAAGAAAAGAAACAGATACTATCAGAAAAACAAAGATATATACTGAGCTCTGTGCTTTCGGAGTTTCGGTAACTCCTTCAAGCAATTTAATGTTTTCCATGAATCCAAATAATATAATCAAAAACGAACAAACACTTCAGATGGCCATATATAAAAAAAAACCCAGCCACATTTCAGAATCAATTAAATGATCTATCAACTATAAGATGATCTATCAACTATAAGAATCCAATTCAACTCAGACAGCAAGAGTAACTTACATTAGCTCCTGTCTGAAACGAGCAACAGAAGGGAGTTAAAAATAGGGAATGGGTGAAGCCTTCTTCAACAAGACGAATTTATAGAGATCAAAGTTATCACACAAAACAAAAGAACCAACTTCCTTTAAATTCCCTCAGGAGAACCACTATTTCTAGAAGGATTAAAAACAATCCATACTATCATTGTTTGATTCTTCCAATAGTTAAAGTCAATGGATAATTGCATACCATGTTAGCCAAACAAGTTGTTACTATTAATTAATAATTTAATATTGGCACTACAATTTACAACCCACTGAGGGCAAAGGCCTGTATTACGCTAAAGGGTACTTAGACTAGTATAACTTTGACCACTCTTATCAAAAACTTGCATTTCATATAAGAGTTTCACGTTATGTCATATAAATATTCGCACAATAAGAACTAAGAGAATTTAAATCTCCCAATAAAGTATATATTATATATATATATATATGAGAACCAAACCAGTATAAGGAAAACACTATGACTATGAGATGAAAGTAATGAGTAGGCCCCAATATTGCTGTTATGAAGGAAATTATATGCCATTTTGTTCATTGGTCGAGTTTTCCTTGTCTTGTAGACAATACAGCCTCAGGGCTGCAACACCCCTGGAACAGTTTCTGTTTGGGACTCAATTCCAAGACTCTTAGTCGAGCAAGATAGAAAACCTTGTAGTAAAGCACACTTAGTTTTGTATTTAATATATTATGGAAAAATTAATAAAAGAAGAATAATTGCATAAACCGATCGAAACATTTAAGAAAAAATAAAATTTATAAATCAAAAAAATTCAAAGGAAAATCTTAGCTGTATTTTGTATCTACAAGAGCGGACCTGTCTAAGAAACTCTACACTAGATAACAACGCGTGAATAAATTAAAAACCCAGCTACCTTGTCATTTCCAAAGTCAATAAACTCATATAAACTAATAAACCTCAGAGATTACGTCGAAGGGGTTTTTTCTAATTGAGTATAAACCCAGCTTATCCATCTAAACCAGCATGAAAAATGAAAAATATAAGTTCAAATAAACCTCTAGAATAAAAAAAAATGACAAATAAACAAGAAGAAACATCCAGTGAACATGGGGTATTGTTTTTTTGAAGAAAAACAAACAAGAAGCCACATCTTTGGTGTCTAATAAACAAAACAACAAAAGGGCTTCTCTAATATGGTGATCTACATCAAAGAACAAACAAAAAAACTAAACATTTTAATGGAGTAAACAAGCTATTGTACTAGTAGTTTATCATTCATGATTCTAACAAGTACCCATCTTCCAAAACTGAAAAGGGTATCTAAAAATCTAAACAGATTTAAAAAACATTAAGTAAAAAAATAATTTTCATAGTGATGAAATATACCTCAAAACCCTCTTTCTTCTTCTTTCTTTCTTTTAAAATTAAAAACAATTGGTTTTTTTCTGTCTTTAAGCGAGCTTTATCACTACTCTTTGAAGCATTTTGCCTTTATATATACTTTTCCATACAGTTTGCTGCTTTAGTGAGACGGTTTGTTCATGAAAATGTCATTTATCATATCTGAACCGTCAGATCATTCTTTCAGTTGGTTTTAACGGTATCTATTACATATGAACATCACGGCATGTCACTTTGTCCTGAATCCAAATTTGTGAAAAGACTTTTATACCCCCAGTCAATACCCTTTGAATAATTTTCTTGGCACTTGGTACTGTACATATCTCGAGGTGATTGTAATGTGTATTTGATGATCAGCAAGAACTTGTAGATGCAGGAAGGAGTTGAACTCATTTTCCTTGAAATTTCCAATGAGAATACACAGTATTTCATTGATGGCCAAACTCGTTTATTGGTGGCGTGAAAGTCACGATGTGGTGGACCTTTATATGGATCAGAATGGATATAAGGGACCATCCCTTTGTTATATACCACAAAGGAAATTGCACAGCATGATCAGAGTGAACTTTTGTTGTTTGTTTTGTTCTACTCAATTTGATTCAATATGGACTAGTTTTTTGATATTATATTGGGGTCTACCACCATATAAATGCAGAATGCATACGGTTTGATTTTGTTGTTAAATGTCTCGATCTCCATTTTTTCAAGATAAGGAGTATCTTTTTTGTTTGCAAGTTCATGGAAAGTGTGAATCAATTTCCATTTCAGCCACTTGAGAGTTGGGATGAAAAGGACGTATTGGCTCAATTTGATAGGCACCGCACAACATATATATCTCAGCTGATGCCATCTATATACACCTTCACAGAGAGAATGACAGATTGACAGTATACATATTGTAAGAACAAGTGCACTAGGTGAACAATCACATACCACCTAAGAGACATAAAATGAAATTATGGCATGTCCCTGAGGATTAAGCTAAACTAAAAGGCGGTTAAAGGGGCCTTTGTTATAGTTGCAAGTTTGCAACCACCTTAGTTTTAACTTAATCCCGAAGGAGCAACCTTCTGCTCAATTTTGCAGGTAACCAAGAACAAACACATGAATACTGACAAGTGACAGGGAACAATGGATTGAGGGAAAGAAATAACACAATCCATCATTTTCAGTTGTGAAGTTTTTGGAATCACAAGTTAACATTAGTACAATCAATGGCTTCATTTAAAATGTCAATAAAAGTACCAACCATATCTTGCTTTCACAAAGTATTTAAGACTGGAAACAAAGGCCCCAAAATCAAGGCAGGGTTTAGATGCCCAGCAGGATCAGGTTTCTTTAGCAGGGGGCTTTTTCGCAGCCTCTGCCGCTTCTTTTTCTGCTTCAATCTCCGCAACGATGGCATCGATTTCAGCTTCCTCCAGTTGATGCAGCCCATGCTCTTTTGTCATAACAGCAACCTCTATGTTTTTTCCTCCACTCTCAACAACCTATGGAAGAAAGACACCATTTAACATTTATAAAGTACGGTAAGCTGCTGGACATTTAAAGGCCAAGGATACAAATGTAATGTGTGAAAAGACGACACATGACACATCCAGATACCAACCAACACAAGAAAAACTGCTCATACCAAATCATATCTTCAACCAACTTTGGTGAGCAAGCAGACCTTAAGTATAACGATCCTTATAAGTTATATCACAGTAGTTAACTGAAATATTGGTTCTCCGTACATAAATTTGGTAAGAATAAAACAAAAGCACAGTTACGGTCTTGCAGATCATTATACATTAGTAAACTTCATATTTTATATGACGATGAACTTCTTTTATTTAAAAATGACAATACTAAAAGCTTTATTATTGTGGGGTAAAGTGATCTTCTTTTAATTTATGACTAAATATCCATGTCCCCTAATAGATAAATAGATAAATAGATAAAGATAATTGCTTCCTGAACCATTGATGTTCCATCAACAGTCCAGGTGCTTTCAGCATTTCATCCGGCATGACCTTGACACCCTACATCTTAATTTTAGCAGCACGCCCACTAAAGTAATGCGCCTATACAAACCCGACTTTGTGACACAATAAACTTGTGCTTCACTTCACTCCAGTTCCCATTAAATTTTCCATTCCTATGAGCACTAATCAACATCCAAGCAACTCTCTTACTCTTGTGCTAGTTTAATATCCCACCAATGTTACATTAGTAGCGCAAGAGATCATATTTCTTCACAAAAGTGTCACCACTGCAAACAGGTCAAATTACCAGAACCGACTGTACAAATAATGTCATTTCTTAGACATCTTCCTAAATATATTGAAATAATTTCTGGATCCGTTGAACAATGTTTAACTAACTGCCTACAAAGGCTTATCTCAAATTATACCTATAATCTATGTAATGTGCGGACCAAATACATCGATAGATTGGCAAAATATTGTGATATTTTGGTTTTCGACAATTCACATCATAAAGAGCACTTACTAGATTTGAAGATGGTCTATATTACTGTCCAACTTAAACAAACCTACAAACTTCCTGACTAATTAATAGACATTATTTTGGTTGAGGTAAGCCACACAGAGTTCTCAAATTTTAATCGATCAAGCATACTCAAATTAGATCAAGCATACTCAAATTAAAAGCAAATTAGATTTTCAGCGTCCTTCAATTCAGGATTTGATGGTAATAGGAACCAAGGACTATGGTCAAAACCGAATGAATTAGAACCTTATCAAGACCAACACATGTCGCCTTCAACTACTACTTAATGAGAAAAGAGTGAACAGATATGTATTTTTCTGTTTTTATCTCCCAAGATCGCAGAATTACCAGTTAGCCTACGTTAAGGCCCCGCCCCCTCCCTCAGCCACTGACCATGAGGACATTTCACATATTACTGCAACCAACCACCACTCCCCTAACTAGCAATCATGAAAATCCTCCTACAAGCCTACATTTCCATTCGTACTTCCACAACAGTTTCCCTAAAAAAATTCTTAGTTCATAAGCGCAGAATGGCTTAATTCAATGTCCTAATCGTTCCACATGCACACACTTTGTCCAAACAACTTGTTGAGATTTAATCTTTTTCTCTTCGCCACATCTCCATAAAGAACCAAAAGTTGTGATGACACATTTTGTGGATCAAAATAGAGTTGTATAGAAAGCATCTTCCTATTTATAATAGATGAAACTGGAACAACGTGTAAATTGTCATTACTTATCACAATAATATTTGATTATTAAGGCAAGATTGTAACAAATTTATAGTATATCAAAAATACTGATTGTTGTATGTATGTTATGTTAACACACTAATTGTAATATTTTATCTAATAACTTCTAGGTCCTCTTTGTAAATAGTCTAACTTCTAGGTTCTGATTGTCAAGAGCAATGAATAAAAATTTGACTCACCATATCCTGAATAGTCAAAATATAGAGTCGTTGACATGTGAAATACTAACTACTATGATTTTTACTGACGGGATATCATTTCATAGCATATCTTCAATACTATACACCACATATGAATAATGTATTTATTTACGATAAGCCAATGCATATTTACTATTCCTACGATAGTCATAGGTAGCAGGAAAATCTATATGTTTAATAGAGATATACAATATACCACCATATGAATTGCTAATATCCACATGAAACAAGACTTACTTGTCAGAACCAAATGATCTGGACTAGAACCAATTTACATAAAACAGCTGCTGCGCCAGTCAGTAGATATAACAAATAGACATTAACTTGACAAAAGAAGAATAAAATAAACAATACTAGCTACACAGATTTCTTAAAATAGCAAATTGACAAGGAACAGGAGATTTTAACAAGATGCATAGACAAACAACATGAGAGCTACACTGGAAGAAAACTATACCTCAAGCAATGCACGAATCGCCAGCTTTACAGTTTCCTGGCCAGAGGTTTCTTTATAATTCTTTTCCAAAAACTCTCGCAAAGAGTTTGAGTTTCTCCCCGTTGCATTAGCCTTCCAGGCTGAAAAAGTTCCGGATGGATCTGTCTGATAGAGTGATGGAGCACCAGTATATGGGTCAAAACCCACAATGAGAGTTGACAGGCCAAATGGTCTAACACCACCACTTTGTGTATACTTCTGCTGAAGACCAGCAATGTAGCGTGTGATATATTCAACAGTAACAGGATCTTCAACAGTAAGTCTATGACTTTGACATTCTATCCGTGCTTTGTTAATGAGGACACGTGCATCTGCTTTAAGGCCAGCACATGCCAATGCTATATGATTATCCAGGTTAACAATCTTCCTAACTGAGCTGCAGAAGAAGCAACACACAATTTCAATAAGATTATACAAAGACATAAGTAAAAAAATACAACGACACAGAACAATCCTCCATAAAGCTCACTTAGAAGTCGTAAGCTGAGCTGGGTAAGTACAATATGACACATTCACAAGCTAAGACCTATATAAGCTAAGCTTGACATCGTTTTATGGTAAAGGGCTTAAACAAATGGGTTGAGAAAAACCAAGGTCATTTATTCCAAAGAAAACAGACCAATTGTACTTTTTTCTTTATCTTTTGCATTTTATTAGTATTTTGTTCAATTGCTCTGATGGAAAAAGTGTGTTTCCATACATAGCTTCCTACCCTAAATCCCTTATTTTTATCTGGCACAAACAACATGAACATAAATACTCTCAATCTGTCAAAATAACATGAACATTATTGCTCTAGATCAATATGACCCTTATATGTTTCCCGACAAGGCGCAATGTAATACAACTTTTTAGTAAGGAAAACTAAAATTTGTCCACTAAGCAAATATTTCAAACAATTAATAAATTTATGCTGAAATTAACAAACAACCAAACCCTAAACCCTAAAATCAAACAAAAAAAAGTAGCAATTTTGGCAGCAAATTCTAGGTTAACTTAAATAAAAAAATTACTGACCGAGAGTCTTGAAGTTTAGCAGTGGATTTCTTCTCAACAGCAAGAACGACATTATCAATACCTCTATAACCAACAGCAGAGTTACCCTTTCGAACAGCTTCAAGTGCATATTCAACTTGAAACAAATGTCCATCTGGTGAAAACACTGTTATAGCACGATCGTATCTAGCCATCTTTCTTCTTCTTCTTCTTCTTCTTCTTCAACAAAATCAAAAACCCAAATACACACAGTTTATTGATTGATTGAAAGAAAGAAATCCTTCTGTTCTGGCGGGAGAGATGATCATGAAACGAAAGCTTTACTTAGCTGCTTGTGTCTTGGGGAAGAAGACAATAAAATATTACTAATTTGGTTCACACCCCTATAAATATCATATATTTTCAAATACCTCCTTGCTTGCACGACTTCTATGTTCAAAGTCAAACTTCATCTCGTTTGGGCTTTTATCAATGTTTTGGGTATACATACAATGTATTGACTCGGACCACTACTCTTGGGCCCATATGTCAGACAACTTCATTCACTTGTTCCTTTACACTCACTGGATATGTTGAACAAAAGTGAACTAGATACATTCATATACATCTACTTTGTCAGAAAGTTTGATACAAAGTTTAGTTAAAGCACTTGGAACTGGAATCCATAGAACCCAGTTCTACAGATGATACACCATATCTTCAAGAGCAACTGTTAATGATGTCATCTATCAAAAGCAACAATCTAACTAAACTCTCGTCGTGCTTCAAATGATGCAGACACTTTTAACAATTACATCAGCCTCCATAGCATGATCTCCACTAATGAAACAATTCAAAAAGTATCTTCAATGGGAAGGATAAGAACTAAATCCTATATATATATACCTTACAGGATTTTTGGAGGAAACCAAGACACAATTCCAAACGTAAATTTGGTTCATAACACAACAGAACTAGCTTCCAGAACATAACATAATGATTCTTTCATCGCAAGAATAACAAACAACTCAGAAGAATAGAACAAGAGCAAATGAAAAACCAAGGACCCATACAGGTAAAAAAACCAACTATAGCTCAAGCCAGCTTCTGTTCAGAAACTTGACCAACATTCCCCCTAGCATAGCCATGGAACTCGGGAACTGTCTCAACAAGGTTGGATATTGTTGGTAACATGAATCTGAGGATCTTACTATCAAACATCATGTCCATACATTTGGTCACAAACAATCAGCAGCATGAGGCACAATAATTTCTGTAAAGTCTATTTCCATTAACCATTTCATTGGACATTGGCATTAACAAGATTCTACTCGGCTTTAAAAGACCAATGCAGCAGCATGAAGTTGACATACTGCCTCAATATTTGACCAGTACCACAAAACTCAAAAGCCCAGACTGGTGATATTTACTTTTAAATATGAGAAAAAAATAAAGACAAGGGAAGAAGAAAGTGATTAACACTATCCATTGCTATGACTATTTACCAGTAGGCATTGGTGACCGATGATAGTTGTGGTATGGTGAAGCATGTGAACCTTTCGAGATTGAGGGACTCCTCATTGATTGCCCGTTTCTTGATAAAGATAATGCAGGTGATCTTAGGCCATTTCTAGCGTTTGTGTTGTTGGCCCCAGCCCGCTCCATCTGCATGGTCTGAAAATACGGAGAAGAGTTTGCCATGTCCTTGAGATTTGGGAGAGGCTTCAGGATTTCTACAACTTCACTCATAAGAGGTCTGGCTTTAGGGTCCCTGCTGAGGCAATGGTGGGCCAGCTGGGCAGCCTTCTGTGCGCCTTTGATGGAGAAGTGACCTTCGAGGCGTGGATCTATTAGCTTATAAAACCGCCGCCTCTCACCAAGATGTGGTCTTGCCCATTCGACCAGATTGTGTTCCCCATTTGGCCGGTTTTTATCCATGGATCTCCGGCCAGTTAGCATCTCAAGTAAGACAACCCCGAAACTGTACACATCACTCCTTGATGTCAAATGCCCTGAAAGAAAAGTAGATTCAGATTAAGTGAAGCGTGAAAAAAATCAGTCATATGACAATATATTGTGTATTTGTGTTCCAAAAAAATAATCAAATTAAATGCACGAGCAAATTATAGGCTTATACTTGGCCATTAGCATCTCAGGTATGACAACACAAATGTTGACATCAGTCCTCAGATGCCCTAAACTAAAAAAGAATGATTTCACAAGTACCCTCATCAAGAAGCTTTATATTACTGTGTATCTGGCTCTGAGATTACTCTAAAAACAGTGTGCAAGTACGTTATAGCCATATAGGCCTAGACAACAAACGTGATAGCTTTAGAGTTGAACGCACAGGCACTGTGGTGTGTGGTGCCCCAAGAGTTAACCATGAGCCTAGACGACATCGGCACCGCTAGGAAAAACTAAGCACTAGTCTAGGTGCCTCTAGGCTATGGCCTATGGGGCGAGCGTACGGGAGCTTTTGATGCATATTATGATAGGTTAAACATGTAGTCGTCAGATTTATGCCATGGATGTATTCTACGTTTGGAGAATCATAACTTGCAGTTTTGAGATGTTTCATATTGAACAAGAAGACATGATGACAATCAAGTAAGAAATTATTAATAATCAGATAATTTTACTTTAACAATAGAATATGTACACTCTGTGGAAGTCATCAAATAAAATTTGAATGCTCCAATGATGGGCGACAATATCAAGCTCAAAATTTACTTTTATGCCATATTGTAGTTGTGACCTATGGAACAGATCATTTCGTCATTTCTAACTTTTCAAAGTGTTCTTCATTTTCTGAATATATCCAACAATCCAGAAATTTTCAATTTCTAATCCCTTTCGACATAGTGACATTTGTTCGAAATTTCTTTTAGGATGATTTTCATGACAGGGAGATCGCATCCCCAAAAAGTCGGCCCTTAATTCATCGTGTAGGTTCACTGATCTTAGAACGATGATAAAAACAGGTATAAAACCACGTAAACACTGATCCGACACTAGCACTGATGGATGGAAAACAGACTAACCAACCGAGAGAAGAAAGAATGCAGAAATTTATCCTGTCAATTCTTTAAAATTGGGCAGCAACAAAAAAAGTGGTGCATGCATTGGGTATACTCATGCTTCAGCTGCTCCACCGTAAAGATGGCTTAAAGAGCAATGGTCCACTTAAAAAGGCAACACTGAAACAGTCGACTCCTAAACTTTGAACGAGCTGGGATCATATTTGATTTATCACACACACTGAGCATGTTCCTTGGTGAGGCAAAAGCAAACGGGCAGTGAGCTATAGAGGACTACCTAACTGGGATGTTTTAGTTTCATGCAGGTGCGTACAAACTTATTTTACCCCTACTTTTAAGCAGTGTGATATTCCTCGTAAACATTTTTGGTAATCAATACAAATTCAATATTTTGCAACTTGGTCGTAACAACAAATTGCTTCAGCATCATGTGGAAGGGCAGTAAGCTACAGAGGACTACCTAATTGGGATGTCTTAGCTTCATGCAGATACACCTATTTTTAAGCATGGCGATATTCCTCGTAAACATTTTTGGTTATCAATACAAATTCAATATTTTGCAACTTAGGCATAACGACAACTTGCCTCGGGGATCATGTGAAAGGGCAGTGAGCTATAGACGACTACCAAATTGGGATGTCATAGTTTCATGCAGATGCGTACACGCATATTTACACCTATTTAAGCATGACTATATTCCTCGTAAACATTTTTGGTTATCAATACAAATTCAATATTTTGCAACTTGGTCGTAACGACAACTTGCTTCAGGATCATGTGGAAGGGCAGTGAGCTATAGAGGACTACCTAATTGGGATGTCTTAGTTTCATGCATATGCGTACAAGCGTATTTACCCCTATTTTTAAGCATGCCGATATTCCTCGTAAACATTTTTGGTTATCAATACAATTTCAATAATTTGCAACTTGGTCATAACGACAACTTGCTTCAGCATCATGTGGAAGGTTAAGGCCAAATTTCCTAATGAGTCGTCAAAGAAGCATGAAAAAGTGTGCAGATAATTAGGTACTCAACAAAAATTAGAAACAAATAAGTCTTCACTCAGAGTTTAGACTTTAGAGACAATATAATGAAACAAGAGCAACATCAAAAAACCAAATTTAGTATTCAATTACTTTATGGGAAAGACTTCTTTCAGTACATTTTTTTTTTCTTCCAATCTAGCTTATTTAGGTAACACAGTCAAGCGGACATACTATATTTGTGCATGCAGTTTCTGTCAAACTGTGAAACATTGTAAAGTAGTGATCTCAAACCAATTAAATAGTGGAAGCAGTGTTATCATGGAATATATACAAACAACATCAACATGTGTACATAGAATAATCAACATAAGCCACGTGCAGAAAAGTAAAACAACTGAACACCAAAAGTTTAAAGTTCAATATACCTGTCATAACATACTCTGGAGCTGCATAACCATAAGTTCCCATGACTCTGGTAGATACATGAGTCTTATCTCCCTCTGGACCATCTTTAGCAAGTCCAAAGTCAGAGAGCTTTGCATTGTATTCCTGAAAAATTGGATTATCAAAAGAGCATTAATTTTGTCTAGTTTATTTAAATTAATTCATTTAACTTTTTATTGAGTTCTAGCCACATACTGCATCTAAGAGGATGTTGGACGATTTAAAATCACGATATATCACTGGTCTTTCTGCTTCTTCATGGAGAAAAGCAAGCCCCTTTGCAGCACCAAGAGCAATTTTCATTCTGATGGACCATGGGAGAGGCAAGGACCCTTCTGCGTATAAAATGGTTGTTACCATTGAACATTAAATATCGAGATGTTGAGAAAAGTGCCGATATCAAGAATCACTACTTTAAGAAATTTCAATATCAAGACATTAACAGATGATGGTTTCTTTTAATTAACTATGCTTGTGTGAGAAATCTGTAAAATCTGCAAGAATTCTTCTGTACATTTTCGAGAAAAGGAACACAATCCTTCATAAACTTTCTTTTTCTAAAGTGTAACGTTTCAGGATGAAACATATAGAAAGTTATTGCAATGAATTAAATATGAGCAGTAACATACTCCTGAAAAGATGGTTCTCCAGGCTTCCTCGAGGCATAAACTCATACACTAACATTCTTTGATCGCCTTCAATGCAATACCCAATCAGTTTGACCAAATTAGGATGGAGGAGGTCGCCAAGAAAATTAACTTCAGCCTGCCAGAATGGTAAGGTACAAACATATTAATGTGGGTGCTATGACTAAAAACAAATAGCAAAATTAAAAGTATTAGTCAATCAAAGCATATAATAGTAAAGTGAATGAAAATTGAAAATCATACCAGCCACTCTTTATGACCTTGAAGTCCATCATGGTTGAGAGTTTTTACTGCAACTGTAAGCCCAGTGCCAGGTTTTGCTGCAGCAGTTCCATTCTCCTCAATCCATCCCTTGAAAACACAACCAAACCCACCTTCCCCTAGCATAGTGTCTGGTCTAAAGTTTCGTGTAGCTGACTTCAGCTCGCTGTTTGTGAACTTCCGAAGCTGAGATGCAATTTTTAGCTCCTCCCCTTCTCTAGGAGTGCATGGGACGCTTTCTGCATTACTGGTGGTTGTAGAAGATACTATAGGAGCAACTGTTTGGTCTCTGCTTGCGTCATTCGTAGACTTACTTTCAGCTGGTTATAGAACATTACGTTAGTAATTTAGTTATTATGTCATGATGAGTGAAGATATAAACAAGTAAGCTCTCAAACAAGACCATTTACTATCTCATGGCAAAATCATAGAATGATGTAAGTCGACCATACAGTGAGGGATGATGGTTTGGCTTGCAAAAGATAACTAAGTCAAAAGCAACTTATAAACATTATGTTGAAATCAGACCTCTGGTCTATTTTAAGAAAGCATATTACAGCAAAACCACTGTTTGTATACATAATAAGGAACATTAATAGTTTCAAGCAAAAACACCTGATTGGTGAAGTGATGTGGTCTGATGAAAGCACATGGAATGTATTATGACAATGAAGCCTACTAAATATCGTCACCATTTCAGCTTTACTTTCACAAGAGGATAATAAACTTATAGACCTTTGACGTTCGAGATATTCAATGATGTACATGTGTTGGTCTGCTAGAAAAGCCTCTGGTTGTGCTTCAGCCAGATACCCCATATGCATTCAATTGAACCTTGGTGGGGATTCATGAAAACTCCTAACAACTAGCTCTCCCTGAGTTGAGTGGTATGAAGTATTAAAGGTCTGAGAAGTGAAATGAAGTGTTGAACTACTTATGCACACATCAAAAGGAAGTATGGACACACAATCCATTTAGAGGAGCAAATTGACGATGAGTCTTGCAAGGCACATTCATTAATAGGCACACCATCATGAATAGATTTCGGTGAATGAGAAAACGTCAATTTTGCATATATCACCAAGTTTGGAAAAGGAATCTCCAGTTATATGATCTATTAACCAGTTGTAAGAATTTGAGCTTACGACAAACCATAAATGTTGATAAGTCTAATACCAAGTATATATTTTTAATGTCATTTTTTGCATAGAATCGCCAAGTTTGGAAAAGGAATCTCCAGTTAAATGATCTCATCAACCAGTTATATGAATCTAATGAGCGTAAGACAAACCTTAATTGTTGATGAATCTAACTACCAAGACCCAAGTTATGGTAAAACACAAAAAGAGTATGTAATGATAAGGAGTAAATGAAACTTAATCGCCATCAACTTATCATTCTTCAAGCAAGTATAAAAGTGATAAAAGTACTTACTGAAAATGCTAAAACTCCAAACATGCTAAATTGCAATGAATTTAAAGACACTAAGTCAAATGGAGTAATGTGTGGGGAACTAGTTATTACCATAATTAGTGCTTGCACCACTTATAGAGCTGTTGACTTTGGATCTTGAGGATATACAGCTTCTCATAAACCTGAACTTAAACCAACACCCAATATCATTCTCTTCTTCTTCACCGTCTTTTATACTGTTCTTCTTCCCCTTTGATTTCGATTTTGATTTCGCCACATCCCACCCTTCCAGCTGAATATCTTCAGGAACTAATCCCATCTTTACAAAATCCACAAATTCAAAATACCATTTCTCTCAATTTCTTCAAAAACCAATAAAAAGACCCCCTTTGATCTAGCTCTCAAAACTCACAACTTTTTTTCCAAATTTAACTTCAAATTATCAACTTTATAACTTCAAAATCAAAATCCACCAGAAAAGCAAAACCCCCCATTTGGAATCTCACTTTAAACACCTCAAATCAACAAAAATTCACCAACCCAAGTTCCAATCATACAATCTAAAAAATACCCAAATTCCTTAAAAACCACTTAAATAACCCCAGATCACTAAAAGCTAAAATTTCAGCTTAAAATACACTTTAAGTGTTCACAAAACCCTAGAAATCAATTCAAAAAAATTGCCCAAATTGAAGTAAATTTATGAAATTAAGTAATCAAAACTAACATTTTTTTTTCCTTTTGTCTAGTGAAAGAGAATATTTCCACAAACCAAACTGCCCGGAAAAGTCGGGCAGATAGATTCACCTGCCCAAAACCAAAACCAAAACCTTACTTCTTTCTTACAGAGCAAACAGAACAATTTAGAGCAACAGAGTTTTATTGGAACGATAGCAGAAGAGAGAGAAGTTGAGAAACAAAGAAAGAAAGAAAGAAAGAAAAGCACGGGTAGTTCGGGCAGATGGAAGCGATTAACGTGGCAAAAGTCGGGCAGCTTAAAGTAAAGTAGTACTGAAACTAAGATCTCATACTTCTTATCGTAAAGTAAGAAAAACTGCTTCTTGTTTTAATTTGAAATGGTAGTACTACGTGTCCATAATAAACAGATGGCGTTAGAATAATAATTAACTCCAGGGTTTATAGTGTAAGGGACCGGTTCGTTGCTTGGCTTTGTTGTAGCAGTGACCGGCATGTCTGATGTTTCGAACTCAGGATATCATCAACATGTTATTTTCATATTTTTTATTATGAAAATATATTAATAAAATAATTATTTTATAATTAATAAACAAAAAAAAAAAAAATCATGAAACATGTTATTCTACATCATCACATGGGAAAAATTACTAAGCAGCGCAAGCATCTTCATTCTTTGTGTAGCAGTAGCAGTAGCAGTACTGCAACATAATATAAACAACAGCAAATACTGCACTGGGTAGATTGAATGAGAACGATCAACACAATTGCTCTTGTTAAACACGTACATTAAGCTCTTGTGACCATTATCTTGCTCTAGGAAGCTACTGAGTAGCTCTCTACCCTGAATTCCTAAGTGGCCACCTTGTCTACTAAAATTTTTAGTGCTCGTAATGGAGAACTCGCACGAGATGTAAAATGCCACTCCAGGAACTTGGAATTTGCATCTGAGTTAAAATTGTATGAAATATTTGATCAACTTTACATACTCATCAACATCAACTCTGTTTATGGTTTTGATATGACAAGTTGCATGTGTTTTGTGCCTAGTGCAACCATTAATTTACGTCTTTTTTTTATCGCTAGCTAGTACCACACTACCACTACTACCTATTGATTTTTGTGGTGTAAATATATATGACCTTGCATGCACATCTTAATTAACAGTAGATTTCATAACATTTTCTAGTTAGTTAGGCAGGTCATCTATCCCTTATGCTTCCATCATGTCGCAGGATTAAGGATTATGTTGAAGGGTTAACCATGCATGCATGGTGATTAACTGACCCTGGAAAAAAGCTAGGAGTAATAGATGGACGTACAGGAGAGTAAGATTCAGGGTATATATGTAATGAAACTTAATTTGAGAAATATCAAGGATGAAGTTGAAAGAGTACTACCACTTACAAGACGTTCGGAGAAGTAGCATACGTACGTATTTCAATCACAAGCTTGGGGATTATATTGCAAAGCATCTGTCTTGTGTCCCAAGGAATACGGCCTCAATCTTCCCTTGTTGGCTTGTTGTTACTAGGATTCAGTATGCATTATTGATCTGATATCGATCTGCAGTTGTCTACTGCAATGAAAAACATACCTGGTTGAATAATTGAATCTTAAGTATTGCCATTTAGTCCAAATCTTTGTGAAAGATAGTCAGATAGAGCTCCTTAAGTATATTGTTTTACAAACAAAAAGACTTCACTAATAATAAAAAATTATAAGTTCGTACAGACTTGATACACTCAGACAACACATTAGAAAAGCTTAAACTAGCTAGCCATCTGATCCTGTTCTTATACTGCTTATATTTAAATCACTTTTGTAAGCTATTCCATTGGACATTTGCACAATTAGCTTTTGATCTCCTCTACCTCTGCTACAGCATTTGTGTTAATTGTGCGACACTCAGCTATATATACAAGATTAATTCTGCAGCACCTGTACAATCAGACAACACCAAAAGGTGGTTCCATTTCTTATTTATAGCTTCTACGATACCTTCTTATATGGCTCTTTGCTTCTGATTCTGCTGTTAGGTATGTGAACAAAATGCCAAGCTAACCATGCAAACCATTAGTCCATGCTAAAATCAAGACATCCAGTGTGCCACACTAGTGTTGAGAATAAGGCCCAAGCTCATTGTGGAAACCAATTAGTGTAAGAGTCTGATTAGGAATCAGAGTTAGATTTCTATTTAGAAATCTATTTTTAGTTGGCAGCAACATGTGTCCTTAAAGCAGAGTTTCTCTTCACTAATAGTCTAATATTCACTAATAAGCAGTGAAACTTAATTAACTGTTAATCAATATGCAGCAAAATGGTTCAAATCGATAATTTAAGCGTTGCACTATATTTTAAGCATTCTACATAATTTACATTCAACATCCCGCTCGCTGCGCACTCGTCAGTTCCATTCCCGTTTGATAGAAGAGGAAGCATAGTTAGATGAATGGTTATTTTGGTGATTAAAATCTGCAAGACAGAGAAAGCTCAATGCAATGAGTTTAATATAAGAGTGCATATCTCGAAAAAGTGAAGATACAGACCCAGCTGAACAAGTAAACCCCCAACAAACGTGCTACTCTTCTCTTCAAAGATTTATGAAACACAACATAAATGAATGACCACCTATCATCTAATCATCAACAATAACCAAATGTGCTCTAAACAGGAGAGAAAGCAAAATGTGACTTTGTAATGCCTCTCCCAAAACAAAGACTTACTGTATATCAAGTACATGACATTACCTTTGTTAATTCAAAACAAGGCTACACATATATAATTTGAAGAACAATGCCTCTATATACCGAACAGATACATGTACAGTATTTACCTTCACGAGCCTCCTTGTGGTTACCAAGTATCTCTTGTGCTACGCCTCTTATTTGATAAGGATCAACATGCTGAAGAAGAAAATTAATATCATATAGGCTCTCAATCCAATAGCACAACACCAAACAAACCATACGTACGAAGATAAAAGAACACAATAATCTAACTGATTTCTAACCTGTGGAAGATGAGAACTACTCTCTCCCCTGCATTCGCGCAGAGAAATTGTACGTTTGAAATTTGCAGGACATAAGAAGCTTCATCCCATAAGATTGGTAAAATACAATTATTAAAACAGAAGAAGCAATCTAAATTCAGATATCTATGTATCTATCTCTTCATTTTAATTGTTTAGTTACTCCATTCATTCTCTTTAACCAACACGACAACACCACATGAGAGAAGCCAGACAATGTATGTTTATATAGCAATCAGTATTCAGTAGGCAATAAATAGCAATAAGATAGATTAGCATAATTACCTTCAGAAGCCTCCTTATAGTTACCAAGGCTCTGTTGCGCCTGTCCTCTTAGATAATAAGCCTTAGCCCTCTGTAAATACGAAAACATACAGCTTTTATAGGACATCTTAGCATTAAAATTATATTCACACTCGACAAGAAAACTTGAATAAAATAAAAGTAAATTTAGTACTACTACCTTTTTATCCATGTCAGAGACAGATTCAGATCTTGTAGTATTCTGTGACATTGTTGTTTTAGTTAACATCTGACCAGGAGGAAAGTATTTCAACCCTGCGCAGTCAGTTTACCCACATAATTTCACAAGGAAAGATCCTAAATAAAGTAAACAATGTTATAGATTAAGCTTTGGTAAAGAATTCTCAAGATGCAAGCAAACATATAAGGTGCAAATATTTGAGAAGTAAAATTTTGGTAAAATAGTTATAGTGCTATATTGATCATGGAAATTATTGGAAAATTGGAAAATCATTTAAACTCGTGCCTTAGCCGGTGCTACACACAGGTTAATTTTAATTTGGTTAATTTTAATTTATCTATTTTTGATTACCATTTAAGTTTTAAGTTATTAAGTTAATTTTAATTTATCTATTTTTTATTACCATTTAAGTTTTTTAAGTTATTAATTTTATTAAATATTACAAACTAGTGAACTACACTAATTTATTAAATCTTATGTAATAATTATTTCTTAAGTAAATTTAGGTAGTTTTTTTTTAATATTTTATAAGAGTTCATTATATTTTTTAATTATTGGACCTTTTGCTTACAAATAAAAATTCAGCCCATAAATAAAAATATGTTAAATTACGATAAAACCATTATTTAAAGGGTATTATGTAAATTTATCAAAAAATATGACTAAAAGGGTATTTTAGCGTCTGACAAATAGTGGCAGACATCCCAATGAAAAGGATACAACGCTCACATGATCATGATCTCAGTTTCGTTGGTCATACCGAACACCAACGTATCCTGAGTTAAACAACAAATTGTGGAGGCACCATGGGAGTTGGAGGCACAATAGGAGTCCATATCAGCCAGTCCAATCTCCAGTGCTTGGACCAACTTCGCAAAGTAATTCCGAGTCATAGTGGTCACTCCCGCTGGCTTATTACGAAACTCATTAAATTCTTTTGAGAGAGCATCAGCATTAAGGTGCACTTCTGAAGGAGCATCAGCGGCTTTTTACGAAACTCATTAAATTCTTTTGAGAGAGCATTAACATTAAGGTGCACTTCTAAAGGAGCATTAAAGGTGCACTTCTGGAGGAGCATCGGCATCGGTCACTGCTTTGATTGTCAACGCTTTTGTAAAGTAACTTCAAAAAATACAATTTATAATTTTAAAATTTCATTAAAGAGAAATTATGACACTTCAAAAAATACAATTTATAATTTTAAAATTTCATTAAAGAGAAATTATGATAATTTTGTGTTCGTCTCTTGAATTTAGTATACTACTCCCTCTGTCCCAAATTATAAGTACCTTATTCCATTTTAGATTGTCCCAAAATATATATCACTTTTGACTTTTCAATACTTATTAATTAAGTTAAATGGTTCATTTGTCTATACTACCCTTGTTTTGAAATTAAAGTAATTATTCTAATGTAAAATTAGACATTGTAATTAATATTAAATAGGAGTAAATTAGAAAATAGAGTTAGTAGACAAACAATAAATGATGTTTCCTCAATAAGTAGAATATTCCAAAAGGTACTTGACTGAGGGAGTATATGGTAGAAACCATGGGTACAACCAGTACAATTATAACAGGAAGTTCTGAAACTAGGGTTCCAAAGGAACCTGTACAACTTGTAATAATAGAACATACTATGTTCAACATAGTACTAATAGAACATACTATGTTCAACATAGTACTACAATACTAAGACTATCCAACCAAAGCCTGATTAAGAACTATATTGTTGTGGGCTCAACATCAAGCTTGAGCTTCTTCGCGGGGGAGTCCACTACTAGGTCAGGAACTTTAGATGGAAGCCAAGAAAGGAAACAGTTATATCGAATTGGAATGTAAAACACCTTCAGCCAATCATGACCAGTGACAAAGTGGACAACAACTCCTCCTCTTTCACACCAAGCATTACGATGATCGTAGAGCACCATTGTTAAAGGCAGATCATAGTTAAGTACCCAGGACACATTCCTCGGGGGCTCAATATGAAGGTCACAAGTAATGAGCATACAACAACCTTCAAACAATCGAAATTCCCAATAGTCAGTAAATACTTGGAACTTGCCACTATCTACTTTTCCCTGGGTGCCTTCACGTACCTTTTCAAGTAGAATATTAACCTTTTCGCGAGTATTCACAAAAATGACACTCTTTGTTTGTATGATCACTTCCATAACACCTTCCAAAAATATACATAGCTTCCATCCGCGCCTTGCACAATCGAGTGCAAAATGCCTGGTATGCTGAGCAGCACGTGGAAACTCCCCATTAAAGTCCTTAGCTACTTGTTGCTCCTCTCTTCGGCAGAAACCTGCAGGCCCATATGGAAAAGTTACCTCAAAATGCACCTTATATTCGTCCTGAATTTCAACCAACGGAGACCAGTCTTTCCCAGTGACAAAGTAGATAGCATCAACGTCTCTAAACCGACCCATACGGCGAAGATAATGCACTGGGTAGCCTCTAGTCATATCGTAGTTGACCACTAAACGAACCTGCTGAAGATCAAAAAGATGGGCCCATTCTTCCAAGGCAATGATCAAACAAGGTAAGTCAGACCGGTATAACTCTTGTTGCATAATTTTGTTGTTTCGGGCCTTTTTGGCTATTTTCTTGTTGATAGAAAAGACTTTCCACCCGTCGTCAGAAAGGTATTGCATTGCCACAATCAAAGGACGAATAGTTTCTGATTGATTTACAAAAACAACAGTCGTCACCTTCCCGCTCCTACGAAGCAGCTCTTTTAGTGCGTCAATCTTCGGCTGTCCATCCCCATCAATATTGATGATCTGATGCTTTTTTATACCTTTAAAGGTCAACTCATGATCTGGCCCCTTCACTGCAATTGGCTCAGAATGTTTGGTCAAATCCTTAACATCTCCTCTCTCCGGCCATGTTTCTGGGAAAACATCAATCTGTAGTGGGTCTATAGAATGACATAGACACCAGAAAACAAAATGGATCTGGCAGCACAGAACAATGATTATAGTTAGGTTCTCGTTTTGCAGCTCCAGCAAAACCCATGAGATAATTACTGCTGTCTTTATTGGGTCAGATTCCCCTTGCCAAACAAAATTACAACCCTTGCTCAGATGCCCAATTGCCTGCTGTTGATCGGCAGGCATACCAAATGCTTTTCTGCCCTCTAGAAGTTTGTTCTTGAGATTCATAGCACCAAATGTTCCAGATTCCTTTCCCCTAGTATCAAAGGATCGCTTTTTCGGCAACATTGATTCTCCTAAAGCAAAATCTGCCATGCTGCAAACAGGAAAAAAAAAATGTCAGATATAGTATGACAATATATAAGAGTCTAAAATCATCATTTAGAATAACATGACACACATCATTAATTAATATAGATACATAACATGTGAAATTGCTGAAATTCAACCAAAATTTCTACAATAATTAAACAAAAACCCTAGAGAAAAACCCTAGAAGAGTTTTACAGGCGTAGGTTAGTTAAAAAAAAAATCAAATGGGATATCTCAAATTCCGACTTTCAAACGGGGTATGTCCAAAAATTTCTAAATTTTAAAAACAAAATTGACAAGATAATATTAACAAAAAAAACCCTACACATGAATCCGAAAAATAAAATAGACAAGATAATATTAAAAAAAAAGAAAAAAACATTATCTCAAACTTGTAGATCTGAGTTTCTTTCTTCAATTCTTTTAAATCTAACCTTGATTTTTGATTGATGATACGAGAGAACACTAAACAGAACCGATGATGGATTTATAGAGTTCGAGAGACGGTGCAAAAGTTGTTTCGAGAAGAAAGATAGTTTTTCGTTTCGGAGGTCGAATAAGAAGAAAAAGAGAGGTAGGGTTGGGTTGGTTTGGGTTAGGTGGGTTGAGATCGATGAAGTTTGGTTTTTGCGATTTATAGGGAGATCAAGCTACTTATTAGACTCAGAACCGATAAAACCATGATTTTGATTGTGGACTATGACTATCTATCTATATTATTGATTTATTTCTACTACGTACTGAGTCGGTTGGGGGTGTAGACATACGATTGAGAATTCTATTTCGGACTTCGGAGGTGCGGGGTACAAACTCGAATGGGCTTACGGGCTTACGTTTATTCCATGACCCAAATCCATGTGACGCTGAGAATTGAGAATTGAAAATCTATCTACGATATGATCATCCTCCGTCAATGGCTCTTTCTTTGTTTCCTCACGAATACTGTAAATGTAAATGTAGTCAGAGTTGATAACGGAAAAATAGAGAAGATGATCGGAGGGGAAGGGTTTGGTTTAAAGCTTCAATTACAATTTTTTGCTTCTGGGTCTCTTAAAGTTTCAAATTTACCGCCACTTACTAGTTACTAAACAAGTTTGTGAATTTTCTTTTAAAGTTCCCTTGTCGTATACTTCTCCAGCTTTATTGTATTTTACAATCAGCATTATTGGTGAAAGTGAAAAACCCATTCTTCTAAGTTTTTTCAATATTTGAGCTATGGTTTATTTATGTTTGATTTTAATTTTATATAATTTAAAGGTTACAGATTTTATACAATCTGCATTATATGATCCCAACCATGACTATTTCTCACAAAGATCAGGTTCAGTTGGATTACTTGAGAAAAGTATCAAGTTCAATCAGCTACAAAGTATTACTTCTGAAAACCGAAAAGAAAAATGTTCTCTTTTGTTGTTTGTAAGTCAATTTAGTGAAGATGCTTGTTATAATTTCAGTTTCTAAACAAAGCAAAGGTTGCAGCTTAACAGGTTTTATTTCTTCTTATGTTGATGTTAGAGCATTCCCAATGGTAAAACACTTTTAGTTGTGCCACGTAGGATGGTTTTAAGGAATTTTGGTGTTTCCAATGATTTTGGCAAAAAAAAGGTTTTAGTGTCTCCAATAGTGGATTATTGAAACCGCACTCATTGTGAGGTATGGATCCATACCCCACTCATTGTGACGGATGGATCCATACCGCACTAATTGTGGCGGATGGATTCCTACGTGGCACTTTTAACTCCTTGGCAAATTTGCCAAGGAGTTAAAAGTGTTTTGCTTGAAAAGTGTGTTAAAAACTACCATTGACAAGTGTTTACACTAAAAGTTTACTAAAAGTGTGCTAAAACCTACCATTGAGAATGCTCTTAAGTTTTGTCTTAATTACCTTATTGGAAAGTAAGAATCTTACTCTTGAGAATTGAAACAGTGAAAATGTATTGTCTCGAGGAGTCGAGACATCTGTAAAAACCTTGTATCTTAGGGTGGTTATAGTACAACCCTTTAAAAGGGGTAATGTTTGATTTCATATTCATTATAGGGAGATTACCCCTTTACCTCTTCAGATGATTCTCTTCATTTTCTATCTGATTTCATTTTTGGAGCAATAGATTAGCTTATATGACATTTAGAAAACAATATGATTGTTTAGGAGTTAAAACTATACACTTTTTGGTACTTATCAGGTAGGAGGGCATATTTGCAGTACTTGGATGACATTTACAAGCAAAATGAAATATCATGGTTTACTCCTGTAGAGCTTTTTAAGGTAATTTGTTTTACTCATAAGGTATAGGAATGAATTTTCAAGGGAAGTTTATAAAAACAATTTTGTGCAGTGAATATGATGACTTTGACTTAGGTTGGTTTTTTTCGGAAAGCTTTCTAACTAGTAAAGTGAACTCCATTCTCAATTCTACATCATTTTATTCTTCTGTTTTTACAAGAAAACACAGTACTGATTCCCATTGAATTATTTCTCACTACACCAAAACAAAAAATTTGTAACTAGGCTTTTTTCAATTTGCAATGGTTATTTAGTATTGCAAATTTGCAACACCTTATCGCCGTTGCAAATATATTTTTCCGTTGTAAAATAATAAAATACAAATATATTATTTTCTTGAAACTCCTAGTTGTCGTTGCAAAATATTTAGGTAACCGAAAGAGAAAAGCTAACGCGGCACGATTTTAGTACGTCCAGCGTTGCAAATTGGAATCAGTTAAGAGTTAGGTGGTGTTTGTTTTTACCTCTTATAAGAGGTTGAATTTACTAGAGCCTCTATTAAGAGGTGGACCACTAAAATGAGGTGTTTGTTTTTCACCTCTTATAAGAGGTTACTAGAGGTTTGCCTCTTATAAGAGGCTGATTTTTGGTAGTGGCAATGACCTTGCTATTAGCCTCTTATAAGAGGTAGACACTTTCAAAATACCTATCCTACCCATGATCTTTATAACTTTTTCTTATCCCTAGTCCTTAAACATAAAATTCCTTACACCATTCTTCTCTTTCTCTCTCTTTCACATATTTTTCTATCTTCTTACATTTATGAAACTTTCTTCTTCCTAAGCTAAAAAAATAATTTTTTTTAAAATTTTTTTTCTTCGTTTTAAAATCTTATAAAATGGTTTATTGTAATCTATATCCGTATTTTCTCATTTTTCCTTCTTACCATTATATAAGATCTTGTTCTAATACATTCAATTCATAACTTGTAGTTTTAATTTAATTAATTTCACATTAATTAGAATAGAATAATAAAAATTTATTAATAGAAAAAAAAGGATAAAATTGTAAAGTTTGGCTCTTATAAGATATTTTAAAAACAAACACCTTGACTCTTATAGACTCTTGCAAGAGGCAAAAACAAACGATTTTCATGTACCTCTTAAAAGAGACAATCTCTTACCAGAGCAAGACATACCTCTTATGAGAGGCAACCTCTTATGAGAGGGATCCCAAAAAAACAAACAGCCCCTGACATACCTCTTATGAGAGGGATCCAAAAAAACAAACAGCCCCTTAAACTCTTTCTCTTTCTCTTTACTAAAACTCATCCGCTGCCTCGATCTCTTCTTCTCTTTCTCAAAACTCGATTTTCTCTTCTCTTCTCTTTACTAAAAACCCATCCGCTGCCTCTCCTCTCCGTTTTCGATTGTCGCCTCTCCTATCACGGTAAATCTCTTTTCCATCACTGCCTCTCCTCCTTTGTCTATTCTATTTTTTTTTCTTGAATTGTTGTTTGTGTGAGATGGATAATGGAAAATGAATGCAAAATTTCTATTCTAGTTTTTTTTCTTCAATTGTTGTTTGTGTGAGATTGATGGGGTAATGAAAACTTTCTATTTGAACTTACTGAAAATTACAGAAAAATCGACAGATGTGTCATTGATTATGGAGATTTAATGATTAATTTCGTTTATAGGTGAGATTGGTGTGAAGTTAGTGTGTAAAATTTAGGTTTTTTTTTTGGAAAATCGATGCTTGTAATTAAGATTGATTATGGAAAAATAGTAAGAAATTTCGTTTATAGGTCAGGTTTTTGTCAAGTTGGTGTTAAAATTTAGGTTTATGAATTTGAAATTGAGGGGTATTTATTGGATTTGCTTGTTTTGATTGATTGTTTTCTTTTACTGCATATACAAAGCACATACAATGGTGCTTAATTTGGCGAGTATGTAGGTCAATTTTCTTATTTTTTGTTATTTTCCTGATACAATATAGGCCCATCACTAATCAATATAATTTCTTGTCGATGCTGTGTTGACTGTGTTCAAGTCTGTTGGTTTTGCTCTTTTAACTATTTAAGTGCTCAATTTGTGTACCACACTTGATTGCTAAGGTCATTAAAACAATTCTATATCTGGTATGCATATATGGTTCAATTTTGATTATTTTGATTCGAAGGGAAACACAATTTCGTTCTTTGGATTGTTCTCATTCCTTTGAGATGAGTGCATCTGAACCTATTTTTTTTTGTGAAAGAGTTAAGGGTTAAGGCAGACCCTGATCTGTGTTAACTAAAATCTCAAGTATACAACTCCCTCTTTGTCCTCCCTTACAAGTTTACATGCAGTTTCATCCATGGGAGGACAAAAGTAAGATAAACTATACGCTCCACCCACACCTACAGATGCTAGGTAATCTGCTACTCTATTGGCCTCTTTGTAGGTATGGGTTACATACACACTCTCAAATACATTACATTTAGTATTGTTGCACCATGGGTCATGCCAGAGTAGTGTCTTTTGGCCATTTGCTATACTATACCTTATGTGCTTTACAACTTCATATCTAGCCTTCAAAATGTGTCTCCATACCCAGGAACAATCTGTTGGCACTCATAGTCCAAAAGCATTTCCTCTTGATTAGTTGTAGCCAACACCATTTAACCCATATATTATCTTCTTTAGCAGCAACTTTGTATACTAGCCCAAGATATGCAGCAGCAATCCAAGCCTTCACATCAGTAATACCAAGTCCACCTTCTCTCGTGTTGGCATAAAGTCGATGACTTAGTTTGGTGCATTTTTCTGGTCTCCACTCCATAGGAACTTAGAACACAGTTTTTGTACTTGTTCCAACACATAAGAAGGGAGCACAAAAGTTCGAGACCAATACACATGAAAAGCCATAAGTACTGACCTGATCAGCTCCAATCTTCCTGCATGTGAAAGTGATCTCACTTTCCAACTTGATATCCTTGCAATGATTTTTTCAAGCAGAGCTTGGCAGTCCTTTATACCCATCCTTCCTGCAAAGAGAGTTACACCAAGGTATGTTACAGGAGGGGTGAAGGGTTACTAGCTTCACCCCCATTGTATCTGTTAAGGCTTGCCCTTCCTTCTTAATCATACTTCCAGCTAGCTAGTTTTGTTTAGATTGATGCATAGGCCAGTGGCTTGCGAGAAGAGTTCTAAAGCATATTTCACAGCCATTACTGAGTTGGCATTGCCCTTCGAACCTGATTTATTACATAGCATACATGCTAATGACTGTTTAGTATTTTGTTGTCTATATCTGTTCTTTGATTTCCATTGTATCTCCTTTGAGTTGTTCTCATTGAAGTATCAGCTATACGCTTGTCTATATTTTTAATTCCTTGATTTCCATTGTATCTCGACGAAAACCCATGTAACGTTTTTTTTTATGAAATAGATGATGAGGTATTGGGAAATGAGTAGAGGAGATATGCCCTGATTTTGTTGTTAAGACTTTAGTTAATACAAATGATAAGATCTTTTGCTTGTGGCAAAATATTCATTTAAAGATGATACAATGGAAATTTAAACATCTGCCTACATTTTGGAATAATTTGGGAGCCTGATTCCCTATTTCTCTACTGTTTCTAAGGATTTAATTTGTTTGGAGATTCTGCTATAAAACCAATATAGAGGGTGCTAGACATTCTTTTGTATTAGCATATTAGTAGGAAGAGTCTAATTGTGTTTGGCAGTTGGATGAGATATTTTGTTTGAACCTGGTTGTTTTTTTGCTATTATTGAATATTGCCGCTTGTAACTTTTATTATTTTATTTTAATTTTTGTTTTCTAGTAATCAACTCGCTAATTTAAACAGGTCATGGATTTGTGTTTTCGATACCAATTTACTCCTGCCTACGATTAAATTAGGCACCCAAAGGAGGGGAAAGCCACCCACTGGTTGTAGTGTTTTGGTCTTCCCAGCTAGTTTTTCTGATTGGATGTAAAGCATGTAACTCAAAAGAGCGAACTTGACAATCTGAATGTTTGACTAAAATGTTTTTATGCCCTTTTCATCTAGCTGACGAGGCGTTTTATGTAGTACATGGTATTTTTATGGACACTTGTGAACTTATGAATGTTTTATATTGTGCAGAGAGAAGAATACTTCATAGTGTGTGACCAATATACGAGAAGGTTTGCTAGGATTTTGTTAGCTTGATTAAATGTACCTTTTTAATACCATTACTCTCTGATGTATCACAACTTAAATGCAATTTTATGTAGTACATGGTAAATAAAGAAAAAGTTGTTTGTTTTGTTATTCTTGAATCGTGAGTCTCAATTCAGTGTTACTATCGTAAACTTAGCAAAATGTTGTGTTGTTGCCTGAAAATTGAGTCATGTTAACTTTAATTCATTTCAAACAAACCAAGGACTATAAAGGGTATATAACTGAATAATGTTCACTGCTCATTAATTTAAAGTTTTTAACTTAGGTTGTTTAATATGAACTATGTTCATCTAAATTTGGTTGTGTTGATTTATGGGGGGTGGAAGCTTAGTTTCAATATCAGTTCCCATTAGCTGATGTATACATTTTTTTTTTCTTTACTTGGAATAGTACAAATGAATGTAAATGCATTTGTAATTTATTGTGTGTTCCCTTGTCCTGCATGTACTGATTGAATAGGTGATACACTTATACTGATTGAGTTAGCTATTTGTTCTATTCTTGTATGGGTTACTTTGATCATATAGCAATAATTTTAAAACATTATTTTTGAGAAAATGCAACATGGTGTGTGCTTGTTCTTTGATCTTCTTAGAGCATCTCTAATGCACGGTCTAAAAATAGCTTTTTCTATAATTTGTCCCTAATGCATATGCTATAACTTATGCTATAAATACATCTGCTATAAGCATGGTTTATTTTGGAACAAAATATACAACCTTCTATCTCTAACAAATGATTTCTTTATTATATTTTTTGGAAAGTACATCAATAGTCTCTTTCTTCCCTATTTCTTTTATACTTTTAACATCAATAGAAGGTTGCAAAGTTTATGTGCATTAGTCTCAAAATAAAAGTTCTAAATTTAGAAGGTTGCAAAATCTTAAAAAATGTTATAAATACTGATGTGTCACCTATGTGGCATGCTAAATTTAGACAGTGCATTAGAGATGCTCTTATACTGCTTGAACTATAGCTTGTTTGCCTGTTATATATGGACGAAATTGTGCTCTGCCTTGTTTCCAACTACTTCGACATTATTTGTTTTTTTTTTTTTTTTTTGCTGACATTATTATTTTTTAAATTGCACTATGAAACCAGTAGTATGTATTCTTATTATTGCTGCCATCTTTAAGTCAAAAAATTTATTTTCTAAATGATCTTGTTGAATATTTAAATGCAGGAAGGGTTAAAAGATATGGATATACCAACAGTCAGATATGCTTATATATTCTGTCTATATATCCATTTTCAAGCACACATGGCATGGATTGAAAGGTTTGTAAATCCTTGACTGATAGAGTAGGATTCCACAACTGCGCACAAACTGGGCGGATGGTCCAGCATATATCCAACACTGACAAAATGACTCGCACATTGAACTAAATTTTATTAATGGACTGCAGATCTACTATTGTAATGATCTGGAGAATGGAGGCATTCAAGACATAGTGTTAATTGTGGAATGATGCGCGCCAGGTTGCCAGGTTTCCCCCGGCCCCTTCTTTTTTTCATACTCTATTGAATTGAGATGTGTATATGTTGATTATTATTTGTTTCTCTCTTTGAGGGATCGAGTCTTGGATCATTGAACAATATTGAAAAGAGCATTAATGGAGTTCCATTGGTATGCTCTTGTGTCATATTTTAAACTCTGCATCCTAATTTCTAGTAAAGTTTCTGTTGATATTAGTAATTTTTTTTTCAGAATGCATATGGGTTGTGATGGAAATTTTTGACATGTTTGGTTAGTAGAAACTGAACCTGCATTCAAGGTGAGTGGTCTATGATCACTTGTGTTTTCTTCTTCTTGGTTTGGTTTCTCAATACTACCAATCTACCATACTATGTACATCACACCTGTTTGTTACCTTTAACATGATAATCTGAAGCAATGTTTGTATATCCTTGATTTTTATTTAGTTTGTAATTCGTACACGATAGGACTAAAAAGGAAAGGAATAGTATTTAGAAAGTAGGATTTAGGAACATATTTTTCTTGAAAAACAGGAAAACTAGGAAATACTTTAACATGTTACTTGCAGTTCACTTATAGCTTAAAAACATTCATCTTTGATTTTGTAGGTTCACTTTACTCTCAACACATGAAGTAGAGCTAGAGAATCCATTGAAAGCGTTAAGATTCAGATAGAGTCGACAAATTTCGTGAAAGCGTTCTTGCCATGGTATTTGAAGTTTGAAATTAAAATTTGAATTCGTAGAATAAAGGGTATCCTTTCAATTAAACTTTTACTTGTAGTATGTTATGTACATAAATCTGAAAAATAATACGAAAAATCCCAGTTTCTATATATCAAAAATGAGATTTATATATTTGAAGTTGCAATGCAGACCTTTTTTTTTCTAGTATTAATATTGCATGGTCCAAGATATGGTAGTAGTTGTTCTGATGTATGGGTTTGTAGGAAGGGCAATGGAGGCCATCTAATTGCATCTGCATGTGGAAGCCATTAATGCAGAATAGTAATAATTTATTATTATTTATTTATTTATTTAATAATTTGCAACGGCATACATGCATTACAAATACATGTTGCAAAATACCAGGTGACCGTTATTAAAAACATTTGCAACGCCTATAAACGTTGTATTTTTCAAATATTTATCATTTTAAAAACAGTTATGCAACAACAATAACCGTTGCAAAATAAAAGAAATGCAACCAACTATGGCCGTTGCAATTATAGAAATAGCAATGCCAAAACGTCGTTGCAAATACGAAAATAGCAATGCCAAATAACCGTTGCGAATTTTTGCAACGAGATTTGTAACGCCGTAGTTGCAACGACATAAAACCGTTGTAAAAACATTTTACAATGCCATATGACCATTGCAAACCGCTAGTTATGGACTTATGGTGTAGTGTCTTTATTAACAAAAAGTTAAGCTTCCATGTTTTTCTATTTCATAATTTCATGATGTGGCTAATCTTTTTCTGCAGCCTTGGTATGCCCATGGACTCGCTGAAGCTATAATGCGTACTGCAAACTTTTCAGTTCCATTTAAAGTAAGTATTTGTCCTTTATGTAATTGATAACCTAAATGAAAATGATCAAATATCTCTACTTGATTTTAGAGTTCCATTATTAACTGTTGCTCAACATTTTTTCAAGCATCGAGGCATGAAAGGACACCTCACCTGCCGATAGATAAGTATGGAATCTTGAAACATTATGCTTATGATCTTGTTAGCTTTGTGCGAGTGTCATTTGGCGGACTTGAAATATGAGATACTCTACTTTCTGAAGAAAGTGACTTTGGATCTTTCTATTTCATGCATTATAACATTTTATGCTGTCATTGAATGTTACGAACCTAGGTGTTGTAATTATATCTACACTTATGTCCTGCATTCTTCTGCCCCCAAGTATAGCATATACTCTTTGATAATGTGCTTAAACTTTTCCAGTGTGTACATAGCAACATGCCAATATTCATTAACAATATGATTATTATCAACTCTTGAACTCATACTATGAAAAATGGATGTATAGATGGAATCAAATATGCAGTATTTAACGAGCAAAGATTCGGTAATTGGGGAACAATCAATTTGCTATGTTATGAGCACCTTTAGATTATCGTGAAATTTCAGACATTTCTGCAACTGCTTGAGCACTGTGATCTGTCTGCTCAGTTTAGTTTGCTTTTCTTCTTAAGCATAATTTGACTTTCCAAGATTATGGTCATATCTCTGAGACCAAAACTTCTACTATTCTTCTTTCTCCCTATTGTTAGTATATACTATTACTGTTATTGTTTAATGTTCTTAGTATTATTACCATTAATTATTCCTTCGGAAAAGTAACAATGATCCTACTGTTTGCAATCAGATATATGAAATTGGTGGTGGATCTGGAACTTATGTGAAGTGCATAATGGATTACATAATGCTGAATGCACCTGAGCGAGTTTACGAGAATATGACTTATATATGTATGTGTGAATTCTTTATAATTGGGTTGATGGGAAACTGTTTATACCTTGTATGCTATTACTATTAAGCTTGCTATTTTCTTATATGAACTTATAGTCTACCTGAGGATTTTAGATGGGAGCAAAATTATCTTTTGGGTTAATGCATGGTTAAATTAAAGCATTACAAACTGTTATGAGCCTCCCTTGTTCAGAAAAATGATGATGTTTTTAGGACAATCATAAAGTTTTCGTATTTGAAATTGATATGTTACTTCTATTGATTATTAATTTCTACTTTTTTTATTACAGTTCTGTAGAAATCAGTTCATCGTTAGCTAAGCAACTGACGTAGCGGAAGCGATTGAAAATCAAACCTTGAATAACCCAAGGGGAGGATTGCCTTGAAACAAGGAAGAACTAAAACAAAACTAAAAAAAAAAAAATTGTAGAGACAAATCTTAATTGTATTGATTGAATAATTGAATTGGTTGAATAATTGTTCTACAAAGCATGACTCTTTATATAGACTAAAGACTTAGACCAACTAGCACTAGGACTTCCTAAATAAATAAATCAAAATACAAATCCTACTTTGAATTGTATTACTAATATCAACTTAATAGTAAACCAACTTTTCTAGAACTTCTAGACTCTAAAATAAAAATCCTAAACTTATAATGACTTCTAAATAAACATTAACCCAAATAGAAAACCAATTGGTGTTGGTAGGATGTCCTACATCAGCAACAATTAGAAACTGTAGGAGAAGTACGCAGTCGCTTGTCAAAGTTCAGGGCCGGCTCAAGCAAATTGGAGGCCCTAAGCATCTGAAAACTGAGGCATTTTGTAATTTAAAATATTAATAATAAAAATTTGTCAAATAACAATTACTAATGCTTTTTATTTTATTAAATGCAGACCCACTACCCACTAATCAATCTAATAAAGAGATTTGATTGCATTTAATGAAGCACAACAATAAAACACCTAAAAATTAGGAAAGAGATTTTTTTTTTTTTAAAAAAAACCCTTCAAAATAGGAAAAAAAATCCTGAAAAAACATGAAGAATAGCAAAATATAAAGGAAAACTATGTAGAATTCCACAAAATGGGGGCCTCGAGAGAAATGGGGCCCTAGGCACCTGCCTATTCTGTCTAAACTGTAGAGCCGCCTCTGTCAAAGTTTAGAGTAGAATGTCGTGATGCTACAGATCCGAGCGGTTGGGGTATGTTACAATAACTTGGCCCTGTTTTTCAGAACAATGACATTGTTTGTTATGCAATAGTTAAGATTGAAATTGTCAAGTACGTCAAACATAATGCCCATCAGTTCATCTTTCAAAGTCTAATTTATGGGTCAGTGCAAAGCGTGGGATTGAATTACTCACATCATTGTCTATGATTTTCGAGTTGGTAACATTGATCATGCTTCATGTTTACTTTGATCCCTCTGACCATGTTCTTGATCCCATATGGAACCATTAGCAACTACTATTTAGTTGATAACAAAGAAAGCAGAAAGCTCCAACATATTAATGGAAGAGGGAATATATTTTGAAAATAATGGTTTGTGGTTTGTGGTTTGTAGTTGTGGTTGTCCAGGATCCAGATCTATTACATGAGTTAATGGGATTGGTAGGTACATGGGACATGTGAAATGAGAATGATATTGCTCCCAACTTTGTGATAAACCCACCAGAACTATTGGGTTCATGAGATACATGATAATCATATATTACTGTCGTAGTGAATGAAAAATAATCAGTGTCGTAATGGATGAAATAATAATTATCATTACAATCAACTGACCCTCTTTGTTTTCGATGGCCCAAACTATAGTTTAATATTAAGAACTTTCTATTGGCAAAGAATTAACATTTGGAATATCTTTTCTAAACAGGAGATGTGGACTCGCAGCCATGTTGGGTTATTATGCTTGAGGTACGTCCCAGTTTTTGTTATTCTCAATTTAATAATGTTATAAGGACTGTTACTACTTGGTTATAACATCTAAAGAAGAAACTTACTACCCTTTTAAGTGAAACAACAACCGGAAGAGATATGAAAGATCTTAAATAATTTATAGACTGTTTCAGATGACCATTGCGAACTTTGTTGTGCAAGTGAAAAAGAAAATATTTAATTTGATCATATAGATCATAGAGGAGATAGTAAGGAATGTGTATGTGAAAATTCAGCTGGAAAATAAGCAACTGAAGCTTTTGTTAAACCATAAAAGAGTCCTTTGAGGGAATCCTTTGTCCATGAATCAAAGAACTATGTGATATCTTGTCTCCCATTCGAACTCATTTTCTTTGTCAATAAAAATATCTTTCAAATCAAAATTTAATTGCCTTTTTCTGCCTTCTTATTTGTAGGTGCTTGATAATCTTCCACATGATATCATTTATTCTGAAAATCAAGTTTCTCCCTGGTTAGAAGTTTGGCTTGGGAAGCAACATGATAAGTATGAGATTTCACTTCTGAAAAATAACTATGCCACTGTCGTCTTAAAAAAATAAAGATTCATTTTTGATGGTTGAATTTTTGTAGTGCGCATGTCTCTGAGGTTTATAAGCCAATCCACTAATTGGGCGCTACACTGCAATCATCAACTTGGACAAGGATAACTCTACAATGGGAAGCAGTGCGGTTTCATTTTTCATACTTTCAAGAGTTTTGTACTGTGTAGATTGCATCCAAGAACACATGTGCTGAGTACATGCAATGCCTTCTTCTTCTTGATAGCTTGATGCCCTTGATAGCTTCAGACTTTAGCTACCTCCCAGATGTTAGTCTACCAGGTGAAAGAGCTATATTGGTTTCTACGAAGGTTAGATTCATGGAAAATATATGAGACAGTATTATGGATTTTACATAATTTATTCACAAAGATTTAAGAATGGTAACTGGTTAATTAATTTAGATTCTTTCAAGCGTAATTTTCAGGAAGATGGCAAAAGTTCAGATCTTAAAAGTTATCTTATGCGGAGGTATGTACTCATCTCGGTTGTTTCAGATGTTTGTTCCCTCATATTGTATTGAATTCCAACAACGTCCCTTAGTTCTCTCTTTCCCTTGACTGAATTAAACTATGCACTTTGGTTCGATCCACCAGCTAAATTAGTCCATGTACAATGGCAAAAGCAATATTGGTGCGCTACATTTGATATGAAATAATGAAAAAAAAGAGTCCTGCTTTCTAAATGAATTCATTAGGTGGTAATGACAACGAGAAAAAAGAGTCCTGCTTTCTAAAGGCAAAAGGAATGTCAACACTAATAATCTATTGCTTCATATAGGTGGTAATGACAATGGAGTTCTGGTGCAGAACAGGGTTTCAGCAAGAAAGTCAACTTCTATAGGTTACCAAGGACTCCTTGCACCAACTTCGGATAAAAATCCCATTGATGCGAAACCCATGCAAACATCAGGTAATTCTCATTTATATATTCTTCCATAGGGAAGAATGAAGATTTCATAATTGCGAATCGTTTTCAAGACAAATTTTCACGTAGGATACCTTATACTAATTAAACAACACTGCTCTGACATAATTTGATATCTATATATTAAAATACCATGTAAACAAGTAGTTTGATTAAGTAAATTAAAGAACATGGAAACATATCTTACTCAAAATCTACAATATCAATATCCTAAACATTAAGGCCAGCCAATGAATTTGTGTTTGCGGTTTAAACTCTATTCAATCAATGCTGAGTAGGCCTTCATGTTAAACTTATTGATACAGATCATTAGTTAATAGTCACTATATATATATATGCATATTGAGTCCCCAGGTGAAAGTATTTGTGAATGAACATACTGTAATGAGCTTGTTGAAAACTAATCATGGTGTCAAGTTAAGTGCAATCATTAACAATAATGTAAACAAAGTAGTTATCTAATGTGTTGAAGAAACAAGACCAGCCTGCCAAATGCCAATGAATTGGTAAACAAGCTTTTTAATTAATATTAGATCCCTTCTTAGTTCTTACAGTATTTAATCAGTTTATGAGTTGTTTGTTGTTTATGTCATAAACTAATTTTCAGGACTACTGCATTCTGTTTCAAGTGACTGATGTCTTTGATGACACTAGATGTTTTTATTGAAAGCTGATTTAGTGATTCATTGAACTAGCATCCTTCCGAGTGAGTCATTCAAATTTGCTCTTGAATTGGCACGAGATTTCTCAGGTTTGCTTTCTTGTTTAGTGTTCATTCGATCCTTTGTTTTTTTTTATGTTGGAGGTGTTTATCCATATCAGGTGTTTTTATGTGGTTGTTATTCATATCAAATAATGTAAGAAGGCAGTGATGAGAGGTAGCACCTATATGTTGTTGTTTACCAACTTATATTATTAGTACTCTTGTCTACTAATCGGTCGTAGAAAGTCGATATCCGTTTAGTTGGTCTTGGTTATGGTTGGATGTGAAATGTTTTTGTTTTGGTTTGATGGATCTATAAGCTCTAAATGGTAAGAGCGCTCAATAAATGAGAGGTTGATGGTTCGAATCCATCTGGATCCAATTAGTACATATATGTAAATTAAAATAATAAATTATTTGTATTTATGACAATTATGAGCAATGGGTGCCCTGCTTTTGTAAAATCCTACAAAATAAGCATAACGTTTTTAAAATGCTATGCATTAAAGGATAGCATTTCAGGAACGCTATAGAATTGGTAGCGTTTATGTAATATATGTTATTAAATTGATAGCGTTTGTGAGCGATAAAAGCATAGCATAGCTATAGATAGCGTTTGAAAAATGCTATTATACTTTTTTTATAGCATTTATTAGGTGCTATAAATATACTTTTCTGTAGTAATGGAATGACATCCATGTTTATTGTTCAATATGAGTTTCTTAAAGATTCACAAGGGAAAAGAGCAAAGTTTACTTGATTTTACATTCCCCGATTCGAAGTATAAGCAGGGGAAAAAATTGCAGTGTTTTGTGTAGCCTAGACAAGAATTTACTTGGCTGGTTATACTTGCACAACTTTCATTTAACATGTCAAACTACAAGTAGAAATACAACACAAAATAGAAGCAAATACAACACCAGCAATGACACAAAACAACCTCTACTGTATCCATCAATTCTACTCTAGTAGTAGTAACCTCTACTGTATCCATCAATTCTACTCTAGTAGTAGTGGTTAAACTGCTGTTTAATGCTTGTTCTTACTTTTCTTCAGTTTCTGTTGCTAAGATGACCAACTCTTCAACTTCTCTTTTGCGCTTGGATTGTGCCAATCGCAGTTTTACTTGAAATTCGTTTTTGTTAAAAAAAAGATCCTTGAAGTAGCTCTCTTGTTGACTTACCCAATTTTTAATGAGTTTTTCATTGTCCTTACCCAACACAAGATTTTTATGGTTTTTGTATAAAACATCAAATACTTCTCCAAACCGGCCTCCCTCACAAAAGTAAAAAATAAAAGTCGCGAATGCCAGTCTAAACCCGGCTTGTTGACCACCACTTCTGTCCCCTGACAAAAATGTGTGAATTTTCTTAAACGACTGTATCAGTTGATCCAAACCCAGTTCCAAATCGGCTATATCACCTGAGTTGGGCAGGCCCAAGTCTGAGTACCCCTCACCGATATTCAGCCTCTTATACCCAGGCATCGTTTTGTCATCGATTTTCTTAATTGAAAACCACCCATCTTCTTTTCCGTTTACATTTAATCCAAGCAAGTAGAAACTGCAATTCTGAATATGCAGAAGTATCTTCTTACCATCATAACAAATTGCAACATTGGGGATTGCGTTTTCATCATCACGGAGTATGCTCACACCATTCCTTGAATACTCGTCTCCACATCCCCTTTGTAAAACAACCTCCATAAATGATTTGTACGAACCTCGAAAGCATTTTGGGCTGTTAAGATAAAGAATAATCCACGGTACTGATGAGGTTGTAACGTTGCTGATATCGTTCTTCTTTGTTATAACGTTGCTGATACTATCTTTCTTTGGTGTAATGTTGCTGATCTTGCTTTTCTTCATTGCAACGATCTTGTTTTTCTTTGTTACAAAGTAGTGATATAGTTTTCTTTATTACAACAAAGAACTAAACCCTAAACCCTAAATCAGCGACATTGCAACTTTTTACATAAAATGGGGTTTTACATAAAAACTTTCTAAAATGGGGTTTTACATGGATTGCAAGAAAGAGAGAGAGAGAGAGATGCGACTGCAACTTTTCCTTCTTCTTCTGTTATACACCTACAGACTTGGGTTCTAAGAGAGAGAGATGCGACTGCAACTTTTTCTTCATTGTAGCATTTCTCTTCTAGAGCAAAGGAAACATGTTGCAGTTTCATGAACCCAATTCCATTTCGGATTTCTTATGGATTTTAGAAAACACATAACGGATAAAAACAAAAATATGTGGGTTTGTTTGGACGAATTACATGTTGCCACGTGTTATAAGTTTCTTATTGTTTTCAATATATGGGTTTGTGGTAACCCATGTCCCATTTTGGTTTGTTTGTGGTAAGAATTTATTCTTTTTTTGCAGTTTGCACCACCTTTTTGATAGTTTTGTGGTAGCTGATCTCATTGTAAAAATGCCATATTAAGTAATAGTGGATTTTGATGGCTCGAAGTGAGGGAAACAGAGTTTGGCATTGTTTAAAACCTTGTTCCACATTTTTTTCAACAGTTGGCCGACGTAGGCATATTTTATTACTGATGCCTTCACCAAATTTCTTCAAACGTTCAAAATAAGTCCATTTCTATGTGTATATATATATATACACAAGCAGGTAAGACTAGGGTTCCAAAGGAACGTGCACAACTTGTAATAATCGAACATAATACTAGTACTAAAACTATCTAAAGCCTCATTAAGAACTATATTGTGGAGGCCTCAATTTCTTGCAGCTTCGTGTTCTTCAGCGGTGAATGCTCCCTGCACTATCAATAATTTTCTCTTGGGGAGAAGAACAAATTTTCTTGGAGTACATCTTAAAGGAATCACGGTTTCATTGAAAGTCTCTCCCAGTCGTTCAATAGTGAAACCCTCAATGCATCCCCAGGCAACAATACCTTCTGCACATTGATCAGATGAAAATGAGGCTGCATATTCAAGAGTCAACAAAAAATGTCCTTGGTGAATATACCCAAGCCAAGGGCGACTTGACAAGCATAACATTGCCCTCTGACCCCTCACAACAGCAGAAAAGAGTTTTGGGGCTCTTAATCCTAAGAACCGAGAACGTGTATCCGAAAGTTGACTAGTAACCATATCAACCACAGTTCTGAATAAAACACCATTTTGTAAACCAGCATTAAGGAAAACACTAGCAGGGTGATCAGCCCCGTCCTCCCCACCTACTGAAGCCTGAACTTCGAGCAAAAGAAGTGATTCTGGAGGTGATGATACACTTTGAAGAGTCAATACCTGCATGCAATCATCAGGATCTAGAGATACGGTACAAACAGAAAATAACTAAAATATTTCACCATGATGATTGTACTGAAATATTACATCAAAATGCCATCATATCAAATGACAACGCAGAACCCCAACTAAATGGACTAAAGATTTTCATATTTCTCCTCTGCCATGAGTATTTGTTACAAATGTCATACAAAACTAACAAAGTTAAAGTTGATTAGTATTTGTTACAAATGTCATACAAAACTAACAAAGTTAAAGTTGATTACTCGCAGTTCTTGAATCCCAAGTGGCACGAGCAGCCTATGATGAAGCCTTCTCAAATTATCCTATTTCTAACATCTTCCAGTTTCTTCATTATTTCACCAGGAGTTCTATCCAGTTCGTCAGCAATCTTCTTTTGCAAATCAGCAGGCAAAGTGGGAAATTGCTTGCAAAGATCGCCATCGATCACATCCTGCAAAATCATAAGGCAACAACTCTACTGGTTAATATCACATAAAAAAAAAATCTTTAAAGTAAAATAATTGTGAGTCCCCTCATGAAAAGTTTCTTGTAGGCCAGCCAGAGCCACTGAATGTTACAAGTGCTGTAAAGAATATGTCCAATAGGCATTGCTGTAAGAGTGCATATGGCACGAGGTCACCACTTAAAGTAGGTTGGTTATCACTTGAAAGATCAAAGAATTCTAGGTGCCTTGTCGAAGGATTTGGCTAATTACCTAACCATGAGACTTACACATAGAAAAATCAAATTTACATTACCTTCATTGGAAATTAAACAGATCTATATGTACGTGATCAAGAAACATAGACAGAGAAAATTGAAGTTTCAAATATTGTTTTTGGGGTAAGTAAAAAGTATAAGTACTGTATGTATGACTGCTTTCATTAATTGAAGTTTCAAATATTATATTACCTTTACTGGAAAATAAGCAGATCTGTATGCTATGTGATCTCTTCCACAGAGAGGTGGGTGTTCCTGCGTCATATGCATCTCTAAGTGAGAAAAGAAGTCAACATCCTCTCTAGATGTAAAAGCAAGCAATGCCCCTAAGCATCCCATTACAGTCCCATAAATAAGGCACTCGCCACCTCCTGGTATGAGAGATGTTTTCTGCAAGCATGTAACGACGTCACCTACATAGAACTGCACAATCTCTTCTACCTTGTTTGGTGCACCATTCAGCTTTCCCTGTTCCCACTTTATCTTCCCACCAGTTGGATCTTCTTCAATTTCATCAGAGAGATCCTGAGATAGACGCATAAAGTAAACATTCCCAAACTTGTCTGCACCTGCCATCGTGTCAAAATCGATGTGATATGAGGCTGTAAGCCATCTGGGAACACTATCATCTGCAAATATGTACAGCTGATTTTCGTCGCGTCTATACTTGCAATAATGGAAGGACTGCAAATGAGAAAAACCACCAGAGTTAGCATTGAAACTACAGCAGAGAGAAAACTCAAAAAACATATGCAGAAGAATGAGATAGACAATTTTTGTAATTTTTGCTACCAATTCTTCAACCATCTTTGTCAGACAAACAAACAAAAAAAAAAAAAAAAAAAACCATTTTGCTTTGAACATCCAGAATGAGATAGACAATAGGATTATTACCATTTTTACTTATCAACAATAAAAATCTACAGATTTCAATGATTCTTGCAGCAAACTGACTATAATCATCATTTTACACTAACATTTTCATGCCTTCATAGATTCACATTCGTGATGAGTATAACTGTTACTGTCAAAATTGTCTCACTAATAATAAACCGCATCATTTACAAAGAGAAAAATAATGAAGCTTAGTTTTCATTATCCCATGACTTTGTTCTCACACAGAAAAATGCTAATAGAGGTCAATAGCCAACACTATTTTATAGGAAATGTTAATTTTACAAAAGGTTGGCCACTCCAAAGGTGAAGACGTGCATAGCAATCTAAGATAAATGCGCCCATCAGACAGAGTTTACAGCTGAGATTCAGACATCAGAAGTAAAATAAACATGGTGATTAAGTTGAGCAACAGATAACCCCCAATATTATGAATTGTACTTAATATAAGTTCATCGAAAACAAAAGGCATGTATGGCAAAAGGAATCCTACAATATAGAGAAGATATACCGTATGTAACCGTAACTCCAGTTAAGAACATACCTCTTGTATGTCACCGACATATATCCGGTCTCGATAGGTGTGAAAAGAGATGATTGTGTTGGGAAAAGTTTATTTTCACATTTCCTAAGCAACTTCCTCTTCCCCAAATCATACAATCTAAGCACTGATCCAATACCAGCAAGTAGTTTTCCTTGGAACTGGCACAAGGCAAGAGGAATCCCTTCCACTTGGGTCTTGTGCAAAAGTTGAAGGCCCTTTCCATCTTCTATAAACCTATATATATGAATAAATCCTGCTGCAAAACTTCTTTTGGGCCAAAACTTCAACGATTTTGCTGTACCCACTGCCAAAAGAGTTCCATATTCCTTATCAGAGAAGTTTACGGTACACACACTAAAAGCAGCTTCGTTATCCTGAAGCTCTAGCAGACATGTAGTGGTTGTTGTCCTTGGCTCAAAAACTCTGATGCAAGAAACCCATTTCTCTGCTTCTGCCTTTGGATAACCATACTGTTCATCTGAAAGAGGGTCATTCTCTTCGTTATCAGGACCATTTTCCATCTCATCAATATTTCCATTTCCATTCTCTTCCATCCCAGCGGCCTCCAAGCATTCCTTTCTGGCAGCTTCACGTTCTTCAGCGGTGAATGCTCCCTGATCACTTTCAATCACTATCAACAATTTTCTCTTGGGGTGAAGAACAAATTTCCTTGGAGTATATCTTAAAGGAATCACGGTTTCATTGAACGTCTCTCCCAGTCGTTCAATAGTGAAGACCCTCAATGCATCCCCAGCAACAGCAACAACACCTTCTGCACATTGATCAGATGAAAAGGAGGCTGCATATTCAAGAGTCTCGTATGAGAGAGGAGTCAGCAAAAAATGTCCTTGGTGAATATACCCAAGCCAAGGGCGACTTGACAAGCATAACATTGCCCTCCGACCCCTCACAACAGCGGAAAAGAGTTTTGGAGCTCTTAATCCTAAGAAACGAGAACGTGTATTCAAAAGTTGACCAGCAACCATATCAACCACAGTTCTGAATAAAACGCCATTCTGAAAACCAGCATTAAGGAAAACGCTAGCAGGGTGATCAGTGCCGGCCTCCCCACCTACTGAAGCCTGAACTTCGAGCAAAAGAAGTGATTCTGGAGGTGATGATACACTTTGTAGACTCAATACCTGCATGCAATCATCAGGATCTAGAGATAAGATACAAATGGTGTTGTCATAGGACCCAACTACAAGGAAACGCGACCTCTGTCTTCCTTCAGGAACCAGGGCAATGTCTAAACAAGCCACATCACCCGACATTTCATGCTTTTCAACCTCCATTAACTGGCCTGTTATGTCCATCTCAAAATATACCAGCTCTCCTTCACTCAGGGCAATAACTACCTGAACTCTATTAGTAGCAACCTTCACAATTGTTCTCTTCCCAGGAGTTTCCCATTGAATGATACGTCCATCCTCCCTAATATGTCTAATGCCTTTTGGGTGGACCTGCATCAGAGAGTCATCACCTAATAAGGAAACAGCAAGCGAAGGAGTAGTATCAAGAAAGCCGCTATCACTGACTTCTTCAACTGTCTCACCGATAGAAAGTACAAGAGTGGCACTTGCAAAGGAAACAAGTCAACAACAATGTAAGCATCAAACTCATCATTTATATTCTTCTTCACAGTCCAAACAGCAATTGGGATACCAGGGAGTTGAGAAACAGCCATCTCACTGACAGCCAAACCTGGCCTCAGTATTCGTAGGGAAGAACGAGGTCCCCGCCCACAAAGAGTGAAAATCTGAGGAGTTTCTTCTTCAAACAAATTGGCAACCTTCATGTCCATAATTGGCATCAAGCTGTCAACTTGGTCAATCCTAATGAGGTTCTTAAGGCCCCTCCGCTGAAAAAAAACAGGTTGAAAACCTTCCTCCATTTCCATTAAAGTAGACGATGAAGATTCAACGTCCGCTTCCTCTCCAATTGCCCTAAACTGATACAACCCATGATTTCCAAACTCCGAAGCAGCAAACAAAAAACCAGTTTTCAGAACACACATAGAAATTGTAACAGGTATTGTATCGAAATACTTGATCTTCAACTCGGTCACACGATCATTGTCGTGCTCTAGTGTGCACTTAAATACATCTCCATACTCGGTCTGCAACAAAAAGAAGAAAGTAGCCCTATGTCTATGAGTAGCCGCTGACACTATAAGTACCCCACGCTCCGCAGGCAAGTCAGCCCTTCGAGGAATGACAGCACGAACATCTGGGTGGCCCTGATTCTTATAAATCACAAAGTTCTGAGCACATACAAGGATGCCACTAGGTCCATCACCACCTCCAGGAACAGTTACAAGCATATTAGCACCATTATCAATAGGCTCTGACCATTTCCGAGAAACATGATTCAACCCCAAATCAAGCTCATAAAATGTCAGATGTTTTTGAGCTGCATTTGCAGATTGACCAGTTGAATCCTGATCAGCTTCCAAATAATCAAGCTCAATAGACGCAAAAATAGGGTTATCAAAACCACAATCAACTCCCGCAATAGAATACACAATAGTATGACTCTTATGAGCTTCTAACGGTGACAAAATTGTCAATCTAGCAGTGGAATCTCTATTCAAAACATACACCAATTTCTGTTTTTTCACAAGCAGCAATCATAACAGCACGCCCTTTAGGATCAACAGCAATATACTGGCCTGGAACAATTCTGCGACAACCTGACTTCCCAAAAGTCTCTTGATGGATTTTATCAAATACATTTTCTCTTTATTATATTCAAGAATAACAATTCTACCAGAATCAGAACCAACAACTATATAATCTTTTTGAGATCTAGTTAACCTAAAATGAGATAATGACCTAATTGCTCCCAAAACTTCAACAGATAAAATTGTTTGTAACTTACCATTTTCATCTGGACGTAATAGATCAAGAAATTTATCTCTTGCAACTACGATTTCTTGTGATTTTCCACCGATGAAGTTCCCATTTGTAGCACAAACTATACCAGTAGCTTGTTGAGATACATCGAATCGAATGAGAAACCTTGATTTGTGAGATGATTTGTTTTAATTTAACAATGTACAGTACACATATTTTCAGGGGTAATCTAGCTATTTAACATAATATTTCGGTTAAACCTGGTTTTTTATGCAACTCGGATCGAACCAAGTGATTAAAATCTAATTAACTAAACTTAAATGACTATACCCAAAATAGTATATACTCTATAGAGTGACTAAAACCTAAATACCCCTAAAATTTAGGGGTAAAACCATTTATCAAGTGTTTTGAGCATATTAAATTAGACTAAATTTTAGGTAAACTTTTTACGGGTAACCAAGCAATAGATATAGTTGTTTTGTACTAAAATCAAGACAGGAATGCGACACTTACGTGCAGTCAATATTAATCAACAGATAGTCCTGCAAATCTGCTGCATATCTAATCCATAATGTAACCAACCTCAGGAGTCATACATTCCTGGAAGCATTCTAATATTTCTGCTTATTCGGCAAGAAGTTTGCTAGCAATTGAACTTTGGGATCCCTCTCGAAGATTCCATTAGACATATCATAAAACATATTGCAATCCTGCTGATTGAATAACTTGTTGAGGATATGATATGTTGTTTGTTGGACTTAAATCAGAGGTGGATCATATCTAAATGTAATGTATGATTGGCATAGGCAACTATACATTAGACAACGCCAAACATAGACACGGCCTTTTAATTGAACAACGATATGATGAAAATCTACATTTTTTAAAGAATCTTGTATATGATGAGGAATTAAGGATGAGTCTGAAGTCTGAACTAATTAATTAATTTTTTTTTTTTTTTTTTATCTAAATTTAAATTTTATTGATAAGCTCAACGAATAACCCAAAAGTAGAGGACAAACGCACTACAAACTGCGCGACAAGTTCTTTCTAGATAGCAAACCTGATTCTCTTAAATAGATATTCGTTCGAACCTGCAGTCATCATGTTGCTATCCATTATCTTCTGCACTCTCCTAAGGAGCTCAACTGCTTTTGAGCCTAACAATCCAAATGTGTCAAATGCAAAGGGGATGAAACTATGTTGGTTAGCCCTATAAGCTCCGTCATGTTTCTCCACTTTTGTTGCCGCTGCATTGCTAGCTGCTAGCCCCACCTCAAAAATCCCAGCACCCAACCCAACCATTGGAGACGCCCCTGTAACATCAACACACCCATGTTACCTTCAGACCAGTTGTAGACCAGAATATCAGCAGGACGTAATGTCGATCTTCCTTCGTTAGGATCAGTAAGAAAGTTAATAGGAGCCTCCTTCTTAACCTGTACTCCAGCCCGCCAGAACACATCACACAAGATATCTCTAACGTGGTCATACCTGTACTTGAAGCCGAGGTAATGCTTACAATGGGCCGCATGGTCCCTGAAAGCATCAAGTCTGCTCTTCTTACACACTGGACAAAGCTCACCATTTGAATATAGAAGGATCATTAATCGATAACGAAGAATAGCGCGAAGAATAACACGTAATGGGAGGGTTGCCATACGCCACTGTAGATCGCCTAAACCAGGTCCATCGGAAACCACAATATTCTGAAGGGCTGCACGAAGCTTGTGGTCAAACCATTCTGCTGTTTCCTGAACATAATTAGGGGGCAAGTACGGAGAGCAAATGTGAGTTTAGATAATCCCATACAAGAACGTAAAAGTGCCAACTCACATTGCGAATCCTTTAGTTGTGGTAATAAATCCATAAGCTGAAGTGTCTTATCCACTCGTTGACGAACATTACCCACAACAAAGGATGCATTAATACTTACAGCCCCTCCAAGCAACTTAACCCCTCGCTGAGGACATGATATACCAACCAGAAAGATATATGGATAAGAGCAGTCAGGATCAACAGAAGGCCAGAACAACTCTTTCTTAGACACATTAAGCACGAGCCCAAGAGATGGTCCTCTTTCCTGAATGATACAAATAGCTCTAGCCACATGTTCTGTACTACCAATTAGAGTACCATCATCTAAGTACCATGCCTGCAACTTCAAGTGATATTTTGACTGAATCCGGTATATCAATGGATGCAAGACCAAAACAAAGAGAAGAGGCCCCAAAGGGTCCCCCTATTGTATCCCAAATATGAGTAGACCTTAGATACAATCGAGTAGGCTGGCAATAGAGGTATTCGACCCATAGAGCAATAGATGGACAATGACTGCGTACCTCCCGTAGCATAACAGACCAATCAACAAGGTTGAAGGCATTCTGAAAGTCCACAAGCAACATAGCAAATGATGTGTCATCCTTGTTGGCATAAACCAACCTCTATTGTTGTGCCCTTTATGGTACAACAATGTGATGATCTGTGTTATTGTAAATCGCAATGCACATTTAGGGTCTGTTTGATTGGTCGTGGGAAAAATTCCCACATCAAACATTACCCCAGAAATTCCCAGATGCCTGTTTGATTGGTAAAGTTGGGTCATGTAAAAATTCCATGATAAAAATATTTCTCATGAATCTTTCCTTGACCCACCCCTAAAAAAAATTCCCAAACTTGTAAGGGAATATTTTTTTGTCTAATCAAACAACTAAAATCTTTCCCACATAAAATTTTCCTCATGTTTTTATGTCTAATCAAATAACTAAAATCTTTCCCACATAAAATTTTCCTTGTGTTTTTATGTCCAATCAAACGACCCATTAGTGGGAATTATTTTATGTGGGAATATTTTCAACTATAAAAATTCCCACAAGTAGTTATTCCCACCAATAAACACACCCTTAATGTACTGTTAGCTTTACACGTAGATGATATACATCGATTAAAAGTCAAATGCTTACCACCTAAGCAGCTCCGAGGGATCATATACGTATCTAAGTTATAAGACACAAAGGGTACATAAGTTGGGGAGACAGTTTATAAAAGACAATTTTGAGAGATATTTTGGACCGTCTGATTTTAGATGGACGACAGAGATTAAACATCTATTAAAAAACAATTTTAAGAGATATTTTGGATCGTAGGATGTTGATATTTGATCACCATAATTAAATCATAAACCATAATTAAACACCCTAATTAAACATTAATTTGTAAACAATACGAAACCCTCTTCTCTTCTCTTCTCAACGAAGCCTCCACTATCTGTTGCGATCTGCACTATCTATTGCGATTTGTTGTGCTTCGGCTTCAACAGGTCAGTTTACATCAATCAATACTACATCATGGTGTTTAGTTTTGAAATTTAAAATTTTAATTTTTGATAACTTTAAACTTTCAAATTTTAATTACTACTCTTGTATGAAAAAGTTCAATTTCGAATAAAACTTTAATTTTGATTCAAGATGTATAAGCATCGATACGATTGTCGCAGAAAGAAAGCGAGAGTTCTAAAACGCACATCAAGCAAACAGAGAAACAGATAGAGAGAGAAAAACAAGGAGAGAGAGAGAGAGAGAGAAAGAAAGAGAGACTGTTTCTTCTTGTACTGAAGAAGTTGCGGGTTTTTTTATTTTCGTGTAAAGGCTTTTTGATTTGCGAAGAGGTGAAGGACTTTCTGATTCCACATACCCCTCTCACTCTCTTTATTTAACCAAACAGAGAGAACACTCAGAAATCTTCTTGCTTGCTCTGTTTATGAATTGGGTGATGCAAGTGAATCAATTTTTTCTCAAAGTCTTTCTTCAAGAACAGTTATGGGTAAGTTGCCTTTTTATCTTCTCTTCTTCATTTTACCTTCGGGGGTAAGTTAGCTCAACTGAGACAACTCAATCTCCTCCTCGAAGTACTATTACTTGGGGTCTTGTATTCAGTCTATTGCTTAAGCACAAGTTACAGCTTGCTGTTTCAGTTGCTACTCTTATTGGTTGTACTGCTTCCACTCTCACCATGCCCATACTGTCTGGTATGGCGCCTCGATTAACTAAATTATGTCAAATAGAACGGCGTGATTTTTTATGTTTTAATATAATCGAATTTTGCTGTTGAATGTATAGCATTTTCATTTTGTATGAGCTAAATATATGATTTAACATCCATTCCTATCGTAATCTGCTCAAGAAGTTGGGACATTTTGTTTTCAAAAGCTCTCATAAGTATTTGCACAAATATTTAGTTTGCGTTGAAGAAATAGCATAGAATTAGGTCAGTGTTTTTTTTGTATAAAACACATTTCATGTTTCTGGTTTAGGTTACTGTAGGATTTATTTAGCATATTGTCAACAAACGAGAACTAAAATTGGTGATTTGATGACAAGGTGCAAATTAGTTTATTATGTTCTACATTTTTTTTATTGCAGGACAATTTTTTGAAGTAATCATAGGTACAAGACCCGATCCTTTATGGAAATTGCTTAGTAAGGTTGCAGTTTTGTATACTTTGGAGCCAATTTTCACTGTCATTTTCGTTACAAATCTGACTAACGTATGGGAGAAGGTCATGACAAAGTTAAGAGCTATTGTTTTCAAACAGATACTAATTCAAAAGGTACTGCTATACTTTCTTTCCTTGAGTTAGATTTATTCTTTCTTGGGTATGTAATATTGTAATGAAAGTTGATGTGATCCCCAAATATAAATCTTCCATTATTTTTTATTGATTTCAAACTGCCTCTGACAAGTTCCATGTTGTCATACTAGATTTTTTTTTTAGCCCGTCACTCATAATTTTCAGTTTTCACATTTGATGAAATTTCAAAACCAATCCTACAATTTTCTCACTGGGGCTAGAATTAAAGCTTCTGCATAGCAAAGACTCCGAAGTCAGCAATTATTGTAAAGAAAAATCTGTATACAGTACTTAGAATTTGTGAACTTTAATGTTACTTGATGAATAATGACAGAATCTGGATATAGATTTCCACAATCAACCTGATATAGCTTTGCTGATTAATGTTTTTGTATTAGTATGGATGAACTATACTCATGTTGTCATCATTTTTATTAGATTTTATTATATTGTTCACTACTTATCATAATCCTCAAAATGCAAATTTTGAAGAATGGAGAGACCGTTTACCTTGTTCAAGTCACTCAAGGGAAAGGCCCAAGGAAGAACTGAGACTACCATTTGTTGAAATTGAAAGCTTATGCATAACTTCCTTAAGTTAGTAAAAAAATGACATCTCATGCTTTATTGATAAACAATTCACTGAGTATAAGACCATAAACTATCCTTTCATCTTATAACTTTCTATATTTTGTTTATATATTAATATATCAACATTACCCGGCATTTCAGTAGTGACTTATCAGAATGCTTTTCAGTAGTGTCATATTGATCTTAATTTGGTGGAGTGTAACCCTTTGTTTTGTATCCTACGTAGGTTGAATTTTTTGACCGGTACAAGGTGCGAACATAGTACGTATATCTTTTTGTCTCACTTTTATTTTTTGCAAGGGTGATAAAACTATTTGATTTGGTGTCGTTTCGATATTTTTTCAATAGGTTGGTGAATTGACTGGTTTGCTGACATCTGATTTGGGTTCTATAAAAGATGTTGTGAGCGAGAACATTTCAAGAGATCGTGGTTTTAGGGCACTTTCTGAGGCAAGCTACTCTACACTGCACAGATGTGAGCTATATGTTACCCACAGTTACATGTGCACAATTGTTGAACTACAACATGCACTTCCTGAAGTTTCAATTTACTTGTATGTGTGTGTTCATTTCAAATCTGGAATAGACTACAAGAATATACCTTAGTCTATTTCCATATTATATGTATGTGGAAGAGAATGCTACAATGATGAGGTATTACTGTATTAGCAAATGGAGTGCAGGTCTGCATAGTTGACATTCAATCACTTTTCTTGCAGGTTGTGGGAACAACATGCATACTGTTTATTCTGTCTCCCCAGCTTGCACCAATTCTAGGACTGTTGATAATTTCTGTGTCAATTTTTGCAGGTAACTTACATACACGTAATTACGTATCAATATGATTATATTGTGATTTGCTTCTCTTAGGTTGAGTATTGATGAGAATACCCTCGTTGTTTCATTATAATGGATCCTGCTTATAATTTTTTGTCTTCCTTTTCCTAAAAGATTCTGTGAAAATGCATACTCCTGGAGATTTTACATGGTTTGATATGATTGGATTGAGAGTTAAGAGCTCATCTTCATATATTTAGACATGCAGTATTCTTAACTTCAAATCATTTAAAGACAATAGGGTTGTTTTATTTTCACTAATTATCAATATAAAGGTTGATATATGGGTAAATCATGCTTTTCATGTTCTTCCGACAAGCCTTTATCTACATTAAGGATTTTCTTGTTTGTCCATAATCTTATGGTCAATTTTGTGTAATAACTGTTGATTAATGTGTTTTATAATCACAAGCCATATACAAGCGCTCGACTATACCTGTCTTCAAAGCTCATGGAATGGTCCAAGCCTCTATATCCGATTGTGTGGCTGAAACATTTTCAGCTATCCGTACAATAAGTTTCATGAAATACTCTGCTTCGTTGGGGTCTTTAGACTGACTAGCCTAATTCATATTCTTCATCAGAATATATTGGCTTCTATATTGAGGATTAAGATATTATATGCTTGCTGCTTCCAGGTTAGATCCTTTGGTGGTGAAAAGTGTCAAATGTCAATGTTTGGCAATCAGGTAAGCTGACTCTTCATATAGAACTGTAGGTAGGCTCCCTTCTTGTCAGAAATATGATACTTGAACCAAAAGCACTAATGTTTCAATTATCGAGAAATTGGGCAATTTCTCAGCTTTTAACTTTATAGTACTGAAGTACTCTGAACCCTTAGGTTGACTTATTTGTTAAATTGGGCAGATTCTTGCTTACCAGTCCAGTGGAATGAAGCTTGGAACCTTCAAATCTGCAAATGAAGCTGTGACTAGAATTGTGATATATGTTTCTTTGTTGACTTTATACTGTCTTGGCGGAAACAAAGTTAAAGCGGTAAGCATTTTCACTGGCATCCTTCTACATTTGTTCAAATGGAAATTGGAAATTTTTATCTTTTTTTCTTGCATCTTTTGGTAAGAAAATATTGCAACCGCCAGTCAAAATTTCTTAATTGTTGTAATATTGAAGCTACGTGCATTAAGAGCGTAGTTGTAAAATTTTCTTTTTAACACAAATTTACTGTAAGTACAATTCTTTTTCCAGGGTGAACTATCTGCTGGAACCGTGGCTGCTTTTATTGGATACACATTCACATTGACATTTTCTGTAAGCCATTTTATGCTTTAAGCTTATTAAATCTACTGCTTTTCATCTCCTGTCTTTCACATTATGAGAATCTTTTCAGGTACAAGGGTTAGTGAACACGTTTGGTGATCTTCGCGGTACCTTTGCTGCTATTGAAAGGATAAATTCTGTTCTGTCTGGGACTGATATCGATGGTTCTCTTGCGTATGGTTTAGAAAGGGAACTCAATAAAAGGGAGGCGTCTGATGAAAATCTTAAGTTGTTCGACAATGAGGGGTTCCTTGAGGAAAAGCTTGCTCCTAATAAGCATTTCATGTCTGCCTTGAAATCAGCTAAAGTTGGGTGTACTGTAGCTTGGTCTGGTGACATCTGTCTCGAAGGTATCTTTGATCCGTTCCACAAAAGTCGTAACATGCAAAGTTGTATTACATGATTACAGTGATACACTAACATTTATTTTACTAGACAGTTTTTTGCTTTTTTTTTTGGGGATATCTCATCCCAATAATCCGAACGATTGTTTAGCTCTCTCACTTCGCAAAATGTAAAATAATAACATTTCTTAAAGTTTCTGTTTTGCTGTATTCGAAATTTAGAATATATAAACTGTAGCACATTTTTTTTCTTCTGTTTAAACAGATGTTCACTTTTCTTATCCTTTGAGACCTGATGTTGAGGTCCTAAATGGTCTTGACTTGACACTTAAATGTGGAACAATAACTGCTCTTGTTGGTTCTAGCGGTGCTGGAAAATGTACAGTAGTTCAGCTATTGGCACGCTTCTACGAGGTTTCATTTTTTTACTGTAGCTTCAAATTTACATACCATGGTGGTGAGTCGAGAAAGAATATGTATTCTTAGTCTCTTACATTTGCAGCCTACCAGAGGACGGATAACAGTGTCTGGAGAGGATGTTCGCACATTTGATAAGAGTGAATGTGCTCGCGTTGTCTCCATTGTGAATCAGGTAATGTTATTAAGTTGAACCGCAAACATATCAACGTATAGAACAGTACGCTTTTGATAACACACCATTCTGTTGGCCTATGATGTTTTCGTATGCCACTCAATTGTTTCTGATTAAAGTCGTCCTTAATTCTTGACACATCTTGGTATCTCATTACCTCCAATATATGCTGATGCAGGAGCCTGTTTTATTCTCGACGTCTGTTGGAGAAAATATTGCATATGGGCTGCCAGATGAGAATGTATCTAAGGATGATGTAATAAAAGCAGCCAAAGCAGTGAATGCTCATGAGTTCATCCTTTCCCTTCCACAGGTTAATTTTGGATATATATCCTTTCGTGCAAATCAATGTCATACATCTCTTCCATAGTTTATAGGCTTGCTAAAAATTTCATTTGAATGAAGGGTTATGACACACTAGGAAATTCTGATTGACACTAGGGTACAATTAGGAAATTATTGTGTTATCGCTTCACCTTCTTTCGTGTCTTCAATAAAATAGTCTGACAATGCATTCCCTGTTAGTTCCATTACCAACTCTTAATTCATATATACATCTCGTTGTTCAGAATTGTTAAAGCATGAATGTCCTTTCATATCTTTTCTTCTGATATTGATTTCCTCATTGTTGACATTTTAGTCATTTGTATCTGAATTGTTTGTGTTCTCCTCCGGAGCTGCTGAAGCTACCCTGCCATAAAATGCATAGTTCCCCAACTCGAGCCATAGAATAAAGTTATTGCGCAGTGCATAGATAGTTGTTCTAGGATGTTGTTTGTATAGCTTACATATTTGTGAGCTAGATTAATTTAAATAACTATTTTTATTTAGCTAGATTAATTCTCAAAGTATAGATTCAGGATGTTGTAATTACCTGGCTGAGAAACTGGGTTATCTTCATTTTTAACAGATTGGACAAGTACCTCCACAACCTTTACTTCAACGACTGTTTCTTCACCATTACTTAATGGCTGATGATCTACCTAACCATTTCCATATGCCACTTCCACAGCTGGTGTTTATGTTGCGTTATCAGGCACAGGGTCAGGAATTAGAGTGGGCTCTGATAACAAAATCTTGTTTTTTTTTTATAAGAAAATATTGCTTTGTCAACAATTATTACTACAAATGATAGCAAAAAACTATTAAAAGATCACCTAATTGAAAGAAGATGAAGGCAACCTGGACTGAAATGATAGGCTCTGATGCTTTGAAGTTTTCACTTTTCAGTGGTACCATCAACTAAAACAACAATAGCCTTTGAAGTGAAAGTCTTGGTGAAACAGAATTTCACTTGGACATAAAGAGAAATTAGAAACAGTCCAATTTTTGTAATAATAACATATTGAATTTTTCAAGCAGAATCTATATTAGATCTTAGTTTTTATACTTTTGGAGTGTGTACTTGGTTTGCTACTTTGCTTACCCTTTAAATTTTACCTCTAACTGAAATTTAACCTTTAATTAATTTCTCCTGATTTCTGTGCTTTGGTGGTTTATATCACATGTCACTATGTGTGTTGGATAGTGGGAATTGAGAAACAATATGAAAATATTTTCTTTGCTTCATCAGATACCAAAATAGATCATTGACTTCCTAAGATCATTTTGATTCTAAGCATGTACAGTGTTATTACTACACCATAACAACATTATTCTCCTTACTTTCATTTTTTATTAAATTGGTTTATTTTTTACTAAAATTATGTGTTCAATTTAACATTAAATGTGTTGTTAATGATTGTAGATTGCCACTTTGAAGATTAATTTAAATTGATTTGAAAGCGATCACAAGTACAAGGTAATTTTTCAATTTCCCATCTATGATCTTTATGTTCACAAAATTTGTAAATTTTGATTATTTGGTATTGGTTATTGACTATTGAGCATACCAGCACTATTGTTAATATCTAATTGTGACTTACAATTACTTTAATTTGTTCAATTTATCCATGTTGTAAATTTAAGAAGTAGACATTGGTGAAGGGGACCTTTGGTGTTAGAAACTCTCAAATAGTATATTCGAAGAAAAAATTAACCTAAAACCAAAATCCCAAAGACCAGTTGAAAATATGGAATCTATAATTATTTTCCGAACTCTCTAGAGGCAGATATGTAGTAGCATCTACTAAATAGTATCATCAATGGTAGTAAAATTACATGCAATTATTTGTTTCTTCTGCGGATGTTGTCCAAACCCTAGAGAAAAACTCTACAAAGAATTGGGTTCGATATTCAATTAAGATAGGCAGACGCTAAAATCCGTAAGTAGCATCATTATTGGTATTGTAGCACAACTTAAGGTGTTAAGGACCTTGGTACTATCGATGCTAAATTCAATAATTGAACCTATGTAAGTTTTTTCAATTCAATGCATAAGGATTGCACATAGATAATATAATTTTTTAATTTTATTTAATTTCATGAACAATAATTTTCATTATTTATAACATAAAATAATGATGCTTATAATGTTACCTATATGGTAGTGATTCAACTTCTCAAACAAAGTTATTGGAATCGATATTTTCAAATGGAACTGAAGAGATAAGTAAGGCAAAGCTAGGGCAACGCATAAGAAGAGAAAAGGAATGAGCACAATCAATGTTAAATTCAGTAATTGAGCCAATGTAAGTTTTACTTATTCATTTAAATTTATTCCAAAAACGTCGTGAGAGAGTTTGATTCATATCCGGTGTGAGCATTAGAGCATTAAATATCATCTTATTTAATTTTAAGAGCTCGGGTTCCTTTTTTTTTTTTTTCGAACATTTTGTAATTAGTTTTTGAAAACTTAATCTTTGCAATTAGTCTTTATCAAAGCATTAGTATTGTAAGAGTCGTAATGATAAATACATTGTAAAAACCAAATGGGGTTCACCAAATGGTCGCATTTTCCACCCATTTTAATAAAAAAAACCTTCAGCAAATTGGTGAACAGTGTCGCCTTATAGATCATAAATCATCCAGGAAACCTGTCGCCTTATAGCCATCTATAGACAAGCCTTTGAGATATTAAATTGGTTTCAGAGTCTCTAGGACATCAACATGAGTTTCTTCTCTGCCCCCTTCTATTTGATGTTCATTCCAGACCAGTTTGAATTATTTAAAGTTCCTTTAAGTTTGTCTGTACCACTCTTCACATTGTCAAGATTTTAAATAGCAAGCTTCTCTGTAAGACGCTTCAGTCCAATCAACTCATTCAGTTTGCAACCTACAATTATGTCAGGAATCAGGATTAGGAGACTTAAAACTTTATATTGCACACCATTCATTTTTTTTATTAGAATGCTCAATGAATGGTGTTGGTCATTAGGAAAAATATTATTGGATAATTCATAGGATCCTCATTTGTTTCGCTCTTCTTATTTGCAATATTTCATGGAACTGTTTGGACCTTAGGGAAAATATTTTCCTCAATTGTGCAATATAATGATCTTGTACAAATTCATGCCTAAGACACAGAATGGTGTTTAGTATATTTCTAGAGACTATGTTAAGAACTTGCTATATATTTCATGGAACTTTTTGGACCTTTAGCTTTGTCTCACGACAATTTGATAGATTTTGATTGATCTGAATTGTTTTTCATTTTAATCGAGCTGCCTAGACTGCATTAGGATGACATCCATCTTGACAGCCCATCTCTTCCATTAGTTCATATAAGATCTGATGGTTAGGATTTAAGTTAAGCTTACAAGCTAATACACAAAGGGTAGCTATGTCATTGTACCTTTTAAATCACTTTCTCTCACGAATAGTTTCTCCAAAGAAAAAGGGTTTATGTTATCTTCTCTTTCTCATTAAGTTCATGTCCTCCTGATTGTTCTCTAATTTTCCATGAACTCAAATTAAGTAAACTGGGAAGACCAAAGTAGTTGTAAGAAAAATGGGTTTTGGGTATTTATCAAACTAAACACGGAAAAAATGAAGTTAGTATCATGAATTGATCTAATAGCAGATTGAAAAAGCTTGGTGGTTTCGTCAATTAAAAGAAGGAATCCTTGAAAGAATTGTAAATAAATTTAAGTAGAAAATTATGAACGCTTCAAAACGATGCAGTTTCCATTGTTAGGATGTTGTAGCTTTTGGATAAAATTTAAGCTATAACTGTTTCTTCCAATAAGATTCCAAACCACTTTAATATCTATTGTTATGATGATGCAGACATCGCAAATTTCCATCCCATGTTTTAATAGTGGTATCATATCTAACTGTATCTATATTAATTTGCTATAACATACAAACTATTCTTTACTATACTCCCTTTCTCTATTGGAATGTCAATTCATTTGAGTTATATATTTGTTGTTTGATTTGCTTCAGATAGACAATGATGACTATTGACTTTTCTTTCTTCTACTAATAGACAAAACCCAAATGCAAAATCACTGTTTTACAAAGAAACCACAGGATGACAGAACACCTTAAGAGCTTGGTAAACAATCTCTTTTAGAACAGGTTTCAAAGTAACACTACTTCACCTTAAAAGCTTTATTATTGTTTTATTTGATGTTACTTAAAAAGGATGACAGGGAGATCTTTCCAATCAACAAGGCACTGCACAGAATATCTTCACAAGGTGAATTTTTATATGGGTGATCCAACTTTGAAAATTTTGTGAGGAGCTTTATTTTGTTGCAGAGCCAAGAGGATACAAAGGGTTGTGCGTTACGTGACTGGACTGTTCCTTGTGGTCAACAAGGTGAGTGGAATTCACACTTCATGACATACTTGCAATAATTGCTAGCTAATTAAAGTATTTCTATCTTAAAATGTTGTTACTCATTTTTGGTGTTGTTCATTCTTCATCCATTGCACTTTTCACATTTTTCTTTTATTTTCTTGGTCACATTAACAAAACACATCACCACACACACACATCACAAGAGTGCATGTAGACATTAATAAAATACATCGCAATAGTCTACGTAAACATTAATAATAAATATCCTATAGGCTATGTGGACTGATAAACCAACAAACAGAGACTTAATAAATACATGAGACGATGAAAGAAAAGTTGGAGTACATTAGATTGTAGGTAGACACCATTATCTCAAATATTGTATCAGTAATGATAGATTAGTTATTCATTTGATATTCTTAGTAAAATAAAATAAAATTGTAGTATGTGACTGTTACATAAAGAAGTATGGATGACATTCTGTGCTACAAGTATGGTTAAAGCCATTTCGATAGAGACTAAGGTAGAATAAAAAAATAGTCATGGAATTAATGCAAGTATGAAGACTATGGTCATTTTATCCTAATGTTACAAGCTAAAAAAAAAGAAAACCAACATGGAACATTTAGTTGAAATAAATCAGAATGTGACTTTACCAATGGTAATAGTTGTACACATATTGAAGTTGCTTTGCAACTCATAAGTGCATAATTATTCTTTAGACCATCTCCAACCGGTTCCTCTAACCATTAATCTGGGAAGACTTGTAAGCTATCACCACAATATAACTTAACTGGAGAAAACTCTGTGTTCTTCTGCAGTGGTATTATGATGATTCAGAACAAGCCTAGCAGTACGTGTATGTTGATCTCATAGAGAACTGAACAGTGAAGTTTGGAAGGCATCTGCAGAGTGTCACTTAAGACAAATGAAGGGTAACCATTTTCACAACAGCAGATAAAACAAGAATATAGCCTAACCGAGCAGCCAAAGTAGCAGTAGTAGGTACTAAATATCTTGTATGTAGTAGATATTTTGATAGAGATTTGGCAAAACAAAAACCATGGCATTAGAAGCTTGAATTCTATGTTGTTGGAATAAGTAATTTTACTTTTTTTTTTTTTACTGTGCATGCAATACTGTAATGTGAACTGTTCTATGGGAAACTTGAACAATTTAGTTGCTAGGTTGCAGGTTTTTAGTTATATAACTCCCACTTTTAAGATCACTTTATTACAATACAATTAACATTTGTATCTCTGTGTATAATTCTTCCTTTTAAATGTTAAATAAATTTAATTGCAGATAGAAATGCATAATTAATGGAGTTTCCAATTGATTTTTCAAACTTACAAACAAATGGCTTAATCTTTTTTTTTTTTTTAATAATCATCATGATTAAAAATAAACTTAGTCAGCATCAAAGTTTGCTGAGTTACAGAATAACAGATTCAGTTTTAACTGGTCATCTAACCAGTTTGGTGGAACGTAGAAGGTGCAAGGAAGATGTGAGCTTTTGTCTGAGTGTGCTGCCAAGATATGAGCTGCGACGTTCCCTGACCTATTACAGAAGCTAAAAATAATATAATTTAAAAATAAAGATAGATCCTTATCTGCTTGAACATCATCAAAATGAAGCTCAATGGTGACGACTTAGAAACAATTGAGCGTAGTACGTTCATTGACTAAAGTTTTACATGCCATTTTGAAATGATAAGCAGGTGCGTTTGTGCCTCAATTGTAGTGCAATTTATCTCATAGATGAACTGTTTTTCAAAGAATAGTTAGAGTATATTTTGATAACATCACTGGATTTTTAGCAAATTTTTAGCATAAAGCATTTAATTAACCTTAGTGAACACATTTTCACTTTTGTTGTCTTGATGCCCCACATATATAACAAAAAAAAAATATTACACTTGACTATGAAAAATTTTAACTGAACTGTAAACAAAGGGATTCTCATCCATCTCATTGTCCACAATTCCAAAGAAAGAGTATTCAAGAGCAACTATTATAGCATTTGAGAATGTGATAAAATGGTAGAAACAAATGCTAACACTGGTAAGTGTGGAAAACATCCATAAACAAGTCAAATCCATCCTACAATCAACTTTTAAATTTGATTAAAATTTTAGAGTCAATAGAACTATCTTATTTTCATTACCAAAGTTTAAATAATAGTTGACACTAGCGTGGCGAAGCCACGGGTACAACTAGTACACTATACAGTAGTACGTATTTCAAATCGTCAAACTGTAACAACAAAAGTCATATTACCTCGACAACCCCGAAAATTTTTGTAGTTTTAAACAAAACATTCAATCAGTCATTCATACGCGAAGCAAAGAATAGAGATGCACAACCAGAAAAAAAAGCAATCAATTGCAATTCGCAATCCATTGATTCAACATCAAGCAAACTTGTTTCTTCTTTCAATTGTTTGATTGAATGAATGAAAGAAAGAATACCAAATTGAGAGATTCATAGATAGATAGATAGATAGATAGAAGAAGAAGAAGAAGAAGAAGAAGAAGAAGAAGAGGGGATTTTGAAGTGGGGGAAAGATAGATAAATATAAGATCGGAATCCCCACCCCAACATGTCTGCCATTGTAGTCTGCGGAAATAGAAATACAACCAATAACAATAAAAGATCTTTCTTTGAAGATTTACCTACCAACAACCCTACTACTACTACTACTTCTCCATCTTCTTCATCGAAAAGACTTCGTTGTTTATCTCGTTTTTCTCCACCTAGATCAACCACAGATCATTTCAATCCTTTTGCTTATTCATCTCTTGTTTATCATCTCGAAACCCTTTTTCCTTCTATGGATAATCAGGTCTGTTTCACATTTTTTTTTTCTTTTTTGTTTAAATTACCTTGATTGGATAATTTTGATTTTGAATTAATTTGGGTAATTGTTTAATTTTTGTTTTAGCTTCTTGAGAAAGCGCTTGAAGAATGTGGGAATGATTTGGATTCTGCAATTAAGCGATTGACTGAGTTGCGATTGAGCTCTGCTGATGCTGATTCTGAAGCTGGGATAGCTCAACAACCATTGCAAAGTAAGTATTTTTTCTCATTGGTGTTGGTCACAATTATATGTCAGAAGAACCTGATATTTTGTTTGATTATTTGCTTATATATATATATATATTGGGGAAAAACTGATCACATGGTTCGATTCTATGTTGCAACTTAATTGTTTTAATTTCTTATAAACTCTTGTTGTGTGGTTGATATCGTCATTCAACGAATGTATAAATCACATTTGTATGATATTCAAATAAATTTAGGTGACATTGTGATTATAAACACAGTACATGTTGTTCATAAGCAACTACATTAGTGTTGAGGTGTTATTCTTATGAAAAATGCAGTAGAAACCAATAATTCATAATTTATTTTTTCATTTTGATAAACAAAGCTTTGTTCAACATGGAATTTCAAGTTTTCAACTATTCAGTGGACTCATTATCCTCTATTTGGTCTGTTTTTGGTTTATTGTAATTGCTGTCAAGCTTTAATTGACTTTATTACACCGCTATTATGTTTTTTGTAACCCCTTTATGAGAGAATTTTGTACCATACTAGTACAGGATGCTAGTGGTATGATGTACCCTAGACGCTAGGGAACCCTGTACTATGGTATTTCTTTATTTCCTTTTTATAAACTGGTAGGGGTCTGCCTAACTCCAGCTTGCTCATTGCAAAAAAAAACGACGTTATCACACCACTGTTGCATCCTGACTGTAGGTTTCAGGATAATATAATTCTGAGACACAATGTTTTTGTTTTACTTCATTATGAGGTGGCAAGAAAGTAACAAGTTATGTTTTTGTGATGAAAAACAATGTCTTTCATTAGTGACACCTTCTTCCAATTTTGTTCAGGGAAATCATGGAATGAATCTTTTTAGACTTGTAATCTTATGTACTTGATGCCTAGGCAGAAATGCACTCTGACAGCCATCTAAAATGATAAAGCAAGGTGTCCGTGGATTCTATATTAGTATAGTACAATATGCCCATATAGAAACAAAATTCTACTGTTGTCAATAGGCTTTTCTACTCTGTAAAATGACTGCTTGTTATGGTAAGATCTTGATGGCATGGTTGCTGTTAATAGATAAGAGAAATTTGACGTGCTTGAAAATTTAACAGGCATGACACCTAATGGTGGAGATGTTGCATCTTCGGATGATCAATCAACTCTTAACAACCTACCAAAAGATGGTTCAGAGTGGGTGGAATTGTTAGTGAGGGAAATGGCCAATGCCTGTAACATGGATGATGCCAAAGCGCGTGCCTCACAAGTCTTGGAGTTTCTGGAGACTTCCATCCGTACTCGTGCTGGTGCTAAGGCAGCAGAAAACTTTCAGATGGTTAGTAATTATTTTTACGACTCCCTATCCATAGATTTCATTTGTAATAGTCTTAGTGATGAATGCTTGGCATTTTTATGGGGTTTGATTGTTAGGAAAATGCGATGCTGAAAGAACAAATTGAAGCATTGATTCGTGAAAACACTATTCTTAAACGCGCGGTAGCCATTCAGCATGAGCAACAAAAAGAGTATGATGAGCAGAGCCAGGAGTTGCAGCATCTAAAGCAGCTGGTGTCTCAATATCAAGAGCAGTTGAGAACACTTGAGGTATGCCGTTTCTTCTTTACAAGCAGAGTAGTTTATGGTTTGGGTTTAGATTTTTGTTTTATATTCGAGGGTTGGGATCACAATCTCTAAAAAATTTGCGATCACTGAAGCATACATAGCTTAGAATTTGGTTGGATGATCATCATCTTTTGAACTACAGTATTGTCATTGTACCAATTTTAGAATTCTAGATTGTCCTTGATTTATTTTTATTATTATTTTGTGTGAAAAATGTGTTACTTGTGGTCTTGCAATCATATGTGATTGAATCATTATGTTTAATTATCATAACAGTTTCTTTGTTGCATTGGTTGTACCAGGTTAATAACTATGCGCTGACCGTGCATTTAAAGCAGGCTCAGCAAAGCAGCTCCATCCCAGGACGTTTTCATCCTGATGTCTTCTAATTGAAATGTCAAAGCTAGAAATTTATGTCATTGTAAAGGTTGTCTAGACACAATACCTGGACTTTTATTTACTTAACAGCGACAGACCAGGTAACGACTTAATAAATTAGCCTTGGATGTGTGAGCATGTGGGGGCAATGATGTCATCCATCAGTGGTATACTTAAATTAAGTCACCCAGAAAGAGGATCGTTTGTGGTCTGTATGCGGGGAAGTTTCGCCAATCTATATTTGTTCTACTAGCATTTACAGAATATAAATGCAAATTCTGTGAATCGATCGTTACTTACAAGAATTAAAGATGTTGTGTGGTGCCACCTGAGAGATGACTGACGGGAAATATTTGACGGCCTGAAAAGGCTTAGTTTGTTTGTACAGTATTGTTTTTCCAGTTATTAAATCCGTGTTGAAAGGCCTTTTATCATCCATTGTCTACATAGCTATTGTCAATTCTTTTTTCTTTTCATGACAGATTATGTACTGTTCTGTTAGGTTGCAACTTGCAAACATATTTCAGGATTCTAACTTCATTTTGAGAAAATTTCGATTGTTCTATATGTTTTTATCATTCCTGCATGGTTTATCATGTAGGAGCTTCAGTGTCCGTAGGAAGTTCAAAAAATTCTGGATCTTACTCCTCGCAGAGTTGTGTACTTTGTATGCTTGTTTCTATTCATAGAGTTGATGTTAGAAAGATCTTCCTACCAAATGGCGCAGTTGGTCACTTGTCATCACATCCTTGCCCTGGTTTGATTCAAGGCCAATCTTCACATTCTTTTTCATAGTATGCGAGTGTTTGATTTGCATGTCCATTTTGAATTTGATCAGACAAGATGCCCTTATGAAGAGATTGGATATGATTAACTCTTAGAAATTATAATATTGTTGTTAGTTTAACACAACAAGAGGAAATATTGACCACTGAAAATTTAATTTGCATGAAATATTTTGCTACCACGGCAAATCATAGGAATACTTGGGCAGTCTGAAGATGAACAGAACTATAGAATTAGGCCTGGGCAAGAACAGATTATTGAAAGTATAGTTAGGCCTGGGCAGGAACAGATTATTGAAAGTATATAGTATCGAGCACAAGGAGGAGCTACTGAAGTGGAATTTCTCGCAGACACCACAATACATTACTGAAGCGGCGAATTTATGCACTAGATTATCATCATTGTAATAACAAAAGCAACACTTGTAAACGAGTTCTAATCATCTTAAGCGTACTGTCATTTGCACAAAGTCAAATGCGCAAGCGATATAAAAAAGATGTTAATTTGATTGCGCTCAATCTTAATTTCCGACAATTTTCTAAACCTACACCAGTGCAATCACTATCTCACTGTACTTGTTGAAACCGTTGTTTTTGTTATTTGCCCCCCTCAAGGTTCACAGAAGTCTGGACACTGATGGACGAAGCAAAAGTCATTTGGGTTGAGAAATATTGCATCTCTGACCCCATGATATCCCAATTGGCTGACGTGAAGTTTGAATTTTCAGGGCTTTAGATGAACCAAGGGTTGTATAATATGCAAATTATAACAGAAAAGGACGCCCCATATGATGAGTCGGAAATACTGCAGACATGTTTATTATCATATAATGCAGATTGTCAGACATATGGTGCAATCCATCTACAGACAGACAGCGCTAGCTTAGTGCAATTTCTGAGAGGGATAATGATTAGGCTGAGCGTTCAATAGATTGGATTTACACATTTCTGAATTCAACTCTTTAAAATGTTCTGTTTGTGGAATTGTCATAGGTTAACCTTACATTTATTGTCAGTGGATATAGCACTCCTCCCTTTAAACAGCAATGATTCATGTCACTCTAGTTAGTAGCTCCTCGTTTCATTGAATCTGCATGTCCATAAGAAAACAGGAAGAGGATATAATATGATTGTGCCAAACTTTTCTCGCCTTTTTTTTTTTTTTTTTTGGATTGGCAAGCGGGGTTGAGGGGACCCCGGCCTACCCCTTTAAATTACATGTGGAAACTTATATCGACAATGAGTTCTTGACGTGTTTCGAACCCAAAACCTCTCCACATTGTGATAGGGGTGCTACCATTGAGCCACAAGCTCGTTAGCAAATGTTGTGGTAAGCTTGTTTTTAATGAGATCAGTAACTCGGTAATGCTGGCGGGATTCGAACCCCAGACCTCTCGCCTTCTTAATTCTTATTGTTATTTCTGCTGCATGTAGGACAGTGTTATTAGATGTTCCAAAACAGAAAGTCGAACGAGAATGAAGTTTGTAGGTTCCTGTACGAACATTAGATAACTCTCAAGATCGAGATGCCTATATTGACCATACCAATGTCAGATAATGGAATGATGGAGAGAGTCATACCTCATGCGGTCATGCCATAGCCTTGGAGCTCCTGCCTGATACAACCTCAACTCCACCAAATCCTTGACTTTATGAAGTTATTGGTTACCTACTTATTTCCAAGAAAGGCAAGTGAAAAAATATTCATTCCAGATAAAGGCAAGACAAAATATCCAGCACATAAGATTTCCTCAAAAACCTTATCTTATATAATTAAGTAAACAAGAAACTCGTTCCAAGTCCAACCACAAACGTTTATTTGGGATTTAGGCCCAAGCTAACGTTTGCTTGGCCCAAGGACACGGGTTTGTGTTTGGGTATCATGCAGTCCATTTATATGTTTAGCTTTTCAGATGCAGGACAAGCCGCGTATTAATCGTTCCATCATTTTTTTCATAATACCAGAACTGTCCTCTCTTGTTGCTGATATGTTTAGTTTAGTTTTTAATTTTCGAAATTTAGATTTGAATCTCAGATCTGGTTTTCTGAAGGATTGAAGAACGAAATTTGAAGAACTTTGTTTCTTAAAGGATCTTTGCTTCTCAATAATCAACAAGATGAAGAATCTTTAACAATCTCCATCGAATTATCAATCAAAGACAAGAGAGTTTTGATTTTGTCAAATCGATTTTACAAGATCTTCATCATTAGGTTTTGAAAGAAATTTGTGTGTTCTCTTCATCAATTGATTTGTTTTTGGAGCAAATCAAATCAAAAGCGGAGATTTTTGATTTTTTAATTCGATTTGACAAATCGATTCTTCATTTGATTTTTAAAGAACTTTATTTGTTCACATCATCAATTGTTTTGATTTGGGAATTCGAGATTTCAAATGGAGATGAGGATGATTGATTGCATAGGTGTGTTTTAGTTTATTTTATTAATTTAGATTGTATTTTGATTTTGGTTGTGTTTTTGTTTTAGAATCACAATTTGTCCTTGAATTTCAATGCTCAATGTTTTTTTATGTTGAACTACTTGCCATTCAATAGTTTTTATGGGTTTTGAGTATTTTTGGTTGCTCAACTATGTGTCTTAGGCATTCGGGTTGATTAACAGTATTAATCAACTCCCTGTTTTTATTATTTTTGTTGGTGAATGTGTTAATTAACTATATTAATGTGAATGTATTAATGTGTTGATTACATGATGTTGTTTTATACAGATATGGAATCATGTGGAGGTGTTAACAATTAAATTCAAGTTGTATTTGATGTTTTGTTTTTCTGTTTTTTCGATTAAAACTTGTGGTGATAATATAATTCATTTTCAATTTTAGTTTTTTTTTTATTTCCTTCACTTGTGGTGACGATATAATTTAGTTGTGAGAATATAATTTACTTCAGTTTGTGAGAAGGATGGACATCCAGTAATGATTGATTAATGTGTTAATCAACTTTATTTTATTCAGAAAAGCTTTACTAATACTTGATTAATATCTTAATCAACGATGGAAAGGTTCATATATTCAGGAAGTGTACTGACAAGTTGATTAATATACTAATCAACTAATGAAATGTTGATTAATGTATTAATCAACTCTTGTTTTTTTTCTAGGGTTTTAAATATTTTAGTATTTTTTAATATATATAAGGTTTACATTTAGGGTTTAAGATTTAGGGTTTATGATATAGGGTTTAGGGTTTTAGAATGACAACATTCCCACTTGGGTTCACCATTCCCAATGGTATAAGGGTTTTAGAATGACAACATTAAGGTGTACTTAAGACACTATTCCCACTAGGGTTGATCATTCCCATTGGGTTAGGATTTTAAAATAGGGTTTAGGATGTCTATAAGACAACATTCCCACTAGGGTTCACCATTCCCATTGGTTTGGGGTTTTAGAATAGGGTTTAGGGTGTCTTTAAGACATCATTCCCACTAGGGTTCACCATTCCCATTGGTTTAGGGTTTTAGAATAGGGTTTAGGGTGTCTTTAAGACCATTTCCACTAGGGTTCACCATTCCTATTAGGTTTTAGCATGACAACATTAAGTCTTTAAGATCGCATTCCACTAGGGTTCACCATTACCATTGGTTTAGGGGTTTAGAATGACAACATTATTTCTTTAAGACCACATTCTACTAGGATTCACCATTCCCATTGGTTTAGGGTTTCAGAATAGGGTTTATGGTGTCTTTAAGACCACATTCTCACTAGGGTTCACCATTCCCATTCGTTTAGGATTTTAGAATGACAACATTCCCACTAGGGCTTACCATTCCCATTCAACTCAAGCTTTGCTGATCAATGTAGTAATCAGCTGAACAAAATGTAAAATATAATAATTACAGTTGATTAATTTATTAATCAACTAATATATGCATAGTTAATCAGTTAATGCATAGTTATAGAAGAGTTAATTAATGTCTTAATAAACTTATACAAAATTAAAGAAGAGTTGATTAGTTTATATTAATCAACTGATGCATATTTGATTAATAAATTAATCAACATATGAAATTTTTATATCAATTATCATTTAAACACCATAATACAAGCAAATAACAATACCATTGATATATCAACAAAATTACTGCTTACAAGGATTATGTAAAGTATTAACATTAATTGTTATCAATAAAAAAAAATGTGTTTATCAACACCACAAACAATATTTGACAAGCACCAACACAAATGTATTTTTAGAAATTTTTTGTTTTTCAACACCAAAAACCAATAATGGATAAAACTATTCTTCCTTTTCTTGAGCTGCTTCCTTTTCCTTTTGCATCAGCCTTTACAAGCAGTTGTTGTTGGTCCCACGTTTCCTTGTTAAAACTAACTTCACTTAACAACTTATATGCTATGTTCGCCTTCATGATTTGCATCATTCCTTCTGAATAGTCATTAATTGAAATTGCTTGTCCAGAATCAACATGATCCATGAATTTGCATACAAACAATGCACAATCCACGCTGAAAAATATAATTTACAGAATAATCAAATTGTATTCATGATAATAACACTTAACAATTCAAGTTTAGGGAGCTTACGAAGAGCCTTGATGCGGAATGTCTCGTGTTTCCTCGATATATAAGTCCCTTTTCAAAACGAAAAATATCCCCACGTTTGATTAGCATCTTGTTCAACAATAGAGTGACATAATCGGCTTGTTTCAAATGTGAAAAGTTTGGTAAAATATTGAATAATTATAGTTGATTAATACATTAATCACCTGAACAGAAAAGATAAAATCAATTAATTAGTTGATTAATGCATCAATCAACTATTACGTGCGTTGATTAGTATAGTAATCAACTAAAGTTATAATTGATTAATATATTAATCAACTAAACAGAAAAGATAAAATCATATAATTAATTGATTAATATACCAATCAACAGATAGTATGATATAAATTGCTTACACCAGTTTGATAGTTGATTTAATGTTTTAATCAATTATAATTTAACATCAAAGATAATTTATAATAACCCAATAATCCTGAAGTAAAATTAAGCAGGAACATGTTGATTAAATTTACTAATCAACTAAAACTGAAATTGAATTTAACATCAAAGAAAATTTACATAAAAAATTAGAAATTGTGAAGTAATTATGCAAGAACATGTGATGTAGAAGTTATTCAAGAAAAAAATTTACATTAAAATTATAATTCTAAAACCTACCTCAAAATCAGAAATTTCTTCTTCAAAATCAAAAGTTTCTTGTTCTTGTGTTGCATTATCATCCTTTCGTTTCTCTTTGTTCCATGATGATTTGTACTTCTTGGGACTTGTTTTTTTTTTTTTACCATTGTAGATCTAGGTGTTTTGGCTTTCAAAAACCTAGATTTTTGTTCAATTCTAAAGAGAATCAGACTTTTAAAAAAGAAAATCTTAAGAAATTGAAGAAAAACCTAAGAAATCAAGTCGTAATTGTTGTTTTTACAGTAGAGATGAGATAGAGAAAGATAAAGAGAGAGAGAAAGAAAGAAAGAAATTAGGGTTTTATTTGAAAATAATAAAAAAAAAAAACCCGTCCCACGTTGTTAGATTTTTTTGTAGTTGTTAAAACACCAACATGGATATATTCGTCATTAAATAGACTTATCCTTGAGTCTAATGAAACATTGCTGTTGTCCTTGGGCCTAATAAAACCTTATATTTTGTCCTTGGGCCCAAAACACGGTAAACAAGAAACTGAAGGGTCTTTTGTCCATGAATGTGTGTTCCTTTTTTTTGGTTGATTTATTTGTTGTGTTTGATCAACAAAATGGTGTATTTTATTAGTGTTGTGATAGTGGTTTTATTATATGAATTGTAATCTTTATTTTTTGCTTATATCAAATAAATATATCGGGTATTTCATATGGTGTATGCTTAAGCTGAATGTGTAAGCTTTTTTTATTTACATAAATGCAATATTAGTAACAGTACCGTTTAAGGTCTATTTGGTGTCGTAATTTTTTTTTTCATGTATAATATATGGTAGTTGCAAATAATAGGATCTATCTGTATAACTATATTGCTAATTTGGGTAGAACAATTTTAAAATGGCGTTTTCCAGGTTTAAACAAGTTAACAAAGAGGTTTTATGAATTAGCCTAAGTAGAGCAACAATTGTCTTGGTGTGCAGTCGAAGTTTATCCTCACATGTTAAAACTAATTGTACAATATAGTTGTCACTAGCGGTGCGAATAAGCACTACTAGTCACCTGCTCTCATCGTCCCACCTCTTGCTCATGTTGTCCTACCTCCTCAACTCGTCGTCGTGGTCTTCCTCGTCTTTTGTGCCCAAGAAACAACTCGTCGTGCAACAAGTTCTTGTCATTTACCTTGAATACGTAATCTAACATCAGAAAGTACCTTTGTGCAACTTGTAACATCGTTCCCAACTCTAGTTAAGTGCTCTTTGAACCGTGTCACCCCTCCACCTCGCATTTTCTTCTCACAAAAATCACAAAGTATTCCAATCCCATCATCTGGCTCAACAAACCCGTATTCCCACCCAATGCTCCTCTTAGCCATTGTCCTAGGCTCTTAGCAATAAAAACAACAAGATTTCGGTTGATTCCGGTGAAATTCCGGCTAAATCAGTAAGATTCCGACCAAATCAGTAAGATTAAAGAGAAAGAGAGATTTGTTGATGACTTGATGATTTAATTCATCAAAACAAAGATTTTTATAGATGAAAAAGGAGATTTTTCTCAATAGTGGGGCAAGACATTCTGCTATCGCTATTCATGACTTAAACCTTAGTAGAAATGTGGTCGACCCTTTATTGGGGGGATTTTCATTGTTTCTTCCTATTGAGGTTAATAATTATATGGTTTAATATTGATAATCATTGCAATAGGCCCAGATCATTTTCTTTGAGTGTTTTTATAATGCAGCATTGGAGATTCTAAGATTATTCTATTTCCCTGTACTTTAGGCTTGCATTAGAGGGTTCAAAAACTTTACAGTAAGCCATTAAGAGGATAAAAGGGTAACAAAAACCCATTAATTCAAAACTTTACGGTAAGCTATTAAGAGGTCTAAATAGTATGAAGAGAAAAGTCAGAAGATTTACCATTAAAATATAAAATCCATTAATTCAAAACTTTACGGTAAGCTATTAAGAGGTCTAAATAGTATGAAGAGAAAAGTCAGAAGATTTACCATTAAAATATAAAGGAGGGAGTATGAACCAAGCTTCAGGGATTAATATAGGTAGTAGCTATTGTTCAGTTTTTTGTTATGTTCAGTTTTGACACGCTCTAGAAAAATATACATAACTTCGTGCTCAATACTTGGAATCATGATCCGTTTGTTGGGTTATAAAGTAGACTCGTTTAGCTATCTAATGACATATGGCATGATTTCTAATTCTCAGTATGCAGTCCGAAAATCATCCTCGAAGTTCTAACAAACAACAGACCTTGTAATAGTAGCAGATTGGACAACATATTTTGGCAGCAGTCATGAACCCAATTTAGCCCCAATTTCATGGTAAAACGTAATTTATCTTGTAATACACTATGGCTACGTTTTGTTCACGGAATTCAGATTCCATGAAAATAGGTGGTATTAATGGAAGATATAACGGTATAAGAAACAAGAAAGAGAAGGAGATCAAAAGACGGAGATATAGAGTTTAGGGTTATTTTGTATTTGGTCCCTCTAGAAGATACATATTTAGCAAGTGATATAGAGTTTTTCGATTATTAGCAAATAGTCCTATTTCCGTCACTTGATCGGTAGTCAATTCAAGGGACTACGGTCAAACCATCCATTGTTTATTAATACCTAAATTGCCCATGTGCTAGCGGAGGAAAAAAAATTAATAACTGAAATTTCACAAAATTGCAGAAGAGAGGAATTTTTTATTTTATCAAATTAGACCTGGTAATTGAATAATAATATAGAAATGGGTTTTACTAAAAAAATAATTTTAGAATTGGGTAATGGCGTTCAGTTGAATAGATTTGGAGTTTTGGTTAAGTAAGATGAAAAATGGGTTTTATTTTCTTTGTGTATTTAAATCAGACATGTTGCTTGAAATGAGAGGGAGCATGAGGGTAGCATAGCACAGAAATTTGAAGCAGCAAAGAAATTTCAAAGCAAATTTTTGTAAATTGCAATTTATAATTGCTTGCTTAACTTTAATCAGAAGCAACAAAGTAGTTTATTTTAAAGGGGAAAGTATGCATTTGGATGTGGAGATCATCAGAGCCAAATAGCTTTCTTCATTCACCTTTTCTTCTATTCTGCCACCAACACCACTATCATCAAACCTCTGCGATTGGAGTGGTTGATTCGATCTCAAAGAACTGAAATTTACAAGAACACCGCTACATTCCTTGATTAATAGGTTGGATTTGATTCAGGTAGTTCATATAAAACACTAGTGAAGAGATTTCAGATTGTTGTTATATGATGATGGTGGAGGTTTGTGTAGTTTAGGTGTTTTTAAGTTTGTTTGCAATTTGTATAGTGGAAGAAGGTAAAAAGAGATGGAAGTTCATCACAAATCCTTACCATTTAGTCGGCCTAAATTGTTTTATTAAATGGGTGAGTGATATGTAGACACGTGGAAAGAAATTTAGTGTGAATGATAATTTAGGTATTTTGCAAAAATAGATGGTTTGACTTCAGTCAATTGAGTTGACTGACAGTCAAGTAACAGAAATAAGACTATTTGCTAATAAAGGAAAAACTCTATACCACTTGCTAAATATACATCTTCTAGAGGGATCAAATATAAAGTAACCCTAGAGTTTAAGATGGAAGGAATTCTAATGAGATCAAAACACTTGACATATTTGTCCAGATAAAGATAGAAACTGATTTCCATCTTATAAAATAGAAACTATATTTCTTTATTTTAGCCTTCACCGGAAATCTAAATTTTGATCTTCCATCCAAAAATAACTGGTTTTGGCCCTACTTTCCGGGAATCTGAATTCCCTCGAACCAAACGTAGCCTATATAAAGCCATGATAGTATAGGAAACCTTAAGAAGTTTGGAAGCCACATTAAGCATGTAGTATAAGGAAGTTTCGAGAGATTCAAAACTTCGAGACTTGAAGGCTTGGGAAATCTTGGGAGCAATATTTGTATGGGGGATTTCTAGATTTGTCTTCTTCTTGTAAATGGTGTGAGGTTGAGTTGTGTAAGATCCCATCTTATAATCCTTTTTTAAAAGATAATAAAGTTCTTTATTTTTCTTGTGGTGGTTTATTCCCTATGAGGGTTCCACCACGTATATCTTGTGTATCATTACTTGTTTCTTCTAATCTTGGATAATTCCGGACTTAGGGTTTATTGAATTATTATCGATTTTCTAAACAATAACAGTCTTCTACCACAATATACGGTGGTCGGTGGCTTACATGACCATTATTTTTTACTGTTTCATTATAATATGTACCTTGCTGTAATGCCTGGTGCAATTTCGTTCTATTGGTTCCAGATAGCTGCAACCATTTGCGTTGATAAAGAAGTTGACACTATTTGCATTGCTAAAGTACTAACTCCTAAATGTTTGGATTTATTTCTTGGGTTAAGACTTAGGTACTGGAAATGTATTGGTTGGACAGTAAATATTGTTAATACTTATTCTTTTATTGAATATTATTTTTTTATTGAATAAGATGTTTGGTAGCAAAATAATTGGCCTTTTATCCATGTGTCTTCATATTCCATTGGCCTTTTATCTTAGCACAATGGCTGAGTTCAGGTCACAAGGACGCTACTGTGCTGAAGCTGGAAGTCTACGGCGTTCTGCTGGTATTTCTAGGTCTTTTCTCTATTATTTTTGTTACCAACATCTCTATATGTATTTTTCTTTTGTTGGGGGGCCTGGAAACTCAGTTGTAGAAAGAGGGCATGTCTTCTTGGAAATAACTGACGATATAGTTTATCTACATATCAGACTGTGTGTGTTGGAATGTTTTGGAGCAAAGCAAGGCCTATCGCAAATGGTTTGAAATATTTACATTAATTGCAGCCTTATAAATTAATGAAGGTTACATTCCTTAATTATTTACTTGAATTTTTTCTTCTTACTTTAAGCCACAGTAATATAATTAGGTACAAGGGATGGATTCATTGAAGAGGACAAAACCATTTAGTTTATAATCTTGTGCATATGTCTGCGTGTGCATATAGTGGGTACAGAGGGGTTCATAGACTCAAAGAGGAATGCTTTATATGCAGTTAACTGTTGATGCTATAAGAGTGATTTGTCTTTGATTATTATCTTACAGATTTTGGTGAGTTTCTGGCAAGATGAAAGTGAACATGTGTGAATGGTTGCTCGCTCTGTTCCACTGTGTTGCCTTACAAGCTATTCCGCATCCACTGGTCAGAAACTAGACCAAAATACATCTCTTCCATTTGTCTTCGGGGGATTTAATTGAATAACAGAAAACTATCAGCTCAAAACAAACATCTGCAAGAAGTAAAAATAGACATTTTTGACCATTTGTCTTCGGGGGATTTAATTGAAGAACAGAAAACTATCAGCTCAAGACAAACATCTGCAAGAAGCAAAAATAGACATTCTTGACCACAAAAACACGAGAGGATAACCAGTCTGAGGAAGCCAACATACTGGCGTGGTTGGAATCTTTTGAAATGCGAGACTGACTCTCATGTTGGGGGAACAAACCAAGATGGACCTCACACAAAATTGTTGCAGATTTGCAGCTGCATTTGCCATCTGGCATCCAAGCCTTGGGAAATTAAAGCTTGCTGCATTGGTCGTGCATCCATTAATGAAGCTGCTTATGCCAATGAATGGGAAACATAGTTCAGCTGCAGCAGAACTCTTAACGGAAGGAATGACGAGTCTTTGGAAGGCATGGGTTGGTCCAAAGATACCATGCTTGCTAGGGGATATAATTTTCCGGCCAGAATGTGTAAGTGAAGCATCTGCTAACTAAGGAGCACAAAATGCAGTTGCAGCTATAACAATTCGGGAGGTTCTAGTGATAGAACTGTTGAAAATACATACCATCCTTAAAATTAGGTAACCTACAACCATGCAATACTAACCATCATCAGGTTCGGGGAGATTGAGTCCTTACATGATGGAGTATACTTCTCTGAGCTCCTTACCAATACTAACCATCATCAGGTTCGGGGCGATTGAGTCCTTACATGATGGAATATACTTCTCTGAGCACCTTACTGTGGATTCCGTCTCAACGTAACAATTTATGATGCTCCTAAATTCTTTGGTCACCTATTCTTCGAATGTATCTTTCCAGAGTCTATATTAAGTGAAATTTCTATTGTAGTATACAATTACTATTGAAAGAGATTTCAAGTGAAATTTGGAGAGAAATTGGTGTTAAGCAGTCTAGGGTTTGTAGAGAAAGAGAGTGAGGTAGAGAGGAGAGGGAGAGAGAGAGTTGTCAAATATTTTTGGAGTTTCTAAAACACCTCACATAACAAATGAGTTAAATGGAGTTTCTAAGACATCTCACATAACAAATGAGTTAAATCAGTTTGCCACTAATAGATTCTTTTTGAGTAGCTCTAAGTAGAGGTTATGACCAGTATATACACCTATACTCAGTTATAAAGTGTCCTACTCATGATATTTTTACTGAGATATGAAAAAAACTGAAACATAAAATGTCTGACAGAAAGCAAAAACAAAATCCGTAAAAAGATTGAGACCATCATGTGCTATGGGTTACTTTAACTAATTGATTATGGTTGACATCCAGTTTCTCATTGTTCATTTCCAGAAACAAGTTAATTAGTAACACAGTACAATGGGATTTCTATTTGCTGAACAACTAGCGAAGTGTGCACATAGCGTGCACCGTGCAATACATAAATTACCTCCTCCAAAGTATCAGTCCTGATCATGATACTTTGTCAACCTTCATCATAATTCAATTCACAAAGTATAGTAAATCAAAAGACTTAGGTTTGGTTTTGCAGTACTCATTGATATGCAGGACAGATAACTAGCTAAAAGCACACCTAACATTAGTGATTTTTAGTAAATACACCATATATATAATGCAGAGAATTCCCAGTAAAACAAACTGATCAAACTGAAGCTCCAATCACCTTATTACAAGTTCATAAGAAAAGTGACAGCAAAGGAACGACATTCATAAAAAAAAAGAAAAAATTGGTGTAAACCCCCCACTTTTATAGCCACTTCACACTTAACCCCCCTAACTTTTTTTATTTGAGATAACCCCCTAAACCGCCTGTCCAAACCGGTAGAGTTTTTTAATGGCAGAACTAACCCTTAAGGTCTGGGGGGTTTACACAAAATTAAAATAAAAAATGGGGGGTTAAATTTGGCAACAAAAATATACCTCAAACTAATTTCTAAATCCCAAAAATACCCTTATAATAGATCTGTTGGAACTCATTTTTTCTGTAAATTACAGCTATAAAAACAACAAAGTACATTTTCAATTCACTTTCAATTCGACTATCAAGCAAGCTTTCAAGCATGGGGACAAGGTAAAAACTTACCTTTATGTTTTTTTTTCTCTTTTTTTTTTTTTTTTTTTTTTTTTGAACATAAACCCTAACTTCCTTTTGATATCAATGTACAAAAACTTCCTTTTGATATCAATGTACAAAAATTGAGTGAAATCATTAACTCTCACCAAGAAAATTGTTCTCCTTCTCCAAATATTAAGTGAAATCGTTCTTCGTCCTTCAAAAATTGGATGAAACACTTCTTTCTTCTTTAAAATAGGGTTGTCTAACCTTGGATCAAACTTGTAAAAAGGTTGCAGGGGTAGTTTTGGGATTTAGGAAAAAAATTAAGAAAACTATTTATTTTCAAACTTAACCCCCCACTTTTGATTTTAATTTTGTGTAAACCCCCCAGACCTCAAGGGTAGTTTTGCCATTACGAAACTCTACCTGTTTGGACCGACGGTTTTGGGGGTTATCTCAAATTAAAAAAAGTTAGGGGGGTTAAATGTAAAGTGGCTACAAAAGTGGGGGTTTACACCAATTTTTTCAAAAAAAAAACATGGATTTGTAATTTGCAACATGCACAGCATTATATCTTCATCTTCATCTTCTTCATGGTACCATTGTCGTTCAAGTCATCACGAAGTGGACAATCTCTAGAAAAGTGGCCACGCTTAAAGCAAGAGAAACAAGTATGGTAGCTCACATCATCACGATGTGGACAAGTCCTAAACCAATGTTGACCCCTACAAATAATACACACCATCAGAACTCTATGGCCATACCTGTCGGTATCAAAGTGCTCCACAAGTGCCATCTCGCACTCTACAAATAGGACACGGGATCACATGAAACGTTCCTGGTTCTGACTTGGGACCTGCAGATTAATGGTAGGTAAAAAATCCATCAATTGTATCGGACTAGGACACAGAAGATTAATACTAATTGTTATGCTTTTCCCTACATAATTAATGATAAGAATAAAAATAGTTGTAGGCGTTTAGCAAAAGTGTAGGGTATTGAGTGATTAATACATACACAAAGAATTGAGATTTTGAATTTTTTTTCCTAACACTAATAGATAGATATGAAATAAACTAGGGAGAATATGTTGAAACCACACTAGAACATAGCGTAATACGTTTGCTTTGTAAAATGACTGTAATATATACCAACATGAAAGAACAATTTCCTTTTTGGTTTGATACTTTGCTGGTTCATCACAAGGCATCATCAGGGGCAGCTCTACCCTTAAGACAGATTAGGCAGATGCCTAAGGACCCAAAGAAAAGTTGATAATCTAAGAGACTTTGGATTCATATTTCATTGAAGTAATTAATTGATCCAAGTAATTTTCAAAAAACTTTCGTAAACAGATGGAATTATAATTTTTGTTTTGTTAAAAAATTGAAAATGCAAATTAATCCATATTCGCGCACAAACACACATCTATTGGACTGAAAAAAATAAAAAATAAAAAATAAAAAATTATTAAGTAATTATAAAAAGGCCGCCTATGGCCACAAAATGGCTTGAGCCAGGCCCTGGGCATCATACATCCAGAAGATGCAACATTTATCAAAATTCATGGTTTTAAAATTTACAGAAAAACAGAATTATACTAATTCTCGAACAAGCAAAGCAATTTTAGATCCAAGACACACAAGTAAAAATAATTCATACCAGGAGGAGGAGGAAGAGGATCCGTAAATTTCTTCTCTTCATATTCTGATCGGAGCTTCTTTGGTATCACCCAATCGGAGTGGAGTTCTGGTCCTGGCCTAATCCTGGAATCGGAGTGGAGTTCTGGTCCTGGCCTGATCCTGGAATCGGAGTGGAGTTCTGTTCCTGGCCTGATCCTGGAGGTACTCTCGAGCAGATCGGGTCCTATTTGTGTCAACATGCATGCAAAGAGAGAGACGAGAGAGAGATTGCGAATTTTAGATAGAAGAATATAGTGGGGCTTTAGGGTTTCCAGTTCCTCTAATAAATAACATACTGCACCGCAGTGTGGACCGACCCTAGAGTTGGAAACAAAGTAGGAGAGCCCAAACTGACATCTGTGTAGCCCAAAGAAAACGATGTGAATTTTGTGTATCACATCAGACTCGTATTGTTTTTTTTTTTTTTTTTTCTTGAAGCACCGGACGCTCTGCTCCTGAGCAGATACTGTTGAGATCATGAAGTTAATCCAATTGTTTGATTGATTGTTCAGACTAATTGGACAGTTTCTTCTGATCTACTGATGATAACATGATTATCACCTCATAAAGATATTAGTGTAGTCTTATTCAAACTCAAGTAAATCCACAACAAACTAATAAAATAAAGGTGTAAATCTCTATATTCGTTTGGAGACGGAAAAACACAATAAAGATACAATTATAATTCTTATGAAAAGAAATATATTATTACTACCTTCATATAATCTCGAAACAATATCAGGCACTTCATTTACAAGCACCATTGACATCATCCATACATACTGGCATTTCTCCGAGTTTTAAAAGACACTTAACATGTTTATCAAGAAATACTAAGATTGTAAAACCTACAGCCAAACATCATCTGAAACATGTTCCTTAGGTGATGGTTGATACCTCCACAACATCAAAACTTGTTCCAGTGGTTTATTAACTCATCGACATTGCCAACCTTAGATATGCAAGACATTGCCTTTGCTTCGTGTCTTGCTCCACTCATAAGCACAAGCACTTTGTCAGGAATTTCACCAACCATTCTCATCAATGCAGGATAAGATCCAGAATTCAACTGTGAACTTAGTTCATCATCGCACAACACTGCTTCAACATTATGCTATAATAAAATACCCCAAATTGTCGAGATGATCAAAACTAAGAGGCTCTATTACAAAACATTGAAGCATCCACACTGCGGAGGAAAAATAACTTAAAATTGTGTATCAAGATGCGGAGGAAATTACCTGTCCTGGAATGACATTACTTTCACCTGGATAAGCAGATATCTCTCTACCGTACGAAAAGGAAATGTGTAGAAATCCCACTAAAAATCCTTTACACCAAACATCATAAGGTATGAAATTCTCAGGATGTTTACAAAAGCTTTCTAACAATACAATTAGTTCAGCAACATCAGTCACTGGATCTTTATGGATAGCTATGGGGACCGTTCCAGCATGTTCTTGGGCACATCTCAGTGCTACGTGTATAGAGATCATGAAAAAAAACCACCGAATGAAGTAGAGTATGGAGATAGTGCAATGGAGCAGTTCAAATATAACCTACACTCAAATATAACCTACTCTCAAAACCAACTGTTACATCATTGAATAAGTTTTTATCTATCAAATGTATTGAGAAAATGAATAGCTTTAATAAGAATATATTTAAGAGTAATTATATTAGACGGTTTTCACTTCGGGGATATAATGGTGGACTGTGGATTGTATTTTTCCTTTCTTCCCTTGTTATCAAACTGTAATATGTAGTTTGACATCCTATCCAACATAGAAATCAATGTATAGTGTAGTATTCCAATTTCCATGAATAAAAGGGAGGTTCGGGCCAACCTTACCCTAAAAATCGTAAGGGTCAAGTTTTAAGGGTTTTTTTCGTTGAATGGGTCGAGTTGGGTTTAGGGTCAAAGGGCTATTTTTATAGGCCTACATCAAACCCGTTTTAACCTGTTTGGAAATTTTCCTTCCAAGGCCTGCTTGGTTGCCCCACAAAAATTTACCTAAAATTTAGTCTAATTTAATATGCTCGAAACACTTGATAAGTGGTTTTATTAACAAATTTTATGCAAAAAGTTTGGTGTTATCTTAAAAGTGCAAAGATTTTACACCTTTTTCTAATAACTTTGGTAGGGAAACATATAATGCACTGGTAGCCTTTAGTCATATCATAGTTGACCACCAAACGCACCTGCTGAAAATAAATAAAGATGGGCCCATTCTTCCATGGCAATGATCAAACAAGGTAGGTCAGACTGGTATAACTCTTGTTGTGTAGTTCTGTTGTTTCTGGCCTTTTTGCTTATTTTCTTGTTGATGGAACGTCGTCAGAAAGGTATTGCATTGCCACAATCAGAGGAAGAATAGTTTCTGGATGATTTACAAAAATAACAGTCGTCACCTTTCCGCTCCTACTAAGCAGCTCTTTTAGTGCGTCGATCTTCGACTGTCGTCCATCCCCATCAACATTGATGACCTAATGTTTTTTTTATACTTTTAATGTTCAACTCATGATCTGGCCCCTTCACTGTAATTGGCTCAGGATATTTCGTCAAATCCTCAACATCTCCCCTCTCGGGGACATGTATCTGGGAAAACACCAATATGTAATGGGTCTTTCGAATGACGTAGACACCAGAAAATAAAATTGATCAAGTAGCACAATACAATTACTATAGTTAGGTTCTCCTTGGTACAATCCAGCTGCTGCAAAATCCCTAAGCTAATTGCTGCTGTGTTTATTGGGTCAGATTCTCCTTGCCTTTAATGGGTCTTCCAATAAGTAGTACAACCCTTGCTCAGATGCACAACTGCCTTGTGTTGATCTGACCCATATGCTAGAAGTTTGTTCTTGAGATTCATGGCACAAAATGTTCCAGATTCCTTTCCCTTATTGTCAAACAATTGCTTCGCCAACTGTGATCCTCCAAAAGCCAAATCTGCATGCTGGAAACAGGAAAAAAAAAAAAAAAATCTTTCGAGAAGGAAAAAAGAATATAGGTTTTGGAAGTCGAATATGAAGTTTGGTTATTATTATTATGAGATTTTTCGATATACCCCCATTTGAAAGTGGAAATTTGAGATACCCGTTTGAAAAACAATTTGAGATACCACATTTAAGACATAAGATAAGAGATTTACATCCGTAGGTTAGTTTTACGATGGATCATGGAAAAAATTTCAAATGGAGATATCCCAAATTTCCCCTTTCAAATAAGAGGGGGTTGGGGGTAATAAGTCCTTAAAAGTGTATATTTATCCCCCGAATAACACTGGTTTGCATAGCACTTAGCTTATATTATTGTCTTATATCTATTGATTAGTGTTTTCTTGTCATTTGTGTAGCTTTCATGAGCCAAAATACGAATATTGTAAACCCGCCAAAAGTAAAAAAAAAAAACAAAAAACCACCAAAAGAATGTTATTTGCACAAGGAAGGAGAATTGATATTTGCACCCATAGAGTTGCTGAGGGGACCCCGTAGACTGGTTCTATGGACTTGACTTTATGTTTGAATTGGGTGGTCTAAATCTCAGCCCAATCCGAGTAATGATAATTCCCACACGTCAGAATTTCTATTAAAGCCCAATCTTAAAAAGGCTCTACAGAAAGATCCAGAAGTTTGATTTGGGCCCATGAGCTGTCTAATTGAAGGTATTGGTCCACGCTACAACTTAAGCCCAAGATAATTAGGTTTTGTTGAAGTTCTAATGCCTCTAGAAGACCAACAACAACAACCACGAATTTTGACCTAACTTGGAAGCTTTTGTATGCAAGTAATATGCTTTGTATTTAGTATATAACAGAAATAGTAGCTAGGGTTTAGGATAGTTCATATAGAGTTGAAGTTCTTGTTGAACGTTTAGGTTTTCATATTCTTCTTTTGTATTTAACTCAATTATTATTGATATCAATCCATTCACTTTTTCTTTATGATGTTTTGTTATTAATTTACTTATTTCATGGTGTCATTATCAAGGATGAGCAGCTAAATTCTTTTAGGAGGATGGTTGAAACACTCTAGATAATGCAAAAGCACCATGTTTGTTTTTAATGTTCATTGTGATTCAAAGTATTTAATGTTTCTTTACTTCTAGTTCGCGACATGAGGTAAGTATGATTATTTGCATGTTATTGTTATCCATGTTATTAAAATAATATTGTTAGGGTATAAGGAGACCTAGCTATAATAGTTGTATTTAAATTGATTAGAGATGTGTGATGGAATAACTGAGAGGTGACTATCATATATCTAGAATCAATCTCTTTTATTGGAACCGTTTTGTAATTAAATTGATATCCGAGAGATGACGGTTTCATTATGAATTAATATGTTGAATTAATTAGATTGAATAGCTGAGATGTGACAGTTTGATTAATGAAACATATTCAATAGCATGCATAAGAGAATCTTATTTTAATTAATTGAAATAGCTTAAAGGTAATTAATTAATTGTTGTAGATTGAACATGAAAGGATGACATGTATGTTTACATGATTTAGTTTGTGGATACCAACTTTTTCCCAATGTCATCATAAGATCTTTACATCTCTATCCATATTCTTAAGTTAGTTTAATTATTAGTTTATTTATTTAGTTTAATTATTAGTTTATTTATTATTACATGTAAGAAGTAGAATCAATCTCAATCTTATTTGTTGATTCTCTTGGTGTTCTTTAACCTTTGTTTTCTATTGTGTTTGAGCTAAGATCTTCACCTTTGAGGTGGGTATGTACGACCCTTGCTTGTTACTTGTTTACTTTGATAATCAATATTTACAGGCATAAAAAAGAAATCATTATAAATCTATCTTTTGAATAGAGGTTACACAAATAGTACTGCAGTACTGAATGCAAGTTTCCCTCGGCAATTCATTTAGGCAGCAAGAAGTTTTTAATTGGAGGTAGTGTAAATACATACAAATTCCAGGTTGATGAAAACCATAAGTTAGACAACCCTCTTTGCAAGGAAGGAGGATTTCGATATACATAGATTATGCAATATGTCCAAAAGGAGGGCTAATATTAGAGCTTCCGGTCAATGGGAAGAGTGCCCATTCGCTCTAGGAGCTGATTCGCCTGAGAAAAATGCCTGTAGCAGTTCATGAGCAAATGGAGAAATATCAATTCATTAACGCTAAACTACCTATGTCTCTTTGTAGTATAAAAAAAAAAACTATACAAGACTAACACATTTTATTTGCTTATAGTATGCAAGGCACCACATTCCTTGAGGTGGAAGGAATGACCAACCAAATTAAGTACTAAGAAGGATAGATCGTTGTATCCTGGGAGACAGTCCGCCATTGATAAACCGTTCGGCACATGTACGGGGCGAATAATGTCTTAAGGAGAGAGATTTTTATCTCGACTCGATCTAAATCTTGTCCTTCATCCATTTATTCTGGTTTGCATCATCTATTCCCTTTTATTTATTTTAGAACAGTAATATATCGGTGTATATTTTCCTACACTCCCTTTAAACAGCAATGATTCATGTCACTCTAGTTAGTAGCTCCTCGTTTCATTGAATCTGCATGTCCATAAGAAAACAGGAAGAGGAAATAATATGATTGTGCCAAACTTTTCTCGCCTGTTTTTTTTTTTTTTGGATTGGCAAGCGGGGTTGAGGGGACCCCTACCCCTTTAAATTACATGTAGAAACTTATATCAACAATCAGTTGTTATCATGTTTCGAACCCACAACCTCTCCACTTTGTGAGAGGGATGTTACCATTGAGCCACAGGCTCGTTCGCAAATGTTGTGGTAAGCTTGTTTTTAATGAGATCAGTAACTTGGTAATGCTGGCGGGATTCGAACCCCAGACCTCTCGCCTTCTTATTGTTATTTCTGCTGCATGTAGGACAGTGTTATTAGATGTTCCGAAACAAAAAGTCGTACGAGAATGAAGTTTGTAGGTTCCTGTATGAGCATTAGATAACTCTCAAGATCGAGATGCCTATATTGAGCATACCAATGTCAGATAATGGAATGATGGAGAGAGTCATACCTCATGCGGTCATGCCATAGCCTTGGAGCTCCTGCCTGATACAACCTCAACTCCACCAAATCCTTGACTTTATGAAGTTACTGGTTACCTACTTATTTCCAAGAAAGGCAAGTGAAAAAATATTCATTCCAGATAAAGGCAAGACAAAATATCCAGCACATAAGATTTCCTCAAAAACCTTATCGTATATAATTAAGTATATAAGTTATTACAAATTATGGAAAGATGTTTTCCAAAATTTGCCTAATTATTGAGTAATAACAAGAGAGGAAAGACAAACATCCCACCTCAAGTAGAAAATTAAGATGCTATCTAGAATTTGCCTATTAGTTTCCATGTCTTGTTATCCTCTTACAAATCTCTGTCTGCAATTCCAAAAGCATGTCCAAGTGGCAATAGAAATAACATATAACCCTACAGAATATCTGTACATTGTACATTGGGATTCAGTATACTATACATTACATACTGACTTGTGAACTAAATAATTCATGTATGTCACTGTGTTGTTATATTTAAAATTCTTGGAAGCATATTTGTGGAATATGCCCTGGCTTTGACAGAATGCAACTTCGGTACATCATTACAGTACCTGATATCACATATATATATATATATATATACCGCACGCCATGGGAAACTAACTTCGTTGCAAACGCCATGCTAAAGAATCGAGCTGGTTTGATGTAGGGGCTAGGAGTGTGATGATCCTACATTTTATGTGAAAACCTTCGATAAAGCAGCTTTTCGGAAAATCAATACTGGGGGGATTATAAAGTAGAGATGACAGTAGTAGACAAAGTCACAAAACTATTACCTGGTCCTAACCAAATTTAGTCTTGCAGGTTATAAGATACCAAAACGTTGGAATGTAATTCTATGGATCCGATATCTGCATACTAATCCAAAAAACGGTTTCCGCCTACATTTTGAGATTAGTGATACCAGTGAAGAACGGTTTAACTCCTTCGCCATTATCTCTGTTACCTGCAAAACACGCCGGGGTTGTTCCCGGAGTTAGCACTCCAACGCTCAAGTCAGATAGTGTAGATGGAGAGAAGAAGAAGGAGAAAAAGTAGAGAGAAGTAATAACTCATACCTTGTGTTTAGGGTTTTCCCTTTATATACTACTCATACCGTGTATGTAATGTAGGCCGTGAGATCTTCTAAAATCTGACGGTTGTGATGTAGAGACGTGGACCTCTGCCTTCCAAGCATTCTCTATCATGACTGATCTCACGTGCTTGCCACGTGAGCTGTCACCAAGCATTCTCTGTCATGATTGATCTCACGTGTTTGCCACGTGAGTTGTACAGTCTCTCCTCTGAATGATAACCTGCATCGTAAGATAGTTTACTAAATTGATTCGTTAGAACTGAGTAACACGTGGAACCCGGCATAACTATGTACTTACATCGCCCCCTTCTCTAGGCTGACGGATTTTCCGTCAGCTTAGAGAAATATAGCCACATGGCATATCAAAGTTCCATAGAACTCAGTGTTCACAGAGCTCTCAGGGCTTGCAAAGCTCTCAGAGCTTCCAGCAAAATGTCGTGCTTTAAAGAACTCACAGACTTTACAGACTTGTTCAAGTAGGCGAGATGTCGATCTTGCCGGAATACTGTACGAGATTTTTTCATAAACATATAATATAATAATGACATATAAATTAAGCTTCAATGTTTCCTCTAGATAAACTACGTAGTTCTACCTTGTAGTCCAATATTAGCGTATTAGTCTGTTTTCACGGGTATAGTGAAAAAATAACAAACTGGCTGCGCTAGCAAAGTAGCTGCCTACGTACCCAAATAGGGATCAAGCCACCGTAGTTCTGTTTGTCGGGAGTGTCTGCCTTAGTTGGTATATGAACGTAATAGCCATGTATCCGCCCCCTTTTGCTTACTCTGATTTTTCTGTAAATAGAGAAAAGCAAAAATAAAAGTATAAATAAGACATACTGGTGTTACCGGTCTTGTCGGTCATGTCGTTTGCTTGGATCAATAAGTAGTTCCAGTCTATGTCAAACTACGGTGACTATAATAAATGAGCAAACCATATAGAATTTGAGTGATCGCTGATCTTCCAGATATAACGGAGATCCACGCTTAAGCTGAAAACTTTTCTATCCTTAGAAAATGATGAAATAAAAAAAATCTTGTCAAATGATTCGAATTAGATTGTTCTCTGGCAAACGTAGACTGACATCGTTGAACTTGTGGTATATAAAAATACTGGAATTGTAATCCGTATTGAACGAGAGAACCGTGTAATCTAAAAAGAGTTTTGCCTTTTAAAAATATATTCAATATTACCTAGGTTCCACGGAGTTGCCTTGTCAAGCCATATAATGTGCATGTCGGAGTACACAGGGTTATTTTCCCGAAGAAGATGAGAAAATTCCATATGTTGAAAGACCATTCACAAGGGAATTTTTTCGATAAAAAGAAACAACTCTATTGTACTCGCCCCAAGTCTTCACACGAAAAACATACGAAACGTAAGACTGTTACTGCCGCAATGGTTGTATGCTCGAAGTATGTTGAACGCGATAGCCAGATCAGCTAAGTGACTATCGACTACCACAGATTTTACCAACATATCCAATAATGTTTATCAAAGTTGATGGAATACACGGGGTGTGTGGAATGATTAGAATAATCCCTATCCCTTTTGGTGTCCACGAAGGATATCCAACTCTTGCAGCTGAAAATGATATAACCACAATTAAAGGAGTTGTCAAGATACTCGGAGAGACTAAGTGTATAGTTAATAGAGTAGTCATAGTACTCAGAAGGAAAGATTATTGTCGATGACTTTTGTTGTTGTCTGGTTTCTCGGTCTGTGGAGACGAGCAAACTTGTAGCTATTGTAGAAGCTTTTATTTTCAAATCACTCGTATGGAGCTCTTATGGCACTGTGGAACATATGCAGTAGAGAATTCACTCAATCCCATTACAGAAGTCAGCCTAGCCTTGTCGTCACAGAGACTACCTGCTTTGTCGGCCTTGACGTGACTGACCTCACGGTCCTACTTCCATCATGGAAGGCTTCCCACAATGTTGTTATTGCAGCCATCACGGGGTGCGAGTAAGGGGGTAAGAGCTGCTAGGCGGGGCTAGCGTCGTGCCAAGACTTCTCTCTTACCAGCCTTAGTCGCCCCCAAGTATTCAACTTGCTTCCTAATCAGGGCGTCCCAGCAATACTTTTAGCATGGCTCTTGGTGGGGTTGCAGTTATGAAACATAAGTGCATAGAATAATACAAAAAAAATGTATGCCAGAGTGCGACAGCTCCAAATTTGTATGCTAGAGTGCGAAAACTCCGAATTTGTATGCTAGAGTGTGAAAACTCCGAATTTGTATGCTAATTCAAAAACTCCAAGTTTGTATGCTAGAGTGAGAAAACTCCGAATGTATGCTAGAGTGCGAAACTCGAAGATAATCATCTTCATTATAATTCCAAATAACACAAGTAAGTCCAATATGCAATATAACATAAGCTTTTGCGAAGGAAGACAATTCCGTGTGAACTGTGAAGAAATAATATGAGCTCCAACATTTTTGACGCCAAATTGCTGAAATTGAGTGAACCGTAGATAAATAATATGAGTTATACCAAAAATGACACAGTCGTGTGAACCATAGAGAAATTATATAAGTTCTGCCAAAGATGACACGATCTTTCGAACCATAGAGAAATCATATGAGTTTTCCCAAAGATGATACGGTCGTGTGAACTGTAGAGAAATAATGTAGAGAAATAATGTGAACTCCAACACTGGTTGTTAAAGACTTGTAGCTGCGGTAGAATGAAGGCAACTGGGTGATCCGTGGAGAAATAATAAGAATGTAACATAAGCCTCTTGACTGGCTGAGTAGTCCATCTAGAAAAGATCTGTAACATGAATTCCTTTGTATGAATAAACGTCAAGAATGACATGGCCGAGAAACATTGACAGAAAGATCCAATAAGTAATTAAACATAAGCTCTGAATGCAAAGAGTGACATGGCCAAGTAAACCGGATAGAAATTTGCAGTCATAACAAGTTCCAATAACGCCAAGATGACATGGTTGAGTGAACCGTAGCGAAAAAATGATGTAGGCTCTCCAGAATGACACGGCTAAGTGAACCGTCTAGAAAATATCCAATCATAATAAGCTCCAAAGATGCCAAGAATGAACCTTGTTGAGTGATCCTTTGAGAAAATAAATATAATCTCCTATGTGATAGACGCCAAGAATGTCACGACCGAGTGAACCGTCCATTCTAGAGAAAAATATAATTGTATAAGAGCATTAGAGGATTCTATATAAGTAGAATACAATACCATGAAGCAGTTAAATTTGTTAATTCAATTTTGTGGTAGAAACGACATTGTTAGCCAAGTTCAACCTGTTCATCTTTCAAAAAACATGTAACCACTATATCTATGTACATGATAGAATGAACATGCCACCAAAAATGGATGTCAAGAATGATATAACTGAGTAAACCGTAAAGTAAGAGTAAGAGAATGTCAAAGCTGAGAGTATACTTGCATTAAAACCAAAGTTACATAATCTTCGCAAAAAATGACTTGACCGAATGAAACTTCCAAAGATATTTGTGTATGAGCATTTAGACCTCGTGACCTTTCGCAAGAAACGCAAGCAATATATCTATGTACATAATAAGATGAAAACATATTTAACTTCATAAAACTTAGCATGTAAATGCATTATTAGACACAACTGTCCGAGTAAACCGCGAAAACTTAGCATGTAAATGCGAAAAATATGTCCTAGTAAATTGTAAAAACATAGAATGTAAATGCATTGTTGAATAGAATTGTCCGATTTGCATTGTTGAACAGAATTGTCCGAGTAAATCGTGAAAAACATAGCTGCATTATTAAATAGAAATGTCCGAGTAAACCGTGAAAACATAGCATGTTAGTGCATTATTGGACAGAGATGTCCGAGTAAACCGTGAAGATATAGCATGCAAATGCATTATTGACAGGGATGTCCGAGCAAACCATGAAAACATAGCATGTAAATACTTTATTGGACAGTGATGTCTGAGTAAACAGTGAAAACTTTATTGGCCAGATATATCCGAGTAACCCGTGAAAACATAACATGTATCACTGGACAGGGATGTCCCAATAACCTGTGACATATGTTAATATATATAACGAAGAGATAACACCACCATCAAAGCATTGAATGTTATAGTTTCAGCACAAATATAACAGAGATGACTTGACTGAACGACCTTACAAAGATGTCAAAGTATAAGATGGGAAATGCATTATTAGACAGGGATGTCCCAATAAACCGTTAAACTTGGTATATAAATGGAAAAAACCGTGAAAACTCAATATGTAAATGTAGGACAGAAATGTCCGAGTCAACCGTGAAGACTTAGTATGTAAATGCAAGAAGAAATGTTCGAGTAAACCATGAATACTTATTATGTAAATGCAGGACGGAGATGTATGAGTAATCTGTGAAGATTTAATATGTAAGTGTAGGACAGAGATGTCCGAGTAATCCATGAAGATTTAATATGTAAGTGCTGGACAGAGATGTCCGAGTAAATCGTGAAGATTTATTATGTAAGTGCAGGACAGAGATGTCCGAGTAAACCGTGAAGATTTAGTATGTAAGTGCAGAACAGAGATGTCCGAGTGAACCGTGAAGATTTAGTATGTAAGTGTAGGACAAAGATGTCCGAGTAAACCGTGAAGACTTAGTTTGAAAAAACATTATTGGACAAAATTGTCCCAGTAAGAAACGAAAAAAATATAAATACATTAGACATAGATGTCAGAGTAAATAGTGATGTGTGAGTAGTGATGAGAGTTGTGCTCAGGTGGTCTGGGTTACCACCAATGTCTGGCATATGATGACAGAGTAAACAATGATGTTTGAGCAACTGTAACATCATTGAAAATATAAGTTCGCCATCAAGTAACAGATTACCTTACCCGTTAGAACTGCTAGTTGGAGAAGAAATCTTACCGCTAGAGTTGTTGGTGAAGTAAGAAGAAATCATCAAAAAGAAATCCTTTTAAAAGGTGATGAAACATAGATCTGAGATCTAGTATAGCTTGAATACCGATATCAACAGTTCTCTTTGTTGTATTGTCCTTCAAAGTGTAGATCTGATGAGTTTTGTGAATGCACGATACTGGTTGAAACTTGATGAAGTTCAAAACCATTTTTCAGATCCATGGAGAAAACCTTCTCGTTGTGGATCTACATGTTGTCTATCTTTTTCAAGAACTCACGTCTTCACTTATCTCACTAACCTCGAACTGTTCTGATGACCTAGATCTAGAATAGATCTATGAGTGGCCGCCCTCCATCAAGCGCCATTATGTAAGTGGTCTTTCCGCCTACATCTTGAGATCAGTGATACCAGTGAAGAACGGTTTAACTCCTTCGTCATCATCTCTGTTACCTGCAAAACACGCCGGGGTTGTTCCCGGCGTTAACACTCCAACGCTCAAGTCAGATAATGTAGATGGAGAGAAGAAGAAGGAGAAAAAGTAGAGAGAAGTGATAACTCATACCTTGTGTTTAGGGTTTTTCCTTTATATACCACTCATACCGTGTATGTAATGTAGGCTGTGAGATCTTCTAAAATCTGACGGTTGTGATGTAGAGACATGGACCTCTGCCTTCCAAGCATTTTCTATCATGACTGATCTCACGTGCTTGCCACGTGAGCTGTCACCAAGCATTCTCTGTCATGACTGATCTCACGTGTTTGCCACGTGAGCTGTACAGTCTCTCCTCTGAGTGATAACCTGCATCGCAAGATAGTTTACTGAATTGATTCGTTAGAACTGAGTAACGACACGTGGAACCCGGAATAACTATGTACTTACAAATAGGTTGCGAGAAATTTTTCAAAGAATTTGAATAAGAGTCAAATCTTTCGTTTCTGCAGTTGATTACTTCATTCAGTCGATCTATTTTTTCTTCGTTGGATCATATATATCCTTCTTTGACAGAATTGGTCCTTTATGCCTGTGAAATGTGAATGTTGACAGTAGGAGACAAAGTCACAAAACTACTACCTGGTCCTAACCAAATTCAGTTTTGCAGGTTATAAGATACCAAAAGGTTGGAATGTAATTCTATGGCTCCGATATCTTCATACTGATCCAAAAAATTTTGAAGATCCCAATAGTTTCAATCCAGATAGATGGGATGTAAGTTATAGTCTCTGTGATATCAAATGGATTAGTTTCAGGATATTTCATAATATGGTAAACTAAAATGTTAATTAATTACCATTTCAGAAAAGTCCAAAGGCTGGTACATTCCAAGTATTCGGAGGGGGGCCAAGGATTTGTGCAGGCAACATGCTTGCTAGGATTCAGCTTGCTATTTTACTTCACCATTTGGTTACAGGCTACAAGTAATGAAACAATACTGGTTGTATTTCTATTGACAAATGTTTTATAAGATGAACACCATTGACAAAATAATTCTTTATTTGAATTACAGGTGGGAACTGATTAACCCAGAAGCAAAAATCGTGTACCTTCTTCATCCAAGACCAGTGGATGGAGTTGAGATTGCGTTTAGTGCATTATGAAGTTATGATTTGTTTCTCTGTAATGGTTTTACACGTCTTGGGTTTGTTGATCTGTTACTTTGTCGCCTTTTGTTGTTGAGATTGCGTTTAGGGCATTATGAAGTTATGATTTGTTGTTGTTGTTGTTGTTGTTGTTGTTGTTGTTGTTGTTGTTGTTGTTGTTTGTGTTGTCTATTCTAGTGAATGTCCCTTTCACTTTGCGAGAGCTAGAGTTCTCTGTAACATATGATCTTTTCATCAATAAAATGCTAAAGCTAGCTTTATAATGAAATCATTGCTATGAAAGTGGCAAACTGCTTACATGTTTATGATGTACCACAAGCTTTATATCTTTACAATGGCACAAGAACAGGAGATTTTATCTTCTCTTCTGATAACAAGCAGTTAGTGTTGGGTTTTATGTGCAAATCAGACGGAGGGAAGTTTTTTGTACAGGAACGTACATACGCAGTTAGGGCGTTCGTACGTTCAATGTGGCAGATAACTTTGTGGAGAAGGAACGTACGTACGCAGTTAGGGCGTTCGTACGTCCCGTACGTCAGATAACTTCTTCGTGTTGCAACGTACGTACGTGATTTCGACGTACGTACGTCCTCATCTGGTTTTGTGCAATATGGGCCTGTTTGGGCCCAATTCGTGGTCTATTGTAAGGTTATACTATAAAGCTAAATAGAAGTGATACAAAACCTTAACTTTTCTAAGAGAGAGATTGAGAGAAGCCATTAAAGAGTTTTAAGAACTTTTGTGAGGAAGAAGACTTCGGTTTTCTTTGTGAGGGCTTGTACAATTGTCTCAAGAAGAAAAGCATCATCCTTTCTCCCCGTGGAAGTAGGCATATTGTCGAACCACGTATATCTTGTGTCTTATGTGTGGTTGCTTGTTTATTTTTGTCGTTTTCGTTTTACTCTCATATATTAGTTCAATCATCATATTTGTGCATTAGTTTCCGCTGCGCACACAAGTGGCATCAGAGCTTCGGTTAGAACTTGAGCGTCTAGAAGGTGTTTGTTGATATTCCGGTGTGAATTTCAGATTCGTTTGGTGATTGTTTAGTATTTGAAAGTTGGTGAAAAGATGACAAAAGAAGGGAGTTCGAAGGATTCGAAGGGGGAAACCAAAACAGTGGTTTACCATCAAGCAAAGATTGATGTAGAGAAGTTTACCGGCACCAATAACTTTGGCATGTGGAGGTGTGAGGTAATGGATGCTCTATGTCAACAAGACCTAGAAGATATTCTGGAAGATAAGCCAGAAGGTGTGGAAGAGAAGGATTGGAAAAAGATGAACAAACGAGCTTGTGGAATCATAAGATCGTGTTTGGCACAAGACGTTAAATATCTTGTGATGAATGATGTTTCTGCAAAGGAGATGTGGCAAAAATTGGAGGAGAAGTACATGACAAAGACTATCCACAATAAAAACTATCTACTTCGAAAGTTCTATCGAATAGATATGAAAAGAGGTATTTCCATGGCGGAGCATCTTAATGATTTTACCAAGCTAATTGCAGACTTGGCGAATCTAGGAGCAGATGTGAGTGATGAAAGCAAGGCAGTGTGTCTCTTAAATTCGTTACCGGACGAATATGAACACTTGGCTATCACACTCACATATGGGAAAGAAAAATTGGTGTATGGTGAGATTTCTGCAGCATTGTTAACTCATGCGTGTTTGAAGAAGGACAAGGAAGAGTCCAAGGGCTCTACACCTGAGATCTTGGTGATAAGAGGAAGGTCTAGTGACAGGAAAGGCCAAGGTGGTAGAGGGAAATCTCGGTCAACGTCGAGAGGTCGATCTCTAGCAAATGATGAATGCTCCTTTTGTCATGAGAAAGGGCATTGGAAGAAAGATTGTCCTAAAGCCAAGGCAAAAGACAAAAAGAAAGACTCTGAGGTAAATGTTGCATGTGATACTAAAGATGATGATGTAGATTCTGATTATTCTTTATCCGTTTCATCAATGGTTTGTTACACTAGGGGTAATGAATGGATCTTAGATTGTGCTGCTTCTTATCATATATGTCCTATAAGGGAATGGGTTTCTGATTTTAAGAAGCAGGAGAGTGGTGTAGTGGTGATGGGGAATGATCAACCCTGTCACATAATGGGTATAGGTACCATTCGTCTGAAGATGTTTGATGGAATTATAAGGAAGCTGAAGAATGTTAGGTATGTTCCTGACATGAAGAAGAATCTTATCTCGGTTGGTGCTCTAGAAGCCAATGGTTACAAGGTGGTACTTGAACATGGTGTTCTAAAGGCTGTGGTTGGTGCAATAGTTGTACTCAAGGGTATTCGACAAAAGAACTTGTACTTCCTTCGAGGTAGTACAGTTACAGGTGATGTTGCCATGTCTGAGGCTACATCAAAGATTGCTAGAGAGACTACGCGACTGTGGCATATGCGGTTGGCGCATACTAGTGAAAAATCCTTGCAAAGATTGATAAAGCAACGGTTGTTAAAGGGTGCTATCGCCTGTAAAACAGAATTCTGTGAGCATTGTATTCTGGGAAAGCAGACAAGAGTAAAGTTTGGCACGACTATCCATAATACTAGTGGAGCTCTTGATTATATTCACACGGATGTCTGGGGGCCTACCAAGAATGCATCTTGGGGAGGTAAACATTATTTTGTGTCTTTTGTTGATGATTTTTCTAGGCGTGTGTTGGTGTACACCATGAAGAGTAAGGATGAAGTCCTAGAAATTTTCATAAAGTGGAAGAAGTTAGTTGAGACCCGAATTGGCAGAAAGATCAAGGTACTTCGCTCAGATAATGGAGGAGAGTACAAAAATGATCCATTCTTGCAAGTATGTCAGGATGAGGGTATTGAACGCCATTTCACTGTAAGAGAGACACCGCAGCAAAATGGGGTGGCAGAACGGATGAATCGAACTTTACTGGAGAGAGTTCGGTGTATGTTGTCTAGTGCTGGGTTAGGCAAAGTGTTTTGGGCTGAGGCTATTGTGTATGCTGGTCACCTTATTAACAGGTTGCCTTCGACTGCGATTGATGGCAAAACTCCTATGGAGGTTTGGTCTGGTAAGCCTGCTTCAGATTATTGTTTTCTTCATGTGTTTGGGTGTCCAGCTTACTATCATGTCCGAGAGAGTAAGTTGGATCCTCGTGCAAAGAAGTCTTTATTTATGGGTCTACAGAGTGGAGTAAAAGGTTATAAGCTATGGGATCCAGAATTGAAGAAAATTATTCTAAGCAGAGATGTGACATTCGATGAGGCTTCTATGTTGAAGCCTAAGAGCTCTCAGCAGGTGGAGAGCAAGGCCAAAGAGGTTTCTCCGTGGGTGGAGACTGAAATATCTCCATGTGTTCCAGGTGGTTCTGTATCTTTGGAAACGTCTACTATAAGGGTTCCAAGTATTGAGGTTCCTAGTGTTACAGATTCTGATGACATGACAGATAATGAGGTTGATGATGAGACGGTTGATGATACAGTACATGCTAATGATGAGGGTCCAATTGCATCTAGATTATCCAAGAGAAATGCCAGTGTTCCCAAACGGCTTACTGATGATATGGTAGCTTATGCACTTTCGGTTGTTGATGAGGGTGTTCCAGAAACCTTTCGTGAAGCACTGCAGAGTTGTGATTATGGAAGGTGGAAGAAGGCCATGGATGAGGAGATGAAATCTCTTCCTCAGAATGAAACTTGGGAACTTATGGAGTTGCCTAAGGGAAAGAAAGCAATCGGGTGCAAATGGGTTTACACTAAAAAGGATGGGTCTCCTGGTGAAAATGTACGCTTCAATGCAAGATTGGTGGCAAAAGGCTATCCTCAGAAGGAGGGAATTGATTATAATGAAATCTTTTCTCCGGTTGTGAAACATTCCTCCATTCGCATCCTATTGGCCTTGGTAGCACAATTTGATTTGGAGTTAGCTCAACTTGATGTGAAAACTGATTTTCTACATGGTGAGCTAGATGAGAAGATCTATATGACTCAGCCGAGTGGGTATAAAATGCGGGTAATGACAAGTTGGTGTGTAAACTGAAGAAATCATTGTATGGGTTGAAGCAATCTCCAAAACAATGGTACAAGCGGTTTACTCGGTTTATGCTTGGGCAAGGGTACACAAGAAGTCCATATGATCCTTGTGTCTATTTTCGTAAGGTATGTGATCGTTCTTTTATCTATTTGCTTTTATATGTTGATGACATGCTCATAGCCTCTAAAAGCAATGTGGAGATAGACAAGTTGAAAAAGACTATGTCTATGGAGTTTGAGATGAAAGATCTTGGTGATGCGAGAAAGATACTTGGCATGGAAATTCAGAGGGAAGGAGACAATGGAAGATTGTGGTTATCTCAAAAGGCCTATCTACAGAAGATGCTATAGAGATTTAGCCAATATGAGATTGGTACAGCTGTGAGTATACCTCTCTCAAAAGATTTCAACTTGAATGCTTCTATGTCTCCTAATTCTGAGAGGGAACGTGCTTACATGACACGTTATCCATATGCAAGTGTGGTTGGTAGCTTGATGTACGCGATGGTATGTACAAGGCCCGATATTGGACATGCAGTTGGTACTGTAAATAGGTACATGCATAATCCTGGTTAGAAATATTGGGAAGCTGTGAAATGGATCTTACGCTACATTCAAGGTAGTGTGGAGGTTGGTTTACTATTCCAGAAAGGAAAGAATTTGAATCAGTTTTGTGTTGGTTATGTGGACGCTGATTATGATGGTCAAATAGAGAGACGTCGGTCTACTACTGAATATGTTTTACATTGGCAGGTGGTCCTATTAGTTGGCGGTCTACATTACAATCTCTTGTTGCTTTGTCTTCGACAGAAGCAGAATATATGGTTGTGACTGAAGCCTTTAAGGAAGCCATTTGGTTACGAGGTATGTTGAAAAACCTGGGTATTGTGCAGGAGCAGCTTATGGTTCATTGTGACAATCAAAGTACCATAAATCTGGCAAAGAAGTCAGTTTATCATGCTCGTACAAAGCATATTGATGTGCGACATCACTTTGTCAGAGACATTATTGAAGATGGTGAGATCTTATTGAAGAAGATTCATACTAGCAATAATCCGGCTGACATGTTGACTAAAGTGGTTTCAGGGACTAAGTTCTATCATTGCTTAGATTTGGTCCATATTCTTCCTTCGAGTTGATAGTATATCATGAAGTGAACTACGATGGCTTGATACCTTAGCAGAAGGGTACGTAGGCAACCATGAGGTGCAGCCGAGGTGGTCTTTCGGGACATGTGTGGGAGTTTGTGACTTGTGTTTATCGGCTTAGATTTATTGAATCTTCGCCGAGGTGGAGAATTGTTGGGTTTTATGTGCAAATTAGACGGAGGGAAGTTTTTTGTACAGGAACGTACATACGCAGTTAGGGCGTTCGTACGTTCAATGTGGCAGATAACTTTATGGAGAAGGAACGTACGTACGCAGTTAGGGCGTTCGTACGTCCCGTACGTCAGATAACTTCTCTGTGTTGCAACGTACGTACGTGATTTCGACGTACGTACGTCCTCATCTGGTTTTGTGCAATATGGGCCTATTTGGGCCCAATTCGTGGTCTATTGTAAGGCTATACTATAAAGCTAAATATAAGTGATACAAAACCTTAACTTTTCTAAGAGAGAGATTGAGAGAAGCCATTAGAGAGTTTAATTTAAGAACTTTTGTGAGGAAGAAGACTTCGGTTTTCTTTGTGAGGGCTTGTACAATTGTCTCAAGAAGAAAAGCATCATCCTTTCTCCACGTCGACGTAGGCATATTGCCGGACCACGTATATCTTGTGTCTTGTGTGTGGTTGCTTGTTTACTTTTGTCGTTTTCGTTTTATCATCATATTTGTGCATTAGTTTCCGCTGCGCACAACAATTAGCATATTGTGATGAACATCGTTAGCAACTTAATAGATACAGATGATATGTTTAGTGGTTGCATTGCAATAGAATATGTTCAGCAAGGACATGGGAAAGTACTCTGCATACCCGTACACCATGGCAGCTCAACTGTTTCCTGAGAGAGAAGTTTAGACTTTAGAGGCCTTATATGTAATAGCTCTGACCTCAAACGTGTTATCAGAAGCTCTGAGAATCGAGTGCCTTGCCTCACTGTGTATATGTGTGCATATTCAGCCAATTCCACACAGTGGCCTTTAATTGTACAACACTATTTATAGCTTCCTGAAATTGAAAATAATTCCATTTCTAACTGACCATAAGCACCAAAGAATAGCGCAACGAAGAATATATCGTCCATATTATGTCATTGGGTCCTCTGCTTCTAATGGCTGCCACTCCTCTCATCCAGCAAAACTGCAGACTGAGCTAGACTATTACTGACCCATATTATAAGGTCTTCCCAAACCTTTTGTGGTACATGCAGGAAAGAAATAAGCTCCTCGTAGTCTTCTCCCTGCATACACAGAACACATGTATTAATGATGGGATCATGGGAGCACACCTTTTCCACATATTGTCAATTATTACAATCTGTTCCATAAGAGACTTCAAACAAAAAACTTGCGAATGAGCCTGTGGCTCAATGGTAGTACCCCTCTGACAAAGTGGAGAGGTCGTCGGTTCGAAACACGTCAACAACGGATTGTTGAGTTTTCACACTTAATTTAAAAAGGGGTAGGTGTCCCCTCAACCTCGCTTGCCAATTAGCAAAAAAAAACTTCACGTTTATTGTTCGAATTTTTGGATCCCAAGCTATTTTGTGAGGAAAACCTAGATGATCAACATCCCTATGAAGTATGAACATGTTTATGAATCAAGGATTTGTAACAAGCAGATTTTACCGAGAAAGATTTTGATGCTTTCCCTTTCTGCTCAAATTCATCTCTTCATCCACTAACGTAACATTAAATAAAATATCCATAAGAAACTCGAGTTTGGTGTGAGCTTAGGCAATCACAGGAAGATGATGAGATAGAATAGAAATTGTGAGCTTAGGCAGTCACGCGAAAACATGAGACTGAACATAAATCATGAGCTTAGGCAGTCACGCGAAGATGATGAGATTGAACATAAACCGGGAGCTCAGACAGTCACAGGAAGACGATGAGATTGCACAAAAACCGTGAGCTCAGGCAGTCACGGAAAAATGGTGATGCCAGAACAATGAAATCAAGATTGTTGATGCCAAAACCAGTTCTGACATATATGGTCAGACTTAGAAAGCAGAGAAATTAAATACCGACGAGAAAGTTGAAGCAGTGAAAGCTAGCCAGGAGACCCCCATGGCGATTGATATTCATAAGAAAGAGTTTCTCAGGACCGTTGGCACCATGAAAGGTGAGTGAAACGGTCATGGCTAACGCCCCAGAGAGGGGGCGATGTAAGTACCTAAACCCGCTATGACACATGTAAACTGTGAGCATCACAGATTACGAAATGAAAGTGACAATAAAGAGTATCAGATAAGCACATGAGAGCATGTGAGGATAGTCTAGTACACTACAAGTTGATAAGAAATCCTAGGTTTAGAAGATGCCACATAATAGAAGAAGGACCCTAGGATCTCATTACATCCAAAGGTGAGAAGAGTAAAGGTAAACCTAAAAGAAAGGTATGAGTTCTAGCCTCACTATCTCTTCTCTCTCTCTCCCTCCCTCTTCTATTTACTTTGATGTTGATGTAAATAACTAATTTAGGCATCCGAGGGTTTTCCACCGGTCACAAGGACGGCGGACTTTTGCAGGTAGGGAGGAAACGAAAAGCTAAAGGGAGTTCACGGATCTCGAGGAAGTACGGGAAACTACCTTTACAATGGCGCTAGAAGGAGGGCTGCTTCCTTAGATCGAGATCCAGATCTAGATGTTAAAAAGTAAATAGAATGAACTCGAGATGATCCATTCGGAGGTGTTGAACGAATTCTTTTGAGTTTGAACAATTGGATTTGGTTTGGTAATCTCATCCCCAGATCTGGGTCATGATTTTTTTCGAACATATATTACGAACATCAGATCTCATTCTCGGTGATTGTTCATCAAGTTTTTAATGGTGGATCTTGACAAACTAAGTTTTCTCAGATCAGATCTTTCTTTCTTTATTTTCTTGTCTCAACAAGATTAGTTTGCCGTGGATTGCTCAACATTGAAAGAGGACAAAACCAAGATTATTTCATGGCTGGGCTCATTTATTTGATGGAGGATCAAAAACTAATTTTTGGAATCAAAGTTAAGAAAGTGTTGCTCATAGTGTGTTCGATGATATTCCTGAATCAACTTCATTAGTAAGAAATGTCAATTCTTTTGGCTAGCTCGGATTTTCTATCTCTTACTCCATTAATTTTTTGTCGCGGCAAGTAAAATCTGAACTCATTTGAGCTAGAATGCTTCTGGAACTTGATTGACAGGGTACTTGTTATTGCATTGTGTAAGGACCCGTATTCGCCTTAAGGGTATTTTAGTCATTTTATCTTCAAACAACTGTTATGATCATATTATGATTCAGGTTTATTAGTATATTTCACGAGGATCGAACCCTTGAATATGCAAATGGGTTTAATTAGACCCGCCTTACACATGATTGATTTGGGGAATTTATCAAATGGGAGTAACCTATTAAGTTAACCCCAAAACTACCAGATTAGGTGGTGTTGAATTGCATGGATATGTAAAAGGGTGTGCTGACACCTCATGCTTATATCTTAATCTTTAGAAGCCGGCTGCACTTCGAGGCATGTTACTCACTCTGCACCTGCCTGTTTCATCTATTTCTTTCAATTACCTCGATGCCCTTCTTCAATCTTCATACTCAGGTCCAGCACAAACACTACACCGACCCAATTTCTCCCAGCCCACTTCTCACCGTCCTCTGTTTCGTCTTCGTCCTCCAATTCAATTCGCTCTTTCCAAAGCTTTTCTATCACCTTCGCTCATTAAATTGCCTCTATTTTTCTCAATCTTCCAATTTCTAATATTGTACTACTAATTCAATATACTCTTCCTAATCCTTTCATTTTCAACCATTCTCAATCAAAGAGGTAATCTTCAATTTTCATTGTTTTCAATTATTAACTCTAGATTTGTAAAGATCTTCGATTTTAATTCTTTTTCTTCTTCTTCCTCGCCACTCTCATTGGACAGAAGAAGAAGAATAAAGAAACCGACAACGTCAATGGTAAGAATAAGGCTTCTTATAATCTTATTTTAGATTTCATTCTTTCATCGATATGAATATGGTCAGAAGCTCTGATCAAATTATTTGTTTTCAAGTATTTGAAATTGGGGTTTTATTTGCATGATTGCACAAAATTACTTCAGGGGTTTCTTATAATCCTCTCAATTTGTTCTCTTCTGTCGTTTCTGAGAGTTTCAGTGAGTTTTTGTTCACTGTTGGTGTTAACTCGATCACAAAGTTTTGTGCGTACTTTTCTTTTTGTTATTCTAATATAGTTACAGTAAGCATATTTTTTTTGTCTGGGGTATTAGCTTTTTATTTCTACCAACTGAAATAACTGGTGTAGTTCTAATGTATAATTTTCATCTTTTCCTCAGGTACCACATTCAAATGTTGTTTCATTGAGAGCAATTAATGTGTTGGAGAGCTCATCTCCAGAAGACAAGTTTTATGCTTTTGCAAATATAAATTCTGAATTTCCATTAATTATATAAAATATAGTTACCTACAAAAGATCAGTATCTTCTCTTCAATCCTCAATTACACGTCAATTTTGACCTCTTCATTTCTACTTATGTTTGGAGTTTGGAAATAATATTTTTCTATTCCTAGCCAAAAAATATATATACTTTGGGATGCTGAAATTGGATTTGTTTTTCGGATGAATCACAATTTGAAATAACATATTGAAATTTCAGTTCGCATTGGTTTACATTGCCTGTGTACTGTCAATAGCTGAAATTGTCTAAATGATTTAGTGCAGTTGAAAAACCGAGAAATAGCCAAGAGAACCTCAATTGACCTTCATGACTTAAAGTGAGGTAGCCAGATCGTCTTCAACAAATTGAACTGGACATCTTTATATTGACAAGTATTCTCATTTACTGATTTATACCTATCTTTTTGTACATTTACTTACAAGCTCCATCATTTATATTTTTCATTTTGAAGTCATTGATCTTTATCATGCAGGGGCAATTGTAACTGCATCATCCTGAATAACTTTAGTTCTTCTCTTCAACATAATGTCCCACCAATATACACATTACAGTTGCATGATTGTTCTCGATGTAGAATTTATTGGCTTCAGAGAGATGGAAATCTTTCAGTAGAACTGAATAGATTGTTGTGACCAAGTGGATAGCTTGGAAGATGCAAAAAAAAAAAAGGATCTGAGTCAATATGAGCTCTCTACTTAAAGCATGTGCTAAGGAGTCATTTCAAAGAGAGACCAGATTGTCATATGTTTTAAGCCAATCAGTAATACATGTTACTCAATGAGATCCCTGCCCTCAACCTCATTTATGCAACTCTGTTAGACGTGTCTTGAAATGTATCCACCAAAGCTTGCATCACACCTAACTAATCAAGTAAGTACTCCATCCAGATTTTTAGTACCGCGTAGTATATATAGGTTGAAATTTTATTAATATTACTACATAGATTCAACCGCATCTGTAAGGCGATAAGTACAAGATATATTATTACCATTTTACTATCACTACAAAATATTTTCGCATTCTTGGCCCAACCTTGAACACTCCTGTTTGGGATCATTTGAAAATGTAGGCATTGTAGGAAGTAGCTATCACCTAAATATGTAAAGTATTAATGAATTTCAAAGAGGGTTTACCATGATGTTGTAGGAGGTGCTTATTATGTTTTGATGTGCTTTGCAGAGAGATGAGATTCTTCAGAGAGATGGGTTCCAGCATGCAACTCTGTTTGACAGAATCGACTTCTTCCGAAGAACTTTCTGTTTTGATATACCTACTCTACGGCTACGCATACCACTTTTTCTACTTTTCTTGCACATACTCTACATATACGACTATTAATATAATAACTCTGTATGATAATGTCTCATATGTTAAAACAACAATATTGTATTGTCTGAAACTAATATGGTATTTTTAGTACTAATGTGATGAGACACCCCCCATCATACCAGGATGTAGATGATTCTCGATCCTGTTTTCTGCATTAGTTCTTTTGTGTTTCCTTCCCATAGAGAGATAAACTGCAAAACATATCAACTTTCCAAAGTACATTTCATTTAATATTTTATCCATGTTCAGTTTCATCACTTTTTTATGATTCGTTTCATTTATTATATGGATTTTTTTTTTTTTTTGATAAAGAACAGAACTATGGAAAGTTGGAAACCATAGGTTTTGAAAAGTTCAAAGTGATATTCACTGTCTGCATTTACTCACCTTGCTCATGCCTTCCACAACAACAATCTCGAATTCTAGATGATATTTTTCAAGTGACTGTTACCTTTTTATGTTTGTTTTTAGGACATCAGGTTGATCTAAAATGTCTGCCATATTGTCACATAAATGTGGTAATAAGCACTTAAGGCAAACCTTGGGCAACCAAAATCACATTCTTTATCAAATTTTTCGGTTACAGCCCAATATGATCCCCTCTAATAAATTGACCTTCAAATGGATGTTATTATTTCGGCCAACAACTAAATATATCTGACAGTTTACATTTACTGGACTCAATGACTATCATGCTACCACATAACAATTCCAGATCATTCCTGCCAATAAATTTACCAACAATAAATTTATCAACACTTTGCTCCAACTTTTCATTTCCAATACGAAACCGTGCGAAGCACGGACACTCCTGCTAGTTTATAAAAGAGCTGGATGCTGGATTTTCTCTCATCAACTGATATAGATAGAGAGAGACAGATATGAACATGAGATGTTCCCACCATGGAAATTCATACAATTGACCTTCTGAGTAACTAATTTGCCAAGGTTTTTATGCTAGGGGGTAAGTAGAGGAACTTCAGTTCTGACGGGTATTGTAGCAGCAAGTCTTACTTCCTTTGCGTAGTATTTGCCGCGGCTTTTGGACCGGTTTTGCATATGGTGATTCCAAAATACCTTGATCTGATGGGGCTTTGTAAGAACTTCTAGGACATGGAAGTAGCAATTTAAAGAAAATAAACGACACTTTCGATGAGCTTATGAATCTCGGCAATTAGTCGGTGAAATGTTTAGTGTGTGGATGGATGGATTAATGAAGTTGGTAGCCAACTGCTACAATAGTGCGGAATGAAGTTAAAGAGCTAGCGAGCAAGAGCCAAGAGGTAGGGACTTACATTTCCTTTATATTATCCTCTCGTGGTTCATATTCTTAATAAATATTGTTACAGTACAATTCGTATAGTGATGATAAAATGCATGCATGGTTTTGTTTGGTATATATAGATTACTCGTGGTTTATCGATTATAGCTTTTATTAAAGTGATTAGTTACAAATATCATGTTTTATATTGGAGTTATTAAAACATTATATGTATATTGAAATGGTTTTATAAACGGAAAAGCTATCGAGGTTTTATTGCATCACTTTTCCAGGATGGGAAAAGAGAGATGGATTTTGTATCTGGGATGTGAGATCCCAGTTGTATGTTGGTATGGTGTGAGGTTCCTGAATTGGGTATATGATCTGGGTGCTTACACGAACATATTATTACAGATCAGATTATAATCCCTTTGGCTTTGGCCCGGGTAGGGTAGCCATGAATAGGGGATAGTCTCTTCGACTTTGTCCCGGGTAGGGTAGCCGTGAAGAGCGGACTGGTTTGATGGTTGATAAATTCAGGGACTCGTCAAACATACCACATTAAAATTATTAAAAGACACCCTATATATATTATATATATTGTATCACGAGGCGGTCTGGCAAGGGATCTGTGAATTCCTACAAGAAGGAATTGTTGTTATATTCCGGAGACGACAGTTCTTTCTAGGATTACATACGGGTTGTTCACCTTTAGACGGTGAATGGACACTTTGTAGAGACGAACACTGTTGGATGTTTCCGGGAATTCCTTTTCTACCTACCTGGATTACCATGCTTTTAGTGGTACGTTGTTGGTGCTTAGTGTGTTGTGGGAATACATGTTACCTCGAGGAGGTTTAGACGCGAGGGGTGAGAGTTAGTCCACTCCTAGACGTGTGTCAGGATCCTGTGCAGTCTGCAGTCGTCGAACGGTTGACCACCGTAAGTTAGGACTCCTCGTATCAGGAGGCGTGGTCAAAGGGCCCACCTAAGCCCTATAAGAGGGTTAGTGTCTTCGGACACAAAAACGGTAATCACTACCCGACCGGATAATCAGGAAAACAACGGTGCAGGTTCACACTGGAAAATACTGAACCAAGATGATTTGCCTGAGGCTGGGGCTGAGTTCCAGTCGTATTCTCACCACTCTAATAGGATGCAGCTACCCGACCTATTGTATGGATGCATGGTTAGTATGATTACAAATAAAAGGTAAAAGGTTCGGTTTAAAAGTATTTACTTATTAAATTACTTATATTATTTATTATTATAGTTAAAACTTGCATTATTTCAACTGTTTCGTATAGTTAATCGTCATGCATGATTAGATAGTATTTTGTAAATGTGAGTCACTACTGAGCAAGTGGAAATGCTCACCCTATCATTAATCCTCTTTTCAGTTAAACAAATACTCGAGGATAGATCGATTCAGCAGATATGGTTGTGCAGAGGTTACAGAGGGATTGGTATAAGTATTCGTGCGATATTTATATTTAGTTTCTTTTTACATGGAGATATGTGCAGTGGTATATATTCTCAGCTATTTGTATGAATTATTGATAATCATATAAAAGTATTATTCAGAACATTTGAGTTATAATATGATTATCGTGGGTTGGGTTTTCTTAATGCCTCGAGATTCGATTTAGATGTTATTGAGATATGGGTCGGATTTTGGGGTGTTACACATTGCATCTGATTTAATGAATGGTAGCTGAGGGCATGTTTGATTGAATAGAATCCGATGTGAGAAACTACGCGTATTAGGGTCAGTTCATACAATTCTCATCATAGAATTCCGATGTATGAAACTATTTGCATCCACCGGTTCATATAAGCTCACTATTGACGAAGATAGAGTTAAAATTAAACTCACTCGAAATTAATGTGTTGCTTAGTAATGCTTAGACTAAGCTTAAAGTGATTTGTTTGATGACTTTGGCTGAAATTGCGCATCTCATCCATATTATTTCGTGAAATGATATCCAAGCTTTGAGAAGGTTATAAGTTGAGTTGCTTGCTTTAATAGTGCTAAAATCTGCTGCTATCCAATATGAGTTTGCTATCATTTGTTCTCGACGGTAAATTGCAATTGTTTTCACATGGTTTTAAGAGTTAAAATTGTGTTCATAGATCTATGGTAGTCAAACACAAAGTTGTTTATAATTTACGGACATACAGTGATGTCCATACCTGACTAGGGTTTATAATTTAGCACAAACTTGTTTCTCACATGTTAATCTGAGTGTACATGCACTAAAATTTTGGGTGCATAATGTCTCAACTATAAAATGAACAAATGAGCAGCCTTGTTGGACAGTTGATACAACTTTAGTAGTAGAGCTTGATTTGTTTTAATGTTTCATTACTACATGTTGAATAAGTTGCATATGCATATAGAAAGCTGAAAATAAAGTTGTCTAATTCTCCGACATAAACCTGGCTTGGAATATAATGCTTGACAGTTCATGGTAATAATGGATATGATTGAAATGAATTGGTTATTTTCATGCCTATACCTTGAAAGCAAAGACTTGGGTTTGACTCCTCTAATCGGAGGCCCAATCTCCACTTCATATTTGATCGGACCTCAAAAGTGTATATTTATCTCCTGAATAACATCTTGTCTGTCTAGCACTTAGCTCATATTATTATATTATATCTATTAATTAGTGCTTTCTTGTCTTTTGTGTAGGTTTCATGAGCCGAAATACGAATATTGTGTAAAAGCCCACAAAAAGTCGAGAAAAACAAGCAAAAAGGTGTTATTAGCACAAGAAAAGAAGAATGAATATTTGCACCCGCGAAATCTGCTAAGGACACCATACGGTCAACTCTGGTGATTTGACTTTTTGGTCAATTTTGACTTTGTTGACTTTTCGGTCAACTTTGACTTTGGTTGACTTTCGGTCAACTATTGACTTATGTTGACTTTCGGTCAACTGTTGGACCTTGCTGACGAAAGTCAATATGAAGTCAACCATGTTGACTTTCGTTGACGTAAATTGCTATTTTGGGTTTTAATCTTAAAAAGACTCCACAAGAAGATCCAGAAGTCCGATTGGGGCCCATGAGCTATCAAACTGAAGGTCTTGGTCCAACCTACAATTCCAGTCCAAGAGAATTAGGTTTTGCTGATTGCCTAATCTTTCTAGGAGAACAACATCAGCAGCCACAAATTTCATCAAGTTTGGAAGTCTTTGTATGCAAGTATTCTACTTTGTAATGTCTATATAAGAGAAGTTATAACTAGGGTTTATTATCTTTTAACTTATCTTTTAGCCTCCACTTTAAGATCAACTTTCATTAAAGAAGAGTTGATCTTCTTCTTCACTGTATTCAACTCAATATCAATATCAATCCATTATTTTCCATTATGATGTTCTATGATTTATTTATTTGTTCCTTTGGTATAAGTAGCTAAATCTTCATGGGGCAATGGTGGAAGCTTTCTAGGTGATGTAAAAGTATTATGTTTGTTTCTTCTTGTTCATTGTGATTCAAGGTTCTTAATGCTTACTTATCTCTAATTCGCGATATAAGGTAAGTATGATTAATAATATTTATATTTATTGTAGATGTGTAGTGAAATAGCTGAGAGGTGATTATTACATGTTTATGATATTTATCTTTTATTGAAACCCTTTTATGATTAAATCAAATAGCTGAGAGGTGATGATTTAGTTGTGAATATATAATATGTAGAGTTAATTAGATTCAATAGCTGAGAAGTGAGGGTTTCAATAACATGCATAATAGAATCCCATTTTAATTAGGTGAAATTGCTGAGAGGTGACTACTTGATTATTATAGGTATTAATAACTAGTTGAAAAAGCTGAGAGGTGACTTGTTAGTTATTGTAGATTGAACATGAAGAACAACATGATATGATTGCATGGCCTAGTTTGTGGAAACCAACTACTCCCCATGTGTCATCATATAATCTTCTTTTCCATATCTTCCATATTCTTAAGTTAGGATTTATTATTTATTATAGCCTGTAGGAAGTAGAATCAATTATCAAACTCTTATTATTGATTCCTTGGTGTTTCTTAATTATTATTTTTAATTGTGTTTGAGCTAAGATCTCCCCCTCTGAGGTGGGTACGACCCTTGCTTGTTACTTGTCTACTTTGATCTCAATTTATACAGGCACAAGAAGGAACTTGAAATCTCTCTAATCTTTCATCTTTTGATAAAGGGTGTAAAAATTCTTATATCAATACTCCCTGGCCAGGTCCTCTGGAGTTCTGTGTTAAGCCTTTGGATGAGCCTCTGTCGTTGCTGAACTTTACTGAGCCGGACCTGACCTACTTTACTGAGGTAGGTCTGGTCGATGTTTGAGAGCCCACGGTTCAACTTCTTATACAGTAACCGGGGCTCCACCCCTTGATCGTGGACTATCCGGTGGATCAAGGTCCACAGAGCGTATGTGGATCCTTTGAAGCCGGGTTGGGTGATAAGCGACTTTTACACCATCTATCAAAAGATTAGATTTTCAACTTGAAGTTCCTTTCTTGTGCCTATATAAATTGGATATCAAAGTAGACAATTAACAAGCAAGGGTCGTACGCACTTCAGAGGGGAAAATCTTAGCTCAAACACAATAGAAAATAATAATTAAGAAACACCTAGGGAATCAATAATAAGATTTGATGATTGATTTTACTTCCTACATGCAATAATAAATAGTAAATCCTAACTTAAGAATATAGAAGATATGAAAGAAGATATATGATGGCATATGGGGAAGAGTTGGTTTCCACAAACTAAATCATGCAATCATAACATGGTGTTCCTCATGTTCAATCTATTATAATTAATTATTCAACTCTCGCTTATTCCAACTAATTATTAATACCTATAATAATCAAGTAGTCACCTCTCAGCTATTCCACCTAATTAAAACGGGATTCTCTTATGCATGTTATTGAAATGTTTCATTAATTAAACCGTCACCTCTCAGCTATTCAATCTAATTAACTCAACATATTATTTGTAACTAAATCATCACCTCTCAGGTATTTGATGTAATCATAAAAGGGTTCCAATAAAAGATAAATATTATAAACATGTAATAATCACCTCTCAGCTATTTCACTACACATCTACAATAAATATAAAATACTACCATTAAAGCTAGGTCTCCCTAAACCCTTACAATAATATTTTAACATCGTGGATAACAATAACATGCAAATAATCATACTTACCTCATATCGCGAATTAGAAGTAATAAGCATTAAGAACTTTGAATCACAATGAACAAGAAGAACAAACATGATACTTTTACATAAATTTATATAATATTAAAATTATTTGTACTATTTTTTTTATTTATATGTACATATAATAAATTATTATATTTGATTATATTTGATTAATTTGTGGTTTAAATATATTAATTTGTTGTGTTAAATTTAATTTTGTTGAAATATTTGTGTTTATACTTTATTAGGAGATGAGAGAAAGTGGGTTCAGATTTTTTTGGGTTTAGTGAAAAATTGAGAAAATTTAGATACAGAATAAATAGTACAATATATATATATTTTTTAATTTGTTTTACGAGAGAAAATTTATGAGAGGTTGATGATCATTAGAGTGCCACATAGGAGAGAGAGTGTGGGACCCATTGGGTCTAGCTATTATATATATATATATATATATATATATATATAGATATTGAAGTCATGACTTAATAGATTTTTATTTTTATTTTTATTTATTCGATTTTTTTTATCTCGTCTAAAAAACCCGTTAAGAACTGACTAATGTTTTTTTTTATTGAATAGTTTTATGCCAACAACAATTTCGGTCAGTCAATCTAACAATGCATGACAGTGTTTAATAAAAGAAAAAAAAAGTTAATTTAATGTTCTTCATTAACAATATTGGTCAATTTTGACCTAGTCATACCTTAATTGATCAAGTTGACCTTGTTCACTTGGCTAATTTGGGACCTAATTTTGACAAAATTGTAAAAAGTTGACTAGTTTTATGATTTATTACATCATTTTTGTAATTTTAATTTAATTCACTTGACCAATTTTGAGCAAAATACTAAAGAACGTATGAGTTGACAGATGTTGGTTTTATCTTTTCCAATTTGGGACTTAATTTTGACAAAATTGCAAGAAGTTTAGTTAAGTTGACTGATTTTATGATTTCTTACATCAATTTTATAATTTTGACTTAATTTACTTGATCAATTTTGACCAAAATATAATTCTTTTGTACAATCACAATTTCAATAAACCCAGCAGTATTTGACCAATGTTTATAAAAAGTTACAAGTGTTAACATAATGTTGTTCATCAACTAGAGTGATGAGTTTTATCAAGTCGAACCTTAGTTGACCAAGTTGACTATAGTTGACCGTATTGTCTTGGCTACTTTGACACTAACTTTTAACTAAACTACAAAAATTTGAATAATTTTAAAAATTGACTAATTTCGACCCAAATATCAAAGTCTTGATCGATTTTTTTATTTTTTATTTTTCTTTTATCTCATCTAAAAGAAGTAAAGAACTAACTAATTTTCTTTTTATTGAATTGTTTTATACGAACTATAGTTTCAGCCAACCTCTCAATGCCTAACCAATGTATTAAAAGACGCAAATTTTGATTTAATTTTCTTCATAAATTGGATCGGTCAGTTTTGACCTAATCGAGCCTTAATTAACTAAGTTGGGGGTTCTAGTTTTGACAAAATTGCAAAAAAATTGATTAATTTTACGATTTATTTTATTATTTTATAATTTCAATTTAATTCACTTCACCAATTTTAACTAAAATATTAAAGTACGCATGAGTTGACGGATGTTGGTTTTATCTTGGCCACTTAAGTTTGACAAAATTGCTTAAAAATTACTTCAGTTGACTAGTTTTACGATTTCTTACATTGATTTTACAATTTTGACTTAATTAACTTGATCAATTATGACCAAAATATTGTATGCTTGAGTTGACCGATTTTTGGATTTTATTTAAAAAAAAATAAACAATTCTCGTCTGAAGGATCCAACTCACTTTAGTTTTTTAATATAACTTTTTTCGTGCAAATGAAATTTTTATTTAACTCGACAATGTTTGACCAATGATTGATTAATTTTTATCAAGTCGAACCTTAATCGACCAAGTTAACTATAGTTGATTGTGTTGGCACTTAATTTTAACTTAATTACCAAAAATATGATTGATTTTAAGATTTTTTACACCAAGTGATTGTTTTAATTCACTGTTTTTATAATTTGGTAAACATTAATTGCGAAATTATAAACTTTTGATTTTAGGAAATCTATTCCATTAGCATAATAGTCTAAAAGATCCAACTATTTTCAAGCTACATATAGACTTCTTTTTAAATGGATAGCAGGCCAAAAACTTTGTTTTTACCCTATACGGAAACCTCTCCAACTTTTTACTGTTTATTCCTAGCATTGAGCCAAGGAATCTAACGTATTTAAAAATAGTTTCTAAATCGTCTTCGAAAAGAAACGATAATCTATTAAAGGAGAACTGTTTCTTTATCACTACACAGTGCTAGCATAAAGATCTTGGAAACTGATTCTGAAGTTGATCAATGGTCAAAGGTTGCCCGTATACTCTTGCCGAGAAAAGAAAGAGAGCTATGTTCATGTTCTCGTAACTAAAGAAATCACGATAAACTTGCAAACCATCAAAACTATCCTTGAGGTAACCTGAATCTCTGGTTATGTGATACAATTTCAATGCCCCTCCCGGTGTCCAATCACCAAATGCTGCACAGTAAACTCCAAGGAGCCCAAGTGTGGACCCTTCATGAATAGAGATAGACAACGTAGGATCATTCTCCTGAACCTGCTTAATGTTTTTTCATTAATAAAACATTCCACAGCTTCTGTTACAAGGGAAGTCCCAGATCCAATTGCCATATATGATTCCCAATCAGTGGCGGATTTAGGATCTTCTGCTAGGGGGGTCAAGAATGTTATACATCTAGACAAAAAAAAAATGTTAGAAATTAAACACCTCTAGAAAACTATCATTTCATGTAAAATAGATTTTAATTTAAAATAAATAAATATAATCAAGAGTTGATATAAACAAGAAAAAAAAGTAAGTAATTACTTCAAAAATTTGTCTATTTCATTTCAGACGTCATTTATATATATATATATATATATATATATAATTCACAATTTATTGATAAAGAAACCACACAAACAATTTTGAACATCATGCCATGAGATGATACCGTCAGATTATGAGACCCCAACCAACTCGACCCAATTATATGAGAGCATGCCACCATACAAAACTTGCACCTCTGCGCCTAAAACATCATGTTAAAGACCAAAATTCAAATAGATGTGATTGGATGAACAAGAAAAAAGAGATTGTTGATTGAATTTTTTTATTTATTTTTTTTTTTTTTGATTACTCAAAATTAATTTTTTTAGAAGGTTGGCGAAAAATACACATAAAAAATTGTAATTTTCTATTATGTACATAAATGTAAAGATATTTTAACATTTTATTTATGTAAGATCTTTTAGATCTTTATAAAATCCTTAAATTATGGGAATGAAAAACAATTTAACAGATATTACTTTATTAGAAGATACAATATAGTATCTTTGGTAATAAATATATTTTAAAAAATTAAAAAATTGAACATATATAGTAAAAAAATTGCAAAACTTCAGGGGTGTCAAGTGATACCCCATGACCCCCCTTAGATCCGCCATTGTTCCTAATCACAGTCTTCACAGAAGCGTATTTAGCAACATTTCGAACTTTTTAGTTGTCTAATCATATTCTACCAGTAAACTAGTAGAGGCATCAGCTTTCACAGTTTTATAAAAACCATGAACGTATTTAGCAAGGTCAGCAACTGTGATTTGTTGCAAATTTTCTCCCAAATTGTGGATATGAAAAAAAAACATCCTCTGCAATTTTAACTGTTCCAGCAATTCCTATGTATATATACTTTGTAAGCATGTGTACCTTTTCAGAATTGTCACTCAGAATATATTCGTCTGTTGTTGTCCTTGAATCGCAAACTAGGACGATACCGCCTACTGTTCTAATAGCTAAAATAGTTGTTCCATGTGAAACATCAGGGCCTTATATTTCTTCCTTATCATCAATAAGCAATTTAAAGTTCTCCGAAGACCCACTAACACGAGCAACACCCTTCTGATCACTTGGCATAGTCAGTGGCGGATTTAGGATCTTCTGCTAGGGGGGTCAAGAATGTTATACATCTAGACAAAAAAAAAAATGTTAGAAATTAAACACCTCTAGAAAACTACCATTTCATGTAAAATAGATTTTAATTTAAAATAAATAAATATAATCAATAGTTGATATAAACAAGAAAAAAAAGTAAGTAATTACTTCAAAAATTTGTCTATTTCATTTCAGACGTCATTTTTATATATATATATATATATATATATATATATATATATATATATATAATTCACAATTTATTGATAAAGAAACCACACAAACAATTTTGAACAACATGCCATGAGATGATACCGTCAGATTATGAGACCCCAACCAACTCGACCCAATTATATGAGAGCATGCCACCATACAAAACTTGCACCTCTGCGCCTAAAACATAATGTTAAAGACCAAAATTCAAATAGATATGATTGGATGAACAAGAAAAAAGAGATTGTTGATTGAATTTTTTTTTTTTTTTTTTTTTTTTTGATTACTCAAAATTAATTTTTTTAGAAGGTTGGCGAAAAATACACATAAAAAATTATAATTTTCTATTATGTACATAAATGTAAAGATATTTTAACATTTTATTTATGTAAGATCTTTTAGATCTTTATAAAATCCTTAAATTATGGGAATGAAAAACAATTTAACAGATATTACTTTATTAGAAGATACAATATAGTATCTTTGGTAATAAATATATTTAAAAAAATTAAAAAATTGAACATATATAGTAAAAAAATTGCAAAACTTCAGGGGTGTCAAGTGATACCCCATGACCCCCCTTAGATCCGCCACTGTTCCTAATCACAGTCTTCACAGAAGCATATTTAGCAACATTTCGAACTTTTTAGTTGTCTAATCATATTCTACCAGTAAACTAGTAGAGGCATCAGCTTTCACAGTTTTATAAAAACCATGAACGTATTTAGCAAGGTCAGCAACTGTGATTTGTTGCAAATTTTCTCCCAAATTGTGGATATGAAAAAAAAAACATCCTCTGCAATTTTAACTGTTCCAGCAATTCCTATGTATATATACTTTGTAAGCATGTGTACCTTTTCAGAATTGTCACTCAGAATATATTCGTCTGTTGTTGTCCTTGAATCGCAAACTAGGACGATACCGCCTACTGTTCTAATAGCTAAAATAGTTGTTCCATGTGAAACATCAGGGCCTTATATTTCTTCCTTATCATCAATAAGCAATTTAAAGTTCTCCGAAGACCCACTAACACGAGCAACACCCTTCTGATCACTTGGCATAGTCAGTGGCGGATTTAGGATCTTCTGCTAGGGGGGTCAAGAATGTTATACATCTAGACAAAAAAAAAATGTTAGAAATTAAACACCTCTAGAAAACTACCATTTCATGTAAAATAGATTTTAATTTAAAATAAATAAATATAATCAATAGTTGATATAAACAAGAAAAAAAAGTAAGTAATTACTTCAAAAATTTGTTTATATATATATATATATATATATATATAATTCACAATTTATTGATAAAGAAACCACACAAACAATTTTGAACAACATGCCATGAGATGATACCGTCAGATTATGAGACCCCAACCAACTCGACCCAATTATATGAGAGCATGCCACCATACAAAACTTGCACCTCTGCGCCTAAAACATAATGTTAAAGACCAAAATTCAAATAGATATGATTGGATGAACAAGAAAAAAGAGATTGTTGATTGAATTTTTTTTTTTTTTTTTTTTTTTGATTACTCAAAATTAATTTTTTTAGAAGGTTGGCGAAAAATACACATAAAAAATTATAATTTTCTATTATGTACATAAATGTAAAGATATTTTAACATTTTATTTATGTAAGATCTTTTAGATCTTTATAAAATCCTTAAATTATGGGAATGAAAAACAATTTAACAGATATTACTTTATTAGAAGATACAATATAGTATCTTTGGTAATAAATATATTTAAAAAAATTAAAAAATTGAACATATATAGTAAAAAAATTGCAAAACTTCAGGGTGTCAAGTGATACCCCATGACCCCCCTTAGATCCGCCATTGTTCCTAATCACAGTCTTCACAGAAGCGTATTTAGCAACATTTCGAACTTTTTAGTTGTCTAATCATATTCTACCAGTAAACTAGTAGAGGCATCAGCTTTCACAGTTTTATAAAAACCATGAACGTATTTAGCAAGGTCAGCAACTGTGATTTGTTGCAAATTTTCTCCCAAATTGTGGATATGAAAAAAAAACATTCTCTGCAATTTTAACTGTTCCAGCAATTCCTATGTATATATACTTTGTAAGCATGTGTACCTTTTCAGAATTGTCACTCAGAATATATTCGTCTGTTGTTGTCCTTGAATCGCAAACTAGGACGATACCGCCTACTGTTCTAATAGCTAAAATAGTTGTTCCATGTGAAACATCAGGGCCTTATATTTCTTCCTTATCATCAATAAGCAATTTAAAGTTCTCCGAAGACCCACTAACACGAGCAACACCCTTCTGATCACTTGGCATAGTACTCATCTTTCTTTCCAGAACCAATTCCACTTGTCTGTTTTCTCTTTCTCTTTAACTAAAGTGGAGACGAAGAAGGTTGTGGATGTAAACTTGATCAAGTGGTTTTAGGGTATAGGGTTTAGAGAGGAATTTAATATGATGAAGTTGCAGTGTCCAAATGAGGAATTGATGATTTATGTGCCGGCAATCAATAATTGGGCTTGGATTTGGATTGTTAATGTATATTTGGGGGATCCGACCTTGCTTAAGAAAGAAAATGGAACAGATGCATCTTTCACTGATTAAACTAGCATTCAAGGCCCGGCCTAAGCCCTGGTCAGGCTAGTAAAAAATTATATAATACAAGTTGTTGAACCCGTGTTACGCACCGGGATTTGTGTTATTCAATAAAATGGAACCGAGTTTTTTTAATGCCCTTCTTAACCTAAATTTGTAGATATTTATAATTAATATTTTTTGTATTTAGTATGGGTTTTATATATGAATTAAGGATTTTAAATAGAAGAAGAATTTAGTAGGAAAAAGAGATTTAGAATCAAGTTCTAAAGGGTTTTAAGGTTTCTATAAATCTCTATGACATGGAAGGTGGATTTCCTTTTTAACTACAATTGGGCTTCAATTGAGCTTAAAGTTGGGCTTAAGTTCTATCCTCAAGTTGTTGAGAACACGCCACGTGGCACTTGTTAGGCTCCACTATTATATAGTACAAGTTGTTGAAACCGTGCTACGCACCAGGATTTGTGTTATTCAATAAAATGAATCACCAAACTTTTTTTAATGCCCTTCTTAACCTAAATTTGTAGAGATTTATAATTAATATTTTTGTATTTAGTATGGTTTTAATCTATGGATTAAGGATTTTAAATAGAAGAGGAATTCGGTAGGAAAAAGAGATTTAGAATCAAGTTCTAAAGGGTTTTAAGGTTTCTATAAATCTCTGTTGACATGGAAGGTGGATTTCGTTTTTATTTTGGGCTCTCACCAAATTTAAGCAAATCTTAAGAAAAGTGTCATGTGGCACTCGATGTCTACAATTGGGCTTCAATTGGGCTTAAAGTTGGGCTTAAGTTCTATTCTCAAGTTGTTGAGAACACACCACGTGGCACTTGTTAGGCTCCACTATTATATAGTATATAGATATAGATTTTAATTAATTTCAAAAATTATGTAACATTTGATTAAAATTAATATGTGGTGGTGTTGGGTTGATATTGGCAGAATAAATGTTTTAAAATTAAAATTGGTTGAAGTGCATGATTTAGAAATGGAATAAACTAAAAAATCGGAAAATTATACAGTAGATGTTGTATTTATATTAAAACTTTTAAGAAATATTTATAGCATAATTAATTTGCATATTCAGCAAATATTCAAAACTGAGTTTCAATTGCCAAAATGTCAGAAGGAGATATAATATTGGAAATTGAAGGGAGAGTAGATGTGAGTCGTAACATTAACTTTTAGATCTGAATATTGACAAAGTAAGGCTGCAAAAAAAATTAGGTGGTATAGTGAGTCCAAAGGGAACAAAAAAAAAAACATTAAGGCTACGTTTGGTTCCCGGAATTCGCATTCCAGGGTAAATTGGTTATTAGCAAAATTAAAGGTGGAACAGAGCAAGCTGGAGTAAGAAAACAGGGAAGTGTAAAGAGGAAGACAGGGATATTTTAGGACATATGATCTGGACTTCTAAGATATTACAATCTGCCCAAGAATTTGTTTTCCGGAATTCTACTAAGGAAACCACTTTCCTATTTTGTAGCCTAAAAAATCTGGATCAGGAATTTGATTTCCCTAATTTATAGCTAAAATCACTCACTTTCCACGGAATCCAAATTCCGGCGAACCAAACGTAGCCTAAGAATAAAAAGAAAAGTTTGAAGAAGATATAAAATTGTGAGAATAAAAAGAAAAATATGAAGAAGATATAAAATTGTGGAATCATACCATCGTTACGAAAATTTTATTTGTATATGGATTCATTCTTTTGTTGGCCATGTCTTCGTAGTCTTGAGCATCAATGTATTTTGTTGTTTGACTATTTAGTTGGTTGCATATTACTTGTTTTATTTTTGTGTTATAGGATACAATTTTTGTATATCCTGGGCAACCAATCTGTAACACCCCAGGTCGGCAGGTGGTTTGCCAAGGGAGTGGGTCCTATGGAACTTAAGTCCTAACATTGGAATATAGGTATAGATTCGTCATATGTAATCACCGAGGTCTTTTGGGCTCACTTGGCTGTGGAATTAGAAAAAACTCCGGAGTTAAGCGTGCTCAGGTGGGAGTAGGCTCAGGATGGGTGACCTCCTGGGAAGCAAACTACTGCCCAAATAAAACCTCACACTGTCGGATGTCCGCAGTGGCTAAGTGGAGACAATATCGGTGGTGATATAGGTCGGGTCGCTGCAAATGGTATCAGAGCCGACGACGGTTCTCCTGTCGAGGGTGGGAGAGTATACTGGAAAGACGTCTAGCCCAGGAAGGGGTGACAATTACTCTGGGTACTCGTCTCGCGAGTGGCAAAGAACGTCAGATATCTGGGGCTGTATATTCCAGAGGACTGCTCTCCTCTAAGATAGTGGGATAGTAACACCCTGGGTCGGCAGGTGGTTTACCGACGGGGTGGGTCCTATGGAACCTAAGAGGGGGATGTCCTGACATTGAAATATAGGTTGAGATTCGTCATATATAATCACCGAGGCATTTTGGGCTCACTTGGCTCCAGAATTCGAAAAAAACTCAGGAGTTAAGGAGTAGTCTCAGAATGGGTGACCTCCTGGGAAGCATATAATGCACTGGTAGCCTTTAGTCATATCATAGTTGACCACCAAACGCACCTGCTGAAAATAATAAAGATGGGCCCATTCTTCCATGGCAATGATCAAACAAGGTAGATCAGACTGGTATAACTCTTGTTGTGTAGTTCTGTTGTTTCTGGCCTTTTTGCTTATTTTCTTGTTGATGGAACGTCGTCAGAAAGGTATTGCATTGCCACAATCAGAGGAAGAATAGTTTCTGGATGATTTACAAAAATAACAGTCGTCACCTTTCCGCTCCTACTAAGCAGCTCTTTTAGTGCGTCGATCTTCGGCTGTCGTCCATCCCCATCAACATTGATGGCCTAATGTTTTTTTTATACTTTTAATGTTCAACTCATGATCTGGCCCCTTCACTGTAATTGGCTCAGGATATTTCGTCAAATCCTCAACATCTCCCCTCTCAGGGCTATGTATCTGGGAAAACACCAATATGTAATGGTTCTTTCGAATGACGTAGACACCAGAAAATAAAATTGATCAAGCAGCACAATACAATTACTATAGTTAGGTTCTCCTTGGTACAATCCAGCTGCTACAAAATCCCTAAGCTAATTGCTGCTGTGTTTATTGGGTCAGATTCTCCTTGCCTTTAATGGGTCTTCCAATAAGTAGTACAACCCTTGCTCAGATGCACAACTGCCTTGTGTTGATCTGACCCATATGCTAGAAGTTTGTTCTTGAGATTCATGGCACAAGATGTTCCAGATTCCTTTCCCTTAGTGTCAAACAATTGCTTCGCCAACTGTGATCCTCCTAAAGCCAAATCTGCATGCTGGAAACAGGAAAAAAAAATCGTTCGAGAAGGAAAAAAGAATATAGGTTTTGGAAGTCGAATATGAAGTTTGGTTATTATTATTATGAGATTTTTCGATATACCCCCATTTGAAAGTGGAAATTTGAGATACCCGTTTGAAAAACAATTTGAGATACCACATTTAAGACATAAGATAAGAGATTTACATCCGTAGGTTAGTTTTACGATGGATCATGGAAAAAATTTCAAATGGAGATATCCCAAATTTCCCCTTTCAAATAAGAGGGGGTTGGGGGTGATAAGTCCTTAAAAGTGTATATTTATCCCCCGAATAACACCTGGTTTGCATAGCACTTAGCTTATATTATTGTGTTATATCTATTGATTAGTGTTTTCTTGTCATTTATGTAGCTTTCATGAGCCAAAATACGAATATTGTAAACCCGCCAAAAGTAAAAAAAAAAAACAAAAAACCACCAAAAGAATGTTATTTGCACAAGGAAGGAGAATTGATATTTGCACCCATAGAGTTACTGAGGGGACCCCGTAGACTGGTTCTATGGACTTGACTTTATGTTTGAATTGGGTGGTCCAAATCTCAGCCCAATCCGAATTATGATAAGGCCCACAAGTCAGAATCTATATACTATATAATAGTGGAGCCTAACAAGTGCCACGTGGCGTATTCTCAACAACTTGAGAATAGAATTTAAGCCCAACTTTAAGCCCAATTGAAGCCCATTTGTAGACATCAAGTGCCACATGACACTTCTTTAGAGATTTGCTTAATTTTGGTGAGAGCCCAAATTAAAAAGGAAATCCACCTTCCATGTCAACAGAGATTTATAAAAACTTTAAAACCCTTTAGAACTTAATTCTAAATCTTTTTTTCCTGCTAAATTCTTCTTTTATTTAAAATCCTTAATTCTTATATAAAAAACATACTAAATACAAAAAATATTAATTATAAATCTCTACAAATTTAGGTTAAGAAAGGCACTAAAAAAAACTCGGTTCAACAAATCACTTATAAAGTAATTATAAAATCTCTACAAATTTAGGTTGAGAAGGACATTAAAAAAAATTTGGTAATTTTCCATTTGATTTAATAACACAAATCCCGGTGCATAGCATGGGTTCAACAACTTGTTTCTATTAAAGCCCAATCTTAAAAAGGCTCTACATAAAGATCCAGAAGTTTGATTTGGGCCCATGAGCTGTCTAATTGAAGGTCTTGGTCCACGCTACAACTTAAGCCTAAGATAATTAGGTTTTGCTGATGTTCTAATGCCTCTAGAAGACCAACTGCAACAGCCACGAATTTTGACCTAACTTGGAAGCTTTTGTATGCAAGTAATATGCTTTGTATTTACTATATAACAGAAATAGTAGCTAGGGTTTAGGATAGTTCATATAGAGTTGAAGTTCTTGTTGAAGGTTTAGGTTTTCATATTCTTCTTTTGTATTTAACTCAATTATTATTGATATCAATCCATTCACTTTTTCTTTATGATGTTTTGTTATTAATTTACTTATTTCATGGTGTCATTATCAAGGATGAGCAGCTAAATTCCTTTAGGAGGATGGTTGAAGCACTCTAGATAATGCAAAAGCACCATGTTTGTTTTTAATGTTCATTGTGATTCAAAGTATTTAATGTTTCTTTACTTCTAGTTCGCGACATGAGGTAAGTATGATTATTTGCATGTTATTGTTATCCATGTTATTAAAATAATATTGTTAGGGTATAAGGAGACCTAGCTATAATAGTTGTATTTAGATTGTTTAAATATATGTGATGGAATAACTGAGAGGTGACTATCATATATCTAGAATCAATCTCTTTTATTGGAACCGTTTTGTAATTAAATTGATATCCGAGAGATGACGGTTTCATTATAAATTAATATGTTGAATTAATTAGATTGAATAGCTGAGATGTGATAGTTTGATTAATGAAACATATTCAATAGCATGCATAAGAGAATCCGGTTTTAATTAATTGGAATAGCTCAAAGGTAACTAATTAATTGGTGTAGATTGAACATGAAAGGATGACATGTATGTTTACATGATTTAGTTTGTGGATACCAACTTTTTCCCTATGTCATCATAAGATCTTTACATCTCTATCCATATTCTTAAGTTTGTTTAATTATTAGTTTATTTATTATTGCATGTAAGAAGTAGAATCAATCTCAATCTTATTTGTTGATTCTCTTGGTGTTCTTTAACCTTTGTTTTCTATTGTGTTTGAGCTAAGATCTTCACCTTTGAGGTGGGTACGACCCTTGCTTGTTACTTGTTTACTTTGATAATCAATATTTACAGGCATAAAAAGGAAATCATTATAAATCTATCTTTTGAATAGAGGTTACACAAATAGTACTACAGTACTGAATGCAAGTTTCCCTCGGCAATTCATTTAGGCAGCAAGAAGTTTTTTATTGGAGGTAGTGTAAATACATACAAATTCCAGGTAGATGAAAACCATAAGTTAGACAACCCTCTTTGCAAGGAAGGAGGATTTCCATATACATAGATTATGCAATATGTCCAAAAGGAGGGCTAATATTAGAGCTTCCAGTCAATGGGAAGAGTGCCCATTCGCTCTAGGAGCTGATTCGCCTGAGAAAAATGCCTGTAGCAGTTCATGAGCAAATGGAGAAATATAAATTCATTAACGCTAAACTACCTATGTCTCTTTGTAGTATAAAAAAAATAAACTATACAAGACTAACACATTTTATTTGCTTATAGTATGCAAGGCACCACATTCCTTGAGGTGGAAAGAATGACCAACCAAATTAAGTACTAAGAAGGATAGATCGTTGTATCCTGGGAGACAGTCCGCCATTGATAAACCGCTCGGCACATGTACAGGGCAAATAATGTCTTAAGGAGAGAGATTTTATCTCGACTCGATCTAAATCTTGTCCTTCTTCCATTTATTCTGGTTTGCATCATCTATTCCCTTTTATTTATTTTAGAACAGTAATATATCGGTGTATATTTTCTTACACTCCCTTTAAACAGCAATGATTCATGTCACTCTAGTTAGTAGCTCCTCGTTTCATTGAATCTGCATGTCCATAAGAAAACAGGAAGAGGAAATAATATGATTGTGCCAAACTTTTCTCGCCGGTTTTTTTTTTTTTTGGATTGGCAAGCGGGGTTGAGGGGACCCCTACCCCTTTAAATTACATGTGGAAACTTATATCAACAATCAGTTGTTGACGTGTTTCGAACCCACAACCTCTCCACTTTGTGAGAGAGATGTTACCATTGAGCCACAGGCTCGTTTGCAAATGTTGTGGTAAGCTTGTTTTTAATGAGATCAGTAACTCGGTAATGCTGGCGGGATTCGAACCCCAGACCTCTCGCCATCTTATTGTTATTTCTGCTGCATGTAGTACAGTGTTATTAGATGTTCCAAAACAAAAAGTCGTACCAGAATGAAGTTTGTAGGTTCCTGTATGAGCATTAGATAACTCTCAAAATCGAGATGCCTATATTGACCATACCAATGTCAGATAATGGAATGATGGAGATTGGAGAGAGTCATACCTCATGCGGTCATGCCATAGCCTTGGAGCTCCTGCCTGATACAACCTCAACTCCACCAAATCCTTGACTTTATGAAGTTACTGGTTACCTACTTATTTCCAAGAAAGGCAAGTGAAAAAATATTCATTCCAGATAAAGGCAAGACAAAATATCCAGCACATAAGATTTCCTCAAAAACCTTATCTTATATAATTAAGTATATAAGTTATTACAAATTATGGAAAGATGCTTTCCAAAATTTGCCTAATTAGTGAGTAATAACAAGAGAGGAAAGACAAACATCCCACCTCAAGTAGAAAATTAAGATGCTATCTAGAATTTGCCTATTAGTTTCCATGTCTTGTTATCCTCTTACAAATCTCTGTCTGCAATTCCAAAAGCATGTGCAAGTGGCAATAGAAATAACATATAACCCTACAGAATATCTGTACATTGGGATTCAGTATATTATACATTACATACTGACTTGTGAACCAAATAATTCATGTATGTCACTGTGTTGTTATATTTAAAATTCTTGGAAGCATATTTGTGGAATATGCCCTGGCTTTGACAGAATGCAACTCCGGTACATCATTACAGTAGAGATGTCTAGCTAACACATTATAGGAGAAATAATTTTGTTGTTTCCAGAAAAAAGAATTGAGAAATCTGGAAATGTTGGTAAAACAAATATTACAAAACACTAAACAGATGTCATAAAGCTTAATTAAGTTAAAGACAGCAGTTAAGTACATTGCTAATGTCAGTGTATCAATATCAAGGATTATATCATGTATATTAATAATATAAAATGATCTTGCATCATGGAGGGGTGCAAGTTTGCGGCCAGTGAAGCTCATTTTGATAAATAATTTATATTTCTGGTGACTAAACTGTTCTATTGTGGATCCGATCAGCAACTTATTAACAAAAAGAGCAGTAGGGGTTTGTCCATTTGTTTGAATTATTTGTTAGGAATCAACTCGAAGAATCAACTTCAAACAGTGTACTTCTGATAACTTATATATATATGCCTGCGCTGCTGCGCATAAGATATATCAGAATTAAGAAAATTGTGAAAGAGAGTGAGTACTAGAAATTAAATGGATTACTATACACAATCTTTGTGGTTGGGTGTTGTGTTTGGAGTTGTACCATTGCTTGCATGGACAGTCTGGTCATGGAATGAGCTCTGGTTCATATATAGCTCTTAAACGCAAAGCTCATTCTAGCTCTACTAAACTTCCTCCTGGTCATATCGGACTGCCTTTTATAGGAGAGCTGCTCACTTTCCTTTGGTACTTTAAAATAGTGTCTCGGCCTGATGATTTTATCAACTCCAAACTTGAAAGGTCAGTTTTCGTTATTGAGTTAGTATATATGTTTGATGATCGATGTTTTGATGTAGGGGTACTACATACTTCAACCAATCAAAAGCAGCCACGTGGCACAGTCATTCATCCATCAGGGCGCCACGCTCTCTACCTGCTAGTAGCCCGTCCACAACAGCTCGATCTCACAACGAGCAGCGGCCTGCTTATACACACGTGCTCTCATTCAATCCACAGAATATTCTCGTCAGTTACATAATTAACTCACAGGGATGATCCTCGCGCGTTACACAATTAATCCTCATTATGATGGCGGAGAATCTGCAAGATCCACGATCCACGCCCTTCTACCTTCTATAAGAACAGAACTACGATGGCTTGATCTCTAAGTTCAATCCCCTCGAGCTAAGAGTACGTAGGCAATCTCGATCTCAACGAGGTGCAGCCACCCCGACCTAAAACATCCCCTTTGGTCAAGTCTCCCAGCGACCTGACCTAGTAGTGCATTAATCTAGAAATAGGTTAATACATTTGGCGCCGACTGCAAGGAATTCGATACAATCGAAAAACCCAAACCCTCCCACCCTTCTCAAAGTCATCTATTCAAATGGCCAACCAAGAACTAACTATTCAAGATCTGCATGCTCAAATTACTTTTTTGCAGGAAGAAAATGCACGTTTGAAGGCCGCACAAACCAACCCCGCAGAAATTGAAAATGGCGGACGTGGAGTCATTCCTGCTGATGATTCCAACCAGAAATACGAACAACTCAGCCAACAACTGGCGGAGTTCAAAGCCTCCCAGGCTCTCCTTCATTATTCCAAGAGCCACACCGCGGAGCAACTTGCTGTGCAGTCCCTCCAGCAGTTCCAGGAGTCTCCTTTCTCCAAGGAGATCCTCGAACATGATTTGCCGAACAAGCTGAACGCCCCCAAATTCGACCAGTATGCCGGAGTCGGAGATCCAACCGACCACATCAAGGGATTCCGGAAATCCCTTCCTCTGATCAAAGAGGATCACCTTTTGTGTTTGCTGTTCCAGTCTAGCCTCACCAGACCGGCTCTCGACTGGTTTCACCGATTGAAACCAGGATCCATCAGCTCGTTTGTCGAGCTCGAAAAGCAATTCGTCATCTTCTACATCCACAACAAGAAGCGCCCAGTCACCATCGATTCCATCTTCAAAGTCAAGCAGCGAGATGGTGAGTCACTAAGCGTTTTCTTTGCTCGCTTTAAATCTGAATTACACTCAATTCAGGACTTTGCAAAGGAGCACGAGACCTTTGCAACCATCGCATTCACCCACGGTCTGACCCAGGGGTCCGACCTCCACAAGTCGCTAGCCATGAAGCGACCTGTGTCATTGGACGAGCTCTACCTGAAAGTAGATCGTTATATCAAGCTCAAGGAAGCCCTCACTGGGAGGGAAAATAATCACGTAGTCAGCAATGTGGAGTCTGGCTCAACCAAGCGACCTCAGTCAGATGGCAAGAGGTTCAAGGGTAAGTCGTTGCCTACTGAGCAGCGAGAATATCATCGGTTTACAAGACCAGCCGGTTACATATTTGAGCGAATCAAGCACAACCATTGGTGCAGGATTCCTACCTTCACACAGTTGGAGGATACATCTGGACGACCGTACTGCAAAGTTCACAAGGTACGGTGTCATCAAACAGATGACTGTCGCGTTCTGAAACGCGCACTTCAAACATGGGCCGACGAAAAAAGGCTCAACAATTGGATCCTCGGCAGGAATGAGGAATCCACAGGCAAACGGGTGAGGAAGGAATCCAGAACGCCTCCCCGTTCCCCAAAAAGAAATCATAGCAAGGCCAGAACGGCCTCCGCAAGTCCAGCACGCAGCAGAGGGCGTAGCCTCTCCCAACGTCTAGGTCCAACAGGTGACCTACGCGACTAGATCAACAAGAAGGTCGCAAACAAGATTGACAGCGACAGTGAGTCGGAGAGTCATGTCGTATACATGATTTACGAATCCGACTCCACCCCCTTATCGAGGGACAAGAAACGAAGGGTAGAACATCTTCATCATGTCTACTCCATTACTGGCCGGGCAGCTCGCATCAACATCCCTGCCCGCCAAGAGTTTGACATCACCTTCACTGAGGACGATCTCAACAAGGTCGTCACTCCTCACAACGATGCCCTTGTTGTCGAGCTGAGAATAGCCGACTACATCATCAAGAGGGTACTCATTGACCCTGGCGCATCATGCAACATACTCATGTACAGAACATTCAAGGACATGAGGTTGCCCGATTCAGTTCTCATCCCTGATTTCACCCCCATCTTAGGCTTCATCAGTTCAAGGGAGGATCCTAAGGGTGAAATTCTGTTGCCCGTCACTGTGGGCCGTAAGGAAGATAAGGTTGTTGTGACCGCCAAGTTCAGCATCCTTAACATCGCAAGCAAGTACAATGCGATTCTGGGTCGAAAGTGGATCCATGCCATGAGAGGTGTTCCGTCAACATATCATCAAGTTTTCCGCTATCCCAGACCTCATGGGATAATGGAACTTCGTGGTAACCAGAACGCTGCACAGGAATGCCATGGCATTATTGAAGCAGTACCACCGTCAAAGCCATCCACCTCTGGAGCCAAGGATGCTGAAATCAAAGGAAAGAGCCCAATCTCACCAGAGGCTCAACAGGGCGACAACAAGTCAAAGAGCCCTTCAAAAGAAAAGAATGAGGCCACCAAATAGCAACCACAGAAGGAGCTAGAGAGCTCCCCCAAGCTAAATCTCGGAAGTACTGATCCAGGTGTACGTGTGAACATTGGGTCAGAAGATGACCCGAGATATATCTATGTAGGTGCAGAGTTGAAGGAAGATAAGTTCAATAACTTTGTAAATTTTCTTTCAACTAATAAAGATGTTTTTGCTTGGTCGTACATCGATATGCCTGGTATAGATCCATCAATTGCATGTCATAAACTACGGGTCAATCCCAATTATCGACCTGTAAAGCAAAAACCAAGAAGGCTTGCTCCTAAATTTCACAAAGCTGTCAATGAAGAGATCAGCCGACTAAAACAGGTCGACTTCATCAGAGAGGTCGATACTCCAGACTGGCTAGCCAACATCGTACCAGTCTTAAAGAAAAATGGAAAAACAAGAGTCTGCATCGACTTCACAAGTTTGAACAAAGCTTGTCCTAAAGATTCATTCCCACTGCCACGAATCGATAGGCTAGTCGATCAGACATGCGGTTTTGAGCTACTGTCATTCATGGACGCATACTCAGGGTATAACCAGATCCCAATGTACGAGCCTGACCAAGAGAAGACCTCTTTCACAACAGAGCAAGGTATTTTCTGTTACAAGGTTATGCCATTCGGGTTAAGGAATGCAAGAGCGACCTATCAAAGACTGGTCACCAGAATGTTCGACGACCTCCTAGGTCGAACAATGGAAGTCTACATTGACGACATGCTAGTGAAGAGCGACAAAGAACAAGATCATTTGTACAATCTCGACCAGGCATTCCAAAGATTAAGACAATACAGAATGCGTCTTAATCCAGAAAAGTGTCTGTTCGGGGTTGCATCAGGAAAATTCCTCGGCTACCTAGTCACCAGACGAGGTATTGAAGCAAACCCCGACCAGATCAGAGCTCTGATCGACATGCCAAGCCCAAAAACAAAGAAACAAATCCAGAAACTCAACGGCATGGTGTCAGCTCTGAACAGATTCATCTCCAGAGCATCAGATAAATGCAGACCAATGCTTCATATCCTAAAGAAGGGGGCTACATACGAGTGGACAGAAGAATGCGAGAAAGCCTTCAATGATCTCAAGGCATATTTGTCTACTCCACCAGTTCTCACAAGGCCCAACGATGGAGATATACTTGGCGTCTACCTCGCAACATCAGATTTTGCGATCAGTGCAGTACTTTTCAAAGAAGAAAACCAGGTCGAGCGACCTATATATTTCACAAGCAAAGTCCTACAGCAGGCCGAAATAAGGTACACACCTCTAGAGAAGTTAGCATTAGCCTTACTTTACGCTGCATGCAAATTCAAACCTTATTTCCAAGCGCACACTGTAAAAGTAATCACCGACCAGCCACTACGCCATATTCTTGAAAAGAAGAACAAAACAGGTCGTATGGCTCGATGGGCAGCCGAGTTGGGTGATTACACTTTTGAGTTCATTTCACGGCAGGCCGTCAAGGGCCAGGTCGTTGCAGATTTCTTGGTAGACTATCCAGCAGAGGATACCAATTGGGAACCAGAACCTGAAACAAGGCAAGTCCAATACAGCCCTCCTGACACATGGCAGCTGTATGTGGATGGTTCCCACAACTCCAACGGAAGTGGCATAGGTGTTGTATTAATTTCTCCTGAGGGTTCACAGCTCGAGAGATCAACTCGTCTCGACTTTGCGACCTCCAACAACGAGGCCGAGTACGAAGCTCTAATCCAGGGCCTACAAATGGCCATCGACCTACAAGCAGTTCGCCTGAAGGTGTACAGTGACTCACAACTGGTAGTCAATCAGATTACCAGTAATTACCAGATCAATGGGGTCAACCTAATCAGGTATGCTAGCAAAGCAAAGGAGCTCATCAACAAGCTCAGTTATTTCACAATCGAGCACATACCAAGAGATGACAACAGGCATGTTGATTCATTGGCATTCTTGGCATCCAAGATCGAGTTAGACAGACCACGGGCTCTCACTATAGCAATCAGTACACAGCCCGCATATCTACTCAAAGAAGAAAATGTTCATCAAATCTCTGATCTACTAGAGACAACTCCAGCAAATATCCAAGGAACTTGGATGGATCCTTTCATTGTTTACCTTCAAACTGGTGTCCTACCATCCAACAAGAAGGAAGCCAGTCAGCTATTACATAAAGTCACAATGTACAAACTCCATGAGGGTAAACTTTTCAGAAAGTCCGCAACTGGTTTGTTATTACGGTGCCTAATCCCCAAATAGGGCCAGATGATATTTCAAGAAATCCATGAAGGGGAATGTGGAAACCATTCCGGAGGGCGAACCTTAGCCCATAAAGCAATCTCCCAGGGATACTTCTGGCCAAGAATGAAGGAAGATGCCAAGAAATTCGTTTTGAAGTGCGTAGAATGCCAACGATTTGCTGATAAACAACATCAGCATCCCAATGATCTCATCAACGTCACTACACCATGGCCATTCCACATGTGGGGGCTTGATATCAATGGCCCCCTAATCAAAGAGAAGAAATCAGAAAAGAGATTCGTTCTAGTGGTCGTCGACTATTTCACTAAATGGGTGGAAGCTGTTGCACTAACCAACGTTACTCAAGTAGATGTGCAGAGATTCATGTGGGAAAACATCATCACAAGGTTTGGCCTACCAAAACGAATAGTCACAGACAATGGCACTCAGTTCGTTGGCAAAAACATCAAGGCTTTCTACGACCTATGGAAAATCGAGCATTCAAGGTCAACGCCTAGATATCCACAAGCCAACGGCCAGGTCGAACCTGCAAATCGACAGATTCTAAACAACCTGAAGAAGAAGCTCGAAGATCAGCATGATCAATGGCCACAATAGTTGGAGAACATCCTATGGGCTTATAGAACGACCCCTCGTACATCCACTGGGATGTCACCATTCAGTCTATGCTATGGAGTTGAGGCCGTTATTCTAACCGAGTTAACATATGGAACGACCAAATCCCTTCTGGTCGATACAGAGCTTAACAATCAGGTTTGGTCGTTCGGAATCGATCTCCTCGAAGAGCGACGCAACCACGCCGTTATAAAGCTTGAGTAATATCAACAACGACTTAAGCGAGCTTATAACAAAGGCGTACGACCTAAATCTTTTCAACCAGGAGAACTGGTCCTAAGGAAAATGTTCAACAACAAGAGGAAGGATATCATTGGCAAGCTCAATGCCAACTGGGAAGGACCTTACATTATCACCAAGGTTCAAAGCAACGGTTCTTATCGTCTTCAAACACCAGAAGGAGAGATCGTTAAGAACCCATGGAATGCTTATCACTTGAAAAAGTTTTATCAATGAAATGTAAGCATCCATTCATTACATTTCAATATACAAACACATTGTTGCCTTCATCTTAGCTCAAACATGAATGGCTCTTAAAGGTCTACTCCCTCGACCTACAAATTATCAAAACTCTAGTCCCTTTGATGATTTTAATTTGTTAAGTTCAAACATTTGCAACTTAACTTGGTGCATTGGTCATATCATTCCCACGACCTCTGTACAATCAAACAACCATGCACACAACCTCATCCACCAGCAGGTCCAGCACTATGGTCGCTACTTGTTTGCAAAACTCATACAAGCAGACAACGTAGCAAGAATGACAATAAAAGGTAAATCATTCAATTTTCTTTTTACTTAAGGAGATTCTAACCATTACAGGTAAAAACAAAGTCAAACTAAGGCATACAAGAAGAACTGTTTCAATTCGTCCTGCTTGCAGCCATTCATCTCGTCTACCTGCCTTCTGAACGAGCTACCAGGACTCCCTGGAAACTAGATGAACAGAACGGCTTAAGTACAAGCTCATCAAATTCAATGCTGTTCAATACAACTCCAATCAAAACAAACAATTGTTTTTCAAGCACAAAAAACTCAGAGGACTGCTTAGAGGAAGACCAAAGAAGACGTACTGCAAGAACAAGGAGTGCAAGAAGCAAACTTTGCACAAGGTTACCCAATACAAGAAAGTTGGTACCCGGACTAGTTCATTGCTGCACTGGCTGGTCGCGGGAAACATCAATTTCCATACAGCCACTGACGACCTGGTCAGTAGGGCCCATCAAGGCGTCCTGAGCTGGCGCCAAAGTTCCATCGGCACCACCTCAGTTGGCTAAGAACCCGTTGGGGTTGTGAGGGTCATGCTCTGACGGATGCACTCAAGAGATGTTAGTTCTTGTGTTGCACGTTATCATGGTATTTCACTTCTTGAGTTTGTGTTTGTCAAAAAGATGTAGGCTACACCCTACCCTCGTGTAATTGAAAAGATGGAGGCAAAAGCCCCTCCCACACGGGAATGACATTGAAAGATGTAGACTAAACTCCACCACATGCGGCAAAATGATAATCCAAGCGCATGTTCATTGTTTTTTATGTAAGGCATACAAAGTTTACATTCCTTTGCCTTTTGGATATCTTGTTTTTTGTTTGAAAGTTCATATTTATATTCGTTTGTCTTCTACTCATATTGTTTGTTTCAAAGGGGATTGAAGTTTGTTTCTTCTAAGCTCGCTTGCTAATCGTATGTCTCTTGTTGATGGTTATATATTCTAGGTCTTCAAAGGGTGTGTTCTAGTGGTGAACTTTCTCTCTCTTTATGCATTGCATTGCATCTACACACACCGAGGTTTAGTTTATGATGCATTTCAACTCTCTTAATTGTTCAATCTTTTGTTTATCCCAACATATTGCCTCTTATTTTTGTACGGATTGGGATTGGCTACTGTTTTTGGAAGTTCATGATGTGTTCCTCTTCACTTCTATTGTACATCGATTCTTTTCCTTTTATCTTTACTAAGTATCGTGTTTTAATTGAGCTTGCATATATTTTTTTCTACCCTTGTATGCTTGGTTCTTTGTGTGTTTCAAATATCCTTATTTGGTTTGGTTGTTCTAGGTGCATCTTTCTCATATGCATTGCATTTAGGTGAAGCTTTTGTTTAGGGGGAGAATTCTTTGTATTGACATCGTGTTAACAAGTGTTTATTTTATGGCTTCCGTTGCATATCTTTTTTGTTGTTAACATGATTGTTCTCTTTCTTTTCTTCTTTAATCTTATTTGTTATGGTTTGGTATTTTTCTTTTCTCTTTCTTTTGTTCTCTTGCTTCATTTGTGACAAAAAGGGGGAGATTTATGACTCTAATACTAACACCTTCTTCTTCTTTGTTAGTGTATTTTTGGGTCATGTTTCAGGTATGCTACACGTATGGGGGAGTGAACGTGTTGATGTTTGGGGGTTGTACAGTTTTGGGTCATGTTTCAGGTATACTACATGTACGGGGGAGTGAACATGTATGGGTGAGTGAAAGTGATGATGATCACAAAGTGCATATACAGTTTTGGGTAAGCTTGAGTATTAAACCTTGGAGCTCATGAAGTATGGGGGAGTTGTTCGAGGAACTTCCGTTGGCTCTTTGATTGTTGTTGCTTCCATTCGGTCTCTGATGGTTAAAGTGTCTTACTCAAGCTGGATATCAAGAATTGGTGATTCGGTATGTGTTCTACCTTGAGTGATTTTGTAGGCATGTTTTATAAATGCCATGGTTTGGGTTTGTAAGCACATTTTATAAGTGCTATTAGAGTCATAGGTTTTTGTCACAAAATCAATGTCAAAGGGGGAGATTGAAACCGGCACGAAGTGGTTTGACATCAATTTTGTGACAAAGTGTCCATGGTTATCTCGCCTTGAGTTCATTGTTAGGAAAACCAAGTTGTACGCACATCGTCCCGAGTCTGTGTTCTCGCGTCCATGTGTCAGAGTGAAGATTTGGTGTTAGGACGTACGTACCTAGTTAGGACGTACGTACGTCATGGTAGGCAGCAGACTTGTTTCGTGTGGAGACGTACGTACCGAGTTAGAACGTACGTACGTCATGGTAGGCAGCAGGCTTATTTTTGTGTGGCGACGTTCGAACGTCATATCGACGTACGAACGTCCAAAGTCGGTTTGCACTATTTCGGCCCATTTTCCTTGTTTTCCAACCCTAAGTATAAATAGGGTTTCTATTCCAAAGGACAAGTTAGTTCTTTGGCCGTCCAATTCATCTCTAGTCTTGGAGTTTGTTTAGGTTTTGTTTTAGGTTGTTTTGGTGATTGAACTCATCTTCTTCTTCCCCTTTCTTCTTCTTCTTCCTTCTTCCCTATTCATCTTCTTCTTCATTGTTGAATAGTGATTTAGCTTCGAGTCTTCTTGTGTGTTCATCAAGAAGTCGAGTATCCTTGTGTGTTCATCAAGGAACTCTGGTGTAAGCTTGTTACATAGTTCGGCTTCGAGTCTTCTTGTGTGTTCATCAAGAAGTCGAGTGTCTTGTGCGTACATCAAGGTGCTCTGGTGAAGTCAAGGTGTTAGAGATAACCAGTAGTGTCAACTCGCAGTGATTGCAGGTAGTTGATAGGTTTGTACATCTCTTTTCATCTAGTGGATTTATTTGTTGTCGCGAGGACAACCGTGGACGTTTCGCATATTGGGTTTTACCACGTTAAAAATATCGTGTGTTCTTTTATTTGTTTATTGCTTTATTGTTTGCTTTATTATTGTTATATTGCACATATATTGGGTTTTCAACCACCACTCAAGTTATCATTTTGAGAATCACTCAAATCAGACATTTCTCTCAAACAACAGAAATAAAAACAGAATATGAAAGAAAAGAAAGAGAAGAAAACTAACCTCACGAGCTCTCAAAGTTCTTCAGATCGCAAGAGTAAAGCGGCAGCAATTCAAATAAAGGCGAGATAGGTAAACCCTTCTCAACAAAGCTACAGTTTAAATACTGCAGCTCGTACAATCCCAGCCATCAATTCGAAAAAGGTGAACGGCTGAGATCGAACAGACGATCCACTTCCATTGCAGTTATTTTCCACTTCATAAAAGATTCACATCCACCGTCGGATCAACCCACGTGCCACACAACGACTATATCAGGCAAGACGTGCGCCAGTTGCCATAACTGCGCAGCTAACTGCTCGAGGAAAATCTCCCACTTCCCCGTAAGAGCACCATGATTAGTACAAACAAGCCTGCATGACCGCCACGTCAGAAAATTCAAAAAGCAAACCACAAATCAACATCGATAAGAGTCATTAGTCTTTTCAGCCCGACTTCTACAAGCCGACCTAAAAAGAGGGGGCTTATGTAGGGGTACTACATACTTCAACCAATCAAAAGCAGCCACGTGGCAAGGTCATTCATCCATCAGGGCGCCACGCTCTCTACCTTCTAGTAGCCCGTCCACAACAGCTCGATCTCACAACGAGCAGCGGCCTGCTTATACACACGTGCTCTCATTCAATGCACAGAATATTCTCGTCAGTTACATAATTAACTCACAGGGATGATCCTCACGCGTTACACAATTAATCCTCATTATGATGGCGGAGAATCTGCAAGATCCACGATCCACGCCCTTCTACCTTCTATAAGAACAGAACTACGATGGCTTGATCTCTAACTTCAATCCCCTCGAGCTAAGAGTACGTAGGCAATCTCGATCTCAACGAGGTGCAGCCACCCCGACCTAAAACATCCCCTTTGGTCAAGTCTCCCAGCGACCTGACCTAGTAGTGCATTAATCTAGAAATAGGTTAATACATTTGACTTCTTGTTTTTTGTTATAAAAATCAGATATGGGAATGGAGTGGGATTGTCCCATCAATCATCGGATGCTCACCAGCTTTCAACAAGTTTGTTCTCCAAGCAAACGATCTTTTTGCAAACAAATGGCCTTCAGAAGAGCTATTTGGCCATAATTCTCTTGTAGTAGTGGATGGAAAAGCACACACTAGACTTAGGATCTATGTCATTATTAATTCAATTAATAGGCCAGATGCTCTAAAAAAAATCGCAATTATGGTACAGCCTCGTATAATCTCCTCCCTATGTTCATGGGCAGAGAAAGGCAGAGTGAAAGGACTAGATGAAGTCAAGAAGGTGACTGAATATGGATTAAGTCATGCTTATACATTCTGACTGGCCATATAACCGAAAACATCATTTGTAATTTTTTTTGTCTCACGTTCTACAGGTAACGTTCGAAAACATTTGCATATGTTTGTCAGCTTTAAACCTGGTCCGATGTTGGATAGGATGGATCAACACTTTAAGGGCCTACTTGCGGGAATTAGAGCACAACCAGTAGAAATTCTAGGAACAGCATACTACCATGGACTCCAGGTAAAATTTTAAAACCAATAACCAATGTTTAATATGCAATGATCCGCAAGAGTACATTATTGTTTATGGATTTGTTATATATGATGACAATTTGAATGGCCTCAACAAATAGTTGCTAAGATGGAAAAATATATACCTTGGCAGTGTAGGAAGAAGTTGATGGCGATTTTCAGGGAAGAACTAGAACAAAGACATAAAAAAACGAGCGAGGACAAAAATGATCTGATGGAAGGATTGATGAGAATACGAGATGAGGAAGGAAAACTATTGGGTGATGAAGAGGTTCTTGACAATATTCTTGGTCTAGTTGTAGCTGGCTATCAATCAACTGCCCTTGCGTCAATGTGGGCTCTCTATTACTTAGCCAAACATCCCAATGTGGTTCAAAAGCTTCGAGTAATAACAATAAAACATACATAGTATTTTTGCATGTGTTATTCACTTATTTGATCAAAAATGTTTTAACATGACAATTCATTCATATAATTAAAATCGCAGGAAGAAAACCTGGCTATAAACAAAACAGGGGAGTTCATAACAACTGAAGACAATGCAAAGTTGAAATACACAAACAAGGTAGTTTATTTTGTATATATTCCAACTTTGTACAAAATCATACGAGTGTCAGCATATATTTTAAAAGCTATTGTATCACATTTGCAGGTGATCGAAGAAACCATAAGAATGGCAAATATTGCTGCCTTTATTTTCAGAACGGTAAAAAAAGATGTAGATTACAAAGGTAAGAAAATTTAATATGTTGATGAATGTAGATTGGCATGAAACAATAGGTTGCGAGAAATTTTTCAAAGGATTTGAATAAGAGTCAAATCTTTCATTTCTGCAGTTGATTACTTCATTCAGTCGATCTATTTTTTCTTCGTTGGATCCTATATATTCTTTCTTTGACAGAATTGATTGGTCCTTTATGCCTGTGAATGTTGACAGTAGTAGACAAAGTCACAAAACTACTACCTGGTCCTAACCAAATTCAGTCTTGCAGGTTATAAGATACCAAAAGGTTGGAATGTAATTCTATGGATCCGATATCTGCATACTAATCCAAAAAATTTCGAAGATCCCATGAGTTTCAACCCAGATAGATGGGATGTAAGTTATAGTCTTTGTGATATCAAAAGGATTAGTTTCAGGATATTTTCATATAATATGGTAAACTAAAATGTTAATTACCATTTCAGAAAAGTCCAAAGGCTGGTACATACCAAGTATTCGGAGGGGGGCCAAGGATTTGTGCTGGCAACATGCTTGCTAGGATTCAGCTTGCCATTTTACTTCACCATTTGGTCACAGGCTACAAGTAATAAAACAATACTGGTTCTATTTCTATTGACAAATATTTTATATAAGATGAACACCATTGACAAAATAATTCTTACTTTGAATTACAGGTGGGAACTGATTAACCCAGAAGCAAAAATCATGTACCTTCCTCATCTAAGACCAGTGGATGGAGTTGAGATTGCGTTTAGTGCATTATGAAGTTATGATTTGTTTTTCTGTAATGGTTTTACACGTCTTGGGTTTGTTGATCTATTACTTTGCCGCCTTTTGTTGTTGAGATTGCGTTTAGTGCATTATGAAGTTATGATTTGTTGTTGTTGTTGTTTGTGTTGTCTACTCTAGTGAATGTCCCTTTCACTTTGTGGGCATCACTAGAGCTAGAGTTCTCTGTAACATATGATCTTTTCATCAATAAAATGCTAAGCTGGCTTTATAATGAAATCATTGCTATGAAAGTGCCAAACTTCTTACATTTTTATGATGTACCACAAGCTTTATATCTTTTCAATGGCACAAGAACAGGAGATTTGATCTTCTCTTCTGATAACAAGCTGTTAGCATATTGTGATGAACATCGTTAGCAACTTAATAGATAAAGATGATATGTTTAGTGGTTGCATTGCAATAGAATATGTTCAGCAAGGACATGGGAAAGTCCTCTGCATACCCGTATCACAGTATGTACACCATATTATGTCATTGGCCCCTCTGAGCTAGACTGAGCTAGACTATTACTGACCCATATAATAAGGTCTTCCCAAACCTTTTGTGATACCTGCCGGAAAGAAATACCTAAGCAGCTCATAGTCTTCTCTCTGCATACACAGAACACATGTATTAATGATGGGATCATGGGAGCTGAGCACACCCTTTCCACAATATTGTCCATTGTTACAATCTGTCCCATAAGAGACTTCAAACAAAAAAACTTCATGTTTATTGTTGGAATTTTTGGATCCCAAGCTATTTTGTGAGGAAAACCTGGATGATCAACACCACTATGAAGTATGAACATGTTTATGAATCAAGGATTTGTAACAAGATTTTAGGAGAAATATGTTGATTCTTTCCCTTTCCGCTCAAATTCATCTCTTCATCCACTAAAGTAACATTAAATAAAATATCCATAAGAAAGTCGAGTTTGGTGTTAGAAACTAACAAATCTTGTAATAAAAGTTCATTATTCTCCTCCATATAAGGACTATTTCATTTTCCAAGTAGGGGTAAACATGTAAATATAACGAATTTCACAAAGACGGTTATATAACAGAACGAAGACGAGCCTTTATTCACATTCAAACGACCTTACTGTCAACTCTCTCTTGCTCACCCTCTCTGCTCTTTTTAAATCAAGAAACTCCTTCATCACCTAAACTCAACTCTCTCTCTCTCTCTCTCTCTCTCTCTCTCTCTCTCTCTCTCTCTCTCTCTCTCTCTCTCTCTCTCTCTCTCTCTCTCTCTGAATTGAACAAGAATTCAAGAAAACCCTATATCTCTAATGGCGTTAATGATTGAGGAGAAAAACAATGATCAAAACCTCAAGATATATAATTTCAAGACCTTCTTAGATCCTTTCCCCATTACTCGTTCATTTCGTTAAAATATCCTAGATTTCATTGAAGAAAATGGCCAAGTATGCTGCACTCATGAAGAAGAAGAAGGTGTAAGGGTATGGATTACTCATCTAGAAAACAATGGGGTTATAATTCCTCTGTACACCATTGAAGAAAGAATTGAATATTCTTATATACCTTACTGCTCGATTTGTTCTGAAACAGGTAATTAAACAAATTAATTTACGTGTTTTTGATTTGCGGGTTTTAGTTGATCATCTTGAATATTTCTTTTTCTTGATTCATGATCAAGCACTTGAGATTGAACAGAGGATTTCTTTTACTAATTTAATGGAGTATAAATTAAATTAGCTTTAGTGTTAGTTACTAGTTAGTGAAATCAAACAAACGTGTTGTGTTAATTATTAATGATCATTGAATCATCTTGAAGTTTGAAATTAATGTCGTCTTTCTATTTAATTTGTTTACAGGTTGGAATAATCATCTTATTTCTAAGAGAAGGTATCGTCTTATAATTCCAAAAACCGATGAATGGGATAAACAACTACTCGTATCAATATCAAGTCTTCCTGATTTGGATAATGATACTAGTTATCTTCTGCATGGAGTAATACATTGCAATGGGTTTGGACATCTACTTCAAATTAGTGGTAATCAGGAGAAAGGATCCAAAAACTTGTTGAGATCTGAGGTTATGGATCTTTGGGATCGTCTTTGCACCAATCTTGGAACTCGGTAAGTAATAATCATGATTCACGAGTTTATAATAAAAATTAATTATATAAGTTCTATAATATGAATTATATTGATGTGCATTTTATTATGTTCTGTAGAAGTATCTCAGTGAAAGTTGCGTTGAACCTCGAGAATGCCAAGTACATGAGTCGTCCAGAACTATTGTACCTTGTAGCCTATGGCCAATCACAGTTTGCAAGATGGAATTATAGGTTATACAATGGAGCCGATGGACTGAATGTGCAAAAGTTTGAAGAAGCAATCACAAGTCTGGCTTCCATTAATCTTGATGAAATTGTACAGAATATGGCTATCAAGGTAGACAGCGACGACAGCAGGAGAATCATTGTGCTTATCGGAAAGTATCGACTATTGAGTAAAAATAATAATTTGATAACATTGAGAGATCTTCTAAAGTTGATGGCTTTAAAACAAAAATCAGATTTGAAGCGACAAAAGGATCTAGAATCACAAAACTCTAGTCTGGACAGGCTGCTCTCTGCTCGTGAAGATGTGCAATCTGTGCATGGTGACATTACAAATTTGTTTGAGCATATTTTGTGCAGTTATCTGAAGAAACCAGATTTTGCTGTTCTACGTAATAACTGCTTTGTTAAAGAGTGGGAAATAAAAGACGAAGACGATAAAGTGTTGAAATTTATGTGTCCAATTCGTCTATCTCTTTTCCACTCCCCCACTACATATTCGTGTAATAATGAGCACTTGGACATGTCGCCTCGGTCTTTGGAGCTTGGGGAGCTTGTGGTACTACCACGACATGCAACGATTGGTGACCTGAAACTGGCAGCAGAGAATTGTTATAGAGACACATACTTTGTGATGAACATTTTCCAAGTGACGGGGGTAGTAGGGGCGAATCACCTAGAAGATGATGTGCTTGCAAGAGAATATTATATGGGGTCAGGTGGACAGCTTTGGCTGGAAGGGACCGAGGAGCTACAATCTACGAACACGAACACGTTATTGTATAAAGGCTTTCAGTTAGTTCATTGCAGTTGTGGTGCCAGGGCTAGTGATGGGAAAAAAATGCGAAAGTGTGATATGTTTATGTGCCCTTATTTGATCCATCCAAAGTGCACATCAGAAAAATACGGTGGTATGTTGGTCTGTAAAAATTGTGAACTACAGCAGCTTAGTGCAGTTTCATTCTGAGAGGGTAATGAACGATTAGGCTGAGCCTTGAACATTTTAGTTTTACACATTAATTTTTTGATATGAGATGCTCTGTTTTTGTTGTTTTCATAGCTTAGATTTACTTTACCTTATTAGCTTAAAAATCAGTCTATGTCGCAGTCTAGTTATTAATAACTTGTCATCTCACAAATCTCTCTGTCTGTCTGTAAGAAGAAGAAGAAATAATACTATGATATGATTCTTATATATTGTTATTTCAGTTGGCTTAATGTTGCATGTAGGATATGATAGTCATACTACTAGCAGCTCCAGTTCCAGCAATATAATATATAAGAACACAAATTAAGAGTATTAAACCTACAGGATCCATTCATAAGGAGGAACTTACAAAGTAATTACTCAACCTTGTACGTCGTCGTCGTCATGGTTGGTCTGTTTTTGAACATCTATCTAAAAAATTGTCCAATATATGACCACATTTAGCATCAAGTCCTATTAAATCAGTTAAACTCTTGGTAAGAATATATGTTGTCATATGACTCACAGTAGTATAAGAGCAGAAACTTTATAATGGTTTTAAATTTTAATTACTGTATATAACGTAAAAATGTAAAATCATGAATGCTTGAAATTGACCATCACTTCCCACAAGCAGTAATGCAGACATGCAGTACTAGCTGCTAGCATTGAAGAAGTTGATTTTTTTTTATTGAATCTCACTCCTAACATTTTTCCTAATATTAAGACTGAACTAAATTCCTTATTACTCTAATATTTTTAACTAAAAGCAAGCATCGCAACACAGAACAAACACCTGCTAGCTCAGTTGGTTTGTTATCACTTTCAAACACTCCCACGAGTGAGAGGTTATGAGCTCAAGTCCCTAAGTAGCAGAATTGCCCCATCAACAGAATTCCTCTTTAATCCAGTCTGTCATTTAATAAGCCATATATATAGTTGGGCAATTGGAATTGCATTTCGTTAGGCCCATATCCAGCCCAATATACATGTTTGGAGATTCCTAGGAAGCCACGATACTGATATATGTATGTATGTTCTTTCTTCTCAGCCTCAGAGATAATCTGATCACTATATAGAAGGAAGGAAAGTGTTCTTCAACAACAAAAAAAAAAAGAAGGAAAGGGTTCTCTGAGTCTCTTCAACATAGTCAGGTGAAAGGTATTTTGTTCTTGATGGTGATGTTGTTGTTGGACTATATTGTTATAATAAAAATTGTTTGTCAGAGAAATTCCTAATGGTAGCTAGAGTTACTCAATTTTGCAATATTTGATATTTTGGTTGCAGGTATTTATTATTTATTTGTATAATAGAATTGCTGATTTTGCATGATGGAAGATTCAAAACTATGTAGAAAGAAATCTCTACAAAAACAACTGTTGGAACCATTGAACAACAACAAGAAGAAGAAAATTGAATTAAATGATCTTCCTGTTGATCTTTTGTTCGATATTCTTTCTAGGATACCGATCACTTCTCTGCTTCGACATGTCAAGTACACTTGTAAACTATGGTATTCCATAATTACTGATGATCCTACCTTTCCAGAGTTGCAATTGGCACGAGCTCTTAACCATCCTGGTCATTTATACACATTTAAAGATGACTCTACCTTATATTTTGCAGAGATGCCACTGAATCATTTAACTGTTGGCATGAAGCTTCTTGGAGATCTTGGACAGAATAACAATAAGTATAAACATTTTTCTTCATGTCGCGGTTTACTGCATTATTATGATAGGTTTGAAAAATCAATCTTTATATGCAATCCCATTATTGGGGACCGCGTCAAATTACCTACTCGAAACTTCTGCCCAGAACCTACACTAGAAGTTACAGGGGGGCTTGGTTATGCCCCAATCAGTGAGAGATACAAGTATGTTCAGTTTGTAATTAGAGACTATCTAAATACACCGATTACAGCTGCAATTCTCACTCTTGGTGACAATACGTGGAGAGACTTGACTGATTTTCCCTTTCCCATTCGTAATGTATATAAGTGGGCAAGGCCTGTGTACTGTAATGGAGCTTTGTGTTGGACGTTTTCACTTTTGCCTGACGAGGATGAGTCAGATTATCATGTTGTGTCCTTTGACATTGAGACTGAGAAGTTTCGAACGAGGCAAATTTTTCCTACTAGTGGCACCAGGAAATATAGCCTACACGAGCGCAGACACTATCTCACTGTACTTGGTGAAACCTTTGTTTTTGTTACTTGCTCGTATCAACGTTCATCACTAGAAGTCTGGGCACTGATGGATGAAGCAAATGACACTTGGGTCGAGAAATATCGTATAGTTGTGCCTGTCCATGTGATGTTCATGTTTGAATTATCAGGGCTTTGGATGAACCAAGGGTTGTATGGGGCATCATTAAAGAAAATAAATGGGGTGTATAGTATGCAAATTGTCAGACATGTTTATGAGGACCCATTCCATAAGGATATTTTGGAAAAAGTGCAGACATGTTTATTATCATATGATGCAATCCATCTTCCCTTTGCAAAGGATGCAGATTGTATTATATCTCGGCGTGTCATTAATCATGTTGGAAGTCTTATATCTCCCTCCAGGATTATGACGACAAATCAACGATCTTTGGTAGTAGGTTAGTTATGTATTTTGTATTTACAGTAGTTCAATTATTGAAGAAACAATGAATTATAGGATTTCGTAAGATCGAAAGTAAAATGAGATTACAGTAACTAAATTACTGTCAAATAAGACTTCCGTAACTAAATTCCTTATCAAAAAAAATAAAAATAAAAAATTCCCAAAGTTGTCACCTTCAAACCTGCCAAATAAGCGCTACTCAATCTAATTAAATCTTGGTTTCCTTATATTTTTCTCTAGTTTTACTTAATTTTCCCAAAACTAGGATTCAGGAGAACAGGGTGACCAGAAGAAATTACAGTCAAATATTGCATGCATATTAGCGATGTCCGACACATGTTAGTTTGTTACAAAATCTCTTTTTTATTCTGTAAACTTCTTTACAAAGATCAACTTTTACTGATCTATATAATAGCTAGACCGCTACCCATCTTCTATCTCCTAAGTGGCATCTTAAATGATCTCTAAGCTCTCACAAATTTTCTCATTTTTTTTAAAGAATAAAAATATATTGGTTACTTTAATAGTTCTATAACTAATTTTTGTTTTTCTCTACATTTTTTCTCTATTTTTCAGTAAATCAAAAATCTCTACACTTTTTATCTACTCTCCCACTAAGCACAAACCTCTTAAATCAAAATCAAAACATAATAAATAGTCAAAACATAAATTAATCAAACATAAGTAATACAGGTTGTCTAATGAAACTCTTTTTCATACCCCGGTATGTAGCACGAGTTCCCCACCTTGTCTATATATATATATATATATATATATCTATATAATAGTTAGACCTATGTGCTCCCACATTTTTTTTCCAAGGTGGCATCCTAAATGATCTCGAAGCTCTCACAAATTTTCTGCCATAGTGACAGAGCTTACAACACGATGACCTCAGGTAGCATAGGTAACGCGAATGTGCCATGTTCTTAGAGAAATGAACTCTCATACCTCCACCACATGAGGGCCTTAGGGCTCGTTCGACGAGAAGTCCGGGAGGAATTTTCGTGAAAGTAGCAGTTGAAGAAAGAAGAAAGAAGAAAACTAATATAAACAACTTCTCTTAAAATTCCTTTCCCAACTTATTGAAAGTGTTTTCTATTTTTTTAGTTTAGGTTTGTCGAACATCCTTTCTACTTAGTTCCTTTTAGAAAGTTAGAAAATACATTCCAAAATCGTTGTCGAACATGCCCTTACTCTACTAAAAATAAGTCCCTTCATTTCAAACTCTCTAGACTTGTATGAGAATAAGATGGAATCAAAACAAGTAACGCATTTCAAATATTAAATTATTCTGCAGAAACTGTATTTAATACAAACCTACGAAAGAAATAAACATAAACTCATAGAAAATCACATGAATGAAAGATTAATAAATCTACAAATAAGTCGGTTTTATCAAATACTTTGTTTTATATGATGAACAATACAGATTAGAATGATTCCAAGAAAGAAGTAGTTGGACTAACACTCTTCGCAACCTAGTCTGCAACCTACTTGCACCATTCACTAGCTATGCTGTCAGGGGCGCCGCCTGAGCGCCGCTCAGCGCCGCCTAGGAGCTATTTCTAAAGAAGACCGCTCCGCTTAGCAAAATTAGTGCCTAAAACGCCTTGGGCCGCCTGGGCGGCGCTCAGGTCCAGCGCTCTGTTAAGAGCGGCCCATACAAAAGCGCTCAAAGCGGCCCAAATAAAAAAAGCCCAAAAAAATCTAAATCTCACGTTCTCTCTACCTCTGGTCTCTCTCTCTCTCACGTTCTCTCTCTACCTCTGGTTTCTGCAGCAGCATCTCTCTCTCTCACGTTCTCTCTCAACCTCTGGTCTCTCTCTCTCTCACGTTCTCATCATCCTGACTCCTGTACCGGCGAATGATGATACTATTTTCTCAATCATCAATTGCTAGTCTTCAGTCAGTGTGTGGTACCATTACTAAAAGCTCTGAATTGATCTGGACCGTTTGATTGAAGTTTACTAAAAAGAGCTGATCAAGTACTACAGTTTCATATCAGGTAGACTTTGTGGTGAGATGAGATAAAAGAGCAGAATTATTTGGCTCCACTTACACGTCTCTGGACTCACCAATTTGTACTTGTGAACTCACAAAACTCCAACCAACCAAAGTTCTTTTTTGATTTTCTCATGCCAAATACTGTTCTGATCAAAATTTTAAGGAAAAGAAATATTGTTTTACTAAACTGTAAAGTGTACTGTGTGGTCTGATCAGAGCGCCGCCGGAGCGGTTGAGGCGGTCCCCAGAAATCTGAGCGCCTGGCGCTTCGCTCCGCCCTTGACAGCATAGTTCACTAGCAACAATAATCAAATTCAATCCACTTTCTTTAGTACAAATTATTGTCTTCCTTAACAGTGGAATTCACAGTTTCATCAGTAAGATTCACTTATGAGATTTGGTGTCGACACCAAACCTTGAAGAAATTTAGTTTATTGCAAAATAACACCATATAAATTACGATGAAAAAATGGGAGGTCTGTTACTCAAAAATAAATAAAAATTGGAAACCGAGAATAGAGACAAAACAAACAACTTAAGCATGTTTCTTTGCTACAGCCTGCATCTATCCCTTTATGGTACTAAAATGAAACATGGTTAACTGATTTTTAGCCTTGTTTCACGAGTCCAGATTTGTTCCACACTATTAAAATAGTGTAGAAGCTAACTCTCCGCCAGATGAGTACTTTTTTTTTTTTTTTTTATAAAAAAATAAATAAAAAATAAATAAATTTTATTGATAAAAGAAAAATTACACAAAGCTAGAGGACAAGTGCGTTAAACAACCAACGAGTCTTCCTTTAGTAAACTTAGGCTACTTCAAGACTTTCTAACATATCAGTAACACACACTTTGTCAGCAACGTGCTCAAGAAGGAAAAAAAAATTACTAAAGACAAGATATATTTACTTGCATCAGTCGTCATTCCCAGCTTCAAATCATTAGCTACACCTCTACTAGGTCTCTTCAAATTCAATTAGTGATAAGTTGTTGTCTGTCATCACCACAAACTTGGTGTTTTAGGATGAATTGTTTACATTCAATCTATTCTATTAGCATAATAGCGTCCAAAGATCAAACGATTTTTGAGCTAAAAATAGTCTTCTTCAGATATGGATAGCATGCCAGAAAACTTGTCTTTACCCCATACTGAAACATAACCAAATCCACATTGTTTATTCCCGGCATTGAACCAATGAATCTAATGTCTTTAAAAGTAGCTTCTAGGTTGTCTTCGGAAGTAAACGTCAACCTGTGAAAGGAGAAATGTTTTTTTATCACTACACATTGCTTACAAATGGCTCTTGGAAACTGAGTATCAAGTTGCTCAAATATCAAAGGTTGCCCATATACTTTGGCGAGAGAAGAAAGATTACAAATTTTCGTTTAATGATAGATAAGAGATTGAGCAAAAATTGATTTGAACTCAGTTTTCTCCAACTTCTAATTAGGTAAGAGATTGAGTAGCCACTAAGAAGAGGCAAAAAGGTACAACCCTAGGACCTCTTATGGGTCTGCATATTATAACTCATTTCATTTTCGAAAATACTTTTGCTACTTCAATTTAAAAGGTTGTCCTCCATTGTTGCCCCGCGTTTGTACTATACTTTTTTTTTTTTATATAAGTAAAATTTTAAAGCATTCCCAATGGTAAAAAGGCTTTAAAGGTACCACATAAGAAAGGGGGAGAAGGTTTTAATATATAGTTAATGTTAAAAATGATTGATAGTTTTAGAGTTGCCAATAGTTGATTTTAAAATAAGTGTTAAGAGTTTAAAGTTTTACTTTTCCCTAAAACATGTGTATGATATTATAAAATTTAACTTTAAATTAATTAAGTGATCCTACATGACACTTTTATCTCTTTGGCAAATTTGCTAAGGAGTTAAAAGTATTTTACTTGAAAATTGTGTTAAAAGCTACCATTGACAAGAGTTTTTGACTAAAAGTCTAAAAGGGATTTAAAACCTACCATTGGGAATGCTCCTATTATACCAATTAATTTTTTTTTTTTTTTTTGACATACCCCATTTTAAGATGTTGTGTTAGTTATAATTCCTATGTGGACAGTTATGTTTAAATAATGATAATATTTTATTGTTTTGTGATAGGTCAACAAGACAACATGAAGGATGTGCAAAACACGTGACTCAACAAATATTTATAGCCATGTGTTTTCCATGTGATATCAAAAATCAACAAAAATAAGTCATTTATTTTAAAAAAAATCTTTCAACTCTTCTTCTTCATTCAAATAGTGGTGCAACTGCAATATTTCATATTCATCTTCTTTTTTCGATTTCAATTGTTCTTGTGGTGTAAAACCAGTGGTTAGAACTTCGGGGACACCAAACAATTATGGGAGAAAGTACATTTGGGTGTGGTATCAAGTTTGGTGTGAGAAATGAAAAGGAAAGGAAAAAAAACACGAAGGCTGTAATTTTTTGATTGAATTCAACCAAAAGTAAGAATTAATGGTGACGGTGCTGGTGCTGGTAAAAATTATGAAGATGCGAAAACAAAGCTACATGAAACCAAAAATAAACTTGTAATGCTTTAGGAAAAATACAAGATTGTGAAAAAAAATTCATGAATTGTAATCTTTTGTTTGATTTTATTTAGAGCAACCAAATACTACATGATTTTCAAACCACCACCCCATGCATTTAACCAAGAACTAATACCATACTGCCTAAGAACATGCATATTATGCACCAAGTTTAAAATAAATGTGATAATTCGAAAGAATCGAATTTACAAAATATATATCCATACTACCCCATGTATTAAACCAAGAACTAAGACCATACTGCCTAAAAAACATGCATATTATGCACCAAGTTTAAAACAAATGTGATAATTCGAAAGAATCGAATTTACAAACTATATATCCATACTACCCCATGTATTAAACCAAGAACTAAGACCATACTGCCTAAAAAACATGCATATTATGCACCAAGTTTAAAACAAATGTGATAATTCGAAAGAATCGAATTTACAAACTATATATCCATACTAACAAGCAAGATGGCACACACGAATAAAGGTGTCTAAGCTTGTCCACAGCAAAATGTCATTGTTAATTGTGTATATAACAAGTTCATAAACCATCCATCCTAATTTGATAGTAGGCAATGGTGCGATGTGTGTGATGATGTGTGTAAATACATAAAATTTACATAAAATAAACGAGTTAGAAATAACAAAATAGAAATAAAGTGACACAATTTTACGTAGTCCGACAATAGTGGCTACGTCCATGGGAGAGATGATTGTTTTATTATTGATGTGAGAAGAAAATACAAGAGCTAGAGAGAGTTTGTCCCCTTTACATGAAATAGATCCCTTCATATAGACATGGAATTACAATTGAGCACATGTGATATAAATCAAATTGATTTTGTAACGAAAAATAACAGACAAATAATAAAGAAAAATATTTGATCTTGATCTTGTAATTGTTGGCATTAACATGCATTGCCACGTAAGCGCAACACAAGCTCATGAGTCATCGAGTTGGACCAAGTTGGACTATGACTTATACTGTATATCGGGCTGACCAATTCATTGGAAATATGATTGAACTCGGGTGTGCTCAATGAAAATAAACTTGACACGGATGTAGCTCGATATGTATATAGATACACAGTGTGGCAGCTGGGGATACAATGAACCTATAGGTTTTGAAACACATACCATACTAGCTGGAGCATAAAGAGAGGCAGGAATGGGTATGGCCACCTACGAGAAAAGAATTTATCATTGTTTTTAAGCTAGTTGTATTCTGAATATAAAATATACAGAAGAAGTAAAGTAGCGTTACGACATTACCAAATTGAGACACAAGCATGAAGGACCCATTGGAAAATGACAAATGTACATGTCCATAAGATAAAGTGATAAAGTATCCCATCTTGAACCATGGAAACCGTTGTAAGGAAAAAGATAATAGTAATGATCAATATATAGTGTTAATCTCAATAACCATTTGCTTAACATGTTGCATATTGTAAGTAACTTACCAAGCAACTCAAGGTTGTCTCTCCAAGGAGGAAAACAACATTGATTGAATGCATTCCAATCAGCAACAACGTTGAAGGTAAACACAAAATGTTCAGTAAGAATGGATATTCAGACAAAAATCAGAACTACTGCAGATCTCTAGCTATGTTGATTAAGTAATGTTATTATGTTATGTCGATCTAAGGCTATGGCTTCTCGGATTTGGCATTTTCGACTGAAGATTCCTTAATTAAAACGTATCATTTCAAACGATATATATTTGTCGAAATAACTCAATAAGGCTTGTTTGCCATGATCATATACATTTTTGCAGCAAGATTCTAAAACTCCCCTTAAGTAAGGTCTTACACTTAAATTATAGGTACTAGTCATTATAAATCCTTAATAGATATATCAATAATGGAGGCGGACAGTAGCAGCAAGAAATTCACCCTAATCTAAGCTTCCACTATTGTCAATGCCACGCTGCCAAAGTCTGCTGGCAAGATTTTTCATAGTGAAGAAATATATTAAGAAAGACTGTATAGCATCAAACTGAGTGCTTGAAAACATAAATGGGTTAGAGAGAGAAACTCCCGTCGCTCTTAGGTGTTTAGGCCTTCACTCATTCGCTTCTGCTTGAGGAGATCTTCACCCCCCCCCCCCCCCCCCCTCTCATTTCTAAACCTTTAATCTACCTTTTCCTATTTCTCTCTTCTTTCAACTTTGATTTCTTTTTGATGTCTTTTCATTTCTCTCTCTAATTCATGGATTTCGAAACGGTGAATGATACTTCTATCCCAGTTGGGGAGAAGGATCAAAGACCCAAAATGTGGGCTTCTCTCTTTGCATCTAACGATGTAGAGAAATCATGGCCGTTGGAATGGATTGAACCTGAAATGGAAGGGGATGTAACTGTAGTTCCCCGTACAATTCTGGATAAAGGAGTGAACTTGTGGAAGGATCACTTAGTGGGTTATTTTATAGATAAAAGGATGTCGTTCTCCCTTGTGAAGAGATCTGTTGAGAAGGAGTGGAAAGTTAAGGGAGGACTTCAAATTACAACAGATGGGAAACTCTACTACTTTAAATTTGTAGATCCAGATGATAGGAGAAGGATTCTAGAAGAAGGCCCTATTTTTGTGGCCGGGAGGATTGTGATCCGACAATGGTCGGAAGATGTATTTGATGAGAAAAAACAGATTACATCTGTGCCTATTTGGGTGAAATGCTATGACATCCCAACTCAGATGTGGTCTAAAGAAGGGCTGAGTCTCATTGGGAGTAGAATCGGAAAACCGAAGTGTTGTGATACTATGACAATGAAGATGGAAAGGTTGGATTTTGCTAGAATTTGTGTCGAAATCCAAGCAAATACCACATTTCCAACAAACCTCAAATTCAAGATGGGAGAGGGGAAAACAACAGTAATTGGTGTGGAGTACAACTGGAAGCCTCAATGTTGTTCACATTGTAATGTCTTTGGACATATGACTCGTAACTGTCAGGCTAAAAAAGGTACAAATTGGGTGCAAAGAGAGGCAGTACAACCATCTCAAAGTGTGGCATCTGGTGGAGATCAGAGGGATGCACAACAAAGAAGCAAAACTGTAGCAGAAACAAGCCAGGAAGGTACGTCAAGAAACATATTTGCTACTCTAGAGAAGGAGAATGAGGAAGTATCTTCACAAGCTTGCAATGCTATTGTTCTGGTGGGCGAGCAGGCAATTACTTTAGTAGAAGAACCAATAGTGGCAAGGGAAATGGATGCTCAACCAAATGCCGTAGTATTGTTGGAGTCTTCGCAACACCAAAATACTATAGAAGCAGTTGAAGAAGTGGTTCCTTGCTCTCTCATTGCGGAACAACAGGACATTGTAGAAGGGGAGCATCTTGTTGAGCAATATATGGAGGAACAACTGAATTTTCAGCAACTGCAGGAGGAGAACAGAGGAGTCCCCCAATCAGATAAACCAATTGTTGAAGTGGAAGTCTTCAGCGATCACATTATAAAACCTACACTACAACAACAGAAGAGAGGTGGGAAAGTGTCGGAGGTAGAGAAGGGTGGAACAATGAAAAGGAAGAAAGAACCTCCAAAAGGAAAACTGCCACAAAACTCTGCAGTTGGGAAGGCAAGGATAACAAGGGCTGCAAGTAAGGGCAGTCAATCCACCTCTTAAATTATGTTAGCAGCCGTATGGAACATAAGAGGACTCAATGAGCCCTCAAAAGCAAAATCAATAAATTCTTTTAGAGTGGAAAATAAGCTTTGGCTTCTAGGATTGCTGGAAACTAAGGTGAAGAAGGAGAAGGTAGATTATATTAAGAACTTATGTTGCCCTCATTGGTCTTTTTTGAACAACTATGACCATGATGCTAATGGAAGAATCTGGCTTACCTGGAATCCCAGCTACCTGAAGATTACAAAGGTACATTCTACTTCGCAGCTTTTGCATTGTAAAGTAGAAGTTTTACCGTTATCAAAGGAGTTTTTTGTTACGCTTGTGTATGCAAGCAATCACCAGATTGAAAGGAGAATTTTGTGGGATGATCTGGTCAACTTACAACCTTCCAGCCCTGATGCATGGACAGTGTGGGGAGACTTTAACTGTGTCCTTGCATCAACTGAAAGGTATGGGTGTGAACCAATACATCCTAGAGACGTAGCAGATTTTGCTGATTGTGTAAATACTGTGGGGTTGGTGGATCTACAGTACACTGGTTACTTCTTCTCCTGGAATAAGACAGAAGGTAATAAGAGGAAGGGTTCGAAAATTGATAGATGTTTAGTCAATTTACAGTGGAGCAGTATTTTTCCTTCTACATGTGTGGAGTTCATGGCCCCAATGATTTCTGATCACTCTCCAATGCTCATGTCCTGGGTCACTGATCACAAAGGGTTGTTTCCCTTCAGATTCAACAATGCATGGACTATGCACCCTTCTTTTATGAGTTTGGTTCAGTCAGACTGGCAATTGGCAGTGGACGGAAATCCTGTTTATATTCTGCACCAGAAATTGAAAAGACTGAAAGGAATCCTAAGGCCCTGGGCTAAGATTCATTTTGCTAACTTAAGTGGAAGAGTAGAAGCAGCTAGACAGAAACTACTTGAGGTTCAAGAAAAGTTACAGGCCAATGCACAAGATATAATGTTGGTAGCTGAGGAGAAGATAAGAAGGAAAGAGTATTCTGATATCTTGAGGGTAGAGTATGAAGAACTGAAGCAGAAAACTAGTTGTACATGGATGCTCAAAGGTGATAAATGTACTGCTTTCTTTCATGGTATTTTGAAAGAGAGAAGAAGTAGTAATAAAGTATGGTCTATCTCAGATAACCAGGGGATCAAATATACTGAAGCTAATGAAGTCCAAAGCCTAATAGTGAAGCACTATGAGAACTTATTGGGTTCTCAAGTGGATGAGGAAGTTGATGTTGAAGCAATAGAAGAACTGCAGGTGGGAGCTTCTGTTAGCCAAAGAGAAGCTCATGATTTACTCAACAGTATAGAAGATGAGGAGATCAAAGCTTGTCTATTTGATATAGATAATTACAAGTCTCCAGGACCAGATGGTTATAGTGCACTCTTCTTTAAATCTTGCTGGTCTATTGTGGGCAAGGATGTAGTTCAAGCAGTAAGGAGTGTTTTTCAGTCCCAACAGATACCACAAGGATTGAACTCCACCTTCTTGTGCTTAGTCCCAAAGATTCCGAATCCTAGCACAGTTTCTGATTATAGGCCAATTGCCTGTTGCAATGTGGTCTATAAGGTCATCTCAAAGATGGTAACAGGTCGAATGAAGGCCCTCATGAACAAACTCATTGATGCAAACCAAGCTGCATTTATTCCAGGGAGGGCAATTCAGGATAATATTCTACTCTCTCACGAACTCCTGAGAAAGTATGGAAGAAAGCACATCTCACCTAGGTGCTCCCTGAAAGTTGATATTAGCAAAGCATATGACTCAGTCAACTGGGCTGCATTAGAGCTGATGCTAGCAAAAATGGGATTCCCTATTTTGTTTCTGAGGTGGATGAAAATGTGTTATTCTTCAGCTGCATACTCAGTTCTTATCAATGGCACTCCATGTGGGTACTTCAGAGGAAAGAAGGGTCTACGCCAGGGAGATCCTATTTCCCCTTATCTGTTTGTCTTTATCATGGAGATACTCTCGGGGTTTTTCAAACAGCAAGCGACACTTGGTTTGATAAAGTACCATCCAAAATGCAAGAAAACGAAGGTGATAAACTTGTGTTTTGCTGATGATTTAATGGTTTTCTTTAAAGGTGAAGAACAGTCTGTTCAAGCAGTTAAAGCAACCTTGCAGAAGTTCTCAAAAGCTACTGGGTTGAAGCTGAATAGCCAGAAAACATCACTATTAGTGGGAGGTATGGCAGACCTAGACAGTTTGAGTTTTGCAAACTACTTGGGGGTAAAACTAGTAAAGCCTCTGTAGGGGTACTACATACTCCGACCAATCAAAAGCAGCCACGTGGCACAGTCATCAATCTGTCAGGTCGCCACAATCTCAACCCGCTAGCAGCTCGACTAAAGCGACCAGACTACACAACGACCAGCGACCTGCTATTCACACGTGCTCCTATTCAATGCACAGAATATTCTCTTCAGTTACAGAGTTAATTCACAAGGATGATCCTCGCGCGTTACACATTTAATCATCATTATGATGGCGGAGAATCTGCAAGATCCACGATCCACGCCCTTCCATCTTCTATATAAACAGAACTACGATGGCTTGATCTCTAAGTTCAATTCCCCCGAGCTAGAGTACGTAGGCAATCTCGATCTCAACGAGGTGCAGCCACCCCAATCTCCAATATCCCCATTTGGTCAAGTCTCCATAACGACCTGACCCTGTTGATGCATTAATCTAGAAATAGGTTAATACATTTGGCGCCGACTGCAAGGAATTCGATATAATCGAAAACCCAAAACCCTCCCACCCTTAAATCAAAAATCACTCGATCAAATGTCCAATCAGGAAGTCACCATCCAAGATCTGCAGGCACAAATTACACGTCTGCAGGAAGAAAATGAGCGTTTAAAAGCCGCTCAAACCAACCCCCAGCAAGGGGAAAATAGCGGACTTGGAGTCATCCCTGCTGATGATTCCAACCAAAAGTTCGAGCAACTCAGCCAGCAGCTGGCGGAGTTCAAAGCATCTCAGGCTCTCCTTCACCGGTCCAAGAGCCACACTGCAGAGCAACTTGCTGTGCAGTCCCTTCAACAATTCCAGGAGTCTCCTTTCTCCAACGAGATCCTGGAACATGATCTGCCGAACAAGCTAAATGCCCCCAAGTTCGACCAGTACGCAGGAGTCGGAGATCCAACCAACCATGTCAAGGGATTCCGAAAGTCCCTTCCTCTGATCAAGGAGGATCATCTTTTGTGTTTGCTGTTTCAGTCCAGCCTCACCGGACCAGCTCTCGACTGGTTTCATCGATTGAAGCCAGGATCCATCAGCTCGTTTGCGGAGCTTGAAAAACAATTCGTCATCTTCTACATCCACAATAAGAAGCGCCCGATTACCATTGACTCCATCTTCAAAGTCAAGCAGAAGGATGGTGAGTCACTTAGCGTTTTCTTTTCACGTTTTAAGTCTGAGTTACATTCCATTCAGGACTTTGCAAAGGAGCATGAGACCTTTGCAACTATTGCTTTCTCTCACGGACTGATCCAAGGGTCCGACCTGCACAAGTCTCTGGCAATGAAGAGACCTTCATCACTTGACGAGCTCTACTTAAAGGTAGATCGTTACATTAAGCTAGAAGAAGCCCTCACGGGGAGGGAGAAGAACCATGTAGTCAGCAACATTGAGGCTGGCTCAAGCAAACGACCTCGATCAGAAGGAAAGAGGTTCAAAGCTAAATCGCTGCCTACCGAGCAGCGAGAGTATCACCGGTTTACGCGACCAGCCGGTTATATCTTCGAAAGGATCAAGCACAACCATTGGTGCAAAATTCCTGCCTTCACACAGCTGGAGGATACATCTGGTCGCCCGTACTGCAAAGTCCATAAAGTACGGTGTCATCAGACTGATGACTGTCGCGTCCTGAAGCGCGCACTTCAAACCTGGGCCGATGAGAAAAGGCTCAACAACTGGATCCTCGGAAGGAATGAGGAGTCCACAGGCAAGAGAATGAGGAAGGAATCTAGAACCCCTCCTCGTTCACCAAAGCGGGGTCAGAGCAAGGCCAGAGCGGCCTCCGCAAGCCCAGCACGCAGCAGAGGGCGTAGCCTCTCCCAGCGCTTAGGTCCAACAGGCGACCTACGCGATCATATAAACAAGAAGGTCGCAAACAAGGTTGACAGCGACAGCGACTCGGACAGTCATGTGGTCTACATGATTGACGAATCTCATCACACCCCTGTCTCTAGGGACAAAAAGAGACGAGTAGAACATCTCCACCATGTCTACTCTATCAGTGGCCGAGCAGCTCGCTTCAACATCCCTGCCCGGCAAGAAACTGACATCACCTTCACCGAAGACGATCTCAACAAGGTCGTTACTCCACACAACGACGCACTGGTCGTTGAACTCAGGATAGCAGATTATACCATCAAGAGGGTATTCATCGACCCTGGGGCATCATGCAACATTCTCATGTACCGAACTTTCAAGGACATGAGGCTGCCCGACTCAGTGCTCATCCCAGACTTCACACCGATCCTTGGCTTCAATAGTTCAAGGGAAGACCCTAAGGGGGAGATCCTTCTGCCCGTCACTGTAGGCAGAAGGGAAGATAAGTTCGTTGTAACCAGCAAGTTCAGCGTCCTAAATATCGCAAGCAAGTACAATGCGATTCTGGGTCGAAAGTGGATCCATGCTATGAGAGGAGTGCCGTCAACTTACCATCAGGTATTCCGCTATCCCGGCCCTTATGGGATAATGGAACTCCGCGGTAATCAGAACACCGCACAAGAGTGCCACGGTGTTATTGAAGCTGTCCCATCATCAAAGCCATCCACCTCTGGAGTTAAGGATGGTGATGTCAAAGAAAAGAGCCTAGTACCAACAGAGGCTCAGGAGGGCAACAAGTCAAAAAGCCCATCCAAAGAAAAAGCTGAACCTGCTAAATAGCAATTACAGAAGGAGCAAGCGAGCTCCCCCAAGCTGAGTCTCGGAAGCACCGATCCAGGCGTCCGAGTTAACATTGGGTCAGATGAGGACCCAAGGTATGTCTATGTAGGTTCAGAATTGGAAGAAGATAAGTTCACTAATTTTGTAAATTTTCTTTCAATGAATAAAGATGTTTTTGCTTGGTCGTATATCGATATGCCCGGAATAGATCCATCAATTGCATGCCATAGGCTACGGGTCAATCCCAATTATCGACCTGTGAAGCAGAAACCAAGGAGACTTGCTCCCAAGTTTCACGAAGCCGTCAATGAAGAGATCAATAGACTCAAACACGTCGGCTTCATCAGAGAAGTCGACACTCCAGACTGGCTAGCCAACATAGTCCCAGTCCTAAAGAAGAATGGAAAAACAAGGGTCTGCATCGACTTCACAAGCTTGAATAAAGCCTGTCCTAAAGATTCATTCCCACTGCCACGAATCGATAGGCTAGTCGATCAGACATGCGGTTTTGAGCTACTGTCATTCATGGACGCATACTCAGGGTATAATCAGATCCCAATGTATGAGCCTGATCAAGAAAAGACCTCTTTCACAACTGAGCAAGGTATTTTCTGTTACAAAGTCATGCCATTCGGGCTAAGGAATGCAGGAGCGACCTACCAAAGACTGGTCACCAAAATGTTCGACGACCTCCTAGGTCGAACAATGGAGGTCTACATTGATGACATGCTAGTGAAGAGCGACAAAGAACGAGATCATTTGTACAACCTCGACCAGGCATTCCAAAGATTAAGGCAATACAGAATGCGTCTTAATCCAGAAAAATGTCTGTTCGGGGTCGCATCAGGAAAATTCCTAGGCTACCTGGTCACCAGACGAGGCATTGAAGCAAATCCCGATCAGATCAGAGCCCTGATCGACATGCCAAGTCCAAAAACAAAGAAACAAATCCAGAAGCTCAACGGCATGGTTTCAGCTCTGAACAGATTCATTTCCAGAGCATCAGACAAGTGTAGACCAATGCTTCATATCTTAAAGAAGGGGGCTACATATGAGTGGACAGAAGAGTGCGAGAGAGCCTTCGATGATCTCAAGGCATATCTGTCTACTCCACCAGTTCTTACAAGACCAATAGATGGTGATGTACTTGGCGTTTACCTCGCAACATCAGATTTTGCGATAAGCGCAGTACTTTTCAAAGAAGACAATCAAGTGGAACGTCCTATCTACTTCACAAGCAAAGTCTTACAGCAGGCTGAAATAAGGTACACACCTCTGGAGAAGTTAGCATTAGCATTACTTTACGCTGCATGCAAATTCAAGCCTTATTTCCAAGCACACACTGTAAAAGTAATCACCGATCAGCCATTACGCCACATACTAGAAAAGAAAAACAAAACAGGTCGTATGGCTCGATGGGCAGCCGAGCTGGGTGATTACACTTTCGAGTTCGTTTCAAGACAGGCCGTCAAAGGTCAGGTCGTTGCAGAATTTTTGGTAGACTATCCAGCAGAAGATGTCAATTGGGAACCTGAACCCGAAACAAGGCAAGTCCAAGACAACCCCCCAGACACTTGGCAGCTGTATGTAGATGGTTCCCATAACTCCAATGGAAGTGGAATAGGTAGTGTGCTAATCTCTCCTGAAGGCTCACAGCTCGAAAGGGCAACTCGTCTGGACTTTTCGACCTCAAACAACGAGGCCGAATACGAAGCACTCATACAGGGCCTAAAAATGGCCATCGACTTGCAAGCAGTTCGTCTCAAGGTGTACAGCGATTCACAGCTGGTAGTCAATCAGATTACCAGCAATTACCAGATCAATGGGGTCAACCTCATCAGGTATGCTAGCAAAGCAAAGGAGCTCATCAGCAAGCTCAACTATTTCACAATCGAGCATACACCTAGAGACGACAACAGACATGCTGATTCACTGGCGTTTCTAGCATCTAAGATCGAGTCAGACAGACCGAGGGCCCTAACTATAGCAATCAACTCACAGCCCGCATATCTCCTCAAGGAAGAGGATATTCATCAAATCTCCGATCTACTAGAAACAACTCAAGAAGACATCCAGGGGACTTGGATGGAGCCATTCATGGTTTATCTGCAAACCGGTGTCCTACCACTCGACAAAAAGGAAGCCAGTCGATTGCTGCATAAAGTAACAATGTACAAAATCCATGAGGGCAAACTTTTCAGGAAATCAGCAACTGGATTGTTATTACGATGCTTGATCCCGAAGCAAGGTCAAATGATATTTCAAGAAATCCATGAAGGCGAATGTGGAAACCATTCCGGTGGGCGTACTTTAGCCCATAAAGCAATCTCCCAGGGATACTTCTGGCCAAGAATGAAGGAAGATGCAAAGAAATTTGTCTTAAAGTGCAAAGAATGCCAGCGATTTGCTGATAAGCAACACCAGCATCCAAACGATCTCATCAACATCACTGCCCCATGGCCATTCCACATGTGGGGGCTTGACATCATGGGCCCCCTAATCAAGGAAAAGAAGTCTGAGAAGAGGTTCGTTCTAGTAGCCGTAGACTATTTCACTAAATGGGTGGAAGCTGTTGCCTTAACCAACGTAACACAAGCAGATGTCCAAAGGTTTATGTGGGAAAATATCATCACAAGGTTCGGGCTACCTAAACGGGTAGTCATAGACAATGGCACTCAGTTCGTTGGGAAGAATATCAAAAAATTCTACGACCTCTGGAAAATCGAGCATTCAAGGGCAACTCCCAGATACCCACAAGCCAACGGCCAGGTCGAAGCTGCAAATCGACAAATTCTTACCAATTTGAAGAAGAAGCTCGAAGACCAGCATGATCAATGGCCACAACAATTGGAGAACATCTTATGGGCTTATAGAACAACTCCTCGCACGTCCACAGGGATGTCACCATTCAGTCTTTGCTATGGAGTAGAGGCCGTTATTCCCACTGAGTTAACATATGGAACGACCAAATCTCTTCTGGTCGACACAGAGCTCAACAATCAGATCTGGTCGTTTGGAGTCGACCTCCTAGAAGAGCGACGCAACCACGCCACTATAAAGCTTGAGCAATACCAACAGAGACTCAAGCGAGCTTATAACAAAGGCGTGCGACCAAGAACTTTCCAGCCAGGCGAACTAGTCCTAAGAAGAATGTTCAGTAACAAAAGAAAGGACACTATCGGCAAACTCAACGCCAATTGGGAAGGTCCTTACATTATCACAAAAGTCCAGAGCAACGGTTCTTATCGTCTTCAGACACCAGAAGGGGAGATCGTTAAGAACCCGTGGAATGCTTTCCATTTAAAGAAATTTTATCAGTGAAATGTAAGAATCCTTTCATTGCATTTCAATCTATAAATTCAATTTTGCCTTCATCTCTGCTCAAACATGAATGGCTACTAAAGGTCCAATCCCTCGACCTACAAATTATCAATAATCTAGTCCCTTTGATAATTTACAAATTTGTTAAGTTAAATCACTAGCAACTTAACTTGGTGCATCGGTCTTTCTCTTCCCACGACCCAAGCACAATTATGTTAAAAGCGACCTCAACCCCCGATCAGGTCGAACAAATGTCACACATTGTTTGCAAGTCCATTCAAGCAGACAAAACGACATAATAAACAATGCAAGGTAAATAGTTGAATTAACTTTTACTTCATGAGATTTTAACAATTACAGGTACAACCAAAATAGAATCGAGGCATACAAGAGGAACTGTTTCAGTGCGTCCTGCTTGCAGCCATTCATCTCGTCTACCTGCCTTCTGAACGAGCTACCAGGACTTCCTGGAAACTAGCTCGCGAAAATGAATACATACAAAACTCATCAAGGTAAAAGCTGATTACTGACACCAAATACAAAAGACAAGAAGTTCTCCACTCAAGCTCTCAAAGATTACAAGGGGGGGCTCTCAAGAATAAGCTATAGAAGACATACTGCAACAATGACCGCAGGTAGCAAACCTTGCACAAGGTTACCCAATACAAGAAGGGGAAAACCAAGGTTACCCAATACAAGAAGGGGAAAACCAAGGTTACCCAATACAAGAAAGGAAAACCAAGGTTACCCAATATAAGAAAGGGAAAACAAGGTTACCCAATACAAGAAGGGGAAACCAAGCCAAGCTCATTACTGCACAGACTGGTCGCCTGAAGCATCAACTTCAAGGGCTCCAGGGACCTGGTCACTAGGGCCCATCGAGGTGTCCTGAGCTGGTGCCGAAGTCTCTTCAACACCACCTCGCGTCTCCTCTCCTTCGGGCGATCCCGTCATAGCTTTGACCAGTTGCTCGCAGTAGGCCTTCCACGCTGCTTCATTCTCCTGACAAACCCTCTGCCAGTACTCAACAGCAGATTGGGAAGCAGCCTCACGTTCCCTCAACTGTTCCTTCAAAGCTGCGACCTGGGCATCCCTGTCCTTGACCTTACACTCAGCAACGGCAGCAATGTTCCTCGCCTGCTCGAGCTTCTCATTGAGAGACTTCAACTCAATTTCAGCTTGAGCACCAATCTCAGCAACCAGACGCACCTCCTGGAAGCTGGCATTGAGCTGCAACCACCAAACGAAATTTAGCACAAATACCAAAGCATATTCAAAACAAATGCGACTTACAATCAAACTCACCAAAGAAAGTGCCCCGTTTATCTTTGAACAGGTCACCAGCAGAGGCTGCGACTTCACCATTCGGGCATCAGCATCCAGGACGATACCCTCATTCACAGCCCGAGCAACACAAGGGTCATCAATAGCACTGTCATTGTCGTACACGACATGCTTCTCTCCTTGCCCGTCCAAGTAATCGAACGGCCCAGGGCGGAATTCAGAAAGAATACCTTTGCCTTTCTGCGAAGGCCGAACGGCAGTCTTCCTGGACATCACAGACAATCCAGGAGACGTCGCAACCATTGAAGAAACAGGAGTTGGCATAGCTGGGAAATCCATCAGCTTAAGGTTCCCTGAGAAGGACCTCTTCTTCCCAGCCAATGCACCAACCTTAGGAAGTGAGGGGGGTGGACCTGAGACTGGAGGGCTCGCCACGACTCCAGCCTGGCGAGAGCTACCTACAGCCCGCTCCTTCTCAGCAGGCAGCTCCCTCTCCACAGATCGTTCCTGCACCACAGGTCGATCCGGCACCACAGATCGTTCCTGCACTGCAGGTCGATCCTTCTCAACAGGTCGCTCCTTCTCCGACCTCCGAGGAGCACCTACAGAACGCTCCCTTTCAGCTTGCTTCGAGCTACCACTAGCTCGATCACCTTCACCAGCTCGCGAACTACCACCAGTCCGACCACCACTCGCTTTCTGAACAGCAGACATGAATGTTTTCTTCAAAGCTTTCCTCCTCTTGAGCTCGTCCAAAACAGTTTTTGGACCACCTTTAGGAATAAAATGCTCCTTTAGGTGAGGCAGAAGCGAAATCTTCCGCTTGTCGGCCAACTTACCGAAGCAGTTCAGAGCAGATCGCAGATCGTTTTTCCTGATCAAATGATCGTCCCGGATTGCTGCAATAAAAAACACAAAGACATCAAGTTCAAAAACAGGAAGACGAATCAACAATCATAGAACTACAGACAACTGACTTACGAGCGTCATTCCTAATCGTATGACGCAACTGGATATCCCCTTCAACAATTGGCCCAGTGAAAAGCATGGGATCTTTCCACCATGGCTCGCTACTCACTGGATAAATCAAAGGCAAACGGTCTGGCCTAACCTGCATGTTACAGCCAGAAAGTTCAACCTTCGAGGACCGTTTGAAGCAAAAGTGGTTCAATACATCTTCCACTGAAATGTGCCACCTGTGCAACTTGTTGAGGTCGTCAATTACCCTCATGTTACGCCAGAAATTACCATTCATCTGACAGGGGGCTCGCCTAATAGCATTCAACAGGTCGACAACCAATTCAGACAACGGCAACCTCAACCCAGCACGGAATTGGTTCAATGTCAATACAGTAGATGAAGGATTATTAGGTCGGTAGTCAGGAGAAAGTAAGCGGTCCCCAAGAAACCTTATCTCTAAATTCCTAATCGACCTAAATTGGTAATGCCTCCTAACAGCAAAATGCCTATGTACGTAATTCATATTCACAATCCTACACATTCTACCATTACCATCTTCAACCATCTCATCATCAGAAGAATCTGGACCATGAGAACCACTACTCTGGGGGCTATCTACATCCTCATCGGGAACGGGAGACGGAGGGTCAGAATGAGTACTCTCAGACTCATACTCTTCAATTCCACCATCACTCAAGTGGTCATTTTGAGAGTCACTACCCTCAGACATTACTCTCAAGCAATACAGAAGACAACAGATGAAGAAAAAGAAAGAAAATAAAAAATCAGAGAAAAGAAAAGAGAACAAACCTCGCGAGCTCTCAAAGTTCTTCAGTTCGCAAGGCAAAAGCGGCAGCAATTCAAATAAAGGCAAGATGAGTAAACCTACATCAACGTAACTACAGTTTATATACTGTAGCTCGAGAATTTCTAGCCATCGATTCGAAACAAACGAACGGCTGAGATCGACAAAAGGATCCATATGCAGTACAGTCATTCTCCACTCACGCAACGGTTCACATCCACCGTTGGATAAATCCACGTGCAAGACAGATAGCAAATCAGGCAATACGTGCGTCAGTTGCCATAATCACACAACTAACTGCTCGAGGAAACTCCTCTACTTCCCCGTAACAGCGCCATGATGACCACAGACAGCGCTGCATGATTGCCACGTCAGCAACTTCAAAAAAGTAAACTACAAATCAGCATCGATAAGAGTAATTAGTCTTTTCAGCCCGACTCCCATAGTCGACCTAAAAAGAGGGGGCTTATGTAGGGGTACTACATACTCCGACCAATCAAAAGCAGCCACGTGGCACAGTCATCAATCTGTCAGGTCGCCACAATCTCAACCCGCTAGCAGCTCGACTAAAGCGACCAGACTACACAACGACCAGCGACCTGCTATTCACACGTGCTCCTATTCAATGCACAGAATATTCTCTTCAGTTACAGAGTTAATTCACAGGGATGATCCTCGCGCGTTACACATTTAATCATCATTATGATGGCGGAGAATCTGCAAGATCCACGATCCACGCCCTTCCATCTTCTATATAAACAGAACTACGATGGCTTGATCTCTAAGTTCAATTCCCCCGAGCTAGAGTACGTAGGCAATCTCGATCTCAACGAGGTGCAGCCACCCCAATCTCCAATATCCCCATTTGGTCAAGTCTCCATAACGACCTGACCCTGTTGATGCATTAATCTAGAAATAGGTTAATACAGCCTCCAATTACTTATCTGGGGTTGCCTCTTACAGCTACTAGATTAAGTATTAAGGATTGTTATCCTCTTGTAGAAAAGATTACGAAGAGGATCCAGAACTGGAAGAATAGATATCTGTCATATGCAGGAAGATTGGAGTTGGTAAATTCTGTCCTACAAACTTTTCATATATACTGGGCGAGGACTTTTATTTTACCAACTACTGTATTGGAGCAGGTGAGTAAAATATGCATTAGATTCATCTGGTCTGGGCCAATGATGGAAAAGAAAATTCATCATGCAAGCAGAGAAGTTCTAGCTAGAACTAAGCAGGAAGGTGGCTTGAACATTATAGACTTGAATATTTGGAACCAGTCAACCTACTGTGGGTTAGTTTATAAAATTGCATCTAAAGAATGCAGTTTATGGACAACCTGGGTTTGGACTCATCATATCAAGGAAAAGCATTTCTGGGACATGAAGGTGCCAGCCGAATGTTCTTGGGTATGGAGGAATGTATTGAATATGAGAGCTACAGCTCTACAGTTTATTAAATATGCTATCTCAGATGGTGTCTCTACGTCACTTTGGTTCGACCCATGGTGTGAAGGAGGTATTCTATGGAATAATGTAGAAGCTAGAACAAAGTTACAGTTACCTGAAGATACTTATGTTTCAGAGTTGATTGAGTATGGAAGTTGGGGCCAACAGGTGCATAGCCTTCCGCAATGCGACCTGAAAAAGAAGATTCTCAATACAGAGATTGACAGGTTCCTAGAGACTGATAGGATCATCTGGAAACCTACTTCTCATGGAAATTTCTCTACACATTCTGAATACACAGCTTTGAGAGTTGCTAGAGAGAAAGTAAAGTGGTATAACTTAGTTTGGGGAAAGTGGGTGGTACCAAGACACTCTTTTATTGCATGGTTGTTGTTCTCTGGAAATCTGGCTACACAGGACAGACTTGTTCAGAGACATGTTATGAGCACCTCAAAATGTTGCTTCTGTGAGAAAGAAAGGGAGAACTCGAAACACCTCTTCTTTTCTTGCCCTTACACAAGTGCAATATGGAAGTCCATTAAGGCTGAGATGGGACTTGATATTGGAACCAATACAGTTAACTGGGAATGGCTTAAATTGTTTGAGTTATGCAGCAGCAAAGACTTAAATACAGAAGTGTTTAAGGTGTTTACTTGTGCTGCTATTTACTACATCTGGCAGGAGCGTAATTTCAGAAGATTTCGCAATGAGAGCAGGCCTTGGGGTGTAGTAAGAGACAAAATAAAAAGGGAAGTGAAGCTGTATCTCCAGGAAGTGTTGGCAACAACAAAAGACTCTTTGGCAGCAAGGCTGTTATTACAAAAACTGGAAATTGTTGCTAATTTTACTAGGAAGAAACCAATCTTCTGCACTTGGTTTAAACCGGCAGAAGGTTTTGTTAAACTTAACTTAGATGGGTCTGTATCAGATACCAGGAATGGATTTGGAGGAGTAATCAGAGATAGTTAGGGAGATGTTCTACTGGCATACATGGGTGCAAGTAAGGTTGCTTCAGTGATTGTACAAGAACTGAAGGGGATTCTAGTGGGGCTGAAAGGTTGTAAACTGATTCAACAAAAGAAGATTTTGGTTGCAGCAGATTCACTACAAGCTATTCATATCCTGCAAGGAAAAATTGTGCCACCTTGGTACTGCAAAAATTTGGTGAGTGAGATACAGCACTACCAAAAAGAGATGGAATTAGTTTTGTACAAACATGTGTATAGAGAGTCTAATAGAGTTGCTGATTACTTAGCAGGGCTAGAAGTTGTTCTAGGAGAGTTTTATTTTGTAACTCCTATGAGTAAGGAGATGGATCTGATTGTAACAGATGACAAAAATGGCACTATTTTTACTAGATTCTAATACAGGTGAGGGTCTGCCTAACCCTATAACTTGGTTCAAAAAAAAATAATGGAGGCGGTGGTCTTGACTTTCTCTAGCTAAGGAGAAAACCAGAAATCTATTTGTTGAAAAGCCATCTTAGATGAAAATATTTACTGAGATTTATTTTTGCATGTTTCAAAATACAAACAATTTTTTTTTTCTCTCTGTTGGAAATTTGGAATGTTAGTTCTAAGCAGCTTCATGTAATCATAATCTACTACACTAAATCAGAGTTCAAAAACTCGAAAACTCGGCTCGCTCCAAATTTTATTGGGTTGGGAGTCGACTCGGTGAGTCGTCGTGAATATGCTAATACTTAAATATATGTAGCCTCATACATATATTAGTCTATATTAATGCCAAGAAATAGTTGTTGGTTGTAATTTTAGTTTTTAGACGTTTTTTTTTAATGATAATGGAATTACTACTGTGCAGGTATTATCCAATACACACTAGATTAAAATTTTAACAATAATCTGTGATTTGACTCGGACTAACTCGACCCAACTCGGTCGAGTTTCTTGTTCAACGCGGCGAGTCATGTCTACCGGGTAATATAAGCAAGTATGCCCAGTTTTCAATTGAGTCGAGTCAACTCGTCCGAGTTCCGAGTCAACTCGACAAGTTTTTGAACCCTACACTAAGAGCCCGTTCGGCAAAGGCCCAAGAATGCATTACTTGTCTTCCTAAAAGTAGGAAAGAGATAAGTTAGTTCGGCTAATCACAAAACCATATTTGAAAAATAATTATGATAAGTCAAAAAATGACTTATTCCTCAAGTCTCGGGGATTGGCTTTCTCTTTCCATCTTTCTTCTTTCTCAAAAATCTCCTCTCCCCAAAATTCTTTCCCGGTTTCTTAAAGGTTGTCGAACGGCCCTAAATAGTCCATACAAAATCAATGTAAGATACAAACTGGGTGTTCACTGTTCCCCAGTTTGCCGTGGAAAAATGATCAACCTCAAGCAGACTACTATAATATATTAATTACCAAATTTATACCTAATTCATCATTTTTTACTTTCTGTTTGTACATAAAATCGTTTACATTAGTTGATAAGACTTCCCATAACAAGAATTAATGAATTGAAATTTGTTCTTTTAATTAGATTGTCTTTCCTTAATTAGAGCTAATTTATGAGTTTTTAGGTTCTCTTCCTTGTCCCTACTCCCTACTGTTCTTGCCAGGTAACAAGCTTTAATACATACTCCTCTTTATCAAAAAAAAAAAAAAAAAAAAGAAAACTTTAATACATAGTCCTACATTTTACTGATAAATCCAAAGGCAGTGATGGATTACGTCAACAGATAAGCATCAAGTCACTCCACAGTCAGCTTTGTCTTCTTTCCTAATCTCAATATCTGATCGTGTACACCACACGCCTTATTTAATCACAAATTTTAATTAATTTTTTTTTTTTCAAATTAAATCTCATATAAGATAATAAGACTAAAAAATAATAATAATAATAATAATAATAAAAAACAATATACCAAAATTTTATGACATTTTATTTAATAATTATTTGAAAACCATCATCGTAATACATATTACCTACGATGATTCATGGACACAAATGTGAGGTGTATAATATTTAGCACCCAACCTTAGCATTCTCTTGCCGATTTGCCCTTGTTTTACATCAAACTATGCATAAAATTTTTATTAAAATATAATTTTCTTGACTCGATCACTTAGTAATACCTCTGGGTGATGATACTTGAGTTAATTATCTCGATAAAAAAAACAAACTTGCCCATCATAAAAAAAAAACTTTTACACAAAGGAAAGGGCGAAAGGCACATGTCTTTCTATAGGGAGGGTATCCTAAAATCCTACAAAATATTTGTGATTTACTCATTTACCCAAGTTCTATTAATAGTCCCAAAATCATCAGATATTTTTTTAAAATGATTGGTTAGTCCAGATATTACCGACCTAGCTAAAAGATAATGTCATTATCTTACATCTGACTGTACACGATTATCTCATTATCAATTGTTGACAATCTCGATGTTGATCGGACAACGAAAACTTAACAAACATGTCTTCATCAGAACGACGGCGACACTGGTAATTTAGCTATAACTTCTCAGCCTCACAAATTTGCCATTTTTCTCCTTCTCTTCTCTTTTCTTTGTTTCTGTGACTCTGTGTTGTTGTTGTTGTTGTCTTCTCACTCATTGGTTCTTCTTTTTCTATTTGATCAGTTATAGTAATAGTTCAATTCAACTTGTTGGACTCTTCTTTCTTTCTTTTGTAATCTTATCATTCTTCTTGTGATTGAGATTCATTCATTCATTCACGGAAACTTATTTGATTGATGGGTATGTGTGAATTATCTATGTTCAATCAAATTCTTAATTACTAGAAGATATTTTCGCATTTTAACAACATGGGTTGTTTTTAAATTCTCTCATTCTCTCTAACAGAAATATAGCTAATAGCTTTGCTTGTTCAATTAAAGCTCATAAAGTTTGATTATTTCTTCTGAATTCTGAAGAAATAGTGAGTTTTTGAGAATACCCATTTGGTTTTGGGTGATTAAAGTTCATAAAGTTTGTTGCTTTATTGAAATTTTGAAGTTGGTTTTAGAATTTAATAAGTTCAAGTGAGCTATAAGAGTTGGTTTTTGGTGAATTTTGGGAAATTTACGAGTTTGAAAGATACCCATTAGAGGTTTAAGTGATAAGAGTTCATGGGGTGTGTTTGTTGTTTTGAAGTTTGTGTCCCTTGTTGATGTGTTAACAAGTTCCAAGTTCCTAGTGGGAGCACAAACCCTTGAGGTGACTACATGGGATTGGGGATATATATATACAGTGAAGAGATAGTAGTAAGCAGAGGAAGAAGATTAGGAAAAGGATTAGGACAATGGAATCGCAAATGGGTCTTATCGAAAAGTCATTTGATGGACGATTCTCTAATTGGATTCGAGAAGCTCTTGATGAGTTACCGGATAATTTTACAATTACAGACCCTTCTATATCTGGTCATCCCATTGTATTTGCGAGTAGAGGATTCCTTAAAATGTCTGGATACTCAAAAAATGAGGTAATAGGGAAGAATGGGAGGATATTTCAAGGACCAAGGACTGATAGAAGATCGATTATGGAGATACGAGAAGCAATTCGAGAAGAGAAGACTATTCAGATTAATTTGTTGAATTATCGAAAAGATGGGACACCATTTTGGATGTTGTTTAATTTAAGTCCAGTTGTTAGTAAGGAGGATGGGAAAGTAACTCACTTTCTTGCAGTTCAGGTACCGATATCACGTAAAATAAGGACTGCTGGAAATGGGTATGGAAGGAATGGATGTAGTTATGTAGACGAAGGGTCTGGATTGCAGGAGATTATGTTTGGGTCATGTAGGAGGGAGGTATGCTCTGATTCTGTTGTGGAAGTAGGCCGTATACACATGTTGAATTCGTTTGTGGATTCCGAAACTAGAGGTTTGTTCATTGCTTCTTATGTTCTACTTAGTAGTTTATTCTGTGTTTTGTTCTTCTGATTATTGTATACGTACTGATAAATTCTAACTAGGTAAGAGCAGCCTTGATAATTTTTATTACCTGGTTCTATATTACCATGAATTATATGGATTTTGGATCAGTAGACTTCGAAATTTCTACAGTACCATATTTAAAATCCTAAACTATGGTATTTGACATTAATATGATATCTGTTTGCATGTAATAATTTTCCAATTTGTTTGCCTCTACAGTCTACATACATTATCTCTCAGAAATTTCCAGTGTTATATCGCTATGCTCATTGTGTTTAGTGGTCTATATTAACGTATAGCTATGCTATGGTATATTAGTCAAACTTTGTTCTTGGTATGTTATTCTTGGTCTTACTGTGATATCTATTCATTCTCTCGTTTCACTAGTATTTTAGTGCATGGCCTATGTGAGTTGGAATTCTTATATTTGAATTTGATTATTACAGGATTGGGTGCTGAGGAGTTATGTGAGGCAAGCGATATGGAGAAACAAAAAGCTGCAAAAGCTGTTAACAACATCTTATCTATCCTGACTCACTACAGCGAGCTAACAGGAAGATTGGTCTGTGGGAAGAGATGCTGCTCCGTTAGGATAAGTCCTCTTGGTTCATCCTTAATTATATCTCTTGGTAGAATCAAACAGAGCTTTGTATTGTGAGTTTTTTCAATTCCTGGTTTCTGCTGCTTTTAGCTGATGTATAGTCCTGCATAAAATGACTAATTTTCAAATATTGATTATGTTGTCCTGCAGAATCGATGCCAATTTACATGACATGCCTATTGTATATGCTAGTGATGCCTTCCTGAAGATGACAGGTGCTCAATGATATAACCTTTTTTACCTGCCAATAGTTCATTACTTATTAACTTGTTTTCATTTCTCTGCGATGCCTCTCCATTTGTCATTTAGTTTAATGAGTTAGGTGGTAAAACCTATTCCCTATATATACTTGGCCTAGCAGGCAATATATATAACCAGCACACTGAATTGTCAAGAGTCAATATACTGTAGGATGTCCAGAACATGATGTGCTAGAAAAATCTAAGAATTGATATAGACTATAAAGTTTCATCTCAATTTGTGATTGTTGTAAAGTTTTACTGAATGCATGAAGCTGTGAATAGTATTCTTTCTCCAACTAACTATTATTTATTCACTAGGCTACACTAGACATGAAGTTTTGGGATGCAATTTTAGATTTTTAGATGGACCTGATACAGACATGAAGGCTATATGCCAGGTAAATACTTTATTGAATGTAAGCTTCAGTGTTCTCTTTGATATTTGGTACAGTTTTTACTCCTAGAGGATATTTCTCTTGGTAACATTTTGTTGAAGTATTTTTTTCTCGTATCTGTTATTTTGAAGATAAGGGAAAGCATTGAAAGTGAGCGTGCTTCCTCAGTGCGGATCTTGAGTTATAGGTGCTTACTCTACCATATTACTACTAAGTGAAGGTTAACTTCACATTATCATATTAAAAAAATTTATTGATTACTTTATACTGTATAAAATTTAATTTCAGGAAAGATGGATGCACATTCTGGAATCTTCTTCACATATCACCGGTTCGAAATGCTTCCGGCAAGGTAGGTCAATATTTAATGCTATTTACCAGAAATGTTTTGTCTTACTTTTGTTTGTGCAATGGGATGAGGCGTGTGGAAATGTTATTGCTATGACTGTTGAACAATAACTAATTAGACAAAAATAAGTTAATATAGGTTTCATGATGTTTTTTTTTTTTTTGGTCGATCTTTTTTGGATGTGTATATAATATTAAACTTTGTTTTGGATGTAAAAGCTCATAAACAAATTTGGATGTGCACTCAAACTAAAGTTCCTAATTCCAATGGAAAATCGGTTGTGACCATTGCCATTGGTTTTCCCTTGCCTTGAAATGTTTCATCCTAGGTTGTCTTGATATATCTCTCGTACTTGACCTTTATACAATAAAATTGTTAGTGCTCTAGACTGACTTCCGTTAAATACCTGTTTATTTTAATTGTCAAAAATATACCTTGTGTTCGCTGTATATATATTCTAATACATCATGATTGCAAGCAAACATTTAATGGAACTGTTGTCTGAAATGCTTCTGTTTCTGTCAGTGCAGATAGCATTTTACGCTGGGGTTCAAATAGTGGAAGGTTGTACGAATGGAGTCAGCGATGCAATGAGCCCAGAAATGAGACAACTTGGTGCCATGGGTGCGATCAAAGTTGCAGTCAGGAGCTTGTCGATGTGCGCTGGGTCCTCCAAATCATAGGGATGCTTATGAGCTTATCTATTCATTGGTGCTTATTCAAGGCATTAAGGTTTTAACCGTTCTGTTCCTTTTATTACTTTTCTTTTCAAATGTATCTACACATAAGTTATCATAAATATAGAAATGGGCCTTAGGTTCTATAAGTTTTGTTGTACACAGCTATTTGTATATGAAAAATGTTTCAATAATACGTTGAAACAACATTGCTCTACATCATTTGAAACTATCATTGGTACTTAGGAGTTAGGACATACGCTGAGAATGAGTATATATTATCCTGAAATGAGTGCTTCAGTAATATGGATACGTAGACATCTTATCATGAATAATGATGATAAAGAGTGCATATTCAAGATTTGAACACATAACGTATTTTGACGTTCATCATATTTGGTGGAGCATCTACTGCATATTGTGCCATACAGCTGACTTTTTATTTAGAGTTTGAAGTACAAGGCAGTGTGAACTTTTGATATTGAGGGTAAGTCATAGATGTATCTGGATCTTAGTACATGAAATTTATTACTATTGTTTTTGTAGTATAGTTAAGTCTAGCAGGTTTGGATTTCTAGTGTTTATGTTACAATTGATATATCTATTTATAGGTAGGAAGGGCAAAGGGCATTTATACAATTGTACTGTATACATAACCCCCTGGTAGGATCATACATATGAACCTATTGTAAGTTCCTGAAATGAAGCGGGTGAGGGATAGAGCAATGAAGTGCAATCTCCTGATGATTTTTCATATAGGTACTTGGATTTTGATTCCTGTCCTCGACTTCCAGTTGGTCATTGTGATATCTCTTCACTTCTCAACCAAAAGTATGCAATAAACAATTGCAGTGGGCTAAAGTGCTTCACAAAGGCGAATTTCCATGATAAACATTTTACTAACTAAAGAGTAATCTATTGTGTCCACGAAATCCTAAATGAAATGGATTTGCATAGTAGAAGAGAATAGAATATGCAGTGAATAGCTTTTCCTGTATGGAGGCTAACATAGACCAATAATAATCATCGATATGTAGTTACAAGCAATAAGTAATTATGTCAATTGGGAAACAAAGCTGCCGCTGAAATTGAATCAATTTAACTCATATTTGGAAATACATTTAGCCAATTGTTGTTGATCTATAACTGTAGCGTCTTGCCCAGAAGATATAGTGCAAAAAATTTAATGCACTTAACACACACATTAGCCAGTAGAACCGCTCGAGATGGTATTGATTTAAGTTGCTTCCAGATAGCCATGGTTTGTGCCTGGATGTGCCTGTGACACTGTTAACTATTGATACAAGCACAGAACTGAGGTAATACCCCATTGCTAATGAAGCCCAAGATAGTGCCATTGCCAGAGATCTCATTCTTGAAGGTGCCTCAGTGAAGAAGAACTCCAACAGGCCAGCCAAGGTGAAGAGATCAGCTGAACCAAGAAACAAGTACTGCAAAGCCACCCAAAAGAATGTGATTGGCAATGGTTCATTGGAATCAAGCAAACCTGAGTGAGTAGCCACCCTCTTTCTTTTGACTTCAACCAAAGCTGCAACTGCCATTGCGACAATAGAGAGTACCAACCCAATGCCAATTCTTTGAAGATGAGAAATTCCCATTTCAGTTTCAGTTATTTTCCTAGTGAATGGGATAATGAGATGATCATAGAGCGGTGCGAGGATCATAATGAATACAACAGGGAAGACAGGAAGGGAGGCAGGTGGAACCTTTAAGGATCCAATTTTTGTGTCCATTGAGGCTGCTTGTTCGACAGAGAAGGTGGAGAGTTGTGCAAGGCAACAGTTAAGCATAATGGTACATGCAAAGATGGGGAAAATCCGGAAGATTACTTTTACTTCTTCTACTTCCTGTACAGTGCATTCAAGTGCCTGGTGAATAGGCTTGTTTTTTGCTGCTTTGTTAAGAAATTTGAGGCCTTTTGTGAGTGTCTGCAGTTCCAGCTCTTCTTTCACCTTCTGTTGTTCTTCTTCCTTGGGGGTCTGCACAGGGTTCGTTGGGCTAGTATTCATGCTCATGACTGCATTACTTGGAGTTCTATTTATGCAGGTTGAGAATGTTGCTGCTATTACTACCTGTGCATTGAAGCGAACATCATTAGACCAAGACAAAGATACAGTTAATATAGACTTGGTAAGTGGTATTAGTCTTGGATTTTGTTGTGTAGCTTTGAGCATCCTAACCTTGGCTATGGTTGTTAGAGGACTTCCTGTAGGTTTCTTGTTCCTATAAGTAGCAGAACCAGCAAAGAAGATAGGAATTGATAACAATATTGTTGCAGTCGAGATCCCAAAACCCCACTGCCATCCTTTATTGTCTTCAACCCATACTACCAATGTCACTGCCACCAAGGCACCACAGGAGAGGCAGAACACGAAGTAGTTGAAAAATGTTGATCTCTGTTTCCTTCCTCCAATGGTGCTATCGTCAAATTGCTCAGCTCCATGTGCCGGTAATGATCCTTTTATGCCTCCAACACCTAGTGCAATCAGATATAATCCACCAAATAGCATCACCGCCTTTCCATCAGAGACTTCTTGACATGGTATGCTGGAATTAATTGGATCACAGGATGGTGGCTTCAGGGACGGCATCTTAGCTTGGACCGTCAGTATCAGAAGACCCTGTTTCAAAAACGATACTGTTAGTAATGAGCATGTGATACTTGTAAAATGCACTCAGGGAATATCTTTGACAATGAGCATGTGATACTTGTAAAATGCACTCAGGGAATATCTGAGTTTGAGAAGAATTCAGTAATCGCAAGTTTGGATTAGCAAGTTTTCGTTCTGCAAAATCTTCATCATCACGCTTCCCAATGTCAACGGACACGGTTACATGGTTGATGTCACATTAGAATGGGAAAGCAGCAAACTCTACCAGGTTGTTGTGCAAGTTGGGTATGAATAACGTAAACAAATACAGAATCTGTAACTGATTTCATGTAGAGATAAAATGCATGGACAGAAAATTACCATAAATTCTATCAGTGCACTTATCAAGTATATCTGATAAGTTGTAAAGAACGCGTCAGATAAAAATCCACCTAGTAGTGCAAGTAGAAATGCAGTTCCCATGAAATTAGTGACAATATTGGCTGATCTTGATGGCGAGAAGTGCATGAATTTCGATAAGTAGAGTACCAGGTTGCTTGCATTAGCTAGGTATGCCAAGTTCTCCAACACTTCTACAACTGTTCATTTATACAAATACTAATCAGAATTTTTTTGGAAATTCATTGATAATAATTCTGAGTTCTGACAGTGTGAATTACTTACCCAAGACGAAAGATGCTGCGACCATGCCACCATGACGACCTCTCAAGGCAGGTCTTCCCCTCCAGTCTTCATATCCTTCCCATATCTCTAGTTGATGGCCTCCTTCCTGCAAAATATTTAAAGACAATTCAGAAACTCATCTAAGATGAAGTGTATTGAAACAAATGAAGAAGAAAGAGCAAGAAAAATACCATTATATTTCTTTTGTCTTGGATCTTGGGTATGAGAAGTGGAAGAAGAGATATTTATGAAACAAAGAGTAATGTATAGGGTTTTATATATAAAGACTTGAGAGGGAAGAGTTAAGACTTTTTTTTGTGAAAAGTGTAGAATTAGAGAAAAGATTGATTGCTGATGACTTGATCAACAAAGCTTCCAATAGTTTATTAACCAAATTTGGATTGGTCAGTGACGCATACCTGTCTTGAGCTAGCTTTGCTCACACAAATTATTATTTCAAGTTTGAACCAACCCTTTGCAAGAATCTTTTTCCAAACTGACCTCAAAAATGATCCATAGCCATTGGATCAAAACATGAAGCATATAAGCTGAGTGAAAGTTCCTTTCTAACCTAGAGAAGCTATGTCAATTAGGTCCATTTAAATCACCATTTTTGCTTAAAGTGAATATATGTATGTTGGCTTTTTAAAGGCCTGCGAAAAGAATATTTAGTAGTGATGGGAAAAAAATTGGGAATCAAATCTTGGAATAAGTTGAAACTCTGGGTTTCTTTTCTTTTTTCAGACCATCAAAGGGTTTCTAGTTTCTTGCTTACCTGATGACAATATATATTCAAAGGAAATCTACTTTTGTAAATTTTACATAAATTATCAATAGCATAACTTATCCATATATTAAAAAGTATCAAGACTATATCTGCTATATCCATTTTCAAATGGTCAAATGGATTAGATTGGATATGAATACACATCCCATAGATTTCTTGATCATCATGCAATAAACTATAACTCTTTAGCAAGAAGTATAGAAGAGAATAGAAGAACATATATAGGTTCATGAATCAAGTGGGTGCTCTTTGATTCAGATTAAAGTGAGTTTTGCATGAAGTCATAGAAGGATATGTTTTGTGTTTGAAAGTGAAGTCAAATTTCTTCTTTTAGACATGCCTACCCACTTAAATCATTATTAGTGCTGTTGTGCTAAGACCACCGAAGGCTTAATAAATCCAAGATTGATGATAACCTTAACTTAGAACATACCTAACAGTTTGGAAAAATAATAATTATAGAATTTCTATTCTGATCTTATAGCTCCAAACTTGTATTTTTATTAATCATTTTCTTATTAATCAGTCAACCGTCCATGTGTCTAATGATTTTGATAACATAGTTTATCATCATTAAATCAAAATTAAGAAAACTTTCTGTCGACAACATCCCAGGAATCACACCGACCATTAGTGTTATTTTAAGAGCTCATTTAGTTATTCAAATTATACAACTTTTATAGTTTCCAGAAGTCAGATTTTGATTATAAATATTTGCTTAAATAAATAATTTGTGTCTCAGGAAAACTCATTTTAAAATTTCAAGACAATGAAATTGATATATAATTTCCAACAGCCTGCCAATACAAATTTGTATCATGTCAGTCAAGACTTGCACACAACAATTTTTATGATTTTGATCCTACTCTATTATTGATGAAAAATAAAGTTTATAATGCCTTTACGCAACCGAAAAAATAGATAAGTCACAGGAGAGAAATACTCAACAAATCACATGAATATATGCTCCCCCATATCATTAGAAATCTGAATAGATCTATATGTATTCTGTATTCAAATCTAATGCTTCTATAAAAAAAAAATATGTCAAATATGTGAACAAGTAACAATATTTTCAAAGAAACATGTTATCTACTTAAATTCAGGAACAGCTTCATGTTAAGAGCACAAGATCGAAGACAGTTTTCATTTTTGATGGAATGATGGGTTGTAGTTTCAACTTCCAATTTGCAACACAACTCCACTGTATCAGTGTGTCCTTCACATTGTAAGTAGTATTGGGTCACAGACCTGCGAACAAGACATGGAGAATTCAACTGCTGTGTTTATCAGAATTTGAAGTTGTCATACATCTAAACCACTAGTATTGCTGCAGTTGAGAATATAGAAGAACCCAACATCTATCAATATAATTAACATGGAAGTCAAGAACTACACCTACCAGTTATCATATAAAATGATATGATATTTAACAGCTTTTGTCGTCATTGTTTAAATCTATATATAACAAAATGAAAATTACATATGATAGATCATCATCCTATTATTAGAAATTCATGTCAATTATTGTAGATTCTCCCTTTGATCAAGATAGGTGAAATGGAATCTGGGGAAGGGACCTGGTATACTTGATATATACCATTCAAGTTGCATTTCAATACAGTATTGCAATAATAATTCCCCTTAATTATCACACAGTGTTTACATTAAGTACAAGGTTTATTAATATGATGATTCATTCATAAACAATTCACTGTTTGAATTTAAGTGGGCATATTGTTCGACGAATCTAATTATCAAAGGCTTGGAAGTTGGAAGGTCATGATGATCTGATATGCACTATCTTAAATCCTCGATATAAGTTGTTAACTCCTCTCATTCATCTTGCAGCTACATAGCAATGAGATGTATAGTTCAGATTAACAGCTAGTATTTTAAGCATGGAACAGCAACGGCAGCATTGTTAGTATGAGTGTATGATTATATATTGTTTTTGCAGTAGAAACTCAAAAAAAGTACTTAACCTAAGTATTATCTGATGGCAGGCTGTGGCCCCATTTTGTATGTTGTCATGAGGGCCAGATCACAACAATGCCACCAAAAATTTCTATTCTCTCCTGCTGATTCTACTTCCACATCCATTTATCTTCATAAGGAAAATCTGATTTAAGTGCTGGACATAATCACCAAAATCATAACTAATACTATCAGCACTTCTACTATGAAAATAGGTCCTTCCAAGTATCTCGTGGCTTCCTTGGACAATAGCAAAAACAGAACCCCAACCAGTTGCCAACCTAGAGTCCTAGAAACAACACAAAACCCTTGGCGACTCTTTAATAATGCAATTGTAGCAGGTAAACCTATGGCATATATGGTGCAATATAGTATATTCCTTGCTCAGAATTATCTTCTGTATCACCTCTTTTGGCTTGTAAAACTGTTTGCATAAACGAAAGTTTTATTTAACTGAGAAAAAAGGTACAGTAAGTGGATGACTTATCCACTTAGCCTGAATTATTAGTTCTTCTTTTTTCTTTTTTTGATAAGTTATACTTTTATTAAGGAGAAAAGACACATACACCTGATCAGCCTATCCGAGATAGCATCAGTTAAAACACCAACAAGTATACAGGGGACAGACTAACCAGCTATGACCAAGTATCCAAGAGTACTAGCTCCCAATTCTGCAACATTCCACCATACGAGAAATCCTTTCTGACAGGTGATATTGCAGCCCAATGCCAGAGTAACCCTTTGATAACCTTGCAGACTGAATCTGCAGAGGTCTCCACCTGATCAAACACCATCCTGTTTTGAGTAATCCAAAGTACCCAACAGGTAGCAAAAGGCAGCATTTCCCAAATAAGCCCACAAAGATTCTGACTTATTGCCTTCGGCCAAGAGATCAACCATTCCTCCACTCCCTCTGCTGCAAACAAATCCAAAAACCTCCTCCCTATGACCCAAAATCTGTATCCAAACCTCCAGAGCTTTTGGGCAATGTAAAAGGACATGAGTGGCAATTTCTTACCATAATAATAATGTACATCAAATCCGCAAGGAAGTAATGTACAGCAAACAATAAACACAAAGATTTCACATGCAGAGGTACAAAATGATATGAGATTAGTACAAGATACAAAATGATCAAGCAACCTAATGGCAGTATGCAATGAAATCAATGAAGAGTTTATTCAAAAGAACAGAACAGTATGCACCTTGGATCATGATCTGCATACCATCATGCATGTTATACAAAACCAAGCGAAAGACTGACGCAACAACAGCATAACCAGAACCTCTATGACTGATAGGTCCGGGCCTGGCTAAATCCAACTCACGGATTCACAAATCACAATGTTAAGTCGCAGAGAAAAGTAAGTCAAAAACAACACATAATAAATCACCAACAAAGGCAGTCTCCTATAAAAATATTGTGAAATTCTAGAACTCAAATACTCAAAAACCCTAGCTTGCTCATTGCAAAAAAATATCCAATTAGATTTGCAACTTTCATAAAAGATAAAATGAAAAAATATAAAAATAAATCTATATATATACACACAGGTGATCATCTTAATTTATTAGTTATCATTACCACCATGCATGTTGCTGCTGTTCTTCGCGCTTTGGCGACCTGTTTTGGTGTTTATCATGTTATTTGTAATGCCTAAATGGCGAACCTGACAGTGCTGCTGTTCTTCGTGGCTTTGGCGACCTGGTTGGTGTTTATCATGTTATTTGTAATGCCTAAATGGCGAACCTGACGGTGTACAGCTTGTACATGCTGATCAGGATTGTAAATTTTGCCATATTAATCAAACAAACAACTTATCCAAAAAAAAAAAAAAAAAAAATTACCACCATGCATGGCTCCTAGACACAAAAATTTCTTCCTCCTCCTCCTCCTCCTCCTCCAATGCTTCTTCTATTTTGTAGCTACTTATTAACCAATCAGCTAATCCCCCGAAAATCATACGACTGCCAAAATTCTCCTGCTGATTACATCTCCAAAAATCTTCATGTGGTGGAACATAATTAATCATCAAAATCATCACAATTGATACTATCAACACATCTTCTATGAAAATAATTACTATCATTTTTACAACTAATAATTTCATGCATAACAGATGTTCCTTGGACAACAGCAAAAAGAGAACCCCAACGAATTGCTGACCTGGACGCAACGCAAAACCCTTGTGGATTCTTAAATAATGCAACTGTAACAGGTAAACTGATAACACGGTGCATTATAGTATATTCTTTGCCTTGATAATAATCCATTGCACAACTGAGACCATTCCATATGGTTGAAAAGCGGCGAATTTGCCACCAAGACGAGGTATGTTTGTGAGAGCTGCTTGCGGGCAGTCTTTTAGCAGACGTAGATCTTTGAGGAGGCTATTTTTTGGTAAATTGCAGATGGCTTTGACAGGATGACAGAACAAACCACATGTGGTTCCAAACATAAAACTTTACGCTCACGATGATTCGTTCTGGATATGATGGTATCATGCCATCATTGAAACTCATTGTAATACTACTTCCAATCAATCGATTCGATGTCACAACTTCTTAAAAAAAAAATTCCCGTTTTCCTATTATTATATAGGTTTTTCTTTTTAAAAAAAAAGTTTATACAGTAAGGATCTGTTTGATTCGGACGGGAAAAGAGTTTACCGGGAAATAGATTTACCATGTGCAAATATTCGGGAAATAAAATTTTGATAAAATAGTTATAATGCTACATTGATCATGAATATTTTTGAAAAAATCATTTAAATATGTTTGTAGTGAGAGTTAAGGGCTGTTTGTTTTTTTCGTCCCTCTTATAAGAGGTTGCCTCTTTTAAGAGGTATATCTTGTAAGAGGTTGCCTCTTATAATAAGTACATGAAAATCGTTTGTTTTTGCCTCTTGCAAGAGCTTATAAGACGTAAGGTGTTTGTTTATAAAATCTCTTATAATAATTAAACTTTACAATTATATCCTCTTTTAAAAAAATATTTTTTTTATTTCATAAATGTATAGAAAAAATAATTTTTTTTTTTTAACTTGAGAAAAAGAAAATTCCATGAATATAAGAGAGATGGAAAAAATGTGAAAGAGAGAAATTAAAAAAAAGATTTAAGTTATTTTATATTTAAGGACTAGGAGTAGGAAAAAGTTATAAAGATCATGGGTAGGATAGGTATTTTGAAAATGTCTACCTCTTATAAGAGGCTAATAGCAAAGTCATTGCCACTACCCAAAATCAGCCTCTTATAAAAGGCAAACCTCTAGTAACCTCTTATAAGAGGTGAAAAACAAACACCTCATTTTAGTGTTCCACATCTTAATAGTGGCTCTAGTAAATCCAACATCTTATAAGAGGTAAAAACAAACATAACCTTAGACAAAATTGAGCTCTAATTTGTCCCAACATTTTAACTTATCATTTCGTTTTAAATATTTACCGCTTATTTTCCATTTAATCAAACATGAGAAATTAATTTCCCAAAAATCTATTTCCCGGACTTGACTCAAACAGACCTTAGGATACAGTAGTGAATAAGAATTTGGGTTGGAGATGGACAGAAGGTTTATCTGTTGGGCCACCACTATTTCCATATGTTTATACAAACATTGGCACAATGCATTCTATTCTAGGGTGCACAACTGCAGATACATGGATCATTAAAATATGAAAATGGGGTTGTAAGTTGTAATCACAAAACCAAATTATTAATTAATTAGTATCTACGAGATTCCAGCTAGTAGCTAGGATGGTGTCAAATCTTAGTTTCTACTTTCTCATGCATCCATTCGACCATTCTGGATTCGTTAAACCCTTCTGACCCTGTGAGTGGGTGTCATAGGACAAAATGCCAAATTTTAAAGGTTTTGGACGTAAATACTCACTTTGACAACAAACTTTGATATTGGTTGCAAAAATGATAACATATTACAAACCTGACAACAAACTTTGAGTCAACTTTCTTAACTAACAATAAGAAGGTCTCCGGTTGTTTTCTCCGGTGAACTGGCTGACATGGAAGAATATGTATGACGTGTCTTAATAAAAAAAAATTACACGTAAGTAACTGGAAAAAAAATAATTTAACCCCCAAATAACATTAAATTAACCTAATATTGCAAAACCGCCAATTTAAAAACCTAATTTTTGAAAACCCCCAAATTGAAAACCCTAATTTTTGAAAAAATCCCAAATTGCAGAGAATAAATCAATTTCAAACAATAGAAAGATTTAAAACGAACAAATTCTATCAATATGGATGTAATTGACCCTAGTGGATTTGAATTAATTACCCAACTAATTTATAGACACCCAATCATAAAATACCACATGTCAATAATTAAATATAACCTATGTATGTGTATAGTTAATCCTAATAGACTTAAATTAGTTACTCAATCCAAGTAGCAATTTTTTAGAATTGCAAATATCAATAATTAACAATTTTTGGGAATTGCGTAGTTAAATAGTTAGCAATTTTTAGAATTGCAAGTGTTAATAATTAGCATTTTTTTAGAATTGTATAGTTAGATAGTTAAATAAAAAAACGGTTAAAATGATTTAAAAGGATAGTATTGCCATTTAAAAATATAAATCTGATAGTTTTAGTTTAGGATAAATTAAGTCAATGATTGGTTAATAACTTTTCCAAAGAAAAAAGATCTGAGATTAAGTAATATTAGAAAGTGGAACTAATCATTAAAGCCAAAGTCAAACAAGACTAATCCATAAGGTGGGTTAAATGGGATCTAGGACTCATTCTTTGGTTTTTAACTGTGCATGGACTATGAAGCTCAACTACTCCAAGGCTCGTAAGGCCATGCAGGACTGCAGACATGTTTTAAGGAGTAAATGGGCTTTAAACCGGTCAATTAATAAATAATAACAATGTAATTATCTGGCCCACAAATGATCATGTCAATTGTCAGAGTTGACAATAAAAGAGTAGAATTAAGCATTACTGTGAGTCTGTGAGTTTGTGACCCCTTTGGTGCAGAAGAGTTATGATTTTTCTTGGATAACTTTGTTATATACAAAAAGATAGTGACATATCAACTTAATTTTATTTTAAAACCACTAAGAAAAAAAAACCCCTTGAACTGGTAAGTCTTAAGTGATTTATTCTCTATCAATTAAACAATGAACAAGTGAACAACTATCCAAAAAAAAAAAAACAAAAAACTTGGAGCTTGAAATGCTAGTATCTTCATATAAGAAAAAAAAAAAAAAAGCAAAAGGCTTACAAAACATATATGATATATCACTTGCAGGTGCTAGTTGCGTTCAATTGGTAAAATCTTTAGGTGATGATACCAAAGATCTGAAGTTCGGATCTCATCAGCATTAACGAGTTACTAATTTTATTAAAAACAGGTTTACCATAACAATTTTTGTTTGCAAAAAAAAAAAAAAAAAAAATGATATATCACTTTCTTGGTTGGTAAGTTGGCAGATGTTTAACTGCATTGCTAATGTAGTACTGTGGTATCAAAGTATCAAACAAACAACATTTCTCTGGTAGTAACGTAACACTACAACTGTACAACATCTGAATAAACGACCTGGCCCAAACAGCTCTCTAAGGGGTAGTGGGGTACTGTCGTCATTTTAGGTATTTGGCTTGAACTCTCAAAGGATCGACATTGGAAGTCACCATCTCTATCCAATACTAGCATCGCCACAAAACCTCCTACACATAAGACAATCCATGCTTATCTTAGGACAATTTCGTCAATTTTCCACTTAACAAACACACAGCAAACCAGATAACAGGAACAAGGAGAGAGAAACAAGATAAACACTGTAACACAGAGAGAAAAAAAGAGATAGAAGGCAAGTTTATATGATTTCTCAGGTTTCTAATCAGAATCTGAAAAGTAATTACAACCGTTGATTTGTCATTCCTTCTTCTTCATTTCAGTAATAACATCGCATCTTTTTTTAAGAAATGAAGAAATCTAGGGTTTGTTCTTTTTAAGAAATATATAGATCTGTTTAAATTGAAATGATAAAATATAATAGATATGAATCTATGGTTTTCTATACCTATGAAATGAATGGATGAATGAATAAGGGATTGAATGCTGCATCAAGTATTAGTAGTGGAAAGATATAGTGTTATTGTTATTACTTGTTGTTGTTAGTAATGGTGTTGTCTGGAATTAGTAATGATAATCGTCATCGTCAACATCCTGTCGATTCTTTCTTTAATTCTATTAATACAGTTAAACAAGTAGTTGAATCTGGTATTCGTGGAGCTGTTAAACATTTCGATTTGGATTCTTCAACATTTACTACTAATGCTAAATCACAACAAGAACTACGTTCATCATCAGCCAAGAAGAAGAAAACAACTACCAAGACGAAGAAGAAATTGTGGAAGGAGTATGATGAGATAAACAAAACAGGTTCATTTGTTGCTAAGGAGCAGGAGGGAACTTGTGTGAATTGTTTGCAATTTGCTGCAGTTACATGGTCACACTTCTTTGATGCATTTCTTCAAGCAATTCCCAATCCTTTTAAACCTGGGAATGGGAATGGGAATGGGAATGGGAAGAAGTATTATTACAAGCAACAACAACAACAACAACATCATTGTGCCCGTGAATCGGATGTTGAATCATCGTGGATGTTAATAGGGGTTTTTCCTAGTCCCAAAAAAGTGAAGAAACAAGGGGTGGAATATGAATATGATGCTTCTGCATTTAGTAAAGATGGTCAAGCTTGTAAGCAACAAGGGGAAGTATTATCCTTGGAGCTTATTTTAGGTTTTGTGTTTGATCATGTGGTTCAAAATATCCACAAGTTGGATCAGGGTATTCAGCAAAGCTTTCATAAGACTGATACGAATGCTCATACTTCATCGCCGTCCCCTCAATTCGATCATCTAGGGGTCATCAAGGGTATTCTGAAAGGAAGACAAGCAGATGTTAATTATTTTCTCAATAATTTGAATTTTGCAAGGGTGGGAGGCACACCCTCAAGTTTGGTGGGAGTAACGTCTGTCAAAAATGAGGTTGAAGATAATGTGCCTGAATCAACTAAGGAAAAATCAGAGGGTAGTTCAGCTCAGAAGATTGCTAGTGGGTTGCTTAATATTCCATTATCAAATGTTGAGCGACTGCGTTCCACATTGTCTGCTCTTTCATTGACAGAATTGATAGAGCTTGTACCTCAGTTGGGTCGTCCCTCTAATGACTATCCCGACAAGAAGAAGCTATTTTCTGTCCAAGACTTCTTCAGGTACACAGAGACTGAAGGTATGTGACATTATTCTCAAGTGTTTGTTGTTAATATTATGTGTTAGTACTCAGAGCTTAGTAGCACAATGACATGTAACCAGTGGTGTTCTTCGAAATTCAGAGCCAGCATGATTTTGTTCATGCATTATCATAACTTAATTTTACGCACTAAAATTAGGCATTACTCGTGTACATTTATGCATTATCATCTGAGAAAATCATCTTACACTAAACACTTAAATTAGATATATTCCTTCTTTGTGCTGTGAGGTACAGCATCCACACTCCACCGAGGTGTTACTGAGTTTCATCCCTCTATTATGGCGCTATACGTTTTTCTTTGTTGCTTAAACTACTCATGGAGGTGTTGCCATGCTTTAGGCTGTCCCTTTGATATAGGTTGATTTAAAATGTAATTTAGTTAGAAATCTGAGCTTTAGTTGTACATCTGCTACACATCATTATCTGTATCTCTCCCTAGTTATATTTCCAACTTTATATGTCAGTCGAGTCAGTGTGGTGTTCTTGAAGGAAGAAGGTAGGTCTGCATTTTCCATGATTTGTTAGGATAATGTGTTTATGGCTAGTCCTTAATTAAAATCGGGCACATCGACTTACAGGTAGAAGTTAGGTCTGTATTTTCCATGATTTGTTAGGATAGTGTGTTTATGGTTAACCTTCAATTATCTGCTTACAGGGAGGCGCTTCTTCGAGGAGTTGGATAGAGATGGTGATGGCCAAGTAACACTTGAAGATCTTGAAATTGCAATGAGAAGGAGAAGATTACCTCAAAAATATGCTCGGGAATTTTTGCGCCGAACTAAAAGTCACTTATTTTCCAAATCTTTTGGTTGGAAGCAGTTTTTAACTCTGATGGAACAGAAAGAACCAACCATTCTACGTGCCTATACAACTCTCTGTTTGAGCAAGTCTGGTACTTTGCAGAAAAGCCAGATCGTGACATCCTTGAAAAATGCGGGGCTTCCAGCAAATGAGGATAATGCCGTCGCCATGATGCGCTTTTTAAATGCAGACACCGAAGGATCTATTTCTTATGGTCATTTTCGCAATTTCATGCTTCTCCTTCCTTCTGACCGGCTTGAAGAGGATCCTCGGTAAGATATTTTCAATATTTGGTGCACAGATTTAATTGAAGGAACTGACTGAAAAGGAGTTAATTGGCTTTGGTTTATTAAACATATTGAAATTTGTTGTATGTCTTGTTTTTGTATGTTTAGACTAATTATAAATTTATAATCAATATTCAAGGCAGATGTTTTGTTTTTCTTACATTTTAATAGCTATGTTCCCTCAACCAATTACGTTTTGATCTCTTTGTGAGTTTGTGTACATACTTGTAAAAGATAAGTGATTTATACTTCATCATAGAACCTCGCCAAGCAATCGTTGTTTGTGCCATTTTCAGGGTAAAACTTTAAGCATAAGAGACTATGAAGAACTATATTAAGAGTGAAATTTGCAGGCTTATATTTATTTTTTTATTTTAATGTTTAAGCAAGATAATAGTAGCCATGCCATCAGAAAAACAATAAGCAAACCAGCTAACCTCGAAGAATTGCTAATCCATGCTTATCTTGAATAAAAAAAAGTTCTTTGACGTCGATTGGAAGCTTTGCAACTTCTAAGAACTCCTTAGCCTTGGAAGATGAAGCAATTAGAAATTTAGAAGGACCATTAGCCAGAGATTTAAAGAGCGCAAATGCACAATCTATGTAAATAATAAATATGATAACCCACTGAACTGAAAAATCTTGACAAAACCAAGAAAAATTACAGCTGAGTCCACCTTGACGATAATGTCTAATTCCAAATTCATAGCAAATCATTAAGCTTGCAACAAGTATACACTATATTCAGGATAAAAACCTGAAGCAATTTTGGAAGTGTGTTGAACAACTTTCAGAACTTATAAGGCGCTTATTATGTATTATTGTTTTGAGACCTAATGACATTGTAAAGGGAAAACTATTGTGTTAAGATGTGTTGTATTGGTTATGTTTTCAGTAATTATTGTAATGTCCTGCTTAGTATATCTTATCTGAGTTTCAAGGATTGTTTGCAACTTGAAACCTTATATGTGTTTGTATGCGTGAGTGTGGATTGTTTATTACTATATTATGCAAAAGTTTGATAAATTCTAATCCTGGTTTCGGTAACAGTTTCTCTCTTTATCTTGTGGGGAAAAAAGAGGTGAAACTACTGATAAGGTATCAGTTTTACTTTCTTAGCTTTTCATTTTATGTTCAGGAGTATCTGGTTTGAAGCTGCTACCGTTGTTGCTGTTCCACCCCCGGTGGAAATACCTGCGGGAAGTGTTCTGAAGTCTGCTTTGGCAGGGGGCCTTGCTTCTGCACTTTCAACATCTTTATTGCATCCGGTTGACACAATAAAGGTATTATTTTGGGCTCCATAGTATGATGTAGTGGACGAATGAGTTTTTATATACAGCGAACCTATGAATTAAATGGATGCTTTAATATACGCTAATGTGTCCAAAGATAGGAAAAATGTGGTAAACCTATGTTAGTTATATATGTGAAAGTTTGATCGCTATTATCTTGATGCGAGGGCTTTCCGAAGATCCATTGAAATAGGGAACTCTTAAATCTGTTTGAGTTTATTCCCTGACCTCTGTGGCACTGATTGGTCAGCATGGTTACTCTTAAATCTTCCATTTTAATATGCGCACCAGCTAATATGGGCAAGCTACCAGCTAATCTGCCATTATTTCCAAAGATCCATTGACTAAAAATTGGTCATACGAGCAAGGGAACAAAATCCACCAGCTAATATGGGCAAGTTACCAGTTTCATATGTAATTATTCCAAGTAGTCTTTGTGGAGTTAGTGAAGTATGAAGTGTGTCTTTTATGCATAACCTAGTTTTCTTTTATCCATAACGTAGTTATGCTAAGCATCGAATGATTGCAAACAATGACATCAAGTGGCATCTTTATTGCAGAAAACAACTTTATTAAATTAAATTAAAGAATCAAAGTCTGTTGTACATCTCTCCATTGATGAAGTACAATTCCTTAGGCAAACTATTACTTGAAACTATCAGTGAATCATTAGAGTTGCTGATTTTAGTAAGCCAGTCCACAGCTCTATTTGCTTCGCGAAGTACATAAGTATATTCAGTGGCGGAGCTATGTTGAAGTTAACTGGGGCACGTGCCCCAGGTGATTTTCTCAAAAATTTCTCTTAGAAAGTAGGTATTTTCTAATCTTTTGTTTATATTTTATTCCAAAAAAAAGAAATAACCAATTCATGTGAACTAAGTACTAACTCACTATTTACAGCAGCTTTTGTTGATTTTTCAATCTTTTTATTCAATAAATTAAAATGATCCCCAACTCAAATGTTATTTTCTTTGTTAAATGGGCTTGGGTAAGTACTGTTTTATGATCAAACAATATTGGGCTGAGATTGGTTTAACTTAAATAAGAAAGTTTGGGTTCTCAACTGCTTATTCACTATTCCAATAATCAATGGCTTATTTAAGCTAATAATTAATTAGCTTAAATAAATATCCATCTTAACATATACAATTGCATGGTATTGGTCCATGCAATTGTATATTGTAATATGATTCCCTACAATATACTAGGGCATTTCGTTCCCTCTATACATCTGCATTCATACTAATCAATACAAGTTCAACTAAATTGTCTCTCTTTAATTATTTTTAAATTTGATTTTTTTTTAAATAAATAAAATTATAAAGAGCATAATGTATTGTGATTGTTTAATTTTTTTTGTTTATTAGTGTATTGTCTTTTTCCTATTTCATGGAATTATCGTTGTCTTTTTAGTACTTTCATTAAAAAAAATTATTAGTTTGTTGAATTATTTAGAGTGCCCCAGGTAAGCTAAATTCCTGGCTCCGCCAACTCAGTATATTGAAACTCTTCAAACTTGGCAGCAATGGCCCAGATGATGCCTAGTAGGGACTGTCTTTCATGTAGGTTGGCAGGTCCTAACTAGGAATGTGTTGATTCTAACTATGATTGTAAAGGGCTAGTGTGGCCAATTTTTACTCTATAAAAGAAAGTAGGTTGTTAGGTTCTGTTGATATATCTAGCAGCTTGATTAGAGTCAGTCTGAACTTGAATATTTCTAATCCCCATCAGTTGAGCAAACTGCATTCCCTATGATAAGTCAATAGATAGCTTCTGCTGAAATTAAATAGTTTATATGGATCTCCAAAGAATTCTGAAGTAGTCATGACCTGTGGTTTATTATGGCTGACTAATTAAAGATTTGGAGAGCAAAGCACCCCGTAACTGATATATCTTCATTTACTTTGTATGTAAAACTGCAACTTGGAATTTAGCAATGCTATACTCCATGTCTCACAGTAGGTACAGTTATAAGGAGTCAGTGTCTCTGACACTTAGGCAGCTAGGTTCTGACACACATGTCCATTTTTGTTACACAAACAATTTCTGTGTTTGATTTCAATTTTATGTGGTTTTCAACTTCAGCATTTTTTATCTGTAAAATTGTATCAAGTTTATTGTTTCCCTCATTTCCTTTTCCCAATTGGTTGGCACTCTATAATGGATTCAGTGTCTATCAGACTCGATTGCAAGCATCGACTCTATCCTTCCCAGAACTGGTATCAAAACTTCCACAAATTGGTGTTCAGGGATTATATAGGGGTTCTATTCCTGCTATTCTTGGGCAATTTTCCAGGTACGGTTTTCCATCTCTGTTCTCTTAGTAGTATTCCTTCTATACAGTGATTAAATTTTAGTTTGGATCTTACATTTTCTTTTTATTGACGACAGCCATGGGTTGCGGACTGGGATTTTTGAAGCAAGCAAGCTTGTGTTGATTAATTTTGCTCCTACACTCTCAGCTATTCAGGTGGCATCTCATTTTCGTTATATGTCTTTTTGATCAATTGATTTCTATGCAGTGTCTTTGCTTGAAGCTGTTTGTGTTGTGTTTGGCTCTGTTTAGATGTCCTTAATACGTTTTTGCATCTCTTTCTGCCCTTTGCTAGATTGTGAGTCTGTAATTTCTTTGGATTTCAGTCCCCCCTCTTTATGTATAGGCTGTTTTAGAGCCGTGCTAATCAGCTTTAGTATTATTCCTGCTCCGTTTGTTGATTAAAGATCCTTAAAGTAGCTTGAACAAGCTAGGGCTTAGCCAAGTAGCTTGATTTTTTTAGCTGTTCTGGTCCGACTTGTTATTTCATAAACCCTGATATCAGTTCAGTCTTTAGCTCATCTTGCAGTAGAACTAGCTTGAGTGAGCTAGAAATCAGTTAAATTCTGAGCCGAGCTCGAGTGTGGTAGTACCTTTTATATTGGGAATAGACAACAGAAACAGTTGTTCATATCTTGTGATTACGGGATACAAAATAATTATACGGTATGTAAGGAAGCTAGAAGGATGGGTAACACCAAGGAATGCAATAGGTCCTGACTAATATCTGTTTTTTATCAATCATTGATAACCTTGTTTATTATGCCATCTCTAAGGGTCATATTGAATCCCACATAAGCCTTTTATATCTATCTGAAGCGAGTTGGACATGTTATTCTTAATATTTTTGAAAAGATATTTTAGGGATTTCAAACTAGTAGCACGACAATCTCGTTGCTGTGATATTCTATGTTTATTGATTATTTGATGAGTATGGTGAATAAAATGGAAGGTGATAAAAGATGAAGTGTTACATTTAAGAACATACTTTTTTTTTCTCTACTTTGCTTTCAATGGTGACAACTATATAAAACATTAGTAATACCACTTACTCAGGGATACTTTCATGTTACAGGTCCAATCTATATCATCCTTTTGCAGCACGGTTCTGGGAACAGCAGTGCGAATACCATGTGAAGTATTGAAGCAGCGGTTGCAAGCTGGAATTTTTAACAATGTTGGAGAAGCAATAGTTGGCACTCTGCGCCAAGATGGGTTAAAAGGCTTCTTTCGTGGGACAAGTGCCACACTTTTCCGGGAAGTTCCTTTTTACGTTGCAGGGATGTACCTCTATGGTGAATCCAAAAAGGTATGAGATCCAGTCTAATGGATTTAATCCCTTCGATGCTGTCATTTTTCACAGTTAACGTGATTAAATATGCATCTAGCAACAACCTACTTGATGTTCCCCATGTTTTCTTGTCTTTATTAGAACTTGAAAGAAATCACAAATTACTCGTTTTCCATAAAGGAAAAAAAAATCTTTTTTGTATAATTACCTTCAAATTGATATTTAGATTGCGCGGATTAAGTGAATATTTGACATGCTGGTATGCATCTCGATCTAATTTGTTGCTTTCACATAAAGCTACTGTTACAATTTTGTTTTATTTGGATGACCTTAATTAAGAGTTAAGACTTAAGACTATGACATTCATCAGAATGAAAAAGTGCCTCAAATTTCCCAAAAGTCAACTCTTCTCTTTTTTTCTTTTTTGGTTTTTCTTTTAACTTTAATAGACGCCTTTTTGGTTCATTTCCTACATTTAACTTTATTTTAGCAAACGAGGGAAAATGAGAAAGACCTGAAAGAAAGCATTACCATGGTCTGCAAAAAACATTATTATTGTTGTGTTTTGAAGCAATTCGAAAAAATGGGATGGTTGTGGCTTTGTTTAGGAGGACAGAAGAAGAATATTGGTTTCTTTCATTAAGAACTTTTCTGTCTTTGTGAAGTCATCCCATGTTTGTATGTCTGAAAAGTAAAAGCCACACCTGAATAAATAAAAAAATTTAGGGTATGTATGAAAATGAGTTCTCTGTTCTCATTGCATATACTATCATGCATTGTGCTAATATTTTACCATTGTCCATCTGTTTTCTTATAAATGTTGGTCTTATCTTTTCCCCTGGATGAGTACAAGTCCACTATGAAAGATTCATCTGTGATGCATATTCCCTTTTTTATCTTATTTATAGGCTGTGCAACATCTTCTGAATCGAGAATTAGAGCCTTGGGAGACTATTGTTGTAGGGGCTTTATCTGGTGGACTTGCTGCTGTTGTTACAACTCCCTTTGATGTGATGAAGACTAGGATGATGACTGCTCCTCAAGGTCTACCAGTTTCAATGCCAATGGTATTCTTCACCATTCTTCGTCAGGACGGACCCCTTGGTCTGTACAAAGGTGCTATCCCCAGGTTTTTCTGGATTGCACCTCTGGGTGCCATGAACTTTGCTGGATATGAGCTGGCAAGGAAAGCAATGGTCAAACCTGAGGACTCAACAGGTGATCAACATAGTCAAAAGACGTTGGATAACACAGAGTAAAGTTCAACAAGGAAAGGTTTAAACTTTCAAGTACCACACTGTACATCCAATTTTATCAGTCGACATCTATTTTGAGCAAAGATTCTATATTCTGAAATGAATCTTTTTGCTGGTCACCAGAATGTAATTTGCAAATGATGGCCTCACTTTATGACAGGCTTTATTATGTACATTGATGGTGATCCAAGTTTTGAGGGTGCAACGTTTTCCCACCCTTTTTTTGTTGGTGAGAGATGCGATAGGTCAATCAGCTCTGAGAGCGAGCATTTAGTTCCATCATGGTTGTATACTTGTATAAACTTTTGAAGCTGTTGTGGCCAAATTTTGAAATATCAATATTCTGTTCTGTTGACATTTTAGTCTATGTTCTGCACTTCTGCCAATAACTTCTCATGACACTGTCAAATCAAATATGCCTCGCACAGAGTTAAATTTGCAACTATGCCGGTATTTATTACTTGTATTATCTTTTGTGGAAGCTTATCTGTAAATTGTTGGAAATATTAAAATGTTTTTGGTATTTAACATCTTTCCTGTTTTGACCCGCATGTATTTCGCGCCACGTTATCTTTCCCGCTTTAGACACTATTGAATTCGAATTTCCAATTTAGGAGTTCTAGCCTTCTAGGTATATAGTTCTTGGTTACGGCTCTTTGTTCTCTCTTTTCATCTAATTTATCTGCAAGAAACGAACAGTTTTATTGAAGTAAAGAAGAAGAAGGATTTGCAGAAGAAGAAAGAATCAGAATCAAAAGAAGAAGATGTTTTACTCGCACACCTTTCTTGCTCGTAAAAGTCCGTTAGGGACTGTTTGGATTGCTGCGCATCTGCAACACAAGATTCGCAAGAATCATGTTTCTGACACTAATATTGCTTCTACTGTTGGTTCGTTTCTTTCTCATCTCTTTTCAATTCATTTTTTGAATTTTCGATCATAGCATGGTTAATCCTTAATTAGGGTTTGATTGGACTCTAACTTTCGGATTTTTGATCATGGTTATTTTCGATTTTTGATTTGGGCCTTAAATACAGTTTGATGTGGAAACAATTGAATCAATTTTTATTTTTTTTATCAATAAAATTAGTATATTAATTATGTAGAATGGATTTGAATATTTGATTGAAAATTTTTATTGTTTTCATAGTTATCGATAAAAAATATGTTGATAAAAGTGATAATGCATTTAGTCTCCACTTGATTAGTTATTTGGGATTGTGGAAAAGCCGCATATAAACTGATTTTGATTGGATTTTTTTTTGGTAAAAAGAAGGAAAATAATTGAATTCCGGCAATTTGAAACGGGTGATGCTAATAGTATTATTCTCTAAATCACATCAAGAAAAAGTTGTATTTATTCATGAGGGTTTGCAGTCAATATAGTTTTGAGTTTGAGTGTTTGAGATACATATGCCCATGAAATCAGGCTTTGATTAGTTGAACTTCTCCTTTGAGTTTGTTGAAAGAATGAATTTATACTAAATGAAATAACTAAATAAATTTAGATAAATCAAATATGTCCAGGATCGAATATGCATAAGGCATTGGTCACAAAATAAAACGAACGAACTAACATATAAAATATACATACCTTGTTAGCTTCTAATTCAATAAAACCATAGCTTGACTTCTCTCAATTTCTCCTTAAATCTACCTAGGTGATGATCCGTATAATGTAGAGAGTGAGCATTAAGAGGAGCTATGGAATCATCTACTTATATAGTCTTCCATCTAGACCTTTGTGTTCTTCACAATAATGAATATTACTAATAAATGGAGATTAATGATACATAACTTATATTAGAATCCGAAAAACCAAAAGACTTATCATTTAAATGAGACTTAAACAAATGGTTATTGGCCACAACTCTAACATTTGTGGCTTACACTCGTTAGAAATTAGCTATTTTACAATCAATATTGATACAATACTATCATTCAAGTACTGTATCTTGTGTTTGTATTCATAAAATGGTTTTAGAGCTGGATATTACTCACAATCTCTATCTTTTTGTTGTTGTTGTTGTTGTTTGAAGATTATATTATGATGCCAGACGTTCCCATTGCACTGCGAATGCAGGCATTCCTGCTGTTGGGTGTTGTTCGAATCTATTCAAGGAAGGTTGGCTATCTTTATCATGACTGCAATGAAATAATGTCCCGCATACGAACTTCTTTTGCATCTATAAAAGAAATTGATCTCCCAGAAGGTGAAACTCATGCAGCTTTTGAGTCTATTACTCTGCCAGAAACATTTGAGTTAGATGCTTTAGATTTGGATGATGAACCATATCACGAGGGAGATCCAGATAGTAATATCAGGGATCCGGAGGGGATAACATTAACAGAGCAGATACCTTATGAAGTGAATCCTTACACTACTTTCTTTGAGGGAATGGATGTAGAAGGCACATATGATATTCCAGATACCGGGGTTAGACCAATGGATGAAGACATTCCTAGTCATCAAGTCAATAGTGGAGTTGGTGTTTCAGATCATGTTCCAGTTGATCAGTCAGATGACTTCAGTACAAACCCTTTTACAGATCGTTTTCACGAAGACGAAATTGAAGGTATGCTTGATGCTGGTGTTCATGACTTTGAGTCAGACCAATTTCATGAGTTGTTGGAACGTGGCAATGACGTTACTGAAAAGCATCAGTCCGAGCATCAGACCACGAAGGAGACGACGGGTAATCTTTCTCCAATCTTGGAGGATCTCCCACATTCTGGAGGACAAAGTTTTCCACTTCAATCTCATACAGATCCACCAAGCATTGGTGACTTACCAGACTCTCGTGAGAATTTCAATACCTCTGCTTCACCAGGATTTGGTTTAGGAAATGAGTCCCTTGACCTAGTGCTTCAACCAACTCCACCAGTCGAGAAGAAAAAGGCAAATCCAAGGAGAAGGAAGCAATTTTTTGATACAGATGTAGTGTTGTCGAATCAGTTCATCAAGGAAGGACTGAACGATGCTAGTGGGCTAGTACATGAGCGGAAGAATCTCCCAAGCTCAGCTTTAGATGTTTGGATGTCCAGCAAAAGATCAAGAAAGGATCAAGTCTTCCTCGACTCCTCTATTTCTGGATTGTGCGTGGATCTTCAAGATATATCAAGAAAAAAATGGACAAAAGTCCACACACATCCTGAAGAGGATACTCAACCAGAGGACCAGACTGCAAATTCTTCTCTTCCAATACCTGATTCTGATATTGCCCGCACAGACCCTGTTGAGGATACTCAATTAGAGACTGGGGGTCCAAGTTCTACTGTGCCTATGCCTGAACATGACAATGAAACTGAACGTCTTCGATTTGAGGAAGAGCATGATAATGGTAGTACTTTACCAGAATATAATCCCTCTCCATGTCGAAGAGATGACTTAACTCCTCTTCCTGGAACAGACATACACTCAGAGCTCCCAACAGGCACTCATCTGGATACTGAACCATTGGCTACAGTAGAACGAACACCATTCACAGAACCCATTGAGTTTGATATGGAAACTCCTATGACACATTTTGAGAGAACCGATATTTCAGATATTCCAGAATTGAACACTGCCGAAGGACAGGAACTTCATTTTCTGGATGCTGACAACACTCCAGCAGATCAAACAGAAAGTGGCTTACAATTATTGTCGCCAAGGACTATGGCTGTGGCTCAATATTTAAGCGACCAGTCTCCTAAAACCGAAGCATCGAAACACCCATCAGGAAAGCTTAGTTTGAACAAGATTCTCGAAGGGAAAACAAGAAAAAAATGTGCCCGGATGTTATTTGAAACACTGGTTTTGAAGAGTCGTGGGTTTATCGACGTAGAACAGGAAGAAGCTTATGGTGACATTACATTGCTATTGGATCCACTTTCAAATGCCAAATTTTGAGTTCTTACCATTGGTATGAAGGCTTTTAACAGATTTAAATTATAGGTTGAGTTGTCCTCTTCAACAACCTTGTCTTATATTATTTTTTATTCTCTTTGAAGTAGTATATTCTTGAATTTGAGTGTTTGTGTTCTGGAGTTTGCATCAGTTTATTTTTGAAGTAATATATTCTTGAATTTGTGTGTTAGTATTCTGAATTTGAAGATACTGCGTCTTGGAACAAGAACGAAATATTCAGTTCAAAAACATTGTCAGAGATTTTGTTTTGGCAGAAATGGGGGACAGGATTTGGGAGCCTCCGAAGATAATAATAGGCTGAGAAAGGTCCAACAAATGTGCATGTGGTCGACAGGTTTAATGAGGGATAGCATTTGGGAGGTACGGCTAAGGCACCAATATGCATTCCTTGGTATAGGCACATCAATGTGAATGCCCAACTGGTGTTGTTAGTTTGGAAGATGCAGTAATTAGCAGAGGATAGTGTCGAACATGCGTGCACTGAAATTATGTAATATGCTGGAATTCAATGGAAGAGTTGGACTAGCTGAACCGTCGCAATGCGACAGTGACTGATATAAACAAATTTGTGACACTGCAGTATAGTGAAAAAACACAGAAATTCCTATGTAAGGGTCCCTTTTTAGCGTACTTCTGCGCCCAAGTTAAAAAAGAAAGAAGAGAGGCTTGATGGAACTCAGTAATCCCACTAATTGGGGGTATTCTGTCATTGCCATCTCTTATTCTCTTTGGTATGTATCAAGCAGTGTCTCTTAATCTGTTGAGATGGCAATGGATTTAATTAGTCATTTGCTGCACTAATAAGTAACTTTTGCTGAACTTATGCTGTTGATGGTTTTCACATGCAGGTAGAGTTTCATGACAACACATTTGCTCAACTTGATTTGTTTTGTTTCTTAGTTTTTAACCAAGCCACATGGCACTTACCATTCTATAGAACTAGGTTTGTATATGTATTCTAAAAATAATAAAGTAAGTAGTTTCATAATTAAACTCATTCTTAATTCGATTATTATTTGAAGTTTTGAACTACTACAACACCTTAAACTCCATCTCAGCCGACTAAGGGCTCTATATATTGACTCCTCCCTACCTCAAATAAAGCACTTTTTCTCTGATTCTCTTCCATTGATCAATTCTACCCAAATGGTTGGTATGCATACATATTAGCATATATATTCTTTCCATCTTTAAAAATCAAATACTCGTTATGAATATGGATGTATATTTGTTTATTTTATAAACTACTGGCTAGGTAAAGAGTTTATATTGTGTATGTATGTGGGATTTTTTTACTCATTTGATTTGAAAATGAACAGAAACATGAACATGAGCAATTTCACGTACTTTATAAGCATAATTTAAATAAACCCTATCGATAAGTTTATTTTCTTGATAAACTTAAGGAATTACACAAAAGTAGAAGACAAAGCACGCTACAAAACTTTTTTTTTATCAAAACAAATTTTATTGATAAAAGAAGAATTACACAAAGCTAGAGGACAAGCGCGCCACAAACTGTGCTGCAAGCCCTTTTTTATATAGGGTAGTGTCCAACTGTCTATCCATGGAGATGGAAAGCATATATGCATTAATGCATGTCAATCTGTTTTAGTAATTTGGGTAGATTGTTTTTGGTTTCCAAAAGTTCTAATTCATCTTTATTAACAGGGAATTGAAGACGCCTTGAAGGACAGAAACCTTGATCCATGAATTCGAAAAAAAAGAACCAGATTAATGTCCCAAAATGATCTCAAGGACAAGGAGAAACCTGCGGCAAAACGCAAATTACTATTCTCCATAGTGGATCTCCCTGAAGGCATAATTGATCATATCATCTCGTTTCTCCCCATGAGAGATTGGCTCGGATGAGAGGCTCCACTAAAAAGTGGAGGTATCTCGTATCTGTGCTACACTACTCCTTATCTAAAGCTGGGCATTCTAAAAGAAACAGATTTCGGTATCTGCAAAGAAAAACAAGTGCCGAATCTATGCTGTGAATTGAGGTTAGCTACAACCCTATATATATAATTCTAATCTTTTTCTTCTTCTTTTGCTATATTTCATAATTTTGGATGCGTTTTCTCAACATTACTGACATGTATTAGTATCTGATGATCACTTGCGCAGATTGTCAGATAAACCGCACGGGAATTTGTCAAGGACATTAGCACTTAGCAAGATAGAGTTCTTGAGGATATATACCCATTTTTCAGACATTGAGATGCAATTCACAGCGTCCCTTCTCAGGAGTTGCCCAAAACTGAAGTTTATAATCATTGATCAATCATCCTCTAATGACAACAAAGACGTGAGTAATAAATATATACATATAACATATTCTCCAAAATTTATTCTCTTGATCATTTACTTACACTGAGTTGCGCAATTATGTGATATATTTTTTTTTTTCAGTTCAAAGTTGTTCCCAAATATTCAAGTGTCTCTAGTTCATTTTGGGTGTCTCAAAATCTGAAATTTATTCACCAACTGGAGCAAGTAGATATATATTGCTGAATTGCTCGACTATTTAATAAAAAATGGAAAAAAATTGCGAGGGCTTCAAGTAGTACTCACAAAAGATTTGAAAGGATAAAATAATTAGCAGAAAATCTTCGGCATGAACCATGAAGAAAGAAAGTGCATCTTCCAACCTCTCACTATCTCTCTGGGGAATGTAAGTTTTTATCCTCTGTTATTGTATATACAATAAAGAACTTATGTCATTTGGTTCTCCCTTTTTTGCATGCAGGCGATGAAAGCTTGGTCGTCATAGAGCTGGTACACATGGTTGGTGTTAGAAGTAATACATTTCATAGGGATATTACCCTCTCCTGTACTGTGGCTGTGTGATCGATAACTTAGTCTTGCTTTATTACCTAGTATTACCTTATTTTATTGAGCAAAATAAAATTATTTCATTCACAATTCTAGTGTACAACTGTGCAAAAGATACATTCAAAAAACACTGTCCTGCCTCGATTCATCTCCGCTACAGCCCTGCCCTATTATAGGCTCTTGGGGTGGAGGTTCACCCCGAGCAGGTTGAGTCGGGCCAAACAATAGAGCATCTGAATACATATATATACAGATACACACACACACACCCACAGCGCAGGCACAGCCACACAAACACACGCGCACAAACACACACACACACCCACAGGAAAAAATAATACATACACATGATTCCAACCATAACCAAAAAACACAAAGAAGCACTTAAAATTTGGATCAAAGCAACGACCATGGTATTAAGTTTGTAGTGTCAAGATGGCATGCAGTTTCAAGCATGAAAAGTCAGTGTAGCAACTTGACTCCTCTGCATCAATGACTCTTTCCCATTGTGACTAGTATTGGGGTGAATCACAGCCCCGCTAATAAGCTGTACATGTATAAGGAGAATTCAATTGCTGTGTATCAGAATTTGAAGTTATCTTTCATGTAAACCACCACCTGTTGCTGCAATTGACAACACAGGAAAGCAACCCAAAATCCATCACTTTAACATGGAAAGCAAGAATTACACCTATAGCCTACAGTGTAAAATGAGATCACTCTTATGGACATCTGTAATAGCACTTTCTTAGTCACTTTCAATGGCTATTAGGAAACACACACATAACAAAATGGAAATCATTTATGATAGCAGGTCCTTATAATAATCATACAAGGGATTATGTTGACTAACATTTAGATTCTGTTTAATTATAGACTCTGGCTACCAAGATCAAGTAGTTTCTCCCTTGATGGGGATAGTTAAATACTCAGATGTCAATCTGAAAAGGAACCGATCTGAGGAACGGAATGGAATAAGAACTGGAAAAAAAAAATCCCGATAATATAATAAATTTCATTCAAGTTGCATTTCAACTATCACACTACATTTGAAGTACAGGCGGGGTTACTAATATGATGAATTGATGATTAGATTCATAAGTAATATTTCACAGTTTGGATTAAGTGGGAACTAAAAAAAATAAAATAGTGGGAACTGATTCATCATCTGAAATGCCCTACGTGGATATAAACAGTTAACTCCTATCCTTTTTTTCATATAAAAGGTTTATGGTATCCTGGGTATATTGGTATATAAACTTTTGCTCTATACCAAAAAAGTGCTTGAAACAAAAAAACAGGATAAAGTACTTACAATCAAGCAGAGTAATATGCATCCAGCGGCACCAGGAAATAGTGCATACCAAAAGTTCAAGTGATGGAACTTTGCTCCATCAATGAACAATATTGGCAAGGCCGCAGCTACATAGCAAAATGAGATATGTAGTTCAGATGAACATGCATCTAGTATTATAAGCTTCCAAACAGCTACAGCACATATTGTATGACTATATATATCATTTGCAGCGGAAACATATACATGATATACTTAAAGCTGGTATTATACCTGGTGGATGAACCGAACGAGTGAAGATCATAAACCCAATAGATGCAGCAAGACCAGTGCTCCTAGCTAGCCATCCTGGCCCTAAAAATGCTAAAGCCAGGACCCCAATCATCGCACAACAAATTTGAGATACGAACATGTTGTATTTCTGTCATTTTACATACAAAATCATATGAGATTATTAGCATCACCACAAGCATGCTTCATTGTGTGCACTGCATGCCATGAATCAAGCTCATCCCACCCTAAGGAGTTGATGACTTCATTTAAAAAGGCCATCGCCCATGGGCCTTTCGCATAAAAGACCAACAAATAATCAATCAAGATAGCCCAAAATGTGGGCCAGAGAGAGAGAGAGAGAGATGGGAATACTTACACGAGCACCAGGGGAGGAAGGAGTGGCGAACAAGACTGCACAAACAGCTGCCAAGGGTGCAACAGTCATAGAAAGTCCTTTATATGCTAACATTTGGTCCATTTTTCCCAATACTGCCATTGCCACAAAACCACCTACATGCAAGAAAACCCATGTTCATCTTAGGACATTGTTGTCAATTCACATTATAGAAGAACCCAACAAAGAAAAACAGTGGAAGAGAGAGAAAGAAAGAGAGATGCTTGAATGAATTATCATTTTACCTGCAGAAGGCCATAAGATGTCGCTAAGAGAAGGTGAAGCAGATTTATCAGGTTTCCAATCAGAATTCCAATGTTGGGTTGAAACTATATTACTACTACTTGATGCAATAACAATCGTTGATTTGTAATTCCTTTTTCTTCTTAGAGTAATTCCACTAGCAAAGTTGTTGTTGTAATTGAAAATTGTATGTCTTGATCTTTGAATCTTGTTAAAAGAAGAAGAAAAGGGTATCGAAGAAGAAGAAGAAGCTGATGATGATGATGATGATGAGAATGAAGTTAACATTTTATGATAGTAATGGTGATGATGAAGATGAGTATTACATAAAAGTTGAATCGCCATGGTTTTGTGAAAGCAAGAAAGAAAGAAGTTTTTAGAGAGCAATTAGAAAAAAAAAAAAATGTGGAGATAAGAAAATGAGGGAAATATGTGTCGGTTAGTTATTCTGTTGGGGTAGTGATAGAGTAGAGTTACCTTTGAGTGATATTGAAGAGGCAGAAAGAGAGTTGTTTCTTCTATGATTCAATCTACCTTGTTTTTTTCCAAACTTAGTCAATTTCGTTTGATTAACATTTTCCAGCTCAGAGTCAGACTGACCAATCACCACGCCTGATCAGTGACCAACATAATTAAATTATATTATTTACCAAGAGTTTTTTTTTTGGAAAAATAATAAAATTGATACAAGGTCAAATGATCATGGGAGTGATGAGTTTGCGAAAGTCAGCAGTTGCGCCTGCTGCTGCTCCTAAGCATTAGCATCAAGGTAATGAAAATGTTGCAGTTAAATAAAAGTTCAGAATTATATACTATCATCAATTCATCATCTCATTCCTCTTGGTCTTTGGTGGTGAGGTAGCACCTTAGACTACTAGGGAGAAAAAAAATGAAACAAAGAAGATGAGTATGTGAAAAACATCAATTCATTATCCCATTCTCTCGGATCTGCACTCTTTGTATTGCCCCCATGTCAGCGTCAGACTCACGGTCAGTCCACAAAGTAAACGAGACTTAATCGTCCATCAGATATAGTCACCAGAGTTGAACAAATAAGATCTCACAGCTCTGGATAGATGGTTTATGTTACTCTCTATGTTTTCACATTTTCAGATGATGGTGACTATTATCCAATCATATATTAACCATCCAGGATGGGTAGATCACAATAGGGGTAAAAGGTTCTCACAACTCTGGTGAAAAGATATCTAAGCATGAGCGCACAAACACGAGCAGTGGTTGAATGACAAACTACATCACTGTTCTTCAGTTTGCATTAGACCAGCTCAGTACAAACGGACTCACCCGCCTACCTGCCCTGCTAAGTCATTGGGTATAAACCTTCAAATGTTCTTTATTCTCAATAACGCATCATAAAGTATCAATACACTCATCAATGTCTTCCACTATAATTCATTATTTTTCTCTCTAGGCAATGAATCTCACTGCAGAAGTTATCTATCTAAGGCCCATTAGCTCATTCCTGATTAGAAGCACAGTTAATGTCATTTATTCGTCAATAACAAACAAAACTACACAGTAGAACACCTACAAAGACTTTGTCAGGAAAAACACTCTTAATATAAAAGCTCTCATGTTTGAAATCTTGATTAAACCTCCATCTACCAATAACAGTTGGATTGTTTACCTTTTTAACCTTTTTTAGTATCATAAGCAATTAAACAAACCAAAAGCTGTACAACAACAAGAAAATATCATAGAGTCAGTGAATGTAGTCTCTCGCTAACGTGGTGTTTCCCTTGCTTTTAAACAGTTTATATGTTCTTTACATTCTAATGAGTGATCTACCCATCCTAAACAACTACAGAGAGAAAGATGCACAACAGTTCAAATCTTCAACCAAAAATTCAATGGGTTGAAGATAACTGCATTTTACCCAAGCCAATCACCACATCGTCCTAACACGCAATGTTGTAGTCACTGAAGTTTGAAACTGATTCCCAATTATATACATATCCACTTAGCATCACTAATATAGATAAGTAACTATAATTTAGAAAAAGAAAAACCTTGAACACGAAAACTGTTCATTTTCCCAACGAAACCTTAATTAACTTTTTTGAGAAAGGTATTCTGCTCAATAGCCAAAGAAAAACGAGATGTGCCATAAGACCCTGGGATGGATGACCGGCCCTTAGATGCGCACATTCTTGTTCGGTTAAGAATGGCCCCAAAAGAGGTCAAGATTGCCGCAAGTCGGCAAGTGTGGCATGATGTAGTATGGAGACGAAACCATCATCAGGAAGTATCTCTCCAGAGAAACTAACTACCCCGTCCCTAGGGTTTACAGGTATAGTGTGGCCTCTCCACAGTATATAACTATGAAGAATTCATTACCCTCTTTAGTAAATATCTGTCCCAATAAAAACTAATCAAATCTAAACTCAAACCTAATGAATGACTACAAATAACAAAATCTTGTAGTCTCTCTGACTTCTCTGCGACTTATAAGGACCAAACCCAAGTAATTTATGTTCCCTAATAATCTCGTTCCTTCAAGAATGTTAACTTTTGCCGTTCCTAGTGTTGTACTTTAACCAATATTTAGCATCTTCTGGAGTTCTGGTTGTGAGGGAAGGATAACATGCCTCAGAGCATCTTTGCAAGGCTAAAGGCATTGGTATCCGACTCAGAGTTCACACGTAGTCACGATCATTAGGTTACTCTTGTAGCTATATTAGAACTTGCACCATTTTTGCATAAAGATGAGTAGAGAAATGTTCCTTCTAGATGAGAGCAAAAAAAGATAGGAAATTCAGAATAAAGGGTGGTGCCTGGCACGCATTGCCAAGACAATTGTTACCCAGTTCCCACACTTGATCCATGCATTTGAAATACTAGTGAACTTTGAAAATTGGATTGCGCAAGCCACTCTTGTACTAGCTTTCTATATCAAAACCAACTAAGTTTGACTAAATTTATCAAATGACTTCTTCACAGAAAACTAAATCTACATCTAAAAATCCAAATCCACTTGCTCATGAGCCTAATAACTTATCCTGATTTAAAAAATTCTTTCAACTTGAATTCAGATAGGAAAACTTGCGACTCTACATAGGATCAGAGGCCTACTGCACATGACCCTGCTTTTGAAGGGAACAGACATATTCAGCCTGCTGAGATGCCTGTCAAACTTTCAACATTGGGGCCACAAGTGCTAGAGCTAAAGGATCAGCATCAAAAGACAAGAGGAAGACCTACGCAGAATCTAAAATTGCACGTTCCACTATCTAATGATAGAATTTAGCTTTCACTGGGACATATAATCAATGCCATTTCTCAGAATCTGTTTATATGGAAAAGGGGAGTCTATTTCTGAACCATCAATGTCATTTTATAATGTGAGCAATGCACAACTTAATTTAAAATCTGGAAAATAACAAAATCAGATTCTATATAAACACTGCTCATTAAAATTTGAGGCATGAACAAATCATTTTGACGTGCTCAGAGACATTTTAAGGCTTCTGAGGACACTCCACATGAAAGTTGAAATAATAAAGAGAATGATGCCAGTTACAATGGCATACTTAAGACCAAGGTTCACAAGTAAGTTTACCAAGAGGCCAGCTAGCACAACTCCAAAGAAATTTGCAGATAAAGCAGACCAGAAAGGCATGTCGAGTATGGAAGCAATTATAGCTCCTGTCCACGCCCCAGTTCCAGGAAATGGCACAGCTACAAACAGCATTAACCCAAGCCATTGGAATTCTTCAATGGGTCCAGCTTTCTCTCTGGCTCTTTCAAACAATAGATCAAGAAACCGCGATGCAGAGGGATTACTTTGAGCAAGAAATGACGCAAATCTCTTAAGGTAGAGTATTATGAAGGGCACGGGAACCATATTCCTGCAATTCAAATAACAAATTTGGGAATGTATAAGAAAGTCGTTTCACCATGCATTTAATCGCAAAGGCAACAATTTTTCCACATTCTGATCAGAATGAAATACCCAATATACAATTCTTTCATAAGCAGAAATCACATTACTAAAACAAATTTCTCGAAAACCAGCTATTCAAATAGGCTGAAATGATTTACAACAAACATATTAAAAAACACCCAATATTCTATCCAAATTGATAATGTGAGTAATATAAAATTCATTCTAATGAATCAACCAAAGAATGAATCAGAATTTAGAAACTAACCCAAGAACAGATAAGACTGTTAAGAGCCAAGGTTTGAGTTGCAACCAATATCCAACTGGAATTGCTCCACGAAGCTCAACAACAGGAAGGGTAGCAAGTGCAAACACTACAGCTTCATCAGGCCAACCAGAACCCCTCAAAGCATTTGCAACTTTTAAACCAAAGCTTGAAGCTCTAATTGAATCAGAAGCAGCAGAAACAACAGCTTGAGCATTATTATCTCCAACAAAAGCAGTTAAAACAAGAGAAACAGAAGCCCAAACCAAAACCCAGAAAGCAAATTTCAATGGTCTTTTATTTGGTTTTTCATCAAACAAGTTATGAATTTCATTGGATTTATCATCATTATCAACAATATCAAAAACCCCATGTTGGGTTTTTGTTGTTTGAGTAGAATTAACTACCCCATTTGTTGATTTTCGTTTTGGAATGAAGTGAGACGAAGTTTGGGAATGTTTGATTGTTGAAAAAGGTTTGAACTTGAAGAAAAGTTGGTAAGAGGAATTAATGGAGCTGTGAGGGATTATAAGTGGTTTTCTTTGATGGGGTTTTGCTTGAGAAAAGATTGTTGAAGTTGTTGTTGGAATAACAGCCATTGAAGAAGAAGTGAACAACTTTCAGCTCAAACTGCAAGTAGCAGTATTGACTTCCATGTTTCCCAAGTTAAAGGTTTTATTCCCTGTTTGGTTACACTTTACAGGTTCTGTTTCTTTTTTTTTTTTTTTTTTTTTCTGTAAATTAGATAGATCTTTCCGGGAGCTAGGTTGTAATCGAGTACTGCTTTTCTATAATGAATATGTGAGCAACACGTGCAATTTGATGGGCATTGATTGGTTTATGTGAATTGTGGAGTATAATTGAAATCATATCTGGGAGTATGGAAATTATTTACTATGACGCAATAATACAAAGGAAATGGGAGGAGTTTACAAGGCAGTTTTGTTTAGTAGAAGGTCAACAACATCTCCATCTCCGTCTCCGGTTTTATTGTGGGTGTTGGGTTTTTTGCGGAAAAGAGGACGGGGGGAAGTTTTTCTTTACGTATGTAGTTAGGGCGTACGTACGTCCTGTATCACAGATAACTTGCAGGAGATAGAACGTACGTACGTAGTTAAGGCGTATGTACGTCCTCATTGTGTTTGCTGCATATAGGCCTGTTTAAGCCCAATTCGGTTTCTATTGTAAGGCTATGCTATAAAGCCAATAGAAGAAGAGAAAAACCTAATCTGGATGTGAGAGAGATTGTGAGAAGCCATTAGAGAGTTTGAGAGAACTTTTGTGAGGAAGAACACTTTGGTTTCTTCGCGAGGGCTTGTATAATCGTCTCCATCCAAGTGTGAGAGAGAGTTTGTATCCTCAATTTGTGATTGTCTCTTTGAAAGATTTGGTGAGGATTTGAGAAAGGAGGAAACCTAGGGTTTCTCCATTTGTTTGAGAGCTTTGTACTATCTTCTCCAATAGTAAAAGTTCTATTTGTTTGTCCGTGGACGTAGGCAATATTAGCCGAACCACGTAAATCTTGTGTTTTGTGTGGGTTTGTTTGATAGTAGTAGGAGTTTCATCTTCTCTATTTTGTTTTGTTTAATTCATACACTATTACAATCTTGGGTATTGGTGCAATAAGTTTCCGCTGCACACAACAGTGGGCAGGAAAGTTTTGCTGATTTTAGTTATGGTTTTGGTAAACTTATCATGCACCTCCTCATAGTTTTGATCTTCTCAGTTTATATAACATTAGTCTATTGTCCTGTCCACAAGGTGTTTGTTCATTACATACACAAGACAGGTGCCACAGCCTCAAACAACTGCAAAATTGCCGCGGGAGATCTTAATTATATATATGAACATTTTCTTGCAAACAGCAAGCTAGGGTTAGGAAGTCCCCTACATTCTAGTCTACATCTAATAGTGTCATACTAACAAAGATTCATAGATTTTGCATCCGCGGGGGATGCAAAAATATATTTGTTCATCTGCAGGTTCAGGCCTAGGCTTGCGATGCAATCCATCACCTTGTTGGGCTGTTGGCCTGCCTATACATTCAATCATTCACATGAAATGCATTCTCTGTACAATCAAAACTCTTATCTCAGTGTAGTTGGAGATTCATTCTATAGAATCCTGATTGAAAGTGCTAACATGCTAAGGCCCCATATGTGCGTCAACATCTAATACAATACATTGCTTATAATTCTATATATGAAAAGGCCCCATATGCATCCATTTCCTAGCTGGTCTTTGATTGCACCACCCTACCCAGCAGTCCTGCGCCTTATAGACTTGTCTAATCTATAACCTTAAATGCATGCTAAGTTGGCCACAGGGTTACTTGACTTCATTCAAAGTGTAACTGCAGGAAGAAAAACGTTTTTGTTTTTCGAGTTTGCCATCAAATGTTCAATACTAAAACAAATGAAAGATTGTTTAGATTGTACGTCAATATGAGATAGTCATCGGAGACAATACATTCCAGACTCTTAACCAGAGACTAACACGATATAGGAAGTCTTGATCTCCAACAAACATCTGCTAGCTCAGTTGGATTGTTATCCCTCTCAAACACTCCCACGAGTGAGAGGTTGTGAGCTCAATTCCCATCAACAGTGGTGTTTGTGGGAATTTCTCATGTAATTCTTAGGTGGGTCAACCTTCGGGCGTGGTTCGAGATTAGGAGGCCCATGCTCTTATAATGATGATATGTGGTCAGGTGTTCTCCCGTGATGATGATGTGGCTAGGTGTTCTTCAGGCGGGATCTTTTTTTGCTCATGCCCTCCCATCTAGATGTATAAATGTCTCTGTGTGCATGGCGTGAGCAGTTACTTAAGTTAAAAGAAAAGAAAACATATACACAATATTCTTCAGTATTTCGTTGAATTAATTAAGCCATTCTGACGTATCATGTAAATGATCTGAATTAAGCCATTCTGACGTATCATGTAAATGATCTGTCTCGCTTTCATACCCTCGTCTTGTTCCTATTCAAGTCAGGACTCTTCAGAGTTTTACATCATACCTCAACAATTTAAATTCCACAAAAGTACGTCCTTCTTAGTTCAACCAGGAGCACCCTTCCGGGAGTCCTTACTAAAACAAGGCGGCGATGAAGTCTTTTAAGTTTCTAATTGAACAGATGATTCTATCCAAAGCAAAGTAATCTAGTCATATTAAAAATTACACACCTTATTGCCAATTGACCTGTTAAATAATAGCTATATTTGTTCATCATTTCTGCATTAACAAGTTTTGGCCGACATATTTTGTACCTTACTATTTACTTAAGTTATTGCTCTTTTTTATTCTCAAAGAACTAGATGGAACTCAAAAGTTGCTCAGAAATATACTATACATTCTTGATCATCTACAGGTACAGTGGCAAGCCACTTAATAGAACTGATTTTCTTACAACTGGCCGGCGAGTAAGTTTATTCAATTACAAAATATTAGTAATCTTAGAAACGGCCTACCTTATTACACAACCAAATTATATAAATCTTATTCAGAGTGTACTAAATGAAATCTCAACTCCATCCACTGGTTTTGGATTAGGAAGGTACATTATCTTGGCATTCGGATTCTTTAGTTCCCACCTGCAATCCATGCATAAAGAAATTTGTATGATCAATTTTAATCTTCAAATGATACATTTATCAAACAATCAAGTTCATTGTTCTTTACTTGTAGCCGATGACCAAATGGTGAATAAAAATGGCAATTTGCATCTTAGCAAGCATGCTGCCTGGGCAAATCCTTGCCCCCCCTCCAAATACTTGGTATGTGCCTGGCTTTGCTGGTACCTGAGGGAAGCCAAATGTACAGGAAAAAACAACTCCATTCAAGAACCATACAAAGCAATATCCCAAGTAGTTTACTAAAAGATCAACGAGATACAACTTACATCCCATCTGTCGGGGTTGAAATTCATGGGATCATCGAAATTTTTGGGGTCAGTATATATGAAGATAACGAATCCATAACATTATTTGCCAATTTTTCGGTATTTTAAAACCTGCAGAACTCAATGTAACAAGTCAATGTTTACAAGCATCAGGACATGCAGACATTCAGGTAGCTAGGCATTCTGAAGCATGCAATTCAGTCCAAACCAACACTGTTATATATATATATACTTACATATACTTCCTACCTTGATAGTTTACATCATCTTTCGCGTATCTGAAGGTGAAGGGATTAACATTGGCCATTCTTATTGTTTCATCCACCACCTACAAATTAGATACAAAAATTATTTAAGAATTGTTGCAAGAATAAGTAAATGATTGAAACTAGATTAGTATGAGAGAGAGAGAGAGAGAGAGACCTTGTTTGTGTACTTCAGTAGTGCAAGTTCTTCACTGGTGATAAATTCGCCATTTCGTGCCACAGCCATGTTTTCTTTCTATAATACAATTATCAAATTTAAGACTTAAACAAGAAAGGTAATCTAAAGAGCAAATAATTCTTGTGAAAACTAAGTTTTATAGTTTTTACGCGAAGCCTTTTCAGCACATGGGGGGATTTCGCTATGTAGTAAAGAGCCATTGTTATGGCGAGGGCGGTTGAGTCATAGGCTGCTATAACAAGAGTGACAATGTTATCAAGCACCTCTTCATCGCTTAACAGTTTACCTTCCTCGTCTGTCATGTTCATCAATCCTTCCATCAAATCACTTTTTTTCTCACTGACCAGATTACTTGTACGCTTCCTTTTTTCAAGTTCTTCCCTGAAAACTGCTGCCAGTTTCTTCCTACACTGCCAATAGTAAATTTCATAGCTATTAGAAGTGAAACTGCAATATTATCCAAAGCAAACCAATGTGTTCTGCAGAATGTAATAGCTAGTTTCAGAAAAACTATATTGTACTGGTCTCAGCTAGGGTTGAATTTTCACCTGGAAGGCGTGGTAGTATGCAGTTCCTGGAATCTTCAAGGGCTGTGCTCTAACACCTTCCACTAGGGCAACAATTAACTTATCAAGCACGTCAAACATGGGGCCTGGTTTAAAACTGACAAACATATTACCTATGTTTTCAAAAGTTACCTGTGGAAATTTCATTTTTATCAATTAACAGAAACTCAATTTTCATGACATAATTGCTATAAAATCCCTACTACTGATGAGGATATTTTACTGATGGAATTAATATCTGGGGTTTAATGATCACCTTCTTGACTTCATCCAGTGCTTTTACTTTGCCTTTGTCTGCCCATGAACGTAACGAGGAGACTATATGAGGTTGTACCAATTTGCAGACTTTCCTTAGAGCATCAGGCTTATTGATTGCATTGCTGACATAGGTCCTAAGCCTGGTATGTGGTTTACCAGACACTCCTGCAAGAGAATTGTGACCAAAGAGTTCTATTGTAGGCCATTTAACGGGAAACAGATCGTGGGATTGGAAGACAAATTTGTTGAATTCTGGAGAACATCCTATGATTGCTGGAGATCCAAATAGGTATGTTCGATACATTCCCACTCCATCACCATATCTGAACATCAAATATCAAAGAAAGATGTTAGAATATATATCTTATGCATATGAGGAATGAACTATGCATTTTGCCTTCTTCATATTCTTGTTGCGTCAAAACTCGTCACACCAACAAAAACTTTATTTATAGAAAGAAAATTTGATGGAAGAGATATATCATGCATATATATATATAACTGCAGGTACCAGATAAATTATTCTACTAACCTTCTTCGTTTGGATTCGATGAATTCATCAGGTTGACCAACTATTTTGAAGTACCAAAGAAATGTAAGCAGCTCTCCTATGAACGGCAAGCCCATAGTACCAGGAGGAAGTTTATTAGAGCCAGAGTGATGAGGAGTAATGAATCTTAGGTCATTCCATGACCAGAATAGCCACACAAGCAAAGGTAGAACACCAAACACAACAGCCAACCACCATTGTTGTACAATCTCCATACCTTACAATCTCACAGAGTTAATTCCCAAAATTGTTTCCTAATGAATAATACAACATTTGGTCAAACTTCACTTCCCCTTAATTTATTTGAAGAGTATCTGTTTCTTGATTTCTGTCTCACTGTATACACGCATTATTGACTTATTGTTGTGCATATAGTACCTGCCCTTCTTTTCAATTATTGTTGTGCATAATAATTGAAAATTTGTTGTGCATAATTGAAAAAAAAAAAAAAAAGAGGGCTGGTACTACTTAATTAGTAAACCATCCCTGAAATTAAAGTATGCATGCATTATTGTTGTGCCTAATAACCTGTTGTTAAAGAATAGCTCAATGTGTTCATCATTTCTGCATTAACAAGTTCTGTTTGACTGCTCTCTTTGATTGCAACAGATTAGTATTTTATACCCTCCGGGGGCGTCAAAGTACTAAATGGATAAATTCATTCAATTGCAAATTTTAGAAGTCTGAAAAAGGCTACTACGTTAGTACACAACCAAAGTATATAAATCTTCAAAGTCTACTAGATAAAATTTCAACTCCATCTACCGGTTTTGGATGAGGAAGGTACATCCATAGTACAAAATATCGATATTTTAGAATCTTTCGGAGTTCTCAAAATTCGATATATCCAGATATATCTAAATCTATCGACGATATATTACAAAGAAAAAAATCAGATATTGTATTTCGCAGATCTCATTCATCACATATTTTGATAAAAAAAAACAGATTTGTATATCTTTCCAACAAAAGAAGTTACCTAAAAACTTAAGTTACCTAAAAACCTAAAATTATATAGATCTTCATCAAGATCTTCCAGATCTTTCGATATATTTTTACCAAATTAAACAAAACATATTATAGATCTTGACCTATATCGTTTTCTGCTTTTTTTTTCATCTCATCTTCGTCTCATAGAAGATAATTGAAGAAGATTCTCCTTATTCTCAAGAAAATGGAAGAGATTGAAGATCCTTCAAGATCTAGTTCCTTTTCTTCATCTTAGATATATATAGAGATGAGATTAAAAAGTTGGGCCACCATCAGATCTGGTTCATCTTCTTCTTCAACTAAATTCAAACTATTCAGATCTGGTTCTTTTTTTCTTCAATCTAATTAAATTCAAACTATCTTCTTCTTCTTTTTAGAAAATAGACTCGATCACTCAAATTAAAAAAAGAAATGGAAGCAGAAGAGTTTGAAATTAAGAATTTCTGTACATTTTATCGTCGATATTTTTGGTATTTATATTTTATCGTAATATATCACGATATATCTATATTTATCGAGCGATTTATGACAGATACTTTAAGCTCGAAATAATTCACAAATATCGTATCGTTTTAATAGAAAAACGATATATATCGCGATATATCGTAAAATATCGCGATATTTTGTACTATGGGTACATCATCTGCGCATCCGGATTTATTAGTTCCCACCTGCAATCCATGAAAAAAAAATTTGTTAGATCAATTTTAATCTTCACATGATACCAATCATCAATCAATCAAGTTAAGTGTCTATACTTGTCGTCAGATGGTGAATAAAAATGGCAATTTGTATCTTAGCAAGCCTGCTGTCTGCGAAATCTTTGGCCCCCCACCAAATGCTGGGTGTAAATACATTAAATTTACTAAATGAAGAACGACATGGAATGTAACGCCCCTAAAATCCAATCCTAGCTGGCCAGGCCAAAATCGGGTAACAGAGTCATAATGATCTCCATATGTCCTCCATGGACCGTAGGGTCACACTACTGTCACGTGATATCCTCTAGACCACAGAAGAACATAATAAAATAAACAACAAATACTAAATTAACAGCGGAAGACTAAACAAAATACAAACTATATAAATATACATCAGAGTCATGCCCGAAGGTTACAACTCATCAAACTCCAACTAGATATATGAGCAACTCAAGACAACCTCCACCAAGCTCTTATCGAATACTTCATCTCTAAAACACTTGTATCCTGAAAAGGGAAAAGGGAAGACGTTAAACGCCAGCAAGTTACAGAACTTGAGGTTCGATCTTAATTCCCAGAAAAGGAATCCGCGCATCCTAAAGATAAACAATTATAAATAATAATTAATTTATTTTAGCATTTAACACAATGATAAATAAATCAACAAGATCATTCTTTGGTAATCCGCAATGTCCAGTTCCAATAATCGAATAATCAAAATCTATTTCAATTAATCAATCAATCAATCAATCAATCAATCAATCAATCAATTATTCAGTCTGCAGTATCGGATCAAGTCCTTATCCAGTAATTTCAATCCATCATATTACATCAATCCAAATCCATGCATCAAGTGCCAAGTTGTGCAGTAGCACCGAGTCGTACGCATCATCGCCATACACTCACATGAAATTCTTATATAAAGTTGTGCAATAGCACCGAGTCGTACGCTTCACGCCATACACTCACATGAAACTCATATATATAAGTTGTGCAGTAGCACCGAGTCGTACGCTTCACGCCATACACTCATTGAGTTATGTCATGTGACAACACTCCGGGACGTCTCCCCATTATACGGGTCCGGTGTTAATTTGTTTAACACGCCCAAATCTAATCCAACACATAGTTCAATCCAACCATTCTATTCCAACCATTGTCCATATAAACATATATGACGAACAACATAAACGTGTATGATGTCAAGTTCAGGAATTTCTAAAGTAAGAAAGTCCATAACCAATGGATTCAATCAAACATTACAATATCAAGTCAAACATTCAAATCCAATAATAACATATTTTAAAATATAAATTTCAGCAATATTAATAACTAAATATTAACAAGTTTGCATATTTATCAAATTCTAATTATTAAAACATGTATTTGAAACCGGCACTAAGTTGTTTGACATCAATTTTGTGACATTGGTTGTCTATGGTTATTTCGCCTTGAGTTCATTGTTAGGAAAACCTTGTTGTACGCGCGTCATCCCGACTCTTTGTCTTCGCGTCTAGTGTGTCAAAAGTGTGTTTTTGGTTCAGGACGTACGTACCTAGTTAGGACGTACGTACGTCTCTCATGTCAGTAAACTTTCCATCGTGTTGAGCGTACGTACTGAGTTAGGGCGTACGTACGTCAGGTCAGTCAGCAGGTATGTTTTGTTGTTCTGGACGTACGTACCTAGTTAGGGCGTTCGTACGTCCAAGCAGTCAACAAGCGTTTATTGTGTGGAGACGTACGAACGTCGTTTCGACGTACGTACGTCCAATATGGATTTCGTCCTATTTCGGCCCAATTCTTGTGTTCTCCAACCCTAAGTATAAATAGGGTTTCTCTTCCAAAGAACAAGTTAGTTCTTTGGCCGTCCAATTCTTCTCTTGTTCTGGAGTTTGGTTTAGGTTTTGTGTTGAAGTTGTTTTGGTTATTGAACTCAATTCCCTTTCTTCTTAATTCATCAATTCCCTATATCTCATATATCATTGTGAATTCGGCTTCGAGTCTTCTTGTGTGTTCATCAAGAAGTCGGGTGTCTTGTGCGTACATCAAGGTGCTCTGGTGAAGTCAAGGTGTTAGAGACAACCTGAAGTATCAGCTCGCAGTGAGTGCAGGTAGTTAGTAGGTTTGTAAATCTCTTTCATCTAGTGGATTATTTGTTGTCACCAAGGCAACCGTGGACGTTTCCCAAATTGGGTTTTACCACGTTAAAAATTCCTGCGTGTTATTTATTTTTTGCGTATTGTTTGATTTGGTTGAATACTGAATTGTTAGTTTAGCACTATTTGTGTTTTTCAATTGGTATCAGTCGCTGGGGGCTGGTTAAGGAGTGTAAAGGCTCACGCTAACGATCAATAGTGCTCTATGGAACCTCAAAAGTTTGCTACTTCAAGTCTTCCTCCACAATTTAGTGGAAAAGACTTTGGTCATTAGAAAGTACGGATGCGAGCTTATCTCCAAGCATTAGGAGAGGAAGTCTGGCTTTCTGTGGTCACAGGATGGAAAGAACCTCTGACTAAAATAGGTACTGGTGATACTGCTGTTACATCCCTGACGCCACGTGAAAAGTGGACGTCTGAACAGAAGATATTGGCAAATTATAACAACAAGGCACTCAATGCCATTTTCATGGCATTAAATGCAAATGAGTTTCGTCGTGTGCAAGGTTGTGAAGAGGCTAAGGATGCATGGAACAGGCTTATCAGTACACATGAAGGTGACGAAACAGTCAAAGAAAGCAAGCTGGAACTGTTAACATCTCAGTTTGAGAATCTACGGATGGATAATTCTGAGACTTTCGATGATTTCTTCATTCGTCTACAAGATATTATAAACTGCAGTGCTGCTATTGGTCATGCATATACTGACACACAGGTGGTACGTAAGATATTGCGTGCTTTGCCTCCTCAGTTTCGCTCTCGTAAGGATGCCATTACTGAGAGTAATGTGATTAAGAACATGTCCATTGAGACACTTGCTGGGAAACTACGGACGTGTGAGATGGAACAGGCCTTGGAAGAACCATTGAAGAACAAGTCTGTGGCATTCAAGGCTACATCTTCTAAAGAAACTTCCACAGGACTCTCTGATGATGAAGAACAGGTCGTGGATGATAACTATGCGTTTCTGTCACGTAGCTTTCAAAAGATTCTGAAATATCAACAGAATCGAGATCCTCGAAAGCGATTTCCTGACTCCCTAAATGCTCCTAGGAGTCGTGGTTTTGAGAGATTCTCTGTGGATGGAAGAAGAGCTCGGGTTGATCGTAAAGATGTCCAGTGCTACAAGTGTCATGAATATGGACACTTTGCTAATGAATGTGAAAAGAAGGTGGATCGCAAACCTGGTGATAACTCCAAAGCGAACCTCACAGTGACTGGGATGATTCAGATGAAGATGAGGATGGCAATCCCTCAAATGTTGTCTCCAACTATGTGGTTTTCAGTGCATCCCTGGATAAACATCCAGGAGGTAGTGTCTCCTCTACTGATGATATTAATGTTTCTGACTCTGGTATTCATACTACTACTAGTGAATTATGTGATATGTACAAGTTTTCCATGCAACAAGTAAAGTTACTTGAAAAAACTAACACTGTATTGCAGGATCAGGTAGACAGTCTTGGGCAGGATATCTGTAATCTTGCAGGTGACTCCAACATGTTGAAGGAGGACTTTGAAAAAGAAAAGGAGGATTTCCAAGTGCGTATTGCCTCTCTGGAAAAACTGAATGATAATCTGGAGACACGGTATCGCTCTCTTGTACTGGAACATGAGAAAGTGAAAGCTGAGTTGTTTGCAGCCAACAAACAATTGGTTGGATTTGGTAAAGCTAGTGATAGCCTTAACTTTCTGTTGGGAATTGGTAAATCCTATTCAGACAAATCGGGTTTGGGTTATGACTGCTCCGTCCCTAATTCTACTGCTAGCAGCTCACATACTACTTTTGTCAGACCAACAGGTGTCTTCCCTTCACCTCCCCTTGCTCCCGTGCAGGTATCTGGTGTGGTTCCCCCAACCAAGGTTATTCGTGTAAAACATGTCCCGAAAAGGAATCTCAGACATAAAGGCTTTAAATGTCTAACCTGTGGTGGCATGGGTCACACTTCTGCTTTTTGTTGGAATAATTTATATCTTGCTCACCGTTCTCCTTTAGCAGGTAATTCGTATTGGAACAAGTCTTCCACTTTTTCCATGCAGGCCCCGTACATGTGGAATGGCTATGCACCGTGGGGCTTACCTAGGACTTCTCCCTATGGGAATCATCCTCAAGCAACATCTATGTCCACTCCACCACCCCATTTCTGGGATAGGAGTATGGATGCGTCAATGAAAATGGTATCTCACATGGCTCGATTGGTCGAACCAACTATAACATCATGGTATCTTGACAGCGGATGTTCGCGTCATATGACAGGTGATAAGTCTCTCGTTGATAACCTAATTCTTGGTTATGGAGGTAAGGTTACTTTTGGAAATGGTAAAATGCTTCCGGTTGAAGGTAAAGGTAACTTTTCTGAGGTGGGCTCGCTCAATAGTCATGAGCTTGTTTTTGTTAAAGGTCTTAAATCAAATCTGTTAAGTATTAGTCAGTTGTGTGATGCTAAGTTTAAAGTTTTTTTTGAGGATAATAAGTGTGATGTTTTTTATTCAAATCATATCTTGCTATTAACTGGTAGTCGTTCACATGATAACTGTTTCATTGTCACTACACCCCTTCCGCATCTATATACCTAATTTGCCCATTGGAACTGTTTATGTTTAGAATGTTTTTTTTTTTTTTGTTTCTTCCTGTTTTTCTATAGGTTTAGGCATTGAGGACATACTAGTCTGGGTATTGTTTGGATTCCATTTTTTTTTCTTCCTTCAGCATTTGTATGTTGGCACCTTCGACCGAGTGTTTCTGTCAAAAGTTGTTGTAGGGCTACATCTTATTCTATCTTTGCCTTCGGTGTTCTACTGCATGATGCATTTGCATGTGAGGGAGTCTAGGAGGAGTTTTATACCTTAATTCTTATATGTTTAGACATTGATCATCTGATGTTAACTCTATCTTCTATGTTTTGTTTTCTTTTTATCTGGTCATCATTTTTCTATACCTACCTCCTGTAAGTGGTCAATAACTCACAAAATCCCCAGCCATCTGAATGTCTTGGGTGCATTATCAGTTGGCTAGGAACCCGTTGGGGCTGTGAGGGTCATGCTCTGACGGATGCACTCAAGAGATGTTAGTTCTTGTGTTGCACGTTACCATGGTATTGCACTTCTTGAGTGTGTTTCGTCGAAAAGATGTAGGCTACACCCTACCCTCGTGTTTTGGTAAAGGATGGAGGTGCACTATACTCCCACACGAGACTCGCACTTGTTTTACATGGATATAAAAAAAAAAATAAAAAAAAAAATAATAATAATAATTTTTGAACCAGGGTCTTTCCGTATTGTGGACTAGACAGTGATTTCTTGGTGTTTGTTATGGTTTAGGTTTGTTCCTGGATTTTGGTATAGGTCTGCTCTACTCCTCTTGCATGTGTGCATCATTCTTTTGAATACCTTGGTTTGGTGCATGATTCTGTCCTTCGCTCTTGCATTCTCTCAAGGTTGATGCCTATTCATCTTATGCATTCGGAATCGAAATCCTTACAATACTTAGATATAATTCATGTGATGTCTCTCAATATTGTTTTTTGTCATCCGGTTCGTTCTGGCTGTTAGGGATAGTTCTCTTGTTGGTATTTTTGTTTTTTATTTAAAAAAAAAAAAAAAAAAAAAAAGGGTGGGGGAGTACGTACGTTGTTAAGCCGTTCGTATGGTTAGGCTAGCAGATCTTTTTCAACGTACGAACGCTTATCGAACGTACGAACGTATGACTAGGCAGTGAAGGTTGTTTTTGGTCCCGACGTACGAATGTCAATTGGACGTATGTACGCCCCTGGTACAGTTTCCGCCCATTGTTTGATTTTAAACCCAAATGTTTACTATCTTCAAATCGTGATTAAATTTTTTTTTTTAAGCATACACTTAGGAGTTACCATACCTTCTCTTCGGTTTATTTCACGTATCTCTTCTCACTTTCCCTTGAACTTCCTCTCTTCTTCTCCTTCTGTCTTTCGAGTAAGTACCATGTTACCTTACTTGTGGTTCCTAATTGTTTGTTTTTGTTTATCCTTCGAGAAATTGTCTATGCATGGGTGCGAATTATATGTTGGATACTGAATACAATGTTTGTTTACATTTATCACTCACATTCCATGTTATTTGGTGCTTTAGCTAGGGTTTATATATGAATGGTTGCCTCTTATCCCTGTTCTACAAGTTTGGTATACATATCATGCTTTGCTTGTAGTCTCAAGTAGGATTCCTGGTTCTACGCCCCAAGTGTTTGACAAAATGTCTACATGACTCAAATGGTTTGTTTATCTTATTTGGGATTGCATTTCACTCACACTTTTCGTCTGTTTACTGTTGAGATTGTGTAGACGATGCCTCCAAAGCGCGCACGCACAGCCTCCAAGGGTGCTTCGTCCTCGGGCACATGTGTTCCTCGTGCTCAGATGGGTAGAGGTCCTTCTTCAGATTCCTCGCACCCTCCTACTTCCCGTGGTGCTCATCCTCGAGCAAAGGCCATTATCCCCGAGCGCTTCTTTGACTTGCGGGACATTTCTGCCAATCCACTGGGTTCGTCTCAACTCCGAAATATTTCGTCCTTCTTTGAGGATCGAAATTGGTTACGAGTGGCTCAACCGGTAACTAAGTACTCGGTCGAGCACACTATTACGTTCTATGAGACCAAGACGCCTTCACAGAATCGCACAAGTTTCTCGGTCGTGATTGATGGAAGACGATACACTATCTCTCCTAAGGTGATAAGTGAAGCATTGGGGATCGATAATCATCGTCTGCCAGAGAATACCGTGCATGTCATATGGCCTCTTCCAGATGAAATTCGGGTAGATTTGATTGATCAAGTTACTAGGATGTTTATTGATGGTGTCACGGAGAGATACCATGCCAAGGCCTACAGCGCCATTCTCATGCACATGGTTGCTCATTCGAACATCTATCCGACAAAGGGCAACAAGATCATCATGACCGACGAAATGGTCAAGCTAGTGGTGTATATGTCGGTGCATCATATCCATCTCTCTGAGGTCATCTACTCACGGATGCTGCAGATTGATGCAGCTAAGGGTACTCTTCCTTTCCCTAGCTTTATTATAACAATTCTTAAGCATTTAGGCTTTCAGGGAAGATACACGGAGGTGAGCCCTCCAAGGTTTGTTGGTCATGACTGGGTCAATGCCATCAAAAAGGGTTGCCAGTCTAGAAAGTCTGCATTTGAGTCTGTGGGTGCGCGACTGACGCATCACTTGATTTGGGGAGGCAGGGCTCTTGATAGCCGTGATGATTTCGATAGGGCCTTGATTTCTGGGCGCCCCCCGTCTGCCTCAGTTAGGAGCAACCGGGCAGTTGCTGCAGTTAAAGCTCGGGTTTCTTCTCTTCGACGTCATCAAGACCATACAGACGCTCGTTTGGATCGTTTTGGTGTCATTCTTGCCCAGCATGATGCGATGCTCCGTGATCTACATAGGATGAATGTCGCCCAGATGCGTCATCTACAGATCAACTTCACTCCCGTAGAGTTGCCTCCATTCCCTGATGAGGTGCCTCCTGTAGCGGGTGATACTGATGGTGATGTCTCTCCTGAGGGAGATGATGAGGATGATGGTCTCGTGGGCACCTCCGGTGATGAGCATAGTGATGGTGACCCGGAGTCAGATTAGTTTCTTCCTTTTTGCCTTCTCTTCTTATATCCTTGCTTGATGTAGTCATATTGGGAGTCTATTTTGGTTTCTATTGTTAGAAATTGGTTCTGTTATTGGATTTTGCTATTATGATATTAGTACTAGTTCTCTTCAGATTAGTAAAAATATCTTGCAAATTAGGTAATGGACATAACTTCTTCGGTTAATATTGGGTTAATGTTTGTGTTTCTATATATATATATATGTGTCTTCTCTTCTTATACCTATATTGTGCCTTCTTCCCTCCCTTCTAATTTCATTCTTGTTTCACTTGTTCACTTCTTGTGACAAAAAGGGGGAGATTTATGACTCTAAATACTAACAATTGTCTCTTCCTTTGTTAGGTTATTCTTGGGTTATGTTTCAGATATCGAAAGTGATATTGAGGAGCTGTACAGTTATGGGGGAGCTCGAGTATCGAAAGTTGGAGCTCATGAAGTATGGGGGAGTTGTTCGAGGAACTTACGTTATCTCTCTGATTAATTCAGAATCTCTTGTGCTTCCGTTCGATCTCTGATGATTAAAGCGTCTTGCTCAAGCTGGATATCATGTGTTGGTGACTTGGTATGTATTCTACTATGAGTGTTTTTGTAGGCATGTTTTATAAATGCCATGGTTTAGGTTTTGTAAGCACGTTTTATAAGTGCTATTAGAGTCATAGGTTTTTGTCACAAAATCAATGTCAAAGGGGGAGATTGAAACCGGCACTAAGTTGTTTGACATCAATTTTGTGACATTGGTTGTCTATGGTTATTTCGCCTTGAGTTCATTGTTAGGAAAACCTTGTTGTACGCGCGTCATCCCGACTCTTTGTCTTCGCGTCTAGTGTGTCAAAAGTGTGTTTTTGGTTCAGGACGTACGTACCTAGTTAGGACGTACGTACGTCCCTCATGTCAGCAAACTTTCCATCGTGTTGAGCGTACGTACTGAGTTAGGGCGTACGTACGTCAGGTCAGTCAGCAGGTATGTTTTGTTGTTCTGGACGTACGTACCTAGTTAGGGCGTTCGTACGTCCAAGCAGTCAGCAAGCGTTTATTGTGTGGAGACGTACGAATGTCGTTTCGACGTACGTACGTCCAATATGGATTTCGTCCTATTTCGGCCCAATTCTTGTGTTCTCCAACCCTAAGTATAAATAGGGTTTCTCTTCCAAAGAACAAGTTAGTTCTTTGGCCGTCCAATTCTTCTCTTGTTCTGGAGTTTGGTTTAGGTTTTATGTTGAAGTTGTTTTGGTTATTGAACTCAATTCCCTTTCTTCTTAATTCATCAATTCCCTATATCTCATATATCATTGTGAATTCGGCTTCGAGTCTTCTTGTGTGGTCATCAAGAAGTCGGGTGTCTTGTGCGTACATCAAGGTGCTCTGGTGAAGTCAAGGTGTTAGAGACAACCTCAAGTATCAGCTCGCAGTGAGTGCAGGTAGTTGGTAGGTTTGTAAATCTCTTTCATCTAGTGGATTATTTGTTGTCACCAAGGCAACCGTGGACGTTTCCCAAATTGGGTTTTACCACGTTAAAAATTCCTGCGTGTTATTTATTTTTTGCGTATTGTTTGATTTGGTTGAATACTGAATTGTTAGTTTAGCACTATTTGTGTTTTTCAGTATTTTCATGAGAATCAATTATTATTCTACTATCCCAAACTTAATAACCAAACTAACACTTCAACCTAATCTGAAAATTAAGAGAAAACATCAAGTAATATAACTTGCCTCATAAGAAGACCACCAAACACCAAATATACGAAGAACACAACTCAAAACCACCATACTGCAATCCAGTCACAGATTTTCTGACCTCCAAAGAATCAGTTGTACAGGTCACGTCCGGAAGATTCACATACTCTACTTTATATATTCAGATGCGTATTTTCAATAGGGTTCTAATGACGTAAGATTCATGTCATTCCGAGTTCTGTAGAGAGAGTTATGGCCGAAATACTAACAGGGTGTTATCAAAAACGGGAATCCATATATTTCTCTTCAAGTTTGAGATCTAGGGTTTTTCTTTTTGATTTAATAACTAAGAATATTATATATACTAATATTTATTTATGTGGACTTAAAGATGAGTTTAAAATAAAGCCCAAAGGCATGATACTAATCCCATTTATAAAACCTATTTATATAGTCAAAGAAGTCCAAATTGAAATCCAATTTCTATTAAGCACAAGCCTATCAAAATACCGGGTATTACATGAAAATTGTAAAATATATGTAAAGAGACATGATTTACGTAGTTCAGCAATTGGTGCCTACATCCACAGAAGAGATGAGTATTATTTTATTATTGATATGAGAATAGAATAGAAGAGAAAATAGAGCTTGAGTCTCTTTTACAAGAAATGAGCCCTTTATATATAGGGCAATTGTTATCTATGACAAATCACATTCACTTTTTAACGGACAAATAATAAAGGAGAATATTTGATCTTGATCTTGTAATTGTTGGCATTAACATGCATTGCCACGTAAGCGCCACATGAGCTCATGAGTCATCGAGTTGGGCCAAGTTGGACTATGACTTGTACTGCATGTCAGACGGGCTAAGTAGTTGGAAATAGATTTAAACTCGGGTGAACTCGATGAAAATAAGTTTGAAGTCAGTGTAGCTCGATACACTTGGTATGCGCCTGGCTTTTGCCAGTACCTGAGGGAAACAATATGCACCAAAAGAAAGTTTGTTCAAGAACCAAACAAAGGAATATCTGTAATACCTTGTATGGTAACCTGTATGCTTATATACTTATATTAGTTTGAGTGGAATTTCAGTAGCTTAGGTGGCAGCAATACTGTTTGACCTTAGACCAAACCAGTTCATACCAAAGGATGAGAACCAGTATGTATTCACACCATACTTCAATTTCCCGAATCCGGGCGAAATTTCGAGGTTTGGAAAACCGGTATATTCTTTGAAATTTCGAGGGGCTGTGTCGGAATGGGGAGGTCTAAAAATCCGACATTTTGTGCTTTTGTTTTTGGAATTTTGAGAATATTAATATTTATTTAATTAACTTAAAAATCAACATAATTAACATAAATAAAATGTATAACTTATATAATACGTACATAATTAACTTAAATCCTTAGTAAGATTAATAAAATGTACAATCCTACTAAGATAAAACAAACAAACTAAAATCCAAGATCACTATCATAATCAGTGAAGTCTCGCTGCGCTCGACTAGATGATGCTCCCTGGTAGATGAAGAAAGATGCTCCCTACGTGGTGATTCAATAACCATCTTCAAGTCTCGTTGCTCTAAGTAATTAGGGTCATGTGTCGAATGCCTAAATGTTTCCTCCAAGTCTCGCCGCGCTCTAGTCTCGTCGTCCTCGTCTTGAATCTAAGTTTGGTGTGAAAAACACCCTTAGCCACCTGCTCACGTCGTCCCAACTCCTGTTCATGTCGTCCCACCTCCTCAGCTCGTCGTCGTGGTCTTCCTCGTCTTTTGTGCCCAGAAACAACTCGTCGTGCAGCAAGTTCATGTAAATTATCTTGAATACGTAATCTGACATCAGAAAGTACCTTTGTGCAACTTGTAACATCATTCCCAACTCCAGCTAGGTGCTCCTTAAACCGTGTCACCCCTCCACCTCGTATTTTATTTTTCTCACAAAAACCACAAACTATTCCAGTCTCATCACCTGCTCAACAAACCCGTACTCCCACCCAATGTCCCTCTTAGCCATTGTCCTAGGCTCCTAGCAATATAAAAATTTATACAAGTATAAATGTAAGAAAAGATGCATTATATTAATACTAAAGACTAGCTTAGGTTAATAAATCATTGAAAAATATTATTAAAATTTGTTACGAACTTTGTTAATCAAATTTATAACAAAATATCGTTTCTATCGTCAAATTTACTAATATTAACCATTTCGTTGATCAAATTTACTAATACTTATCATTTATATGAATTATATTAATAAATTATTTAATCATCAAATTTTTAACAAAATCTCCAAGTATGATCAAATTTATTAATATTACTCATTTATATATCATCAAATTTACTAATACTAACAAATTATAATAATAAATTATATCATTTAATCATCAAATTTACTAATAATAAATTACTAATACTAACAAATTATATCATTTAATCATCAAATTTACTAACAAATTATACTAATAGTAATACCAACAAATTATAAAATTAGTATTAATAATACTAAGTTACTAACAAAATTATTAAATTAAAAAATAAAACAAACTTATTAACAAATAGTTTAGATTCCGGCAAGATTTGGAGATTTCGACGAGATTTCAATGAAGATTTCGGCAATTATGGAAGATTCCAGACAAATTCAGTAAGATTTCGCCAAACTTTCACAACAATACCTTCAACTTCAACCAATTCACAAAGATTTCAACCAATTTCAATAAAAATAACAAGATTCCGACTGATTCCAGTGAAATTCCGGCTAAATCAGTAAGTTTAAAGAGAGAGGAATTTGTTAAATAGTGGATATCCGTGAATTCTGTGATTTGTCGGATATCCAGGTATATTTCGAATTCCCGGATCGAAACGGTGAGGTTCACTAACAGATTAAGATCCGCCGCATTTACTGACCCGATTTCTAAAAACCAACATATTCCGTGACTTATCATCCACCTCCTCGTATAGTTCCGATCTTCACAGTTTATACAACATTGAGTGAGTCTATTGTCCTGTCCACAGGGTGTTTGTTTATTACATACACAAGAAAGCCACAGCCTCAAACAACTACAAAAATGCCGCGAGATCTTAATTATGGCTGTGCTTGTTTACTTGGGAAAATTATGTAATTAGTAGGTGTAAAAAATTATTTAGAAAAAGTTCTACTAAACGTTTCCATTTATTTCAATATTGAGTGCTTGGTTAAGCACTGTAATTAAAATAAGAACAGACACGTGGAGACAGAGGGGGACGACGGGTTTAGTTAGAAGAAAGAGAAAAGAGAGAGAGATAGAGAGGCAGCGGGAACCACAAGTTTGTAAAGAATTCTCGTAATCTTAAACCCGTGAAAAAATCTGATGTGGTTTACTGTTTTGCAAAACTTTTTGGTGGGCCTTACAAATTCTGATACCCAACCAAGGACATGTAAAAGGAAATAAACCGGGAAAATCTGACGTGGATTTGCTTTCCGCCAGATTTCCCGGTAAACAAGCACAACCTATATGAACATTTTCTTGCAAACAACAAGCTAGGGTTAGGCAGTCTCTTACATTCTAGTGTACATCTCAATATCTAATGTCAATGTGTCATACTAACAAAGATTCATAAATTTTGCATCCGGGGATGCAAAAATATATTCGTTCATCTGCAGATTCAGGCCTAGGCTTGCGATGCAATCCATCACCTTGTTGGGCTGTTGGCCTGCCTATACATTCAATCATTCACATGATATGCATTCTCTGTATAATCAAAACTCTTATCTCAGTGTAGTTGGAGATTCATTCTATAGAATCCTGATTGAAAGTGCTAACATGCTGAGGCCCCATATGTGCGACAACATCTATGCATTAACCACATTTGTGAGGTTGGTCAATACATTAATGAAAGATGATTTGTAGATAAATGTGTAATAACATGAATAGTAATAAAGTAGAGAAGACATGAACACCATTGTATACGTGGTTCGACATTTGTGCCTACATCCACGGAGAGGGAGAGAAAGAACTTTATTATAGTAGTGGTGATACAAAATGGGAGCTCGATAATGAGGAGAGCTCAAGAGATCTGAGACCTGAGAGGTGAGGTCTCGTGAGAGAGTGTTGAGGTCTTGTGTGTGATTCACAATGAGACCATGAATAGAATGAGTGGTTTGCCTTCATATTTATAGGCTATAATGTAACTCCATTCTTAGCAATTATTAGGGTAATGATGGAAAATATCTTTGTAATAATAAGGCTTAACTTTGTAACTTGTGCCATCAAGAGAAAGCCCATTAGATGATGACATGTGGCACTATGATGGACGGTAGAGATGGTGCCACATGTATGTTGTATGTAGTACCCCTATATAAGCCCCCTGTTTTTAGGTTGGACAGAGTTCGGGCTGAAAAGAAGTAATCGAACCGATCTAGCCCCCAAGATGAATGAAATGTGGGGTTCTTTAACGAAGTCGAACCGCCCCAAATGTTGATGAGTTTGATCATTGGGATTTGTAGGACGCGACGAAGGTCCCTTATGGCAATGGCAACTCGATCATGACCTTATGTACATCGAGTTAGTTAGTTCCAGGGAGGCCTGGTAGCTCGTTCAGAAGGCATGTAGACGAGATGGACGGCTGCAATTAGGTCGTACTGAAGTGGGTCCTTTTGCATGCGTGGGTGGTTCGTTAGTCTCGGTCATGCTTCAAGATGGTCGCCTTTTTGTGGTCGAGTTACATAGACCTGATACTTGTTGATAATGTTAGCATGTGAAACATTATAAAATTTAATAAAAGACTTGTTGAAAATTAAACTTAATTTATGACTTATCCTGATGTTACTATGTTAGTATGAAGGAGTATGTGATCAATCTATTAGAAGTATCTAGGTGTGTCTTTTCAGTTCATGTACTGGATGTTTCCATGAGTTAATAATGAAGTTTGTTCGCCTTCTTAGAGTCAGTTATGTATCTAGAGTCATCCAAGGTATCTATATATACCTTGGGAAGTCATTTGTTTGATGTAGTTCAGAAGAAAACCTTAATAAAGAGTGTTATTTCAGGTCCTACAGTTCTGAAATTATTTTGTTTTTTTCCTCCTAAACTCTTTAAGCTAACAAAGTGGTACCAGAGCCATGAATAACTCAATGATGTCGTTTCAATTTTTCCGTCTTACAAAGGAGAACTATGAGAATTGGTCTCTCCAAATGAAAGTTTTGCTTGGGTCTCAAGATGTGTTAGAGATTGTAGAGAAAGGGTATGTGAAACCAGAAAATGAGTCCACATTGAACCAAACTCAGAAGGATGCTTTAAAAGATTCACGAAAGAGAGACAAGAAAGCTCTCTTCTTCATCTATCAAGGTTTAGATGAAGGTGCCTTTGAGAAAGTTGTTTGTGCCACCCGTTCGAAACAAGCGTGGGATATTCTCCAGAATTCATACAAAGGCGTTGAGAAGGTAAAAAAGGTTCGCCTTCAAACGCTTCGAGGTGAATTTGAGTCCTTACACATGAAAGAATCAGAATCAGTTTCTGATTATTTTTCTCGAGTTTTAGCCGTTGCGAATCAGCTAAAACGGAATGGAGATACTATAGATGATCTCCGTGCTATGGAAAAAATTCTTCGATCATTGCATTCAAAGTATGATTATATTGTTGTTGCCATTGAGGAGTCCAAAGACTTGGATACCATGACTATCGATCAACTCATGGGATCCTTAGAAGCTCATGAAGAACGGTATAAGAAGAAGAAAGAACTAGTTAAACATGTTCTACAAACAAAGCTTGCTTTCAAAGACGACAAAGAAGAGCTCAAAGGTCAAAGAGGAAGAGGACGTGGTCGCAGCCAAGGACGTGGTGGTGGCAAGACATATAACAATGACTGGGATCAATCATATTCTTCTAGAGGACGTGGAAGAGGCAACTTTCACAAGCAAAATGATAGGCCCAGGCACGATAAGTCCAAGGTGAAATGTTACAATTGTCACCAAACTGGTCATTATGCATATGAATGTTCAACTAGTAATGTGGAGGAGAGAGCCCATTATGTTGATAAAGATGATCAAGAAGAACACACTTTGTTGCTGGCCTACAAAGGAGAAGCAAGTAATAAGCCACTAAGTGTTGAACACCAACTGTGGTATCTTGATACCGGCGCAAGCAACCATATGACTGGGAACAAAAACATGTTCACAGACCTTGATGAATCGGTGAATGGCAATGTCACATTTGGAGATGATTCTCGAACTCAAGTGCAAGGCAAAGGTAAAATCTTGATTCGTTTGAAGAATGGACAGCAGCAATTTATTTCCAATGTTTATTATGTACCTACTCTGAAAACCAACATTTTGAGTATGGGCCAACTCTTAGAGAAAGGCTATGATATTCGCTTGAAAAATCGTAGTCTTTCAATAAGAGATCGGGAAAATAATTTAATTGCCAAAGTACCAATGACAAGAAACCGAATGTCCGTGCTAAACATTCAGAATGATGTTGCATAATGCTTAAAAATTTGCTTTAAAGATTCCTCTTGGCTTTGGCATTTACGATATGGACATCTTAATTTTGGTGGCCTCAAGTTGCTGTCTAAGAACAACATGGTGAAAGGATTACCCCACATTGATCAGCCGGACTAGTTATGTGAAGGGTGTTTACTTGGAAAACATTCTCGCGAAAGTTTTCCAAAGGAAGCAAGTACGAGAGCGACGAAACCTTTAGAGCTTGTTCATACTGATGTACGTGGCCCTAAGCATATTCACTTAAATCTACTTCAAACGAGGTGAACCTACTTTCACCCGAGCTACAACCTATTTTACTCGAGTTCGCTCGAGCTGAACCTTAACTTAACCGACCTCAGAAACTTAACCGAACTCTTTCGAGCTCGGTTATTACACTTAATACTATATCAGCTCCCAGATCTTTCTCATTTAATTTGTAATGTTCAAACTCATTGATAATCAGACCATTACCACATTTATTATATACAAGCCATTGTCCCAAATCTCCTACATAAACGAACTACGTTAGCTTGATTCTGGGACCAGCTCATTCTCAGACTATGCTGTCAAGGGCGGAGCGGAGCGCCAGGCGCTCAGATTTCTGGGAACCGCCTCCACCGCTCAAGCGGCGCTGAGGCGGCGCTCTGATCAGACCACAGAGTTTATACTTTACACTATACACTACTCTTCTCTAACAGTATTTCTTTCCCATAAAGAAGAAGAAGATTAAATTTAAAGAAGAAGAAAGATTAAATTTAGATTTTATTTAGGAAGAATGAAGATTAGAAGAAGATTAGAGAAGAAGAAGAAGTGGCAGCAACAGCAAAACCAGAGAGGAAGATAGAGAACGTGAGATTTTTTATTTTTTTTTAACTTAGGTTTTGGGCTTTTTTTATTTGGGCCGCCTTGAGCAGTTTGTATGGGCCGCTCTGAACAGAGCGCTGGACCTGAGCGCCGCCCAGGCGGCCCAAAGCGTTTTAGGCGCTAATTTTGCTGAGCAGAGCGACCTCCTCTAGAAATAGCGCCTAGGCGCCGCCCCTGACAGCATAGTTCTCAGATACGTAGGCAACTATCAGTTGTGATAGTCAACCACTTCTTCTCCACAAATCTCTTCTTCTCCAATCACTTCCCCATTTTCCGACCACATCTAACTTGACTACATTTACATTCATGATCCCCAATGGCCACTTCACCGCCTCCTATAACAATTGAGAGTGAAGATCATCCTTCATCATTTATTATTGATGTTCCAGCACTTCCGTCTGATCCAGTCAAACAAAAGTCTGTTTGGCTTTGTGATTACCATCAGCCTACCACCACACTGCACAAGGCCAATTCAACATCTAACAACACACATCTTAGAACCTAAGATACACTTTCAAATTTCATCAAATCATTGTTTATCTGTTGCTCAACCGACTTTTGTTGCAGCAATTACATCTTAGAACCCAAGATATTTGCACAGCCAGAAACTGATCCTAATTGGCAGGATGCAATGCCGGGCATTAGAATAAAATAATGCATGGTCCCTTGTCCGTGTTCCGCATCCCACAGGTTAAAAACAAATAGTTGGTAGTAAATAGGCCTACAAGATGAAATGTCAAAGTCCATAAAGAAAGAGCTACAAAGCCAGAGTAGTGGCCAAAGGATACATACAAACGAAGAATTTTATTATCATGAAATATTTGCACAATTGCACCTGTAACTAAACCTCGTAACAGTCAGGTGCCTCCTTGCAGTTGCCAAGTTGGGCAAACTGGTGGAATTATATAGCTAATAGGATCTGGGACTCTAGGCCGAATCCCTGTAACTAAGTTGCACCGTGATCTGGGACAAGTTGCACCTGTAACTAACTTGTATCAAATTCAGAAAGTAGTTTTAAGAATATAATCTGTTTGGCTCTAGGCCAGGCATCAGCTCCCAAAGTAGAGCCTTATCCTTGATCAAGGAGAGAAAGAAGCTATATATATAAATATAGCAATTCATTTTGGACCATTTTCACCATGTTCTGAAACAAAAGAGATAAATCACAGAAGACACATGGTTCTTTTCTAACTATACATATGCAAGCTTATGTGAGAATAGGTTTGGCTCTCATAAGTACAAATAAGATATCCCAGTACTCCAACCTCTTGTATCATTGGCATTCTCACAACTGTGAATAGATAACTTCTCTTTTACCCGTTACTGATACTGGTTTAAATACAAAAAAAAGAAAAAGAAGAAGACAATACATAAGTTAAGAAACAAATATTGGAAGATTATGACAAGCTGATAGAGTATGGCACCTCATATTCCAAAACTCTTACAGGCACCTCATATTCCAAAACTCTTACAGGCACCTCATATTCCAAAACTCTTACAGGCACCTCATATTCCAAAACTCTTACAGGCACCTCATATTCCAAAACTCTTACAGGGTGTGTATGTCCTTTTTATTATTATTATTATTTTCTGTTCTTTATTGTATGATTTGTATCAAGCAGTGTGTTGTTCATCAAATTTATCTCATCATCCCAGCAATATATCCCAAAAACCATTAAGACTCTCAGCCTTTTCTTTTTCACTCTCATGTCTGTGTGAGCGCATACACGTAAGTGGGCATGCAATTTAAACAGCGGATAAACTAGTGTTGCGGTTCAAAGCAATTCTCTGGTACTAGCAACAATGGAATGACGGGCGGTGGGATATTGATTTGACGAATTTATTACTAAGGGGGTGAAGAAGTATAGAATTGTAAATTCCTGTTCTTCTACACCTATTTTGGCCTGTAAAACAGTTCTTGATATAGAAAACTTGAAAAAAAAAATGTAAGTGGATGAGTTTGCCTGAATCAATTCTTACCATAATAATCATGAACACAAAAGCCCTAACAAAGAGTGACTTCTCGTAGCATGCTTTATGATAGTAGATAATAGACGGCAATATTTTACAACAATATGTTCACTACATTGATGATATGATCTATATATTAATATATGTTACTAAATGAACAAGCAACCTACCGAAAACTACACTATGTGAGCCAATTATAGATAAAATTCATTCATAAGAACAGTGGGTATCTGGAATAATGTTCTGAGAGCTTGTTATAGAAAGCCAACAGGGACTACAGAAAAAACTGAAGCTCTGACAACTCAACCATTACCTAAGCTGCTCTGCAACTGATACATGGCCTTTGCTAAATCCCACACAACCTGGTAAACTTTTCAAGAGGTCTGTTTAGTGTTTACCAAGAATAAAAAAAAACAAACCAAATGAAGTAACATTGTACAGAAAACTCCAACCATAACAACAATAACTAATTAAACCATCTTATTGACTCTGTATTTTTACCACCATCATTGTTTCTTAGAAACTTAAAAAAATAAATAATAAATAAAAATGGAAAATGCATGTCACAAAAAGCATCAAAATCATAACTAATATACTATCAACTAGCTTGCTCATCCTCATCATCCTCCTCCAATGCTGCTTTGCTACTTGTAAACTCTACAAGTATATTAACCATATTTGTGAGGTTGGTCAATACATTAATGAAAGATGATGTGTAAATGATATGAACAATAACAAAGTAAAGACATGAACACCATTGTTTACGTGGTTCGGCAATTGTGCCTACATCCACGGAGAAGGAGAAAGAAGTTTATTATAGTAGTGGTGGTGGTACAAAATGGGAGCTCGATTATGAAGAGAGCTCGAGAGAGATGAGACCTGAGAGGTGAGGTCTCATCATGAGAGATTAGGGAGGTCGTTGATATTGAGACCTCACCATGAGATAGTCGTGAGAGCATTAGACTATCAGACCATGTCTGGAATGAGTGATTTGCCTTCATATTTATAGGCTTACAATGTAACTCCATTCCTAGCATTTAATGAGGTAATGATGAGAGAATATCTTTGTAGTAATTGGCTTTAACTTTGTAACTTGTGCCATCAAGAGAGAGCCCATTAGATGTTGACATGTGGCACCATGATGGACGGTAGAGATGGTGCCACATGTATGTTGTATATAGTACCCTTACATAAGCCCCCTCTTTTTAGGTTGAACGGAGTTCGGGCTGAAAAGAAGTAATCGAACCGATCCAGCCCCCAAGATGAATAAAATATGGGGTTCTTTAACGAAGTCGATCCGCCCCAAATTTTGATGAGCTTGATCATTGAGATTTGCAGGACGCGATGAAGGTCCCTTGTGGTAATGGCAACTCGATCATGAATTTGTGTATAGCGAGCTAGTTAGTTCCAGGGAGACCTGGTAGCTCGTTCAGAAGGCATGTAGACGAGATGGACAACTACTGTAACACCCATGAGTTGGTGTTAGTCCCATATTGCCAAAGAAGTGGTTGTTTCGGTAGTATATAGAGCTTAACCATACTCTAACTAATGTCAAGGCCTTTTGGGGTAAACCACATGGGTGGGCCCTGATCCAAAACCCTCTACTGTTGGATATCCGCAGTGACTAAAGGGGGACAATATTGACATTAGTGAGCGGTATGGTGCTCGACGCACCGGGATGAGCGAGGACGAAATCTCGGGGCGTTACAGTTGGTATCAGAGCCGACGACGGGTCGCCTGTTACAGGTGGGAAAGTACGCTGGAAAGGCCCAGGGAGCGCCAGGTACTTGTCTCACTTGGCAGGGAACGTCGGAGATTTTGGGACTGTACTGAGCGTACTGCATAGCCGAGGACGGCTCTGTTTCTAAGGTAGTGAGATTGTAACACCCATGAGTTGGTGTTAGTCCCATATTGCCAAAGAAGTGGTTGTTTCGGTAGTATATAGAGCTTAACCATACTCTAACTAATGTCAAGGCCTTTTGGGGTAAACCACATGGGTGGGCCCTGATCCAAAACCCTCTACTGCTGGATATCCGCAGTGACTAAAGGGGGACAATATTGACATTAGCGAGCGGTATGGTGCTCGACGCACCGGGATGAGCGAGGACGAAATCTCGGGGCGTTACAACTACAAGCAGGTCGTACTGAAGTGGGTCTTCTTGCATACATGGGTGGTTGTCTTTTTGTGGTCGAGTTGCATAGACCTGATACTTGTTGATAATGTTAGCATGTGAAATATTATAAAATTTAGTAAGAGACTTACACTGAACTGTATGTCTTCCTTATGACTTTTGCATGTACTATCTTTGTCGCCTTGTGATTGGACATTCCGATAGATGTGGCACTTTGGAGTGCACATGTAGCTCGTTTGAGAAAGTGCATTGGTTGACCAAGTGTTTTGAGAGTTACTTGGAACCTTTTGGTGCCCGATCTAGTGAATGGTCGCAGCGTGGAGACCTGTTTGACAATTCTCCGGCATGTGGCCTTTGTGGGTCTACATTGCGTTGAGAGTGAATGCGTTCGACCAGGCGTGTGGCTAGAGAATTGTGTTTGAGGTCGTCCCGCATACGAGTGACTCACTAGTCAATGAAGGTGGTCGTATTGTATATCAAGCATTTCACTTGTAAAGAGTTCAGTGAAAGCAATGTGGCACATTTGTGCAAAAATAGCTCATGGGGAGTGAGGTCGTGTTCATGTGACCTGCACATAGAGAGAGCTACAAAAAAAAAAATATCATTAATAGCTAATTGTGCTAATAATAAGTTAATTTCATTAGATAAAGTGAGAATAGCCCCCTGTATGGCATAAATATTCTTGAGGTCGTTGAAAGACCTGTAATTTGAGGAGGTCATTGATAGACCTGGTGAGGTCGCGATGTAGGACCTGGCATGAAGGACCTGGTATGAAGGACCTGGCATGAAGGACCTGGCATGAAGGACCTGGTGAGATCGCGACGAGACCTGAGAGGTCGTTGGCTTAGAGACCTGAATAAGAGGTCAGGTCGCGATGAGACCGGAGAGGTCATTGGTAGACCTGAATCCATTCCATGGTTTTATGAAAATATATCACCAGATAAATATATGTGAAACTGTGTAGAATAAACAGTAGATGATGAGGTCGCTCCTTGATAGCTCGGTGCCTCATTTCAATCACCAAAAAAATATTAAAGTGATACTTATCTTGCTTCTGTCGAGTCCAGTAATTGTGTAAACAATTTGCTCCAAGCCCCCAACTGTGAGTTGCAATTCTATCTTTTCAAATTCAATGAATTTCTTGAAAATCACCACCTGAGAACCTTAGAACAATGGTGTTCGGTGGGGTTGGTGGGTGGAATTCGCTTGAGAAAATCCCAAGTCCCTGTAGTCGGTGCCAAATGTATTAACCATATTTGTGAGGTTGGTCAATACATTAATGAAAGATGGTGATGTGTATGATATGAACAATAATAAAGTAGAGACGTGAACACCATTGTATACGTGGTTCGGCAATTGTGCCTACATCCACGGAGAAGGAGAAAGAAGTTTATTATAGTAGTGGTGGTGATACAAAATGGGAGCTCGATTATGAGGAGAGCTCGAGAGAGATGAGACCTGAGAGGTGAGGTCTCATCATGAGAGATTAGGGAGGTCGTTGATATTGAGACCTCACCATGAGATAGTCGTGAGAGCATTAGACTATCAGACCACGTCTGGAATGAGTGATTTGCCTTCATATTTATAGGCTTACAATGTAACTCCATTCCTAGCATTAAATGAGGTAATGATGAGAGAATATCTTTGTAGTATTTGGCTTTAACTTTGTAACTTGTGCCATCAAGATAGAGCCCATTAGATGTTGACATGTGGCACCATGATGGACGGTAGAGATGGTGCCACATGTATGTTGTATATAGTACCCCTACATACCAAATGTATTAACCATATTTGTGAGGTTGGTCAATACATTAATGAATGATGAATATGTAAATGATATGAACGATAATAATAAAGTAGAGACGTGAACACCATTGTATACGTGGTTCGACAATTGTGCCTACGTCCACGGAGAGGGAGAAAGAAGTTTATTATAGTAGTGGTGATACAAAATGGGAGCTCGATAACGGAGAGAGCTCAAGAGAGAGATGAGACCTGAGAGGTGAGGTCTCATGAGAGAGAGTGTTGAGGTCTTGTGTATTATTCACAATGAGACCATGTCTGGAATGAGTGATTAGCCTTCATATTTATAGGCTTACAATGTAACTCCATCTGATAAACTCCAATCAACTAATCCAATCAACTAATCCACATGTATGTTGTATTTATAACTCCAATCAACTAATCCCCCAAAAAACATCCGACCGCCAAAATTCTTCAGTCTCTCCTGGTGACTAATATTACATATCATAAAATCTCCAATATGGAAATCATCTGATGAGGGTGGTGGAACATAATCATCATCGGATTTATGTGGTGGAACATAATCTGATGGGAGTGGTGGAACAAAATAATAAGAACGACCATAATTTTGACTAACTTTAGAGCTTTGATATAGGCCCTCAACTATAGCGATAATAGCATAGAGAGAACCCCAATTCAACCAATTGCCGATATGGACGTAACACGAAACCCTTGTCGACGACTCTTGAATAATAAAATTGTAGCAGGTAAACCGATGAAATGATGATAAATATTATCGTCTTTTCCATGATAATAATCCATGGTACACTCTAAAGCAACCCATGTGCTAATAAAAGCCGCGAATTTGCCACCTTTTATAAGAGTTGCTTTTGGATAACCCTTGAAAACCATTTTTGGTTAAATTGCAAATGACTTTGAATGGATGAGAGAACAAACGACATATCATTCCATACTGAAAAGCTGAGGATATGGGCTGAATTATTCGTTCTGGATATGATGGTGTCTTCACCAAAACTCGATATTGATGGAGATATACCATCAATTGTTTCAAAACGATTCATTGTTGCTTTCAATCGATTACTCAATCTAATATAGATTGATTGATAAGAAATTGGGGAATTTGTTTCGGGCGATTTTGTCAAAACCCCATGTGTTTGTGCGCTTATTTGCGAATACCCCACTAAAGATTTTTATTTTGTCTTAGCACTAGGAAGTTAACGATTCTGTCAAAAACCTGTTAGCAAAATCTGACGTGGATTATTTAATAAAAAATAAATCTGATGTGGCATAAACTTAAATAAGAGTACACATGTTATAATCTCGTTGAATATATGTGATTAAATCCGACGGCTATGATATGTTGGAATTATATTAGAATTTGAATCTATTTAATCAGTCGTCTTTCTTCCTCAAACTACAGAGAATTTTATATGTGTAGCTTACTTGTATGTGGGTGTGTACATCCAATCACAAAATGCCATGTGGCAATAATAATATAACCTAGTATGGGTTTAATTAACCCTAGTATGGGTTTAATTAACCCTAGTGGGCTTGATCAGTTTTCCAACCACTTTATAGACACGTGGCATCATATGATTGGGTGTACACACCCAAATAGAAGTTGGCTACACATATAAAAATTTTTGCTCAAACTAACCTTAAACTTCTGCAAAACCAGTTTCTTCAACAAAACTTCAGTTAAAAGTGGTAGCTTCTTAAGTTTGTTAATAGCAGGCTTAGATTGTCGATTTAGTTCAGCATCTTCTTCTGCTGCAGCTTCCAGTGTAGCTATGATTCCTTCCACGTACCTAGAAGTCTCAGCAGCAATAGCATCACTAGTCTTTTGACCATCTCTTGTCTTCCTCTTCCTGTTACCAATATTCTTAAACAGCTTGTATTTCATCTTCTCTTTCACTGCCTCACCTTTCTGCACAATGGTTACAACGGCTAAAGTTGGACTCACAGCCTTGTTGTTGCTCTCCTTAATCACCATCTTCCCAATCCATTTTGAGCATTTTTATAAAATCATCTTATTTATGTGCATGTATGATGTGATTCTGCATATAATGCAGTAAGATGCTTCTAAATTGATTATGAACTAATGTAGAGGCTTCTAAATTGATTAAGAACTAATGTTGGTATGCTTGACTATTCATGAACCAAGTCCTTATGTGGAGTAACCAGAGTATAACAAAAGGTTTTTTGTAAGAGTTGACATATTGGACGGAGTTGAAATATAAGATATGATAACTAACAAAAAAAAATTTTAGCAGAATGAATATTTCATTTGCAAAAAAAAAAAAAAAAAAAAAACTAATATAGGTGCAACAAAATTTCATTATAAAATTAGTAACTTAAACCTCAAAATTCAAGGAGGATTTCTGTTCTACAAACAGTATCTACACTACATGGGTGTCATGTTGCTGTACTTGAAACTCACATTCACACAACTAACTATATCCTAGATACAGTACTTGTACATTCAGCAATATGCTACAGCTTCGGTAAAAAGAATGGCAAACAAATATAAAAAGAATGATTTCTGTAACTAGTGCATGATTCCATGCCCTATGGTCAAACGCCAGGGCCAGAAAAGCTTGATAAAAAGCAGCATATTTAACTGAAACAATGTAGCTTTTCTCACTATATGCCTTGATTTCTCATCGAGCCCAAGCTGCCTTTTCTTCCTGTGACACTTAACGGAATTACAGGCTTACTTAATCACACGATTGATCCTCAAGCTTTCAAAAATTAAGATACAAGTTCATTGCAATTAATCTCATGAGTTCACAGGTATGTATGGCAACTTTGGAGGATCAGAGGATATGAGATTCGCCCAGAAGTTTGCGAGTGTAAGAAAGTAATGCTCCCCGTTCCAAAGCACCATGTTAATCTCTGCTTTATTTTGGAAATGCAAAAGGCAAAGGTAGTAAGATGACAGTAAATTTAGATAACACCTGATGAGAAAAGGCCATCCTCCATTCCTTTTCATCCTTGCACCTCAAAGGCCCGTCAAACATTAGCCAGTAGTTCCGTTCCTGAACTTTCCAGGGGGTAAATACTGCTTGAATGACTGTAACCTAATTCTTTCAGGCTATCAAGGAAATTATGGGCTTTTCGGGACAAAGATGAGGGTGAAGTCATCGAGCTTTGGCTCTGACTAGTCTGCTAACATAGACAGGGAAGGGAAGATGGCTTCTCCAAACCAGAGATTCATCCAAAACTATCTATTGAAAACTGTACACATACCTGGCACTATTTTCAACGGTAACAATGACAACCTACACGTCGGTTCTGAAAGAGAAACACTATTTTGGAGGGTAAACACTTCATGATGTATAAGATCATGAATAGATTTGATGGATCCCAATAATGCCTTGGCCCTCCCATCATAACCAGTACCAACCAGATCAGAGAGACTCTGGAGAGCATCGTTTATTCCAGAATATGACCATACAGCATTGCAGTCCTCCAAAGAAGCAAACATATCAATGGGGTCTGCAAGACTTGATAGAATCCAAGGTGAACAGAAGTAGAAAATAGCTTAGTGCTAATTGTTCACCATCTGTTAGACAAATGTGTGGTGATTTGATTGAGATTTTTCGCCGTAAACTCAAAATCTTTTTTTATCGATACCAAAACTACACATATAATGTCGTTTTAATTCTAGCCGTTGATCGAAATTAACAAGATTCAAACACGTACCCCTGTATTAAATAAAACTGTTGTTAAGAATAAATAAAAAGCCACATTTGCATTAAGAGTCCACGTCAGAATCAAGCGTTATGTTTTTGACAGAATCGTTAACTTCCTGGTGCTAAGACAAAATAAAAATCTTTAGTGGGGTATTCGCAAATAAAAGCATAAAGGGGTGGGGTTTTGACAAAATCGCCCATTTGTTTCTATGAACAAAGAGATTCAGAATAAAAAACCAATGTTTACTTGTTAGGGTTTTTAACAAATCCATATACACAGACAGCTGTGCACAACTGTGTGCTACGATGGGCTTCAAGGACCTCTTTGGGTTTTTTTATATTTTTTTTAAGCAGTAAGTCCATGGACTCGACCTTAAGAAAAAAAAAATCCAATCCCATACAAGTCCCAATAAGTTTGTGACCAAACAGAAGATCAATTTTTTTATTTTTTTTGTACACACCCTATATTCCTCACGTTTGGCCAATACATCCCATTAGTTGAAAATTTGTATTTTCCATTTATTTCACAATTTGACACCGTTAGAAGAAATAGTCAACACCCATTGACTCAGTCAAACCCTTAAACTACCCAAATTACCCCTAAACTTTTATAATACCTAAATTACCCCTGACTAAATCTAAACCGTCAGTTTAATTTATTATTTTTTAGATCTAATCGTAGTAGTTGATTTACTAGCCGTTGGTTCTTCTTCCTCGTTATAAAACCAAACCAAAAAGTTTATCTCTCCATGACAACAAATTCAAGTCAGGGTTGTAATTTGTTTCTTGCAATGGCTGTTTAGACCAGAGAATTTTATATGTGTAGCCTACTTGCTGTTTAGACAACTGTTTGGCTGTTTCTAGGATTGTATCTTGACGAAATAAGACGACTCATACAGTATATTGTTCTTCATATTGTTAGTTAATTGGTTGAGTCTCGGCAGTCTGCATTTCTCACTAAGCCATTATACGTACGTATGTCTTCTTCTTTTTCAGAAACCTACCTATATATATATATATATGTTCCATGCGCTGGCGACCTAGTGTAACCAAGTGATACTTATTTCCCAGGCAACTGTATTAACCATATTTGTGAGGTTGGTCAATACATTAATGAATGATGATGTGTAAATGATATGAACAATAATAATAAAGTAGAGACATGAACACCATTGTATACGTGGTTCGGCAATTGTACCTACATCCACGGAGAGGGAGAAAGAAGTTTATTATAGTAGTGGTGGTGATACAAAATGGGAGCTCGATTATGGGGAGAGCTCGAGAGAGATGAGACCTGAGAGGTGAGGTCTCATCATGAGAGATTGGGGAGGTCGTTGATCATGAGACCTCACCATGAGATCGTGTTGAGAGCATTAGACTATCATCAGATCAGAACATGTGAGAAGATGAGAACATGTGAGAAGATCAGAACCTACCTAGAATGAGTAGCTTGCCTTCATATTTATAGGCTACAATGTAACTTCATTCTTAGCATTTACTAGGGTAATAATGAGAGAATATCTTTGTAGTAATTGGCTTTAACTTTGTAACTTGTGTCATCAAGAGAGAGCCCATTAGATGTTGACACGTGGCACCATGATGAACGGTAGAGATGGTGCCACATGTATGTTGTATATAGTACCCCTACAGCAACCATGCATGTTAATTTCGAGTAAGTTTGGGTTGTTAGATCCTAGGATCAAAATGCTGAATTTAATTTTATTTTATTTTTTTTCCTGAATACATATCGTTCTTAAAATATGTCATAATCATTATCAGTGGTGATAGCAAAACATGTTAGATCACACAACATACTGAGTATCAATGGACAGATATCACATTGATGTTCTTTATAATATTGTTTGCATTATTCTTCAATTCTTACTCTCCAATAATCCATAGCTCAGAATTCCACCGCATAATACACAACCAAATCATATCTTCAGATTGTACTAAATGAAATCTCAACTCCATCCACTGGTTTTGGATGAGGAAGGTACATCATCTTCGCATCCGGATTTATTAGTTCCCACCTGCAATCCATAAAAATATTTGTATGATCAATTTAATATCACATGATGTATTTACCAATCAATCAAGTTCATTGTTCTTTTCTTACTTGTACCCAGTAACCAAATGGTGAATGAAAATGGCAATTTGAATCTTAGCAAGCATGTTGCCTGGGCAAATCCTTGGCCCCCCTCCAAATACTTGGTATGTGCCTGGTTTTGCTGGTACCTGTCGGTAACAAATATACAAAGAATTTCCATTCAAGAAATACACAATGGAATATCCCCAAGTAGTGTTACTAAAAGATCAATTCAACACTACTTACATCCCATCTGTCAGGGTTAAAATTCATAGGATCATTGAAATTGTTGGGATCAGTATGAAGATAGCGAATCCATAAAATTATTCGCCAGTCTTTCGGTATTTTATGACCTGCAAAACTCAATGTAACCGGTCAATGTTTACAAGCATCAGGACAAGCAGACATTCAGTTAGCTAGGCATTATGAAGCATGCAATTCAGTCCAAACCAAAACTGTTATATATATACTTCCTACCTTGATAGTTCACATCATCTTTCGCATATCTGAAGACAAAGGGTGCAATATTTGCCATTCTTATTGTTTCATCCACCACCTACAAATTAGATACAGAAATTATTTAAGCATTGATGCAAGAATAAATAAATGATTGGAACTAGATTAGAGTATATATAGAGTATAGAACTATGGACCTTGTTTGTGTACTTCAGTAGTGCAAGTTTTTCACTGGTAATAAATTCATCCTTTCGGGCCAGTGCCATGTTTTCTTCCTGTAATACAATTATCAAATTTAAAACTTAAACAAGAAATGTAAGACTCTGAACAATAAAGAAAAAACTAAGTTGTATAGTTCTTACACGAAGCTTTTCAAGCACATGGGGGGATTTCGCAATGTAGTAAAGAGCCATTGTTGATGCAAGGGAGGTTGATTCATTGCCTGCTATAACAAGAGAGACAATGTTATCAAGCACTTCTTCATCACCTAATATTTTACCTTCCTCATCTCTCATGTTCATCAATCCTTCCATCAAATCATTTTTTTCCTCACTGACTAGATTAGTAGTAAGCTTCCTCTTTTCAAGTTCTTTCCTGAAAACTGCTGTCAGTTTCTTCCTACACTGCCAATTATAAATTTCAATAGCAATTAGAAGTGAATCTGCCAAGCCGATGTGCTCTGCAGAATGTAATAGTTTCAGAAAAATCATTGTACTGGTCTTAGGGTTGAATTTTCACCTGAACGGCGTGGTAGTATGCAGTTCCTGGAATATTTGAGGGTTGTGCTCTAACACCTCCCACTAGGCCAATAAATAACTTATCGAGCATGTCCAACTTGGGGCCGGGTTTAAAACTGACAAACATATTACCTATGTTTTCAAAGGTTACCTGAGAAAATTTCATTTTGTCAATTAACATAAACTTGATTTTCACAACATAGTTGCTATAAAATCCCTACTGATCGAGGATATTTTATGGATGGAATTCATATCTAGTGTTTAAGGATCACCTTCTTGACTTCAACCAGTGCTTTTACTTTGCCTTTGTCTACCCATGAACGCAAGGAGGAGACTATTTGAGGTTGTACCATTTTGCAGACTTTCCTTAGAGCATCAGGCTTATTGATTGCATTGGTGACATAGGTCCTAAGCCTGGTGTGTGGTTTACCAGACACTCCTACAAGAGAATTGTGGCCTAAAAGTTCTATTGAAGGCCATTTAAGTGGGAACAGATCGTGAGACTGGAAGACAAATTTGTTGAATGTTGGAGAACATCCTATGATTGCTGGAGATCCAAATAGGTGTGTCCGATACATTCCCACTCCATCACCATATCTGAACATCAAAGAAGCGAAGGATACATCTTATTATATTAGTTTTAATGAATGCATATAAGAAACTATGAATTTTGCCTTCAGCTTGCTCTTGCTGCGTCAAAACTCGTCATACCAACAAGAACTTTAAAGAAAGAAAATGAAGGATATATATATTAGTTACCAGAATTGTTCTACTAACCTCCTTCGCTTGGATTCGATGAATTCATCAGGTTGACCAACTATTTTGAAGTACCAAAGAAATGTAAGCATCTCTCCTACGAAAGGCAAGCCCATACTACCAGGAGGAAGTTTATTAGAGCCAGAGTGATGAGCTCTGTGAGGAGTTATAAATCTTAGCTCATTCCATGACCAAAATAGCCACACAAGCAAAGGTAGAACACCAAACACAACAGCCAACCACCATTGTTGTATAATCTCCATAGCTCACAATCTCTCAGACTAATCCTTATACCCGGTCTACGTAATTCTTTATATACAAGTCAAGAAGAGTAGGTTAATGACTTACAGGAAGTTGATTCCCTAAATTGATTCCTAATGAATAATACAACATTTGGACAGACCTCAGTTCCCACTAGTGTTTTGTTTGTTTCTATAAACCACTCACAATCTAGCTTAGATGGAACCCAATTTAGCAAATTAGGTAGCCAGTCATGCTTGTTCTGGAAATATTCCTTGTGAAGGAACTTTGTTTTCTTTGTTTTCTCTATAATTTAAACTGAAGCACTATTCGTGCATCCTAACAGTTTTTAAAATATGTTTCTTGATCTCTGTCTTGACAGTGGTGTTTGTTATCTATAATTCCATATTAATAATGACAAATTAAATGGACGATGACTACCATGCTATACGTAATTACGTATTGTACAATACGATGGATGCTACGCATGAAGAAAGTATGCTTGCATTATGGTTGTGCATATAATTTTGTATATTACAACAATATGGTTTGACAATTAATGGATTTGTTACCGTGTTCATGTTTAGAATGAACCAGACAGAGAGACAGAATCCACAGAAAGTTATTTGGATTATATTATTGCAATATGCTTATTTCGGTATAATTAACTAAAGATATATGATTAATCTTGTGTCCGAGTAATGGTACAAACAAAGACTTTCGAATTTTATATATGCATTTGTATTAGAAAAAATTGGTGTAAACCCCCCACTTTTATAGCCACTTCACACTTAACCCCCCTAACTTTTTTTTATTTGAGATAACCCCCCAAACCGCCTGTCCAAACCGGTAGAGTTTTTTAATGGCAGAACTAACCCTTAAGGTATTGGGGGTTTACACAAAATTAAAATAAAAAATGGGGGGTTAAGTTTGGTAACAAAAATATACCTCAAACTAATTTCTAAATCCCAAAAATACCCTTATAATAGATTTGTTGGAACTCATTTTTACTGTAAATTACAGCTATAAAAACAACAAAGTACATCTTCAATTCACTTTCAATTCAACTATCAAGCAAGCTTTCAAGCATGGGGACAAGGTAAAAACTTACCTTTGTGTTTTTTTTTCTTCTTCTTCTTTTTTTTTCTTTTTCTTTTAAACAACATAAACCCTAACTTCCTTTTGATATCAATGTACAAAAATTGAGTGAAATCATTAACTCTCACCAAGAAAATTGTTCTCCTTCTCCAAATATTAAGTGAAATCGTTCTTCGTCCTTCAAAAATTGGATGAAACACTTCTTTCTTCTTTAAAATAGGGTTGTCTAACCTTGGATCAAACTTGTAAAAAGGTTGCAGGGGTAGTTTTGGGATTTAGGAAAAAAAATTAAGAAAACTATTTATTTTCAAACTTAACCCCCCCCCCCCCCCCCCCCCACTTTTGATTTTAATTTTGTGTAAACCCCCCAGACCTCAAGGGTAGTTTTGCCATTACAAAACTCTACCTGCTTAGACCAACGGTTTGGGGGGTTATCTCAAATTAAAAAAAGTTAGGGGGGTTAAATATAAAGTGGCTACAAAAGTGGGGGGTTTACACCAATTTTTTCTTTGTATTATTATTTGAAAGGTGTCTTTCCTTTAAGTTAGATATATACTACCTACGCATATGTCAATCACATGGTTTTATGCATATGTCAATCACATGGTTTTATGCTATATGAAACCGGTACTCGGTTATTTGACATTAATTTTGTGACATTGGATGTCTCGGTTATCTCGCCTTGAGTTCATTGTTAGGAAAAACCTAGTTGTACGCGCGTCACCCCGAGTCCGTGTCTTGCGTCCTTTTGTCAAAGTCAAGTTTTGGGTTTAGGACGTACGTACGTCCAAGCAGGCAGCAAACTATTCTTGTCCAGGGACGTACGTACGCTGTTTTGACGTACGTACGTCTAATGTAAAATCTGTTTTATCCGGCCCATTTTATGTGTTTCCAAACCCTAACTATATATAGGGTTTCTCTACCAAAGAACAGCTCAGTTCTTTTGCCGTCCAATTCATCTCTAGTCTTGGAGTTTGTTTAGGTTTTGGTTTAGGTTGTTTTGGTGATTGAACTCATCTTCTTCTTCCTTATTGAATAATTATTGAGATCGGCTTCGAGTCTTCTTGTGTGTTCATCAAGAAGTCGAGTGTCTTGTGCGTACATCAAGGTACTCTGGTGTAAGCTTGCTTCATAGATCAACTTCGAGTCTTCTTGTGTGTTCATCAAGAAGTCGAGTGTCTTGTGTGTACATCAAGGTACTCTGGTGAAGTCAAGGTGTTAGAGATAACCAGTAGTGTCAACTCGCAGTGATTGCAGGTAGTTGATAGGTTTGTACATCTCTTTCCATCTAGTGAATTTATTTGTTGTCGCGAGGACAACTGTGGACGTTTCCCATATTGGATTTTACCACGTTAAAAATATCGTGTGTTCTTTACTTGTTTACTGCTTTATTATTGTTTGCCTTATTATTGTTATATTGCATGTATTGGTTTTTCACTATAAGCATCTTATTACTCAGGTAACATTAGGTTTCTTCTATGTCCCCAGTCGAAAAACTCACCGCTGTGGCACTAAACAAAATAAAGACCCCTGTTTCTGGGATTATACCTCAACAAAATAAGGCAACTTATATATTGTTAAACGCTCCTATTCTTTGGTGACAGAACGAATATTTGTGGCTACTTAGTGGATGCTTCATGCTACTGTTTGGCGGTAAGGCATGCCTTAGCGCAACCTGTGTTGGTTTGCTTTCGCCTAACATGCTCGGTTCTATCTTGTAAATATTCACATAATCATACTGGGAAACTGGTCAATGGTCAGTGGATCCATTTTCTTTAAATCAATCAGAAAAATACATAAATCAAAGGATAAAAATGAACATTCTTATCTTGAACGATTCAAGTTATTTGTAACAGTGAGTGTGACTGTGATCCACTCTCTAACAAGATTACCTTAAATCATGGAAATCCTATTGTAATTGTCATGTGACTTATAGCTACCACATAGTGTGACGCCCCCAAAATCCAATCCTAGTTGATCAGGCTAAGACTAGACTCCAGAGTCGTAATGTTCTCCATATGTCCACCATGGACCGTAGGTTCACACTACTGCCACGTGACACCAAGCTCCAAATCCAATATCCATGTAAGGACAGAATAATAAAATATCACACGAACAAAATTCGAACAAAACATCAGCGGAAGATTTATTCAAGTCGAACTCTGTATATACATATATACAAGGGTTGAACTGAAAGAAAAACACACAACTGAAAGGATAACATACTGTGTTTGCCCCAAGGGCTACACTGATAACAAAAGACTAACTACAACTTAGAGCACCTGCTTAGCTAACTATCTCCAACTAAATCCTCTTCGCACGCTTCGAGAATCGCTTTACCTGTTTCCTGGAAGGAAGGGAAAAATGAGCGATTAAACGCTAGCAAGTTACACAACTTGATATCCGATCTTGATCCCAGGGACGGAATCAGCGCACCCAATAAAATATAGCAATACAATACATGTATCAATTATAATCATTATATCAATTCCAGCAACTCGAATCAATAAACAATTATATAAACAATCTAATCATCACACATATGGCATAAAGCCCATCCATCTGATATCAAATCATCTGGTACCGCAGTACCCCAGCCATGCATCTGTATGCGACACCGAGCAATACTCTCCGCAGGCTCATAAGGTTGGTGACATAGCACCACTGAGTGTACTTCTGTATGCGACACCGAGCAATACTCTCCGTACACTCCAGGGACGTCTCCCCAAATTCAGACTGTTCAAGACAATCTCTGGCTCGAAAGCCCTTTTCACACAAATCAATCCATACATTCAATTTCAATGCATCTTAACTATCAATGCGCATAAATTTCAAAATATGCAATCTCACCTTTGGCATGAAAATTACATGAATAATATCACCAATAATTTAATAATTCATTGCAGCGTCAATTAAGAGTTATGACAATCAATATCATGTTAGAATCAAATCAACACACTAACATGTTTTCCTATCAATTTTCCAACAATAACCGAATAATGATATCAATCAATACGCATAACCGAAATTGTAGTATAACAATAGCATACTCTTACACCCACTAACCTAATCTATCTCCTAAAAGCAAGAAAAGATATCAAATAATATAACTTACCTTATCTTTCTCGAAGAAAATAGCTATGATACTCGTCTACTAAAACAAATCACAAGCTACATGTCCGAAGCATAGAATTTCAAGTTTCCTACTAGCTTTCTCATAATTTCTGCAGCTTCCTCTTTCAAATTTCTGCAACTCTCTTTTGAAGTATAGTGTGAACTCACTAACAGATTATTTTCTTCTTTCTCATTAACTGTATATACTAGCAAACAGGTCACTGCTTATATATCCTAAATTGAGTCGGTTCAACTTACTAACTAAGTTAAGTTATTAACAAAACATAAGTCGGTTCTCATTCTAGTGTGAACACACCAACAGATTTGGTCTTGAGTGTGAACAGGAACTAGTTTAAATTAAATCAACAGTGTGCTGCCACCTAATGGTACAGAAATCTCAACAACTAACATGCAGGCAGGTCACTGTACAAGGTATTACACATAGTTACCTATTTTTGCAACCGCACAAGCAAAAGAGATCTATTCGATCACTAGTAATGAATCTCTTGTTCAATTCAATCATCTCTACTTCATATATGTGTTGCAGTATAAGGTTGTTTTCAATGAATCCAGCACAGTTAGTCACATTTTTTCCAACAATGATGTGTCTTTTAATCCTTTAGGGACACAATTATTCAGGTTTGGGTCTTTGTTTTCTTTGATTGGTACTTACATTTTGTTAAACCGAAACCTCCATTGTTTGAGTCTCGGCAGTCTGCACTTCACATAAGTAGGCCTCTTTATCTACATTTATCTGGTCCATGTGTGCCGGCGACCTAGTGTAGCCAAGTGATACTAATTTATTTACCCAGGCAACAATGTTAGTTTTGATTAAGGTTCGGTCGCGTAGGATCAAAATTTCTGAATGTAGTTTTTACCTGAAGACAAAGAAAAAATTGCCAGTATTTGCATTGTCAAACTGTATGTATGTGCATCATAAGAAAAAATTGTGAAGTTGTATTTTACGATGAATGAATTGAATTTTTGTAGCGATACATGATTACAAAAATTCCACTCAAGCATATCTCATTCTACAGTATTTGTTTTTTTCCCTCTCTGCTCTCGGTACTCTGTAGGTAATTGGTGTGCAGAGTGAATTGAGCAAAACAGGAGCAAAATGGTGGTGGAGGAAAACCGAGGGGCTTGGTGGGCATATTTCCTCCACTATATCAAGTTGCAGTCCTTTATTTCATCAGCAAATCGAACGACAAAGAGAAAGCCTGCAGGATGGAAGTCTATGCCATACATTTTAGGTAACTTCATATGGCGTAAAAAATGTACTGGTTTACAATTTCTGTTAGAGTTTTTCATTGATGAAAACTTTGAGTGATGGGTAATTTGTATTTGTTTAGGAAATGAATCCATTGAGAGATAAGCAACATTTGGGCTGATAGCAAACTTCATAGTATATCTACTCACTCAGCTTCACACGGATCTAGTGTCTGCTACTATCATTTGCAATGTGTGGGGTGGTACAACTAACTTTGCTCCATTACTTGGAGCTTACATTTCTGATTCCTACTTGGGCAAATTTAGAACTCTGGCTTACTCATCCGTGGCATCTTTAGTGGTATGTATGACACAGAGCTCATGTCTTCAACAGATTTTGCAACCTCGACAGTTTATTGTTTCAATTGAAGAGTGGTGATTTTTAGCGTGTGGTCAATCTTTAATTTGTTTATTGAATTTGTTTATATGCTTAGTCCTAGATGCCACTTTCAGCCTACTACTTATCGTTCAATTGATTGCCTGACAGGGATTGACGGCTTCAACTCTAACCGCAGTGGTTCCAGCACTGCATCCACCTAAGCTAGTTGCACAAGTGAGCAGTTACCACACAACCAATGGATGAAAGCCACACCAGCTCAACTAGGCTTTTTGTACATGGCTTTGGGTTTGTTATCAATTGGAGCTGGAGGATTAGGCCATGCAGTCTCGCATTCGGCCATGCTGCTGGTGGCCACTGCCACGACCACTACTGTTGCTGCTGCCACGACCACTGCTGTTGTTGCTGCCACCCCTGCCACGGCCACCACCACGATGTTTACCACTATTAGTGCGGTGTGAAGATGGAGTATGTCCCTTCTTTCCACTAGTATTGCGGTGTGGAGGGACATTGTCTGAGTAAGAGGGAAGTTCTTCTGATTCCCTGGCCGTGGCAGCCATCATAGCAACACGAGAACCAGTGGCTGCTGTCTTTGCAAAGCCCACTTCTTCAAGAGTGAGCATTGATCGGGCTTGGTAGAAAGGGGGGAGAGGGTTGCTTTGGCGAATAAGTGTGCCAACACTACTATAAGCATCGGTGAGCCCCGCCACCATCTGAAGAACAAGCCGGCTATTCGAGACCGGCGCTCCTACATTCTTGAGTTGATTTGATAATACCTTGAGCTTTTGACAGTAGGCCGAGACATTGGGAAAATCCTCCATGCTTGTATGGGAGAATTCTTGCTCAAGTGTGACGGCACGAGAATTCTGGTTGTCTTGGAAAATATCACGCAATCGATTCCAAGCCTCCATTGCCGTGGAGTCGGGTTCAAGAATGGTGTGCAGTAGATCTGTAGAAATTGTTGCATAGATCCACTGAAGAACTGTAGCATCTAGGGTCGACCATAATTCCTTCTCTCCATCAGTAGCCAACACTTTTTCTTTGCCTTTTTCTGGTGGAATGATATGATCGAGAACCCTATGAGAACGAGCATGAATTTTGAAGAGTTCCGCCCACGTCGCATATTGGACATTTTCCATCTCAAGAGTAATTGAGACGTGGTTCTTGATGTTGGAGACAGCAAGAGCAGGGTGAAAAGAAGATTGAGGGGGGGGAGGGGGGTAGACATAATGGCTGAAGGTAAGGGGGAGTTAACGGAGGAGAGCCGGGCGTAGAACCACTAGGGGACAGCGGAAGAGAGTGACTTGAAGAAGAAGAAGTCGCCCTGGTCTTTGATACCATGAAGGAAGATAACTCCGTGTCCTTTTCATTCACATTCATCAGTTATATATACATGTACATTGGAAATATCCTATGCTATAATTAAGGAAATGAAATATACACCTAGGCCTACTACATAATAAAGATTTGCATATATTCTATCAGTGTTGATCAATTCGATCTTACAAGAGAATCAGGAAGAAAAGGGATGAATAGCTACTTCAACTGGTACTATTTCTCATTCGCTATTGCTTCAATTGCTAGCACCTTAGTGGTGTATGTTCAAACCAATGTGAGTTGGGCATGGGGTCTTGCCATCCCAACCACATTCATGTTCTGCTCGATAGTTTTGTTCTTCATGGGTACAAGATTTTATATTTATGTACCATCTGGCCATCTGGGAAAAGCATATTCTCTGCCATTGCACAGGTTTTTGTGGCTGCATATAGGAAGCGCAATCTCGAGCTTCCAAGTAATGTTGAAGAGCTAGAGGGAATGCTCTATGATCCTCCTCAGACTGGAACAATAGTATCAAAAGTTCCTCTCACCCAACAGTTCAGGAACTTAAACAAGGCTGGAATTGTACTTGAAGGTGAAACAAACCCAAATGGTTCTTGTTTGAATGAATGGAGCCTTTGCAGCATTCAACAAATCGAAGAAGCTAAATGTCTTCTAAGAATTGTGCCAATCTGGCTTTCTAATGTATGAAGCTAAAGATCAGGACTGACTCTAAACAGGCTGCAGAAATTGCAAAGGGTTGCCTACAACCATCATGGAGGGTACGTGGACTCAAGCAAGAGATGGAAGACCAGCTGGTGAGACTGGAGGAATATGATATTCAACATACATACCGTGAAGCGAATCAAGTTGCAGACTGCCTTGCTAACTTGGGAAGGAAAGCTCACCAACTGATTTTCTTTTGTAATCCTCAACAAGAGGAAATTTTGTCATTAGTTGATAAGGATGCTAGAGGCCATGTATATTCTCGAGTTTAAGTTTTGAGTAATAAAATCTGGTCGGGGTTTGCCTTAACCCCAGCTTGCCATTTGCAAAAAAAAAAAAAATGTGGATCCCTATTTATGATCGTTTAGTCGTCCATGTGCTTCAAAAGATTACTAAACAAGAAGGTGGTTTCACCCTTCTCCAAAGGATGGGAATTGGAATGATTTTTGCAATAATGTCGCAGGTCTTCGCAGGTCTTGTTGAAATCAAGAGAAGGGCTTTAGCTTTATCACACGCACGGCCAGATGGAGTTGCACCCATGTCCATAATGTGGCTTGTGCCACAACTTGCCTGTATTGGCTTTGCGGACGCATTCATTATGATAGGACAAATAGAATTCTACTACAAACAATTTCCTGAACACATGAAAAGCCTTGGCAACTCCATATTCTTTTGTACATTGGCTGGTTCAAGCTACCTAAGTGGTGTGCTTGTTTCAATTGTTCATAAGAAAACTGGTAAACATGGTCATCCTAACTGGTTAGACAAAAACACCAATGCTGGCAAACTTGAATATTTCTACTTGCTCATCGCGAGTTTGGGGATCTTGAATTTCATATATTTCCTAGTTTGTGCTAATAGATACCGTTACAAGAAAGTGTAGTGGTTAGCATTACAGATGATAGTGTTATTCAACTAAACCCTGTTTAACGACTTGTAGATGCATAGATTGATTTTGAATTTTTTGTTGCAATGATGGAAAGAGATTTTCATATTTTCAGACTTGTATTGTTACCATTGAATGAAATCAGGATTAAATCTTGTTCATGGTTCACACTTCACACACATTGTTACTTGGTGCAACTCTCTAAATTGCCAACAAAAAAAATTGTTACTTAGGTGCAACTCTGTAAATTACAAAAATACCACATATTTGGGCCGAACCCGAGCTCGGATTTGAGTTTGGGCTTTTTTCCGGGCTATGCTCGGATGTATTAACGTGGGTTAAGTCACGGCCCTATCCCTTGGTTTGGACTATTAGAGTTGCACGAATGCAACTCTGCGTTGACCAATGACGTAGTAGATGTAAATAAATAGTTAAATACTTGGGTGGAAAGAGTTTGGTGGAAAGTTTGGAAATAAATACTCGTAAAAATTCTTTAAAAGTTGTAAAGGGTTTTGTGTTTTGGAAGAATTTTTACGAGTAGTTGTTAGTTGTTGAATCGGTTTGTTTCAACGATGGGATCTTTCATATCTTCGTTTGCAGCTCCTGCTGTTGCATCACCAGAATCATCAAGAGTTCAAGCTTTTCATTCTTCTTATGAATGGAAGAATCATCTCAACACTATCAAAGATTCTTCTTCTTTGGTAAGTCGCTCTTGATCTTAATAACCCTTTTTTCTCTTACCGTGATATATATGTATTTTTAAGATCTAAGTAATGATGATTGATTTATGTTTGATTTTGAAGATGGTGATTGATTTCTCAGCAACATGGTGTGGACCTTGTAGAATGATGGAACCTGTTTTTGCTGAAATTTCCAACAAATTTACTGATGTTATTTTTATTAAAATCGACGTTGATGAATTATCGGTCAGTATTTTAATTTTATTAAAAAATGTTAATGTAGGGTTTTGATGATTGATTGATTGTAATTATGATTATGATTAAAATTAAAATTGCAGGATGTGGCTCAAGAATATGCTGTACAAGCTATGCCAACTTTTGTGTTGGTAAAAAATGGTAAACAAATTGATAAAGTTGTTGGAACTAAGAAAGATGAACTTCTAAGGAAGATTGAAGCGCATAGAGGCTAGATCAAACAAGTATGAACACAACAACTATATTAAGTCTTATTAGATCAAATTGTTTTTCTGTGTTTATTGTTTTTCATATGAACAAAGAGATATTGTTTTTGAATTGAATTAAGAAAGAGAAAGGTTGGTTGTTGTTCAACATTTTATTGTGTGTTTTGTCATGTCTGCTACTACATTCACACTATTGTAATTAGAAGAATTTTATATGCTATCATTTGGGTCACCAATCCTCTAAATGTTATGTACTTGAAATGAATGAGCTGACTCTGGAGTCTTGTCCATCTTTGTAGACTATGCTTCTGAGTTCTGCCTGCTTATGAAAATAGTCAAATTCAATAATAATGAAATATGTATTGAATGTAGGGGTGGCAGATGGGTTGGGTCGTATGCGTGTCGGGTTGGTGTCGTGTTGCGGGTTAAAACAGGTTAACCCATATATGACACGGTTAGGAAACGTGTCAACCCAAACACGACCCTGTTTCTTTACCGGGTTAAACGATTGACACGGTTGACACGCTAAAACTTCAAACTCAATTCAATCAATCAATAACAAAGATGATGAAGTGCCTTTCAAAAACTTCAAACTCAATTCAATCAATCAAAAAACGAAGATGAAAATCAAAATTATGTTGGAGAACTTAGGCAGCTGGAGTTATTTGTTGAATCGCCACCAAGCAGTGATAATCGACAACGGGTACAATAGAATTTTTCTGAATTTGTATTCCATGTAGTAGCTATATGAGGTCGATTTCAGTAGAATCTCATTGTCCTTCTTGTTGTTCATATGCTTTACTTCATTGATAAGTGTTGATGCTGGTTTACTGTTACTTATATAGTTATATTTGTTGTTACATGGATTTCATAGTGTTGATCAATTTATTGTACTCTAGCTCTCTATGTTGCAAGTATATTCATTAGTTATAAGTTGTTGGTCATCATGGTTATCCTTCAAACCAAAATTCATAGTTCCGATGGTATAGTTTTCAAGAGATGGCGGAGATGGCGATTCAAGAGATGGCGGAGATGGCGATGCAATCTTAATAAACGAAGATGGTGGTGGCGGGTTGTAAATGGGTCTATTTGTGTTTTGCGGGTCAAACACGAACACGACCCATTTGGTTAGAGGGTTTAGCGGGTCAGACACATTTATAACACGGAGCAGATAACGTGTCACCCAAACACGGCAAAAACCGGGTCGTGTTTGTGTCGGGTAGATGGGTACGTGTTAAAACTGCCACCCCTAATTGAATGAATGTATGGAATCGGCTAAAAGTTGGCTTGGAACTGGGCCCATGAATACGATGAATAACAAGGAAATATGTATTGAATAAATGTATGGAATCGGCTAAAAGTTGGCTTGGAACTGGGCCCATGAATACGATGAACATTCATCATATTGATCCTATAATTGTATGAGTTTGATTGTATTTGATGAACTGTTTAGTCTGAAAAAAAATTGCTATGAAAAGTGCTGCATGGAAAGTTAAATTCATTCCAGAGATTTTTCGACATACCCCCATTTGAAAGTCGAAATTTGAGATACCCTATTTAAAAAAAAAAATTGAGATACCCCCAATTCAAGATGTGGTGTTATCTTAGCCGTCCATCATAAAACTAAACTACGGAAACTCTTCCAACCTACGGCTGTAAAACTCTTCCATCTTGAATTGGGGTATCTCAAAAAAAATTTCAAACGGGGTATCTCAAAAAAAATTTCAAAGGGGTATGTCCAAAAATCTCTTAATTCTATTGAAAGCTAAATTCCAGCAAAAATGAGATGGAATATATGCAAATTACTTCAATTTGTACTGAAGATAACTGTACCCTGATAAACAATGCTTTTGTGTCAAGAATTGTGAAGGCTTTTAGTGAAACCCACATTTGGGGAATAAAGAAAAGTCACAAAGGTTAAAAAGGCCATTTTTTTGTAATCGGCGGCTGTGTAGTTTGTTCAGTGTCTTATACGGCCCATAAGCTTTAGGCCTCCGGAACCATAACTCCATATGGAGATTGGCAGTGTCATTCAAGTCCTATACATTCAGTGCAATAAAATCTTATAAGTTCTGGTCTAAATATCCTAAAACTCAAATCTTATATCCAAAACCATGCTCTCCAACATTACTGATTTCAGAAAGTGTATCCAGAGAGGGGTCAAGTTGATAGGATATAGGATATAGGATATATTATTCATATGTGAAAAAACATCTTGTATTAATGTTATCTTCCTTCTTAGATTGCCTGCAGACAAGCACACGAGCAATGCATCTGGAAAAAGGTAAAACCTATCACCCTCTGACCCATGCATGTTGAACAAATGTGAAAACCTTAACCATTCCATTAAACTCGAAGTAAAACCAAATTTGTACAACTTGCTGATTTAATTACATCCCGAAGGAATTACTTCAGATACATACCACAAGGGTATGTGCTCACTGCTATGGTTGCTCAAGAATCATCAAGTATAGAAGAGTAACATAGCAGCTATGGTGCTACTATTGAATGCACAACTCAAAAGGTCACTACTTTAAAACTTTCTACAAAATGCTAAGAATAATGCTGAGTTACTGAGTTTGTTGCAATGGTAAAAGGGTAATTGCAAGCCTTTACCGTCGATCTTTACTCCCTCTCATAACTAACAGAAAGTATATTGAAAACTGGGAGAACTTGGTACTAACTCATCAGACAGTATATGCTTGCTGGATTGTGTCTATGTCGAGGCCCTTCAGTCGCACCACGGACTCGACGTGTCCCTTCAAAGTGTGGAGTTCTCTTAGCCTGCAAATCACAACAATGTATCAAATTAATCAGAAGCTTCCACAACCTTTTTTTTTTCTTTCTTTTTCCCAATTCCTTGAAAAAATAAATGTATAGGTCTTGCCAGTGACCACAGGTGGGCCCAATTTGAATGAACATGCAAGTTGAGGATTTATACCAAATGAAAGAGCACAAAGAAGACATGCACTAATCTGGAAAGAGCATACTAAAATGGGACAGAATAAGATGGATCTATTACTTGTGTGAAATCTTAACCGAGTGGTAGGTCCTATCTTCTCAATCAGCATAACAGAGTATTATAGTAGCTAAGCCAGCCAAGAAGACAATGCAGTGGGCTAACTATGACCACTACTGTATTAACACTTGTAATAAAATATTCAAAACCCTAATATCTATCCTTTCTCTCAGCATTTAATTAGTGAATATAGTATTCTATGTAATGGTACAACGAATGTAATAATTTAAAAAAAAAAAAAATAGAGACAAGGAAAGATCAAAAGTCACTGTCATGCTTACCTTGCAATCTCCGCCCGCCTTTTGGCTTCTTCTGCCATCTGATTAAGTTCAGTGAAATTTCCACGGTCAGGAAACATTTTGGCATCAGGTGCCTGCAGCCCATGAAGTGTTCTCTGAGCATGCGCCCATTTAAGCTCGCGTGCTTCTTTCCCGAAATCCTTCTGCCTCGTAAAGGCAATCTGGCAAAATCGTATATAAAGCAAAAATAATTTCAGTAAGGTTCCCAGACCCTATATCAGCTCGCTAAACCACACCAAAAAATAATTCAATATCCATGAGCAGGTAGTACCCTCTGTTCGATAACAAGATCCCAGGCCCTTCCGCTGAGAGCATATCGGATTATGAACTTGATTACATCAAGAGGAAAGTAGAAGACGATGTTATAAAGCCAGATTACACCAGCCCAACGCCATCCAATACCTTCAATAGCTGCAAAGGCCCAATTTGCGTAGACTGCAATAAGCGTAGCAATCTGCATAAACGGAAAAACAAGGGCTATGAGGGCTTCCGTGAAAAGGCAAGTCCAACTACTTTTTAATGCAAGAAACTAAAAGTTTCCTCACCAGCTGTGCAACTGCAAAAGCAATTATAAGCCACCAGCCTGGGCGCTCAGCAAATGACCAACTTCTTGATCGTGTTACAAATATGAGGGCCTGGCTAATGGTGCTCACTTGCAGATATATGGCTGAGGCGAGCTTTTTGAAGTCATCTGCGTCTTTTTTCTGAAGGCTTGAAACGTGGAAATGACGCTGAAAAGTAGCATGTGTTAGTTCAAACAGTTGAGTACCAAGGTAGGTCCTATTAAGACTACTAAATTTAAACAACAGAAACATTGACAATTTACGGGGAAATTACACCCAAAAACAATAGTCATATATGCATTTTTAATGTAAAAACCATTTGTAATTACATGCACACACATTATGTGTATTTTGACTATTTTCTAGTTCTAAGATGAAATCACAGCAAGATATCGGATTTGATGCACACGATTGTAGAAGCAATAAACCCATGCCTTTGCCAACGTAAATCGGTTAAAAAGTGAAGTGGTGGTCATAGGGTTTTAAAATTTTTGTCCGGCAAGAATTTCAATACCTGAACAAAAACATAGAACACTTCCCATATAGCACTTGAGCCCAAATATTAGATAGTAGTATTTTTATAAGCAAAAGACTGATCGTGCCCACATCTAACAAACATAATTAAAATATATTCATACCGGGAAGAAATCTGTTTTGTATGCTGCCCAGAAGAAAATGACTGTCATCATTGCCAAGTAACCGCCAAGAATAATGCCAGTAGCAAATATCTCAGCCAGCTTCCAGCTGTCTGGCAGGGGAGAAGGCTTTACCCTGTCTTTTGATATTGTCATTATGGTGCCTGACATCAAAGACGGCTAGTCACTTGGATTGAATTGCAGAAAACACTAAAGAACATACAACGCAAGAAATAACATTTCAAACAATCGTTTCAACAGCTAAAGATTTTCTTAGAATGGCCAAGGAGGGAAAAAACAAGGATCAATGCTTTCTATTTGGAGAAAGACATACCATCGTTCAGGATTGCAATGATGAGCACCATGAAAGGTGGAAAATCAAACCTCCATAAAAGAGCAAGCAGCATGAAACCAAGCTTTCAAGATGAAATTCAAATTATGAGTTGTGAAGAAAAAATCATAATAAATCATGAAATTCAAATTTTTAGTTTATGGAAACGATCAACTCTAAATGTCCCAGAAAGCTTACCACAATACGGATTGTAATGGAAACTGCATAAATCTGCACCAAATAAGAAGTAATAAGTAAAAAATGAATGGCCAATAGATACAACAGAATTTTTATCCAAGAATCACTCGACACATACTAAAAGAAAATGAACAGTTTAACCAGAGCAACATATTACTGTGTAGTTTTTCATCCTCTGAAAGATTGCTCTACTGGTTAATACAGCACTGATGATGACACTAAGACCAGGTTCTGTCAGGACAATGTCAGAAGCACTACGAGCGGCATCAGTTGAATCATCAACTGCTATTCCAATGTCAGCCTTCTTTAGAGCAGGAGCATCATTTACACCATCACCCGTCATTCCACAAATATGCTTCCTAGCTTGTAAGCGCTTAACAATCTCATATTTATGTTCTGAACCATCAAAAACAGAAGTGGGAGTCAAACACATACAAACAATGGGAAAATAAAAAATATTAAGTACACTTGTAAACATCCATATATAGGCCATAACAGCTAATATACACAGTGAATTAAGAGAATACCAGGGAAGACGCCAGCAAAACCATCCGCTTTCTCTATCAGCTCATCAATAGGCAAAGCTGCAATTGATTCATCCTTGGTCTGACCTAGAAGAGCAGACGATGGATACATATTTGTACCCATTCCTAAACGGCGACCTGTTTCCTTTGCTATAGCCAATTGATCACCTAAGTATTAAGATAAGTTAGCCTAGCAGGATCCTTAAGAGCACCATAAATATCTAAACAGGTAAATAAAAATTGTATCAGAAAAGCTTATGAGTACTATGAGGTAATCAATTCCATTTACGCAATGTAATTAGAAAAAAAAAATCTAGGAAGGTTGAAGTAGAGGATGGGAACTGTTTTCAAACCTTTTTATTTTCAAAAACAAATCAGACGGTCAAAGTATGAACATCGAAACTGGTAAATAAAAAATTGTATCAGAAATGCTTATGAGTTATGAGGTGATCAATTTTATCTACGCGATGTAATTAGAAAGAAAAATCTAGGAAGGTTGAAGTAGAGGATGGGAACTGTTTTCAAACCTTTTTATTTTCAAAAACAAATCAGACGATCAAAGTATGTCTTATAGATCACATATATATGCTCATGATTCGTTAAAAGCTATAAAAAGTTGATGAGGTGAATGTAGCTGGAAGCCAAAAATAATTCCATTATCAACCTTCAAACAATAAGACCTAGTGGCCACATCAGTCTGTGCACAACACAACCTGTAGACAATACCTGTAATCATTTTGACATTTACGCCGAGGTTCAGAGCCCTCCTAATTGTTTCAGCACTGTCATGCCTGGGTGGGTCAAAGAGGGGGAGCAGACCAACGAACTGCCATGGACCTCCTGTGCTCTCTTTCCTTCCTTCTGGAACTTCCTGCACAATACTCATGAAACCAGATAAGATCGATTACACAGACTAAAAAGAGACAAATTGATGTTTAAGGAAAAGACATAAAAATCAATCTACCTGGTATGCTACTCCAAGGGACCTTAAGCCTCTCTCTGCAAATTTATCAATCACAGTATGAACTCTGCGCTCTATGTCTGATTTATTGTGTGCAAGATTTAGGATCTGAGAACCATATTCAGATTATCAGATATGAATCAGGATAAACAACCAAACATCCAGAGCAAAATAAATATCCAGTAAGAAGATTGCACCTGCTCTGGCGCTCCCTTGCTTACTCGATGCATTTTTCCTTCTCCGTCAACATAAGTTAATGCTGTTCTCTTGTCAGTTGGATTAAATGGAAGGAAATGAATCTCTTGAATACCAGCCCGTGCCTTTTGATAAGAAAAAGACGAAAAATAAATTAAAAATCTCTCAGAGAACTCAAATACCTAACTTTTATTCATCATAAAGTTCACCAACTCACCTCCTTCGGATCAGCCAGCATTCCCACTATAGCAGTGTCTATTGCGTCTTGGTTTTCCACACGGGAGGCTCGAGCTGCCATCAAAACAACAGTATCTGGGTCTACTCCTTTTGTGAATACCTGAACAGAAAAATTCCATGCACAGAGATGAAATCTAGAAAACCACACTTTCAATCAAAATATGAAAGCATCAACCACAAGACAGCTGCCTAACCTCAATAAGATTTTTGTCTACAGAAAGCTTGTTTAGTGTCAGTGTTCCAGTTTTATCACTGCAAAGCACATCCATACCAGCCATTTCCTCTATTGCTGTCATTCTCTTCGTGATAGCTCCCTGCATTAGTCATATTCAAGCAACATCAATATTAATGAATTTTTCAAACTAAAGGCAATTACTGTCAAACACTTGCTAAAATTCACGTTCACCAACCTGTTGAGCTAGGCGATGGGAACCAATTGCCATTGTAACTGACAGAACTGTAGGCATGGCAATGGGGATTCCTCCAATGAGAAGAACCAAGAGATTGTCAATTCCTGGACGATACTCGCGATCTTGTATTGGATACATGACAATTATCTCGATAACCATTCCAACAGCAATCGAACATATACAGAAGTTTCCAATAGCAGTCAAGACCTAGGAAGCGGTGAAAAGCAACATAGTAATATAAGGTTAAGAATAGTAATGCACCAGGAAAAGAAAATGCATAGGACTGACATCAAAATGTCGATATTCTCCTTACCTTTTGGAAATGGCCAACTTGATTTGTGCTATCTACAAGATGAGCAGCCTTGCCAAAGAAGGTGTGAACACCAGTGGCAATCACAACTGCTTCAATCTCACCCTGTTTGCATGTAGACCCAGAATAAACACCATCTCCAGGGCCTTTTGTTACAGGCAGAGACTCCCCTGTCAGAGAAGACTACAGTAGCAAACAAGAAGGACTTCAGAAATTTGCATTAAGGGCGATATTACAGGGTCATCAAAGAAGCGTAGGAAAACCTGGTCAATTTTCAACGGGTCTCCCGAGAGGAGACGAGCATCAGCAGGTACGATATCTCCAAGCTTTATACTGATGATATCACCTGGAACAAGAATAGCTGCATCTTCTTCACTCCACCTTCCATCTCGCAGTACCTAGTTTTTATTTCATAAACTGAAATTAATTTTGAATAACACAGGAAGACTCAAAAGCATCATGAAGGACAACTAGTTATCGAAAAGAAAACATAAACTTAAAACCAATTACAACTAATTTTGAAACATTATCATTGACCAATTAAGGCTAACACTTACCTAAGGTAAGCTTAGCATTGGATCTCCCACCAACAACTCAAAAAAGAGAAACCGAAATATCAAATTCGTTAATACATAACAGGGACCCATCATCAAACTAAAAGCCATCACTCAATATCTACTTGTAATTCTCTGGAACCCTTTGTTTACCCATCATTAAGAAGAAATATCAAAAGTTTCATAAAACTTAAACTCATCACTATCATCAATCACATGAATCAAAGGTAATATAAACCCCACACCGAAAATGACCACAATTAACTCACAACAAACCTAGAGAGAAATACACAAACTACAACTAAACAGAAAGATGAAAACACAAATCAGATATACTACCTTAGCTTTTGGGGCTAACCGCGCCATGAGAGCTGCAGCAGCATTTCCGGCGTTGTTCTCTTCTATGAAACTGATTGTTGAGTTGATAATAAGCAAGATGATGATACCAACAAAGTCTTGCCAGTCTGGAGGTTTTCCCTGAAACAAGAATCAAAAGAAATCAGAACAAAATGCTCATCAAAACCCAAAAAAAATTACCAAATATCACAAAATTTAATGCTCACTCCTCCATTAGCCAAAGCAATAGCCATCACAGCTGCAGCTTCCATAACCCATGACAAAGGATTCCACATAAACCCCAAAAACTTCAAGAATTTACTCTCCTGAAAAACACAAAAATCAAACAAAAACAAAATATTCAAAAATAAACCCAATCTGCAAACTTAATCAAACATATTGTGTGATTTTTTAAACAAAAGGGGGATAGTTTGAGTCACTGAAAGAGTGTGTTGAAGTAAGATGTTGTTCAGACTTGAGACTGAGAGAAAACCTTTTTTTCTTCAAGTTTATTATAACCAAAGATGGTTAATCTTTCTTGAGCTGCTTCACTTGTTAAACCCCCAGTATTACATCTCAGATTCTCAAAAACTTCTTCAATGGGTATGTTTTCCTGCAACAAACAAACCCCAAATTTCTCAAAAAATACTCAAAAAATTTCAAAAATAAAATAAACCCAATCTTCAAAATAGAGAATAGATTCATAAGTTACCAAATCTACAGCTTCCTTCAACACAGCTTCAAGAACTTCAGCCTTATCAGCCATTTTCTCTTTGTTTTCTCTAGAAAACTCTCATGAAAAAGTAAAAAAGAAAGAAGATGAAATGAAAGTAGATTTGTTGGAGAGAATAAAAAGAATGAAACGGTACACCAACCAACTAATACATACAAGAGTAGTAGGAGAAGAAGTAACGTTTTATCTCTCTCTCTCTCTCTCTAATCTTTACTGCTACTTTGTTCACCAGCTTTTGAGAGAGAAAAGAAAATAAAGAGTGAGGTACTGAGGTGGGGCGTGTGGATTTGTTTTTGTTTAGGGCAGGCACGTTCATCCACTCTCCAATATAAACGGTCTAAAAGTAGAACATGTACTTGGCAGGTACAGCTCTCTATTTTTTTCTTTTACCTTAAAACCAAAAACTCTTTTATTTTCTTTCTGTCATCATTTTTATTACATTTATTACAAATAAACAAATTTAGAATATGTGTGGACTTTGGGTCAATTGAATTCCTTTTATTTTCTTGTGATTGTGATGATGATGATGCAAAACAGTCCATCTTCATTGCTCTATTACAAATTTACAAGATGGGTTTATGGCATTTGTTTGGGAGTGTTTTAATTTTGCACGTCAAATGTGTATTTTATACACACAATATTTACATTTTAGATGTCGTCGTGTTTATGAATCACACTCGCACATTTAGACGTGTATATTCAATATACAATATGGCAAAAGATAATGGTATTAATCCTACTACCATGGTATATTGCATATCAAATATGTCATCGGAATCATTAGTGATTCGTCTAAATATGGAAGCAGGAGTTTAAAAAGATGCCATTCTTGGTATAAATTGCACAAGAGGAAATTCGTGTCGCAAAAAAATGCTACTAAATCTCTTTTTCTTATGAATATCCAGATTTGAATCCATGTAAGTTTATTATGATATAGAAATTGAGAAAAAACAATGAATGTAGTTAAGAATTAGATTGATATATAAGTTTGTTACTAATGGGTGAACTTATAGAAATATGCGGCAATCGGGGTTTACAACTTTCATAATAATGCTACAACTACAACATATAGTGACTGCTGAGACTGCTTACTAAAAGTTATAGATAATGGAGATTGATTTCTATTAAAAGACCAGTTTCTTTCTTTCATGTTTATTGTATCATTGACCAAAGTTAATTTTAAAAGCAAACTGACCATTGTTGCTAAACTGTTGAATTTACCATTGGTCATCACTGATCAGTCTCATGAGTCTCTAGGTCCATGTGGGTATGTGTAAATTTCTACAGATAATCCATGTTCTCGTAATAATGATTTACATAAAGAATTACAGACACAACAAACGTGCCTAACAATATCATCCGTTACAAAAGACTTTATTTATTCCAATTTAGTCTCAAGACTATCTGACATGATGTTAACATGATATGGTCTCTTCTTCTTCTTCTTTCTTTTCTGGTTTTGTTGACCAACCTCTGGTTTTCTTCCGCAAATCTTTGACCACTATTTTAATTAGAGGTATTTGGTAAGCAACACACAGAAATTAGAAAATGGTCATATAATGATGTCCTCAAGGCACATTTTGGAGTATTATTTTCCCCTACATTTATGTGGGAATTAATCCTAAAGTAAGGAAATTAAATCATTCATGAATTGTGATTGGACCATTGGACCTTTTTGTTTTTGGTCGATTCACTAGTTAACCTACACAATGCCATTCATATGAATCATATGGGCGGCTAGTGGCTGCTATTCCATATGGCCGCAAAAATTCAGCTATGGGATGGTAGCCACACTATGGCTCCAGAGGTGAACCAACCTACTCAATGATTACTTCTTGAATCGGCATCCTTAATTGACATATAAGTATATAGGTAGCTCATATGGAATGTGACATGGTTTGAAATATTATTTGGTAACATTTAATATCCTTCATCGTTCCCTCCTAATTCTGTATGGTTTTCTTACTTTTCTATGTTTGGGGAAAAACTAACACAGAAATGTCCTGACTCATCACACAACAAATATGCAAAGGACAATTAAATGGTACAAATTCTGATTTTCTGGTACAAATATACAAAGACATACCCTATCTGAAATCCTGATTTCAACTCTGTTTTTACCCAAACACTATTATGAGAATTCAATTTCATATCAGAATGTGAATTTGTCTGGTTTAATTCTAATTATTAAATGGTACACACGTAGACACCCTGTGAATAACAACATTTTGAATTATTTAAATTTCAATATGATACAATATATGTATTAATTAATCTAAACATATTATGTGTCACTTTAGAAGAACCATACGTGGTTACAAGGACAAATCAAATACTAATTAGTCACTATTATTAGAAAATAAAACATATGCAACATAGAATAATAATAATAATACATATCTTGTTTACTTTATCAAAACTAAATCTTCACTGTCACTATAGTGAGCAGTTGTATAATATTGCAATTTGCAATAATTTTTCACCAAAGAAACAATAAAACATTACAATCTACATGAATATGATGGACCTTAAAAGATAAGGCTAGATCATTATTGCAAAAGACCATATATGACACTATGACAGGCAGAAAATAAGAAACTAGGTAAGTTTAAGAATTGATCAGAATGTGAGATATTGGATTGGGTTGGATTGGTTAGGAATATGGTCTGCACAAACTCCATACGACCCATATATCAGTCATGGTTCCCACTATGTCAACTTTGTCTACTCAGCACTTTCTTTTATCTTTGTTGTTTATTTATATACGTTAAATAACTTTTACTTGCTTTTACATGCAAAGCTATAAGCCTATAAAGATAAAACGAATCTCCTTTCCATTGCTGTTACTCATTTCTCTTTCCCAACAATACTCTCATATGACATGGACCATTTGACCACCACCACCACCAATCTAGCCAGCTTTTTGTTAATTACCCTGAAATCAATGCCCATTGGTTTATGGAGAAATAAGAAATGGCTCGAAAACATGACCAAGGTTCACATTTTGTTTTTAAACTAGCTCGTTTTTTTTTGTGTTTTTTTGAAACCTTATCATACATCAGGTGACATGCATACAACCATGGAGGAGATAAGAAGTTGATTTGGATTAAGATGAAGACAGGAAACCACGAATTTCATGGACCACATACTCAGATGTAGGGGTACTACATACTCCGACCAATCAAAAGCAGCCACGTGGCACAGTCATCCATCTGTCAGGTCGCCACAATCTCTACCCGCTCACAGCTTGACTAAAGCGACCAGACTACACAACGACCAGCGACCTGCTATTCACACGTGCTCCTCTTCAATGCACAGAATATTCTCATCAGTTACATAATTAATTCACAGGGATGATCCTCGCGCGTTACACATTTAATCCTCATTATGATGGCGGAGAATCTGCAAGATCCACGATCCACGCCCTTCAATCTTCTATATAAACAGAACTACGATGGCTTGATCTCTAAGTTCAATTCCCCCGAGCTAGAGTACGTAGGCAATCTCGATCTCAACGAGGTGCAGCCACCCCAATCTCCAATATCCCCATTTGGTCAAGTCTCCATAACGACCTGACCCTGTTGATGCATTAATCTAGAAATAGGTTAATACATTTGGCGCCGACTGCAAGGAATTCGATATAATCGAAAACCCAAAACCCTCCCACCCTAAAAATCAAAATCACTCATTCCAATGACCACTCAGGAAGTCACTATCCAAGATCTGCAGGCACAGATTACACGTCTGCAGGAAGAAAATGAGCGCCTAAAAGCCGCACAAACCAACCCCCAGCAAAGGGAAAATAGCGGACTTGGAGTCATCCCTGCTGATGATTCCAACCAAAAGTTCGAGCAACTCAGCCAGCAGCTGGCGGAGTTCAAAGCATCTCAGGCTCTCCTTCACCGATCCAAGAGCCACACTGCAGAGCAACTTGCTGTGCAGTCCCTTCAACAATTCCAGGAGTCTCCTTTCTCCAACGAGATCCTGGAACACGATCTGCCGAACAAGCTGAATGCCCCCAAGTTTGACCAGTATGCAGGAGTCGGAGATCCAACCGACCATGTCAAGGGATTCCGAAAGTCCCTTCCTCTGATCAAGGAGGATCATCTTTTGTGTTTGCTGTTTCAGTCCAGCCTCACCGGACCAGCTCTCGACTGGTTTCATCGACTGAAGCCAGGATCCATCAGCTCGTTTGCAGAGCTTGAAAAACAATTCGTCATCTTCTACATCCACAATAAGAAGCGCCCTGTTACCATTGACTCCATCTTCAAAGTCAAGCAGAAGGATGGTGAGTCACTTAGTGTTTTCTTTGCACGTTTTAAGTCTGAGTTACATTCCATTCAGGACTTCGCAAAGGAGCACGAAACCTTTGCAACTATTGTTTTCTCTCACGGACTGATCCAAGGGTCCGACCTGCACAAGTCTCTGGCAATGAAGAGACCTTCATCACTTGACGAGCTCTACTTAAAGGTAGATCGTTATATAACGCTAGAAGAGGCCCTCACTGGGAGGGAGAAGAACCATGTAGTCAGCAACATTGAGGCTGGCTCAAGCAAACGACCTCGATCAGATGGAAAGAGGTTCAAAGCTAAAACGCTGCCTACCGAGCAGCGAGAGTATCACCGGTTTACGCGACCAGCCGGTTATATCTTTGAAAGGATCAAGCACAACCATTGGTGCAAAATTCCTGCCTTCACACAGCTGGAGGATACATCTGGTCGCCCGTACTGCAAAGTCCATAAAGTACGGTGTCATCAGACTGATGACTGTCGCGTATTGAAGCGCGCACTTCAAACCTGGGCCGATGAGAAAAGGCTCAATAATTGGATCCTCGGAAGGAATGAGGAGTCCACAGGCAAGCGAATGAGGAAGGAATCCAGAACCCCTCCTCGTTCACCAAAGCGGGGTCAAAGCAAGGCCAGAACGGCCTCCGCAAGCCCAGCACGCAGCAGAGGGCGTAGCCTCACCCAGCGCTTAGGTCCAACAGGCGACCTACGCGATCATATAAACAAGAAGGTCTCAAACAAGGTTGACAGCGACAGCGACTCGGACAGTCATGTGGTCTACATGATTGACGAATCTCATCACACCCCTGTCTCTAGGGACAAAAAGAGACGAGTGGAACATCTCCACCATGTCTACTCTATCAGTGGCCGAGCAGCTCGCTTCAACATCCCTGCCCGGCAAGAAACTGACATCACCTTCACCGAAGACGATCTCAACAAGGTCGTTACTCCACACAACGACGCCCTGGTCGTTGAACTCAGAATAGCAGATTATACTATCAAGCGGGTATTCATTGACCCTGGAGCATCATGCAACATCCTCATGTACCGAACTTTCAAGGACATGAGGCTGCCCGACTCAGTGCTCATCCCAGACTTCACACCGATCCTTGGCTTCAATAGTTCAAGGGAAGACCCTAAGGGGGAGATCCTTCTGCCCGTCACTGTAGGCAGAAGGGAAGATAAGGTCGTTGTAACCAGCAAGTTCAGCGTCCTAAATATCGCAAGCAAGTACAATGCGATTCTGGGTCGAAAGTGGATCCATGCTATGAGAGGAGTGCCGTCAACTTACCATCAGGTATTCCGCTATCCCGGCCCTTATGGGATAATGGAACTCCGCGGTAATCAGAACACCGCACAAGAATGCCACGGTGTTATTGAAGCTGTCCCATCATCAAAGCCATCCACCTCTGGAGTTAAGGATGGTGATGTCAAAGGAAAGAGCCTAGTCCCAACAGAGGCTCAGGAGGGCAACAAGTCAAAGAGCCCATCCAAGGAAAAAGCTGAACCTGCTAAATAGCAATTACAGAAGGAGCAAGCGAGCTCCCCCAAGCTGAGTCTCGGAAGCACCGATCCAGGCGTGCGAGTTAACATTGGGTCAGATGAGGACCCAAGGTATGTCTATGTAGGTTCAGAAATGGAAGAAGATAAGTTCGCTCATTTTGTAAATTTTCTTTCAATGAATAAAGATGTTTTTGCTTGGTCGTATATCGATATGCCCGGAATAGATCCATCAATTGCATGCCATAGGCTACGGGTCAATCCCAATTATCGACCTGTGAAGCAGAAACCAAGGAGACTTGCTCCTAAGTTTCACGAAGCCGTCAATGAAGAGATCAATAGACTCAAGCAGGTCGGCTTCATCAGAGAAGTCGATACTCCAGACTGGCTAGCCAACATAGTTCCAGTCCTAAAGAAGAATGGAAAAACAAGGGTCTGCATCGACTTCACAAGCCTGAATAAAGCTTGTCCTAAAGATTCATTCCCACTGCCACGAATCGATAGGCTAGTCGATCAGACATGCGGTTTTGAGCTACTGTCATTCATGGACGCATACTCAGGGTATAATCAGATCCCAATGTACGAGCCTGATCAAGAAAAGACCTCTTTTACAACTGAGCAAGGTATTTTCTGTTACAAAGTCATGCCATTCGGGCTAAGGAATGCAGGGGCGACCTACCAAAGACTGGTCACCAGAATGTTCGACGATCTCCTAGGTCGAACAATGGAGGTCTACATTGATGACATGCTAGTGAAGAGCGATAAAGAACGAGATCATTTGTACAACCTCGACCAGGCATTCCAAAGATTACGGCAATACAGAATGCGTCTTAATCCAGAAAAGTGTCTGTTCGGGGTCGCATAAGGAAAATTCCTAGGCTACCTAGTCACCAGACGAGGCATCGAAGCAAATCCCGACCAGATCAGAGCCCTGATCGACATGCCAAGTCCAAAAACAAAGAAACAAATCCAGAAACTCAACGGCATGGTTTCAGCTCTGAACAGATTCATCTCCAGAGCATCAGATAAATGTAGACCAATGCTTCATATTTTGAAGAAGGGGGCTACATATGAGTGGACGGAAGAGTGCGAGAAAGCCTTCGACGATCTCAAGGCATATCTGTCTACTCCACCAGTTCTTACAAGACCAGTAGATGGTGATGTACTTGGCGTTTACCTCGCAACATCAGATTTTGCGATAAGCGCAGTACTTTTCAAAGAAGACAATCAAGTGGAACGACCTATCTACTTCACAAGCAAAGTCTTACAGCAGGCTGAAATAAGGTACACACCTCTGGAGAAGTTAGCATTAGCATTACTTTACGCTGCATGCAAATTCAAGCCTTATTTCCAAGCACACACTGTAAAAGTAATCACCGATCAGCCATTACGCCACATACTAGAAAAGAAAAACAAAACAGGTCGTATGGCTCGATGGGCAGCCGAGCTGGGTGATTACACTTTCGAGTTCGTTTCACGACAGGCCGTCAAGGGCCAGGTCGTCGCAGAATTTTTGGTAGACTATCCAGCAGAGGATGTCAATTGGGAACCAGAACCTGAAACAAGGCAAGTCCAAGACAACCCCCCAGATACTTGGCAGCTATATGTAGATGGTTCCCACAACTCCAATGGAAGTGGAATAGGTAGTGTGCTAATCTCTCCTGAAGGATCACAGCTCGAAAGAGCAACTCGTCTCGACTTCTCGACCTCAAACAACGAGGCCGAATACGAAGCACTCATACAGGGCCTAAAAATGGCCATCGACTTACAAGCAGTTCGTCTCAAGGTGTACAGCGATTCACAGCTAGTAGTCAATCAGATTACCAGCAATTACCAGATCAATGGGATCAACCTCATTAGGTATGCCAGCAAAGCAAAGGAGCTCATCAGCAAGCTCAACTATTTCACAATTGAACACATACCCAGAGATGACAACAGACATGCTGATTCACTGGCATTTCTAGCATCTAAGATCGATTCAGACAGACCGCGGGCCCTAACCATAGCAATCAACTCACAGCCCGCATATCTTCTCAAGGAAGAGGATATTCATCAAATCTCCGATCTACTTGAAACAACTCCAGCAGACATCCAGGGGACTTGGATCGAGCCTTTCATGGTTTATCTGCAAACTGGTGTCCTACCTTCCGACAAAAAGGAAGCCAGTCGATTGCTGCATAAACTCACAATGTACAAAATCCATGAGGGCAAACTTTTCAGGAAATCAGCAACTGGATTGTTATTACGATGCTTGATCCCGAAGCAAGGTCAGATGATATTTCAAGAAATCCATGAAGGCGAATGTGGAAACCATTCCGGTGGGCGTACCTTAGCTCATAAAGCAATCTCCCAGGGATACTTCTGGCCAAGAATGAAGGAAGATGCAAAGAAATTTGTCTTAAAGTGCAAAGAATGCCAGCGATTTGCTGATAAGCAACACCAGCATCCAAACGATCTAATCAACATCACTGCCCCATGGCCATTCCACATGTGGGGGCTTGACATCATGGGCCCCCTCATCAAGGAAAAGAAGTCGGAGAAGAGGTTCGTTCTAGTAGCCGTCGACTATTTCACTAAATGGGTGGAAGCTGTTGCCTTAACCAATGTCACACAGGCAGATGTCCAGAGATTTATGTGGGAAAATATCATCACAAGGTTCGGGCTACCTAAACGAGTAGTCACAGACAATGGCACCCAGTTCGTTGGGAAGAATATCAAAAAATTCTACGACCTCTGGAAAATCGAGCATTCAAGGGCAACTCCTAGGTACCCACAAGCCAACGGCCAGGTCGAAGCTGCAAATCGGCAGATTCTAACCAATTTGAAGAAGAAGCTCGAAGACCAGCATGATCAATGGCCACAACAATTGGAGAACATCTTATGGGCTTATAGAACAACTCCTCGCACATCCACAGGGATGTCACCATTCAGTCTTTGCTATGGAGTAGAGGCCGTTATTCCTACTGAACTAACATTTGGAACGACCAAGTCTCTTCTGGTCGACACAGAGCTCAACAATCAGATCTGGTCGTTTGGAGTCGACCTCCTCGAAGAGCGACGTAAGCACGCCACTATAAAGCTCGAGCAATACCAACAGAGACTTAAGCGAGCTTATAACAAAGGCGTGCGACCAAGAACTTTCCAGCCAGGGGAACTAGTCCTAAGAAGAATGTTCAGTAACAAAAGAAAGGACACTATCGGCAAACTCAACGCCAATTGGGAAGGTCCTTACATTATCACAAAAGTCCAGAGCAACGGTTCTTATCGTCTTCAGACACCAGAAGGGGAGATCGTTAAGAACCCGTGGAATGCTTTTCATTTAAAGAAGTTTTATCAGTGAAATGTAAGCATCCATTCATTGCATTTCAATCTATAAATTCAATTTTGCCTTCATCTCTGCTCAAACACGAATGGCTACTAAAGGTCCAATCCCTCGACCTACGAATTATCAATACTCTAGTCCCTTTGATAATTTAAAAGTTTGTTAAGTTAAATCACTAGCAACTTAACTTGGTGCATTGGTCTTTCTCTTCCCACGACCCGAGCACAACTATGTTAAATGCGACCTCAACCCATGATCAGGTCGAGCAAATGCTACATATTGTTTGCAAGCCCATTCAAGCAGACAAAACGACATAAGCAACAATGCAAGGTACATAGTTGAATTAACTTTTACTTTAAGAGATTTTAACAATTACAGGTACAACCAAAATAGAATCAAGGCATACAAGAGGAACTGTTTCAGTGCGTCCTGCTTGCAGCCATTCATCTCGTCTACCTGCCTTCTGAACGAGCTACCAGGACTTCCTGGAAACTAGCTCGCCAAAAGGAATCCATAAGTAAAAGCTGATTACTAACAAAAGACAAGAAGTTCTCCACTCAAGCTCTCAAAGATTACAAGGGGGGCTCTCAAGAATAAACTATGGAAGACATACTGCAACAACAATGAGCGCAGGAAGCAAACCTTGCACAAGGTTACCCAATACAAGAAAGGGAAAACAAAGTTACCCAATACAAGAAAGGGAAAACAAGGTTACCCAATACAAGAAAGGGAAACCAAGGTTACCCAATACAAGAAAGGGAAAACAAGGTCACCCAATACAAGAAAGGGAAGCCAAGGCCAGGTCACTGCTGCACAGACTGGTCGCCTGAAGCATCAACTTCAATAAGGGCTCCAGCGACCTGGTCACTAGGGCCCATCGAGGTGTCCTGAGCTGGCGCCGAAGTCTCTTCAACACCACCTCGCGACTCCTCTCCTTCGGGCGACCCCGTCATAGCTTTGACCAGTTGCTCGCAGTAGGCCTTCCAAGCTGCTTCATTTTCCTGACAAACTCTTTGCCAGTACTCAACAGAAGATCGGGAAGCAGCTTCACGTTCCCTCAACTGCTCCTTCAGAGCAGCGACCTGGGCATCCCTGTCCTTAACCTTACACTCAGCAACGGCGGCAATGTTCCTCGCTTGCTCGAGCTTCTCATTGAGAGCCTTCAACTCAATTTCAGCTTGAGCACCAATCTCAGCAACCAGACGCACCTCCTGGAAGCTGGCATTGAGCTACAACCAACAAACGAAATTTAGCACAAATACCAAAGCATAATCAAAATAAATGCGACTTACGATCAAACTCACCAAAGAAAGTGCCCCGTTTATCTTCGAGCAGGTCACCAACAAAGGCTGCGACTTCACCATTCGGGCATCAGCATCAAGGACGATACCCTCATTCACAGCCCGGGCAACACAAGGGTCATCAATAGCACTGTCGTTCTCGTACACGACATGCTTCTCTCCTTGCCCGTCCAAATAATCGAACGGCCCAGGGAGGAATTCAGACAAAATACCTTTGCCTTTCTGCGAGGGCCGAACAGCAGTCTTCCTGGACATCACAGACATTCCAGGAGACGTCGCAACCATTGAAGACACAGGAGTTGGCATAGCTGGGAATTCCATCAGCTTAAGGTTCCCTGAGAAGGACCTCTTCTTCCCAGCCAATGCACCCACCTTAGGAAGTGAGGGGGGTGGACCTGAGACTGGAGGGCTCGCCACGACTCCAGCCTGGCGAGAGCTACCTACAGCCCGCTCCTTCTCCGCAGGCACCTCCCTCTCCACAGATCGTTCCTGCACCGCAGGTCGATCCTTCTCAACAGGTCGCTCCTTCTCCAACCTCCGAGGAGCACCTACAGAACGATCTCTTTCAGCTTGCTTCGAGCTACCACTTGCTCGTTCACTTTCACCAGCTCGCGAACTGCTACCAGGTCGCCCACCACTTGCTTTGTGCACAGAAGACATGAATGCTTTCTTCAAAGCTTTCCTCCTCTTGAGCTCATCCCACACAGTTTTTGGACCACCTTTAGGAATAAAATGCTCCTTTAGGTGAGGCAGAAGCGAAATCTTCCGCTTGTCGGCCAACTTACCAAAGCAGTTCAGAGCAGATTGCAGATCGTTTTTTCTAATCAGATGATCGTCCCGGATCGCTGCAACAAAAAATATAAAGACATCAACTTCAAAAACAGGAACACGAACCAACAATCATAAAACTACAGACAACTAACTTACGAGCGTCATTCCTAATCGTATGACGCAACTGGATATCCCCTTCAACAATCGGCCCAGTGAAAAGCATGGGATCTTTCCACCATGGCTCGCTACTCACTGGATAGATCAAAGGCAAACGGTCTGGCCTAACCTGCATGTTACAGCCAGAGAGTTCAACCTTCGAAGACCGTTTGAAGCAAAAGTGGTTCAATACATCTTCCACTGTAATGTGCCACCTATGCAACTTGTTGAGGTCGTCAATTACCCTCATGTTCCGCCAGAAATTACCATTCATCTGACAGGGGGCTCGCCTAATGGCATTCAACAGGCCGACCACCAGTTCAGACAACGGCAACCTCAGCCCAGCACGGAATTGGTTCAAAGTCAATACAGTAGATGAAGGATTATTAGGTCGATAGTCAGGAGAAAGTAGGCGGTCACCAAGAAACCTAATCTCTAAATGCCTAATCGACCTAAACTCATAATGCCTCCTAACAGCAAAATGCCTATGTACATAATTCATATTCACAATCCTACACATTCTACCATTGTCATCTTCAACCATCTCATCATCAGAAGAATCTGGACCATGAGAACCACTACTCTGGGGGCTATCCACATTCTCATCGGGAACGGGAGACGGAGGATCAGAATGAGTACTCTCAGACTCATACTCCTCAAGACCACCATCACTCAAGTGATCATTTTGCGAATCACTACCCTCAGACATTACTCTCAAACAATGCAGAAGACAACAGAAGATGAAAAAGAAAGAAATTAAGCAATCAGAGAAAAGAGAAGAGAACAAACCTCACGAGCTCTCAAAGTTCTTCAGTTCGCAAGGCAAAAGCGGCAGCAATTCAAATAAAGGCAAGATAAGTAAACCCTTATCAACGTAACTACAGTTTATATACTGTAGCTCAAGAATTTCTAGCCATCGATTCAAAAGAAACGAACGGCTGAGATCGACAAACGGATCCATATGCAGTACAGTCATTCTCCACTCACAAAACGGTTCACATCCACCGTTGGATTGATCCACGTGCAAGACAGATAGCAGATCAGGCAATACGTGCATCAGTTGCCATAATCACACATCTAACTGCTCGAGGAAACTCCTCCACTTCCCCGTAACAGCGCCATGATTACCACAGACAGCGCTGCATGACCGCCACGTCAGCAACTTCAAAAAAGCAAACTACAAATCAGCATCGATAAGAGTAATTAGTCTTTTCAGCCCGACTCCCATAGTCGACCTAAAAAGAGGGGGCTTATGTAGGGGTACTACATACTCCGACCAATCAAAAGCAGCCACGTGGCACAGTCATCCATCTGTCAGGTCGCCACAATCTCTACCCGCTCACAGCTTGACTAAAGCGACCAGACTACACAACGACCAGCGACCTGCTATTCACACGTGCTCCTCTTCAATGCATAGAATATTCTCATCAGTTACATAATTAATTCACAGGGATGATCCTCGCGCGTTACACATTTAATCCTCATTATGATGGCGGAGAATCTGCAAGATCCACGATCCACGCCCTTCAATCTTCTATATAAACAGAACTACGATGGCTTGATCTCTAAGTTCAATTCCCCCGAGCTAGAGTACGTAGGCAATCTCGATCTCAACGAGGTGCAGCCACCCCAATCTCCAATATCCCCATTTGGTCAAGTCTCCATAACGACCTGACCCTGTTGATGCATTAATCTAGAAATAGGTTAATACATCAGATCAAATATTTGATGACTAATGCACTATGGAGTATGGATCATATATCCTTTTGTTCATATTCATTTTCATGATCCATATATATTAAGTACTTGCTGCTTACCATTTGACATTTTCTGAGATTGATCAAAAGTTACTTCTAAATAATATGTCTTTATTTTTTTTTCGTGCGTACGTAAAATATGTCCTCTTATATATAAATCAAAATATTGGAATAGGGCTCTAGACTTCTAGTAGATATATACAAAACCTTGATGTGATTAAAAATTAAAAAGTGCCTAAATTTTACTCATATATGGTGCACCTTGGACCGATCTGGGATGCACTTGCACATACATTCCATGGAAAAAATGAGGTTTTGAGATTAAAATATGATGTAACCCAAGTAGCTAGACAAACTAGACCAAATGTACCATATTTGGGACAAGCTATCTATTTAATTTAATAGATTTTGTCAACATTTTCAAAAAATTGCTCATAAGTTTGGTGAGCCGTGTGGCTAACAAATATATCTAAGATGTTGATTAAATAGATAATCCATTAGAGATGATGCTATTGTATTGTGACATTAATATGTTGTATTTTTTAAGGTTTGATAGGTTGACTACATGATATAAACAAAATTTCCCCTATTGAATTAAATGTGGAATAGAAACAGAGGTGAATTATATTGGTGATGTGGGGTTAAGAATTATGCATGGTGTATTGATAGGTGCATGTGCAGTTTGATAGAATGGGGACAATAGCCATGTGGATGCCAAAGATGTTCTGGATTCATGTATCAAATTGTAAGACTGAGACATCTTCACTACAGTAGCTTTGTCGGGCTACGTACTACTAGGTACATTATCAACATTGACGTTTCAAGTTATACTGTAATGCACATTTTTAAGAGGTTTAATTTGTTAGCTGCAACTTTGGTTTCAATATGATAAATTGATAATTCTCCAAATGATATTTTAGCAGGCAAACAAACTGTTTCGCATGAATCCAGAACATCTGAAGTTATACCGTAAGGCACATTTTTTTTTTTTTTTTGGTAGCAGGCAAACGAACTGTTTACTGCTGCTGAACTATATGCTTCTCCCTGCCTCCATTGTGCAGACTTACCATTCCTCTACCATCACTGTTCTGCACCAAATAGGAAGTCAGTAAAACGCACCTTTTGTCGCAACTCCATCACTTTGTTGCTGATGTTCACCCACTTCCATACCGTAGCCTTGATGACCTGCAGAGCTTTATCTAAACTCACCTCTCCATCATTAAAAATAGCCTTCATGACTTCTCCAATATTTTATGCAATGCTGAGAGAGAATACTCCTATCAATTTTTCTTCCAATGTTCTTATTCCAGCTATGTGTGGAGCTACATTAAGGGGAAGATAGGATTAAACTCTTCAATCAGGAATTCGAGACAAGAGTGGAAGTATATCCTAGGTAACTGTAGGCAAGAACCTAAGGGCTGAAATTTACAATGTGTTCACTAGTGCGACAGTTTATTGGCTTTGGGCAGAGAGAAGTGCACACAGATTCAGGAATGTTAGCACAACTAAGGAAACTCTAGCAGCCAACTGCTTCAAAGAGGTAAAGGGAGTATTTCCAGGGCAAGATCAAAGAGCCAAAAGATGTTGTATGTAATAGAGTCCTGCTAGAGAGCATTGGACTGAAGTACTGAACATGAATTATAAACCTATGAAGGTTACTATGTGCCAATGGAGACCACATGAAGCAGGATATCTAATGGTAAATTCTGATGGTGCACTTAATGACACAAGAGCTGGGTATAGTGGAGTGATCAGGGGTCATCTTGGGAGAGTATGTTTAGCTTATGCAGACCAAAAAGTTTGTCGTGCCTAGAACTTAATCGGATTTATGCTGCCATGCTGGTTTGCTTGGATGTGGAACTTTGGTTATAAAGAAAGTCATCTTAGGCTTTGATTCGTTACACCCTGTTAAACATTATCAATGGTAAGGATGATGTTCCATGGGATTGCATTGAGACTAAGTCTATGTTGGAACCGATGGAAGATTCAAAAGTTGAGCACATTTTCAAAGAATGCAGCTGCGGACTAACTGGCAGCTCTAGATGATAATCTGCTTCCTAACTGCTTATTTTTTACTCCTCCATTGGACTTGAGGTCATAGTTCAAAATGCTGATTTCGACACTAGAAACCAATGTGAAGGCTGAGCATTCGTTCATCCGATTTCTAAAAAATCGGCATAATTTGTTGGATATCCAAGGATATTCGCGATATTTTGAACTATGCTTGAGGTTACAATCTTTTGTAGATAATGATGCATAGCAAATGGAAAAGTGTATATGGGATTGTGAGGGTCTGCTTAACCCTAGCTTATTTGCAAAAAAAACAAAAGAAAAAAAAAAGAGGTTTTCAGCGCAGTTTGTAGCGCGTTTGTCCTCTAGCTTTGTATAATGTATAATTCTTCCTTTATCAATAAAATTTGTTTTTGATTAAAAAAAAATAATAAGAAATAATTAAAATTCCACCTAATGCACTAGTATTTGATTACTTTATATACAGGACTACACTGAGGAATAAACAAATAATAAAAGGGAAACAGATAAAAAGGTTGGTTGTTGTATTAACCTATTTCTAGATTAATGCATCAACAGGGTCAGGTCGTTATGGAGACTTGACCAAATGGGGATATTGGAGATTGGGGTGGCTGCACCTCGTTGAGATCGAGATTGCCTACGTACTCTAGCTCGAGGGAATTGAACTTAGAGATCAAGCCATCGTAGTTCTGTTTATATAGAAGATGGAAGGGCGTGGATCGTGGATCTTGCAGATTCTCCGCCATCATAATGACCATTAAATGTGTAACGCGCGAGGATCATCCCTGTGAATTAACTCTGTAACTGAAGAGAATATTCTGTGCATTGAATGGGAGCACGTGTGACTTGCAGGTCGCTAGTCTTGTGTAGTCTGGTCGTTGTAGTCGAGCTGCTAACGGGTTGAGATTGTGGCGACCTGACAGATTGATGATTGTGCCACGTGGCTGCTTTTGATTGGTCGGAGTATGTAGTACCCCTACATAAGCCCCCTCTTTTTAGGTCGACTTATGGGAGTCGGGCTGAAAAGACTAATTACTCTTATCGATGCTGATTTGTAGTTTGCTTTTTCAAGTTGCTGACGTGGCGGTCATGCAGCGCTGTCTGTGGTAATCATGGCGCTGTTATGGGGAAGTGGAGGAGTTTCCTCGAGCAGTTAGATGTGTGATTATGGCAACTGAAGCACGTATTGCCTGATTTGCTATCTGTCTTGCACGTGGATTTATCCAACGGTGGATGTGAACCGTTGCGTGAGTGGAGAATGACTGTACTGCATATGGATCATTTTGTCGATCTCAGCCGTTCGTTTGATTCGAATCGATGGCTAGAAATTTTCGAGCTACAGTATATAAACTGTTGTTACGTTGATGTAGGTTTACTCATCTTGCCTTTATTTGAATTGCTGCCGCTTTTGCCTTGCGAACTGAAGAACTTTGAGAGCTTTGCGAGGTTTGTTCTCTTTTGCTTTTCTCTGATTTTTGTTTTCTTTCTTTTTCTTCATCTGTTGTCTTCTGTATTGCTTGAGAGTAATGTCTGAGGGTAGTGATTCTCAAAATGACCACTTGAGTGATGGTGGATTTGAAGAGTATGAGTCTGAGAGTACGCATTCTGACCCTTCGCCTCCTGTTCCTGATGAGGACGTAGATAGCCCCCAGAGTAGTGGTTCTCATGGTCCAGATTCTTCTGATGACGAGATGGTTGAAGATGATAATGGTAGAATGTGTAGGATTGTAAATATGAATTACGTACATAGGCATTTTGTTGTTAGGAGGCATTACCAATTTAGGTCGATTAGGAATTTAGAGATAAGGTTTCTTGGGGATCGCCTACTTTCTCCTGACTACCGACCTAATAATCCTTCATCTACTGTATTGACGTTGAACCAATTCCGTGCTGGGTTGAGGTTGCCGTTGTCTGAATTGGTTGTCGACCTGTTGAATGCCATTAGGCGAGCCCCCTGTCAGATGAATGGTAATTTCTGGCGTAACATGAGGGTTATTGACGACCTCAACAAGTTGCATAGGTGGCGCATTACAACAGAAGATGTATTGAACCACTTTTGCTTCAAACGTTCTTCGAAGGTTGAACTTTCTGGCTATAACATGCAGGTTAGGCCAGAACGTTTGCCTTTGATTTATCCAGTGAGTAGCGAGCCATGGTGGAAAGATCCCATGTTATTCACTGGCCCGATTGTTGAAGGGGATGTCCAATTGCGTCATACGATCAGGAATGATGATCGTAAGTTAGTTGTCTGTAGCTTGATGATAGTTCGTCTTCTTGTTTTTGGACTTGATATGTTTGAATTTTTTGTTGCAGCGATTCGGGACGATCATCTTAGAAAGAACGACCTGCAGTCTGCTTTGAACTGCTTTGGCAAGTTGACTGACGCGCGGAAGATCTCGTTTCTGCCTCACCTAAAGGAGCATTTCATTCCTAAAGGTGGTCCAAAAACTGTCTGGGAAGAGCTCAAGAGGAGGAAAGCTTTGAAGAAAGTATACATGTCTTCTGTGCACAAAGCGAGTGGTGGACGGACTGGTAGTGGTTCACGAGCTGAAGACGTTGAACGAGCTGGTGGTAGCTCGCGGAGTGGTGAGAAGGAACGAGCTGGTGGTAGCTCGAAGTCTGCTGAAGAGAAGGGACGAGCTGTGTGTAGCTCGAGGGCTGCTGAGAGAGAGCGGCCTGCTGGTGCTGCTCGTAGGCCGGAGAAAGAACGGCCTGTTGAGGATGAGAGAGTAGGGGTACTACATACTCCGACCAATCAAAAGCAGCCACGTGGCACAATCATCAATCTGTCAGGTCGCCACAATCTCAACCCGTTAGCAGCTCGACTACAACGACCAGACTACACAAGACTAGCGACCTGCAAGTCACACGTGCTCCCATTCAATGCACAGAATATTCTCTTCAGTTACAGAGTTAATTCACAGGGATGATCCTCGCGCGTTACACATTTAATGGTCATTATGATGGCGGAGAATCTGCAAGATCCACGATCCACGCCCTTCCATCTTCTATATAAACAGAACTACGATGGCTTGATCTCTAAGTTCAATTCCCTCGAGCTAGAGTACGTAGGCAATCTCGATCTCAACGAGGTGCAGCCACCCCAATCTCCAATATCCCCATTTGGTCAAGTCTCCATAACGACCTGACCCTGTTGATGCATTAATCTAGAAATAGGTTAATACATTTGGCGCCGACTACAGGGACTTGGGATTTTCTCAAGTGAATTCCACCCACCAACCCCACCGAACACCATTGTTCTAAGGTTCTCAGATGGTGATTTTCAAGAAATTCATTGAATTTGAAAAGACAGAATTGCAACTCACAGTTGGGGGCTTGAAGCAAATAAAGATAAGTATCAATTCACTATGATATTTGTTTATGTTTACCCACTCGAAGAGACCTCCATTTCTTACTGTTCATTCTATTTTGTCTCCCATAAATTGACTATTATATGCATCTATGTAACATATATTCTCATAACTCGATCAAGATTTTATATCATCAGTTACATTCTTAATGGCCACATGTTCAGGTCTTGCAGAGACCTCCTCACATATTCAGGTCTCTAAGCCAACGACCTGACAGGTCCCTCAGCCAACGACCTCGCAGGTCCCTAAGCCAACGACCTCTCAGGTCCCTAAGCTAACGACCTCTCAGGTCCCTAAGCCAACGACCTCTCAGGTCCCTAAGCCAACGACCTCTCAGGTCCCTAAGCCAACGACCTGACAGGTCCCTCAGCCAACGACCTCGCAGGTCCCTAAGCCAACGACCTCGCAGGTCCCTCAGCCAACGACCTCTCAGGTCCTTCATACCAGGTCCTTCATGCCAGGTCCCTCATACCAGGTCCTCAAATTATAGGTCCTTCAACGACCTCAAGAATATTTATGCCATACAGGGGGCTATTCTCACTTTATCTAATGAAGTTAACTTATTATTAGCACAATTAGCTATTAATGATATTTTTTGTAGCTCTCTCTATGTGCAGGTCACATGAACACGACCTCACTCCCCATGAGCTATTTTTGCACAAATGTGCTACATTGCTTTCACTGAACTCTCTACAAGTGAAATGCTTGATATACAATACGGCCACCCTCATTGACTAGTGAGTCACTCGTATGCGGGACGACCTCAAACACAATTCTCTAGCCACACGCCTGGTCGAACGCATTCACTCTCAACGCAATGCAGACCCACAATGGCCACATGCCCGAGAATTGTCAAACAGGTCTCCACGCTGCGACCATTCACTAGATCGGGCACCAAAAGGTTCCAAGTAACTCTCAAAACACTTGGTCAACCAATGCTCTTTCTCAAACGAGCTACATTTGCACTCCAAAGTGCCACATCTATCGGAATGTCCAATCACATGGCGACAAAGATAGTACACACAAAAGTCATAAGGAAGACGTACAATTCCATGTAAGTCTTTTATTGAATTTTATAAAGTTTCACATGCTAACATTATCAGATCTATGGAACTCGATCACAAAAAGGCGACCACCTTAAAGCATGACCGAGACCAACAACCCATGCATACAAGAAGACCCACTTCAGTACGACCTGCTTGCAGCTGTCCATCTCGTCTACATGCCTTCTGAACGAGCTACCAGGCCTCCCTGGAACTAACTAGCTCGCTACACACAAAGTTATGATCGAGTTGCCATCACCACAAGGGACCTTCATCGCGTCCTGCAAATCTCAATGATCAAGCTCATCAAAATTTGGGGCGGATCGACTTCGTTAAAGACCCCCACATTTCATTCATCTTGGGGGCTGGATCGGTTCGATTACTTCTTTTCAGCCTGAACTTCGTTCAACCTAAAAAGAGGGGGCTTATGTAGGGGTACTACATACAACATACATGTGGCACCATCTCTACCGTCCATCATGGTGCCACATGTCAACATCTAATGGGCTCTCTCTTGATGGCACAAGTTACAAAGTTAAAGCCAATTACTACAAAGATATTCTCTCATCATTACCTCATTAAATGCTAGGAATGGAGTTACATTGTAGCCTATAAATATGAAGGCAAGCTACTCATTCTAGGCAGGTTCTCATCTCTGCTCAGATGGTCTGATGGCCTAATGCTCCCAACACGACCTCATGGTGAGGTCTCAATATCAACGACCTCCCCAATCTCTCATGATGAGACCTCACCTCTCAGGTCTCATCTCTCTCTTGAGCTCTCTCCATTATCGAGCTCCCATTTTGTATCACCACTACTATAATAAAGATCATTCTCTCTCTCTCCGTGGATGTAGGCACAATTGCCGAACCACGTATACAATGGTGTTCATGTCTCTACTTTATTATTATTGTTCATATCATACAGATCATCATCATTCATTAATGTATTGACCAACATCACAAATATGGTTAATACAGTTGTGATTTTGAAGATCAAATATATAGCACCTTTTCCTTTGAAAATACATACATATTACTATGGCAAAAATGTTTGTTGATCTCTTTTATAACTAGTTGGTGAGTTGCAGCATACTTTCTTTTCGATAAGTTGTGCTATTTGAAAGTATAAACCCATGAATACCAAGTAATCCAATGCTCAATTATCAAAATTTTCAATCCAATGCTAACATTAGCAATGGCTAATTGGCTATATGCATGTTTTTCTCTTTTCAGAACAAAGCTAAAAAACATTTTTCTTGGTAAATAGTACATATTCTACTTAACCAAATATTTATTTATATGCAGGGAAATAGTTCCAACTTCCAACATAACACAACTCAAACTCTTTTTAAGGGAAAATTACACATAATTTAAATCTTCTAACTAATCGAAGTTCAACATGCCTAGTGTAATGTACTACATTCCGATGTAAGTGTTTCGAATATAAGAAAGTTCCTTCCCAGCCCCGCCTACTGCTCTGATTAGTTCCATTATCGTTTGAATTTGATGGAAAGAAAGTTATCAGGTTGTTTCTTAATCTGATTACGATCTGCAAGACAGAAAGTTCAAAGCAGTGAGTTCAATACTAGAATGCATATCTGAAAAGCTCAAGCACTACATTCAACAAACAAACAAGTGAACATAAAAGCGGAAAAGGTAACTCTGTTTATACACAATGCACACAATCCACAATATGGTAGAACTAGGCGACTAGCTACCGTCCCAAGAATACAATAGTGTAAATGATTTCTAACCTCTTGAGGAAAAATCCTCCTTTCTCCCCATTGGTCATGCAGGCGAATTGCTCGTTCGAAATCTGCAAGAAATAAGAAGCCTCAACCCGTAAAATTGGTATATATATATATATGTAAAAATGCAACTCCGACGAAAAATGGATTGCTAAGTAAAACTATTATTTGGGAGTTCAGATATCTATCTAGCTCTTATTTTCAGTTGTTTGGTTTCTTCATTCAATCTCATCAACCAACACTTCCATGGGAGAAGCCACACAAATATGTCATTGACTAATTTATAATAACAAATGAACGTGATGATTCCTAAAGCATCTAAACTCTAAAGTTCACAATCTTCAACCTAACAGAATACTCATATATTCTAGTTACAAATTTTGTAGCTAATTAATGTTATTGGTAATTGGAACAGGTGGTGAATAAGTCAGTTTCCAATCCAAAACCTGCGAAATCTTTAGCAGTGGGATGCTGCAGAGATGAGATTGATAAGTAAACTTGCCAGATATTAACAACACAACTTAGTACATGTTTGAGCTAAATACAATAATCATCAGTAGGAGTACAGTATATAATAATAATAATAATAATAATAATAATAAGAGTTACCTTCACTAGCCTCCCTCTGGTTACCAAGCATCTGTTGCGCTTTTCCTCTTAGATAATAAGCCTAGCCTTCTGTAGCAAGAATACAAAAACACAGCAAAATTAATCAGCAAATACAACAACAAAGATAAGTGGACACAAACAGCTTACAGGACATACTAACATTATACGGTAAACACACAGACTCTCTATTAAGCAAAAGATAAGTTTTTTGTTGCTACACTAATGATTTTAATCTACAACAACAAATGACAATGGAGGGCAAAAGCATCCACAGGGTTGTCCTTAAACCGATCAGAAAGGCTTCAATGTTAAGTAATTCACTCTTGAATCCAATATTTAGTACATTTTCATCCATCAGTAGAGTCAATTTGGTAGAGGTAGTACTAGTAGTAGAGGGGCGTTTGCTGTTGGTTTCATTGTTTTCGCTTGGGTCAGGGAAAATTTTGTGCACAACAATCAAAGCAATGGCTGACCCAACCAAGCTGTATGCAAAAAAAGCATCAAGAAAACTACCCATCAATATATGCCTTCTTAGCAATTTATAAATCAACCCAACGAAAAATCAATAGAGGGAGAAAGAAAGTAATTTTGTTATTCGTTTCTAAAGCAAACACGGTGGTGATAAACGGATTTCAAGCGAGGAACTAGAGCAGAGAGCTGAGAGATGCGAATGAGCCCGTGGCTCAATGGTAGCACCCCTCTCACAAAGTGGAGAGGTTGTGGGTTCGAAACACGTCAACAACTGATTGTTGATATAAGTTTCCACACGTAATTTAAAGGGGTAGAGGTCTCTCAACCCCGCTTACCAATATAAAAAAAAAATGCATGGTCAGTACTCAGTACAAACTACAAAACTAAGAGTCTAATATATATAGGGAAATCTTATTGCCACCCAATGAACTCGTCAAAAACCCAACTAATCAAAAATCGTCAAAAACCCAACATGAATTTTCCAACTATATCCTTTAAATAATTAGTTTGTTTTGATCAAACACCCATCATAACTTGTCAAAAACCCAATCAAAAGTTCAAGGAATAAAAAAAAGGAAATAAATCACATTTTTTTGTGGGAATAAATCTCTCTTCTCTCTTTGTAATCTATACTAAGTGATTTAATTTGATATATTTATTAAAGTCATACAATTATTGAATGACACAGTGTTTGATTGTGCCCTATTTGCTTACCAATTAGAAATATTTATTGGTTCTAGGTTTTTATAAAAAGAAAAAAAAATGGTTCTAGGTTTATTGATTCTAGGTCTAGGTTTATACGTGTTTGTTAAAATATTTATTGGTCTAGGTTTTTAATTAAAACAACTCGCTTGTTTAAATATCTAAGTTTTCAAGAAAGCAAAGATAGTATGGTAGGAACAAGAAGAAGATAGAGGAAGAAATCCAGTTTTAAATGGGTTAAAGGGTAATTTTGGAAAAAAAAATTTATCAGTTTGGGTTTTTTACGAACATCATGGGTGGCAATAAGATCTCTTTATATATACTGTAGCAACCGTTTGAGTAAGAACCCGGCCCATTATCTTTCTCTAATTACGGTCCATTAGAGATGATGCTAATGTGAGTTTGTGACATTAACTGATTAACATGTTGTACAGTATTTTTTTTAAGGTTTGATAGATTACTACATGATACTGACTACTGAATAAATAAATTTTGCCCTTTTGAGTCAAATGCATAATAGGATCAGAGGTGAATTATATTGTGATGTGGGGTTAAGAGACGATGCATGATGTATTGATAGGTGCATGTGCAGTTTGATTGATAGAATGGGTACAATAGCCATGTGGATGCCAAAGATGTTCTGGATTCATGTATCAAATTGTAAGATTGAGACATCTTCAACACAGTAACTTTGTCGGGCTTTATCAACAAATAAAAACTATGGGCCAATACTACGTACTAAGGTACATTATCAACATTGACGTCTCAAGTTATACTGTAATGCACATTTTTAAGTATTAGCAATTCTTTGCAACTTAAGAGTTTTTAACTTGTAAGCTGCAACTTTGGTTTCAATATAAAAATTCTCCAAATGATATTTTAGGTATTCAGAATGGAGAATTACAGGATTTTAGGTACACACCAAGACCTGGTGAGCCCACGCATTTAGCATTAGTGGATCCTTAAAACCAATTTAGCTTCGAAATTCTACCTAATGTACAGGAATAAAGGGAAAAAGACTAAAAAAAATACTGATAGGTCTTTGATATTCCGAAGTCGTGCATAATTATGTAACTCAGGTTTACTATAGAAAGAATAGATCCAGGATTAATTGTCATGTTCATTTTGTTGTTCTTTTAAACACTTGAAAACAAAGCTTCATTTCAAACTGTTTTTTGTGATTCTCTTCTAGCTATATACGGAAGAGCCAATGAGAACATTCTGAGGCAGAAGTATTATTCTCAATTGGCCCAAGGAGCAAGGACCTAGGTGTTTGATCAATTCACAGGTACCAGTAATATGTGCTCTATCAATAAATTTTATCTGTGTTTCGTTTTGTATGTGATTCGTGTAGTCCCAATCACATCACGCCACGTGTTAACAAAAATATAACCTATGTATAGGTGTAGTTAATCCTAATAGTTTTAATTAGTTACCCAACTAATTTATATAAACGTGCATGTTGTGATTGGGACCACACGAACCCATACTAGAGGAAACACATATAAAAAATTTTGTGTGCTCTATGGACTAAGATGGTTCTCCACAAAGTAAAAGTAAAGCCCATGTAAGCCGAAGCCCAATTGAAGCCGCTAGTAACCAAAAAAAACAACATGAAAATCAACATGAAGCGAGTTGCAATTATACAACTCTTTCAGTTGTCAGGAGTTTGAGATAGAGAAGGGTTTTATACAAAAAAAGACAAAAATAAACCTGCTCTGCTGCCTCTCTTGCTCTTCTTCATCATTTACTCTTTCTCTCTCCTTCTTCTCGCGCCTCCATCTTTCTACTTTCTCACTCCAATTTCCATGGATTGCTGACATCAGAATCTTCAGATGCACATTGTCAAGAAGCCAAGTGTCACTTGAATCAGTAGAGGCGTAGAGCTGTAACTCGATTTCCAATTTTGTTTTGATGTAAGTCTTCTTCTTCTTCAAATTTCAAACTGATCTTCTCTTCTCTAAGTTTTCTCAAATGAATTAACGAAGTTTAAAAATGTTAATTTGTGTGTTTGTTTCTGCCAGTTTCTGCAAGTTACTGTGCGTTGTTGAAGTAGAATAACAAGTAACCATGGCGTTTGCTCCTTCGTTGTCTCCTTCATGTGGTCTATTTAGTTGCTATGCATCAGCAACAAAGAACAATGAGATCGAACAACGCTTTCCTTTACATACTCGTTCTTCTTTCAAATCTTCTTTCTCTGGAGAATTTCTTCAAAGATCTTTAATTTCCAAGTGAGTCATGTTCATTTTCTTACTATTGAATTGGTATAATGTGTATTATTTGATGTTTGGTGATATACTGGAGAGTTTGTTGCGATAGTTTTCTCTTGTATAAATATATGTTTTTTGATAATTGTGTTTTGTTTGTTTGTTTGTTGCAATCATATTTCAATTTCGTTCAGATAGATAAGTTCAAATTCAAGATACAGTATGAATTGTATTCTTTACTTTCCTATGTTAGTTACTAAAACAAACCTCCTGTATTGTGCCTTTCCTGTTTCCAGAACTGGTTGTGGTTTGGGAGGGGGAAGCAGAGATTCTCTGCATTTTCATGTCCGTGCGTCCGCTTCAGGTACTTCGTTATTAACTATTAACTATGACTTGTGATGCTTTTGGAAATGATGACTTTTCCAGCATTTGTGCTTAACATTTTTTCCCCTATTAACAGTCTTGGCAGATAAATCAACTGAAAAAGTCCATGTTCCAAAAGGTGACATGTGGTCTGTTCATAAATTTGGTGGGACATGTGTCGGCAGTGCTGATCGAATTCAGAATGTTGCAGAAATTATTGTTAATGATGATTCAGAAAGGAAATTGGTAGTTGTTTCTGCAATGTCAAAGGTGACAGATATGATGTATAATCTCGTTCAGAAGGCACAATCAAAGGATGATTCTTATGTTGCCGCATTGGATGAGGTTTTAGAAAAATATAAAGCTACAGCGCAGCAGCTACTAGATGGAGATGATCTTGACGGTTTCTTGAATAAATTACACGATGACATATATAAACTCAAAGCTCTGCTGTATGCAATTTACATTGGTATGCAAATGCAGTCTGTTTATCTCATATTATTCCTTGTTTCTTCTTACCTTATGTTAAATTTGTATCATTGCTCTTGCAAACGCCCATATGTTTGCATCTGATCCACTATTTTTGTTAGTTCTAACCTTTGGTGATTAGTATGCAACATGACCTCAATTTGATTAATAAAGGAGCATAATCAGATTTATGTCATATTGTCACTATGCACATTATGCAAGATACTATGCACATTGATTCTAAAAAACAACCATGTGATTGACATCCAAACGTTGATTGAATGTACTAAAAATATTATTTTCATGGAGGTTGGCTCCCTGAGCCTCTCATGGCAATTATAATGATGCTGTGTTCACGACCTAGTGTATTTTATCATTTCTTGCAATTAGCAACTTATTAGATATCACTATCGTAAGAACTTTCATTTGTATTGAACCCAAAAATGAAATCTCTTTCTCTCTCTCCTAGATAGTTTTGGTTGATTATTTAGTGCATTACCACTTTCTGATTAACACCACTTTGTCCATTGCAGCTGGCCATGCAACAGAATCCTTTTCAGACAACATTGTAGGTCATGGGGAGTTATGGTCTGCTCAGATGCTATCCTGTGTTGTTCGGAAGGTGATCTTTCTTTGAGACTGTTTTCTTGTGTTCAAAGAATTCTAATGTGTAAGCTGATGTAGAATTCCTTTTCCTACAGCTTGGACAGGATTGTAGTTGGATGGATACAAGGGAAGTGATTATCGTAAATCCTACAAATTCCAATCAAGTTGATCCTGATTTCTTAGAGTCTGAGAATAGACTTGAGAAATGGTTCTCAAAACATTCAGCTAAGACTATTATCGCTACAGGATTTATAGCTAGCACGCCCGATAATATTCCTACCACTTTAAAGAGAGATGGAAGTGATTTTTCTGCTGCTATAATGGGTGCCCTGTTTAGGGCACGCCAAGTTACTATCTGGACAGACGTAGATGGTGTATATAGTGCAGATCCCAGAAAAGGTATGAACTCTTACTTTATATTTCTGGGTAGTTATATGTTAGTTTCATTATGTGCTTTCTTAGAATTCATGTAGTGTAAGTATCTTCCAATCAGTAACTATTTTGTAATTGACTATTCTGAAAAATATCTTTAGCATGCTAAATAACTTTATTAACCTGCAGTCAGTGAAGCTGTCATTCTCAGTACATTGTCTTATCAAGAAGCATGGGAAATGGTGAGGTTGACAACCCTTCTAATGTTTTTGAAACTGTTAATAATTGTAAGTTGTGACATTACGCTTTCTGTTCAAGAAAACACTTTCTGATCAACGTATTTCCCTATGCAGTCATATTTTGGGGCCAATGTTCTGCATCCTCGAACCATCATCCCTGTAATGCGATACAATATCCCAATCATTATTAGAAACATATTTAATCTCCATGCTCCTGGAACAATGATTGGTGGAACTTCTAGTAAGGAAAATAGAGATGTTCAGAAGCTAGATTCTGTTGTCAAAGGTTTTGCTACGATAGACAATGTGGCACTTGTTAATGTTGAGGGGTGAGAGTGATATACAGTTATTCTGCTGCATTCCTTATGTATATTGTTAGTGCTGTCATGTGTATATTACGTAATTTTAATTGTTATTATTATCATCGCACTTACAAGTCCTCTTTGTTATTATCCAGAACGGGAATGGCTGGTGTTCCAGGTACAGCTAGTGCAATTTTCGGTGCTGTGAAAAATGTCGGGGCTAATGTTATTATGATATCCCAGGTACCTACTTTTTTATAATGCTGTGTTTTATTATTGTGTAAAGGTTCTTATGGTTCAGCCTAATGCAGGCTAGTAGTGAGCATTCAGTGTGTTTTGCTGTTCCTGAGCGAGAGGTAAATGCTGTTGCTGAGGCTCTGGAGTCTAGATTTGAGCAAGCATTGGGTGCTGGGCGTCTTTCTAAGGTAATCTTTGTTGTTCGAAGCAGAACAACTTCCAGATATTTTATTAGTCATAACTCATGTCTTCTCAAAAGTCTATGTTCTTTTAAAGATGTATTGTCCTTTCATGTTTTTTTATTACGCTAAAACTAGTCTGTGTCAGATTTCTAGAAGTCTACATATACCACTGCAGTGCATTTTGTTACAATAGTTGTTCCTTTTCAGCTTTGCTTTATGTACAGCTGCAGATGAAGGGTTTTTTTTTTCCCGTGAATAGTTTGTGTTCTTGCTGCTTAAATTGAATTTTGGGGATGTGTTTGGTGGAAGTCACCCTGTGGTTTTGGAAATGGACAAGGTGGACGCCATTGCTTCAGGAAAACCTCTTTTGAACGTTATTGGAAGATCAATTCCTTAAGCAATGTCATCAACCTTGTCTATTGCATGTTCGAATTTCTAGATAATATTATTGATGACTGCACTTAAATCTGGCTTGTGTAGGATTTATTCCTAGCTTGACAGTTGTGGTTGAAAACAAATCTCGTTGATTTGCTCAATGTCATGCAATAGGTGTATCTCTGTTTTCCTTGTTAATTATTCTAGTAGTTCCAATGCTGGGCAACATGCTATAGTAAGTAACTAGGTGTTTAATTCGAGTTGATAGAGAAGTGGATTGTCTATGTCTAATCCACCTTCAATTTGCAAACGAATTGTGATTCTCCCCAGGTGTGTGGTTGTCTGATGTTCATCATCCTGGCTCGAATGGAACATATTAATGGGCTGAGTACTACATCAATGTTGTCTTAGTATGACGATTTGTAAATTTATTTGTGTTTTGCTGAGATGTAAGGACATGCTCCTTGAGGTTTGAGTGAAGTCACTCCCTCAGTCTGCCTCTTCTTTGGCTCTTTAACTTTTTGATAAACAAGAGTTCTAATTGGCCGAAAAGATTCTTATATTTAGTGCAATACTTGATGTATCCAAAAAATCGTTATTGCATGAACTGTGATGTTGTTGTGTGCTTTATCTATACCCTTTTTTCATTTAATTCAGCTCTTATCAGGTTGAGGTCATCCCGAATTGTAGCATTTTGGCAGCAGTTGGCCAGAAAATGGCTAGTACTCCTGGAGTTAGTGCTTCTCTTTTCAATGCACTTGCAAAGGTATTTGTGATCTAAATTCACTCTTATTATGTTAAGTTGGGAGTTTGTCAACTATTTTTGTCATGGACAATTGGTAGTTTCTTTCTCTGCATCACTGGATGTTAAAGGTGTCTTCGAGTTTTTAACAGTGAGTTTGCTGGCTCACTAATTAAAGGAAGTGTGTGCACGATTTTCAACTTGCAGGCTAATATAAACATTCGTGCTATAGCTCAAGGTTGTTCTGAGTACAATATAACTGTCGTTCTTAAGCGAGAAGATTGCGTAAGGGCTTTAAGAGCCGTTCATTCACGATTTTACCTTTCAAAAACCACGATAGCAATGGGCATTGTTGGACCGGGACTGATAGGTGCTACGTTACTTGACCAGCTTAGGGATCAGGTAAATAGTGAAGTTCTAGTTTTATTCTTATAAGATACTCTACTTATCGTCCTTTTATCAAAGAGAAGTTTGTATGACCTCTGGGTCATTCAGATTATCTTACGCAACTATGTTTGAGGTTTTTTTTTTAGGGTAATTTTTCCTTAAAAGTAATTTGCATGTTGTAAAGCATTCAACCAGCTTGACATGTTTACTTTGATTAAAAAAAGATCTTCTGGGTTGACATTATATACAACACTTTTCTTGTCAGGCTGCAATCCTGAAGGAAGATTTTAACATCGACATGCGAGTTATGGGGATAACTGGATCAAGGACAATGGTTTTGAGTGAACTGTAAGTCAAATGGTTCACCAACAAATTTTCATGGCTTCGTTGATTACATTTGTAGAAATTTTATGTGTTCCAGTCTTTTCCTTTTATTTTTGAAAACATGAATAGTACTATAAACTGCTATGCATGGAGTATCGAACAAAGCCCATCCCTAGTAAGTTGAGAAAATTGCATATCTTAAAAGTGTGTTTTGGAGTTCGGTACGATGTCAAGCAGACAATTCTTGTCTTGGGTGGATCTGACGGTGGGTTTTGAGTAAATAGTGCATGAGCCTCTTTATGTATTTGTATCAAATAGAGTGAGCCTCTTCTTTGTTGATTTCTTTATATGAAATTGTTTGCATATCTCTTCATCTGTTTTGTGCGAGTACTTCAATTTGGGAAGTTGTATCGTGTTGGATAGCCTTAACTAAACTGAAAATGCTTCATTCCTGCTGTGCGCATTTAACATATTTCCCAACTAAATTATATCCTCATGTATAATTTCAAAAGCTCAGTTGTTCCTGATCTATACCTGTCATAATTTTTCCTTCCCTCACAGCTCATCACATGTTGAATTTGAGTCGCTCATTTTATTTTACTGTGTATGTGACTTTTTTTTTTGCTAAATAAGGGTTAACTACAGCTGCACTATGATATTCAGTTCTAATCAATTCATCATTCAAATACAAATATAGAGTGGTTGTGTATAATTAGAAGGTTTGATCGACATATATTAAGCCTTCAATTTCTATTTGTTTGTAGGGGTATTGACTTATCAAGATGGAGGGAACTTCAGAAAGAGAAGGGGGAAGTGGCTGACATGGAAAAATTTGTTCAACATGTGCATGGAAATCAGTCCATCCCAAATACAGTTTTGGTAGATTGTACGGCAGATTCAAATGTCGCAAGCCATTACTATGAATGGTTGCGTAAAGGAATTCATGTCATTACTCCTAACAAAAAAGCAAATTCGGGGCCACTTGATCAGGTAAATTGATGCTACAAAGAGACTTTCCATTTTATTGTAGATGATTATTTTTTTATGAACATTGTTCTTGTTATAACTATATTTTCTTTAATAGAGATCCATTTGTCCTCGGTTTATCTACATTTTCGTTAAGGTCTTTATCATTGCCCAATGCCTACACCTTATTCCATTATTTTGGGTTACACAAATCCTATACAATTCAAATTCCCATGACACAAAATGCCATGCTTGTCAGTTTATGAAGTGCTGAATCCTTAATCCATGCTTCAATTTGCCCAGGGGGGAAACTGTTCTAATTCATTGTGCTTAATGTATTTACCTTTATGTTATTCCTACAAATGAACATCATACGGTTTGTTTTTTGCAATTGTGCTCTTAGAATTCATTTCGGTACATGATTATAGTGAATCTTGTAATTTGAACTAAAACATAACTGTAGACTTTAGGCAAAAATACTCCATCTTGATCCAATCTCCTCCGACCCAATAGCAACAAAGAACCAAAAAGAACAAAGGGAAAAACAGGGAACTTACATGTTTCTCTGAATATTTGGCAATAATCCGAACAGCTATTACTCTATTAGATGCAACTTGAGATATTGATGTTTGTGAGTACACATGAAATGTAAACTTGTTATGATGTTAGCTCAAATATTGTTAATCGAGTTTGGTTTAATTGTGCTTTAAGAAATTTGGAGATTAAATATAAAAAATTAATGAGAGAAAATCCAAATTCCTTGGCCACCCAACACAAGCATAGCGAATGTTTATTTTTTTTTTTGGTTGGCAAGCGAGGTTGTGGGGACCCCTACCCCTTTTTAAATTAGGTGTGGAAACTTATATCAACAATCCGCTGTTGACATGTTTCGAACCCACGACCTCTCCACTTTGTGAGAGGGGTGCTACCATTGAGCCACAGGCTCATTCGCTAGCTAATGTTGTTGCCATTTTCATAGATTTTGATGATGCTACTGAGGATGTTATCATTTTTATGTTCTAGAGCAACTAACTAAACAAATAATCAAAAATCAGATAATTTAAAAAGACACCCAGATAAACACGATATCACAAAATCTGATCCCTATTTATCTGAAGTTTCTATTCTGCGACCACCTTGACACTCGGAATAAATGGCTTGCTGCTGCACCTTGTGGTCTCGTTTCATTCTAATAAAGGTGTTATATGAAACGTTTCGTTTCATTCTAACAAACTCTGCAACCAGCGAATGAGCCTGTGGCTCAATGGGAGCACCCCTCTGACAAAGTGGAGAGGTTGTGGGTTCGAAACACGTCAACAACTGATTGTTGATAAAGTTTCCACACGTAATTTGAAGGTGTAGGAGTCCCCTCAACCCCACTTGCCAATCCACAAAAAAAAAAAAAAAAAAACTCTTTGACCATATGGGGACTCTAGACCTCAGGCATATAGCTAAATAATACTATTCCTTTTGTTTTCGGTTAAACATAATTATACCAATGATTTGTTGTGTGAAGAAATTATCATCGAAAAACCAAATACGAAGGTACAGTGCATTAGGATGAAACAATGCAGTCCCAATTTAACATGGTATCCCCACATCTGATCCCTCTTAGCAGCAGAATAGTGCGACACCCAAGACGACTAAGCGACCAACTTACCCCATGGCTTATGTTGACATGTTTTGTTTTCATTAAATGCAGTATTTGAAGCTACGAGCTCTCCAACGCCAATCATATACTCACTATTTTTACGAAGCAACTGTTGGAGCTGGTCTTCCTATTATCAGTACTTTACGAGGACTTCTAGAAACTGGGGACAAAATTTTACGTATTGAAGGCATTTTTAGGTAGTTCCCTTAGTTCCTACTGTTCATGTACTTTTAATGATCTCTATGTGTTGAAATCTTCACTTGTGTACTCTTTAGAACTTTAACCTTTTGGTTTTCTGTGACGTGCTGTTCCAGTGGGACATTGAGTTATATTTTCAACTCCTTTATTGGGGAACGAGCTTTCAGTGAGGTTGTGTCAGAAGCAAAACAAGCTGGTTTTACTGAACCGGATCCAAGAGATGATCTATCTGGAACAGATGTTGCCCGAAAGGTAGACTTGGATGTTTTTTCTTTGGAATACATATAATAATATAAGTAGAGCCTGACATTTGTTTGTAGTTATTTAAAGAAATTGTGTTTGGTCCATTCCATGCCCGCTCATACATTTACCAGGAATTAGGGGCCTACCATTCAATTGACGGATGCCATTTGAATGTGATCCAAAGGTTGAACGATTTCATACTTAGATCTTGCTATCTTCAAGATTTGAAGTTTTTTGGATGAGAGCTCTCCTTTGTATATCAACCCAGCTTTGCTGTTTTGATCATATTACTTATAGTACGTGATTGTATTTGATAAAATGTGTGTTCTTATAGAATCTCTTGTTGCAGGTTATTATCCTTGCCAGGGAATCTGGTCTAAAGCTTGAGCTTTCTGATATTCCTGTGCAAAGCCTCGTACCAGAGCCCCTTAAAGTAAGTACCAGTCATGCAAACATGCAGCTCTATGACTCCCTGTTATGAGTTTGATTAATTATAAATGTTTATGCAGGCTAGTCCATCTGCTGAGGAATTCATGGAGCAGCTTCCACAATTTGATCAAGACATGGCAAAACAGAGATCTGATGCGGAGGCTGCAGGCGAAGTGAGTATATCTCACACAATATACTGAATTTAAACAAAATTGTGCAATGACATCAACAGGATGACCATGCACAAATCCCATGGATTGTTCTTTGGGTCACCATCTTGATTCTTGCATGAAGCATGGGGTTATTGGAGTACATTCAGTGTAGATGTGCTCAGCACCCCTTGCTGGCTGTTTTTACTTGTTTCAATATATTGTTTAGTCTGTTGTTCCATAATCTTTTGTTGTGTATGAAGGTTTTGAGGTATGTTGGGGTGGTGGATGCCCTTAATAATAAGGGTAACGTGGAATTGAGGAGATACAAGAAAGACCACCCATTTGCACAACTGTCAGGATCTGATAACATTATAGCTTTCACAACAACAAGATACAAAGACCACCCATTGATCGTTCTTGGGCCAGGGGCTGGGGCCCAAGTTACAGCTGGTGGGATATTCAGCGACATTCTGCGGCTTGCCTCTTATCTTGGTGCTCCATCATAATAATTCGAGTTGTCTAGTCACGACCGAAGTGTCACCAATTTTTCTTCTATTATATCATATATAGACCCATCAATTTTGAACTTAAGCAGTCACCTTATTACTTTTGATTTTACCCACCAAGTTGTGGCAATCAATTGTTGTTCAACTGTTATGTATATACTCAGGTACAGATTTGAGGTTGAGCCACAAGAGTGCTTTCGAAACATGTTCCACCGGACTATCTATTTGTAATTCAACAGCTCGGAAGATGCCTTCAGCCTAAAATTGAAAGGTTCTTTAGGAAGAGTTAACTGCAAGAAGCTGTCAATCACCATTATGTAGAAGAAAGAACTTTTATATTAATACGTTCTATGTGCATCACGAAACCGCCAAACAGAATTTTATGTGATTTGTAGGGGTTTATTAGTTGAGAAAACTGGCAATTTTAAGTTGAATTCATGGATGGTGAAGAATTGATATTAGATTTAAGCTTTAAGGGACGCTTACTTCTGTTTATTTTTGAAGGACACTTAATGATAACAAAAATACATTGTGTCTGGTCGGGAGAGGTAAACATTGACTTGTTATGGTGTTGCTGACATCTTTTTGAACTGACTTCCCAAGCAAACTATTTGGAAATAAGATAGTGCTGGACTATTTTTTTTTTTTAATTTTAGTTAGATTTTAGAGATTTTTGGACGTAGCCCCATTTGAAAGTCGAAATTTGAGATGCTCCTATTTAAATATTTTTTTGAGATACCCTATTTTAAGATGTGGTGTTATCTTAGCCATCCATCATAAAACTAACCTACGGTTGTATCTGTCTTGAAGTGGGGTATCTCGTTTTTATTTTTTCAAATGGAAGGTATCTTAAATTTCGACTTTCAAATGGGGTACTTGATCGAAAGAACCAATTACAGCTAAACAGCATGCCTTTGCTGAACCATTTAGCAGAGGTATGCATGATTGGTGCAAAATCTAAATCGGACAGACAGACAGACATAGAGTGCATTATACCTTAGTGTTTATCATGGAAATGGTTCTAGGACCTCATTAAGGGTCCACAAATAAAAAATGGCCCAGCTAAGACCCGGTCTGTACAAAAGGCCCTATTTAAGCATTTGTCGGCTAAACAAAACAACAAATTAGCGTAAAAATTGTTAAAAAGGCCCCGACCCTATTTTAAGTTAATTTTTTATTCTGACTTTGCCCTTTCTTCTTCTTCTTCTCTAAACCAAATCATCTCTGTATATGGTTTCAAACGAACCAAACTCCCTTACTTGGCAACGTCGTTGCCGACCGTTGAACAGAAATAGAAATTGATAAGAATGTTGAAACATATAAGTTTCACATTTTCAAGGTGTAAAACAAACTCACCATGATATTAGAATTTTAAGGAAAGTGTTTGAGAATTATACTGTTGTTCGTCTTGTTGTTCTTGGTGAATTGGGGAAACAATTTGTCTTCAAGCAAATAAAGTCTAGAGCTAAATGAATCAATTTAGGTTTTGTATCATTTGGTAGGGTGCAACAATAGGTATGTTATTGATTTTTAAAGTAATTCATTTGGGTTTTAAAAATTATTTTTGTAAATTTGTTTAATTTTAAACAAATTTTGTTAGATTATCATCTATTTTCAAATTGCGATGTGAAAGTGGTGATTAGCAAATGTTGTGAGCATCCAATGCTTTGAGAAGCATCAGCTTGCAACCAAAATTAGTCTTAATTTTCTTGTCTTTGTTTAGATCAGGTCCTTGGCATGTTAAGCCACCCAACTCCATTTTACTTGTCACCATGAACTATTATATACATTGAATAGAAAGCCTTTTGACTAGAAGTACTTGGTTTCTCCCCCAAACCATCAAACTACATAACAACCTCGGTTCAACCATAGATTATGTACTAATATATGTGTTTATCAAATTAAGCACCTTCTCTGTTTCACAACCTAAACCACCAAAACCAAATAACTTCTTCTGGCGACTGACAATTGTGTTTGCACTCAGGCTCATCTGGTCATTCACCTTGCTAACGATCATCAATAATGAGGGTTCAATCTACTATGACACACCGTTTAGATTACCGTTGGAGGGTGTGAAGGTCCATTACAGTCTAAAGTAAGGATCTGTTGTAGAGGCAAGGACATCAAATACAAATGATGTGAAAATTATTGGGAAAAAAATATTTGAACAAAATGCTATGATTGAATTCTGGACTACTGCGTACAATGATATACCTCTACCCCCACAAAATGCCATAACAGAACTCCAAGATAATTTTTTTTTTTTTTTTAAATACCTACAAGATAATTGCATTGTGTAAAATTTCAACTGAGATTTTTACAGTCAGATCCTTCTATTAAGCTGTAAATAACAATAAGAAACACCTTCCCACCATTTTATGCATTGGAATTACACTCAAACTATGTGGCAAAGACTTATTGTAGAGAATGTTATATTATGAAATGTATTTTGGTAAAATTTATTGATTAACTTTTTTTGTCTATTAATTTATTTGAGAAGAGTGATTATGGGTGTGTTAACTGTAGATAACAAACTATAATAAAAGATCTTTTAAAACATATGTTTAATTCATCAAGAGACATGAAAGTATGCTAAGACTTGTTGGAATGTTATTCATTGTTGTGTTGGCAAGGTATGCAATGAGCTCTTTGAATTGTGAATGTTGTGCAATGATGTGATTACAAGGTGTGCAAAGAGCTCATGACATTTTTTTCATTCATTAAGACACTTTAACTATGCCACAACTTATTGGAAAACTATACACAATAGTGTTGGCAAGGTATGCAATAAGCTCTTTACATTGTGAATAATGTGCTAAGATGTGTTTGCAAAGTGTGCAAAAAGCTCATAGCATTTTTTATTCATCAAAGCACTTAAAATTATGCCATGATTTATTGGAAGACTCGGCTCTGATGTGTTGTCAAGGTATCCAAAGAGTTCTTTGCTATAAATGCAATCAACTATTGGCATAGTGAGATCAACGTAAATGTTTCCCTAGATGTTTAGATTTCTTTGCACGATGTGCAAAGACCACCTAACATTGTGATTGGCTGATTACAATTGAGATTCTTATATTTTTTTTTATGCAAGTGCTCTTCGTAGAAGAGACTTGGTATCTCTACACACTTTGCTCAAGCCGGGGACTGCGCGCAACTTGGTACCTCTGAAAATAAAGTTATTGCGCAGCGTAAAGAGACCTACTCATAGCGTAATGGAGTAGGTTCCATAGGTTTGCACCCATATCAACAGAGTTACTGTGTGACCATAGCTGCAACAAGTATTCAACTGTCTGTGACTGATTAAGAAGGTCCACCCCATCAATAGATAAGTCTGTCAGTTCAATCCAGCACAATACAGAAATTTCAAAATGTTGTTTGCAGTGACACATATCATTCAGATGACAAGTTCATTCCATTGTTGTTCAGATGTTCCAGTGTTTGTATCTGTCCTTGTAAAGCATACCAAAAGAAAAAAAAATTAACTCTATAAGAGCATCTCTAATGGGTCTCCTAAAACCTATAATTTAGGTTTTCCTAAAAAATCGTTACCCTAACGCGTCGTCTATAATTTTAGCAGCCGGCTATCTACGTAGGATGTGGTGGGCCAGTCTGCTAAAACTTCGTCTAAAATCGAACCAAAGATAGGATTATAGGAATGGCTAAAATAAAATATTCCACGCTGGTTCAACCAGCGTGGAACTTTTTTTTATTATTTTTTTAATTCCACGCTGGTTCAACCAGCGTGGAACATTTTTTTTTTTTATTCCACGCTGGTCAAACCGACGTGGAACCTTTTTTTTAATTTTTTTTATTCCACGCAGGTCAAACCAGCGTGGAACCTTTTCAAAACAAATTTATTTGTTACACGCCAGTTTAACCAGCGTGGAACGAACGGATATATCACAACGGCTACCATCAACGGTTATAATCTATCAACGGCTACCATCAACGGCTATAATCTCGAACGGATATAATTTCGATGTCTATATAAACTCTGCATCGATACTCTTTTCTTCATCATCAGAACTCTTTTTTTTCATCGGAATTCTTTTCTTCAAACTTCATCAAAACTCAACTACAACAACAGAACTCTTTTCTCAATAATGGCGCCACGAACGTCTAACTTTACTAAAGCAGAAGATATTGCGTTATGTAAAGCTTGGGTAAAAATTTCTGAAGATGCTGTCGTCGGCGCTGGTCAACCCAAACAGGCATTTTGGGATAAAATTTTGGAAGAATTTGTTCTACTCTCCAATGGAAATCCAAAAAAAAGGTCGCTCGACTTAATTATGTCGAAATGGGCGAAAATAAGTCCTGATTGTACAAAAATTTTATATCATATTAATCGAGAAGTCCGCATCAATAGATCTGGAACCAGTCAGGAAGCTAGACAAGGTATATTTTTGGCTTTAATTTTTAGGGTTCTATGTTTTTAATTCTAATATTTTAAATTCATAAATAGTTTATTTCTTAATTAGTTTTTTTAAATTATATTTTTTTAGTGGACAACTGCTCGTTCAGTCTACCAAACTGTGGAAGGGGAACCATTTAAATTTGGGCATTGCTATGAATATTTGCACACTTCTGCAAAGTGGATGGATTATGCTTCAGCAAGAACCCCTACGACTATTCAAAGAGAGAATGCATCTAAGAAGCAGAAATCAAACACAAACTCGGAGTTTACTGGTGCTTCAAATGACACGCCAACTTCAAATGTTCGGAACATGCAGAACATCAATCTGGGCAATGATACTCCAGCTTCATATGCTCGTAGCCAACAGAACATCCATCTCAGTGATGACGACTCCCCAAATGAATTTCCAGAAGGTACAACTAATGTTGGGGTTACACCAAATGTTTTTCTCAACATTGGGGATGGTCCAGTACCACCACCAGCGCGACCAACTGGAAGAAAAGCTGCCAAAGAAAAAAGAAAGCTAGCACGACAATCATCTACTTCAGGGGGAGATGTTAGTTCTTCTAGGGCCGAGTACACAGCTCAACTGACAAAGGTCAATGAAACAACGTCCAAAGAGTTGGCTCTAAAAGAAGCCAATTGGGAGTTCAAGATGAAGATGTACCAGCAGATGGAAGAAGAAAAGGCACGACTAAATGAAGAAAGAAGAGTAGAAAGAGAATCCAATATCATGATGATAGACACAGAAAAAATTGCTAACCCTATCCGCAAACAATACTTTGAAGAGATGCAGAAAGCAATCTTTGATAGGCGTCACAAACAGATCAATGACTTCTCTCCTACGTGGACTGCATCCCCAGACGATCCAAATGGGCCTTCCTCACAGAATGATTTTACGGGTACTCCATCTGCTCCTACTTCTTTTCAGCAAGGTATTCCAAGTAGGCCTACTGGTTTTGTACCTTTTGGTTATAGGCCTTATGCGCCAGATGATTTTGGGCCTAGTGGAGGCTATGGGCCTAATGGGCCTTATGGGTCTAGTGGAGGTTATGGGCCTAATGGGCCTAGTGGAGGTTTTGGGCCTAGTGGAGGTTATAGGCCTTAGTTTTATATGATTTGTACTATTATGGGCCTTAGTTTTTATATGTTTTGTACTAGTATGGGCCTTAGTTTAATATGTTTTGTACTATTAGCAATTATAAAACATGAAATTTCTTAATATAACATTAAGCTCATCTTTTCAAACACAACACAAGAAACTAACATGGACTCAAACACAAACTAACATGGACTCAAACAAAAACTCAAACACAAATTCAAAATCAAACACAAACTCAAACATAAACTACTACAGCAATTCAGTCCAAATCTTCATTGCCTCCATGACGTTGCCATATATGCTCAATCAAATCATGCTTCAATAAGTCATGTGCATGACCACTTCTGACAGCACAAATGCGATGAAGCATGTCTCTAATCTCATCCACATCATTTGATTGTAACTCCACTATTACAGGTAATGGAGGCTCATCACGAGGGGGCTTCCACTTTGGAAGAACAATATCCCTCTCATCTTTAATAATCATGTTATGCATTTATCAAACATGCCTTCATAAATATACCAAGCTGTGCCTTGTTCCAGGTACGTGCTGGTCTTGCAACCATGGCAAATCTAGCCTGCAAAACACCAAATGCACGTTCAACATCTTTTCTGACAGCTTCTTGGGCTTTGGCAAACACTTTCTTCTTTCGCGTCCCTGGAAATCTCTCTGTTTGAATAAGAGTAGCCCACTGTGGGTAGATACCATCAGAAAGATAGTATCCCATATTATAATCATTCCCATTCACCTGGTAGTTGCAAGGAGGCGATCTGCCATTTACCATATCATCAAAAACATGAGAGTTTTCTAAGACATTGAGATCGTTGCAACTACCTGCCGTTCCAAAAAAGGCGTGCCATATCCAAAGCTCATGATCTGCAACAGCTTCCAAAATAACAGTAGCTTTCTTATGGTGTCCCATATGTTGCCCATGTTCTGCTGTAGGACAGTTCTTCCAAATCCAATGCATACAATCAATGGATCCCAACATACCTGGAAACCCTCGTTGAGCTCCTTTAGCAAGCAGACGTTCGACATCAGCTGGAGTGGGTGTCCTCAAATACTCGTTCTCAAAAATGTCGACAACAGTTTGAGAAAAATGCTTCAGAGAATTGAGGGCAGTTTGCTCACCTATTTTGATTGACTCATAAAGAGAATCAGCTGGACACCCATAACTGAGAAGGCGAAGTGCACATGTCGCTTTAATTAGGCCAGAAGGTCCAGGAACACCTAGAGCATCGTATTTCTGGTGAAAATAGTCGTTATTTTCAACAACTGCGTTATACAGCTTCAAAAAAACATTCTGCCTCATACGATAGCGACGTCGAAAAAGCTTTGCACCAAAAACAGGTTGGGCTGCAAAATAATGGTTGATAAGCATGTTGTGTGATTGAACATGGTCACGCCTGTTAGCTGCTCGACCAAATTTAGAACCTCCCCATCTTGGTATGTTTTCTACATTTTTTTCTTCTTCCAAAAAAGCCGAAATAGCTGGAAGCAGACGATTGATATGCCTTGTGCTAAGATCTTCATCATCAGATGAGTCCATAAGCAATTGGCGTTGTTGGTTCAAAATTTCAAGATGTCGGTCGTAAGAAGTCATTGGAGAGAATGAATGAATTGGAGAGAATGAATGAATGAAATGGAGGGGAAGAAGTAGAAAATAACAAAAGATGGCTAAATGGTAGTGTAATTTTTGAGTAGGAAGAAGTAGAAGTAGCAAAATCAAAAGGAAAGAAGTTGAAAATGACGGAAGAGGAAGAAGAATGGCGGCGGAAAGATGGAGAAGACGGTGTAAACTGGTTGTTGTTTCGTTAAAAAAAAAAACTTCATTAAAGTTCCACGCTGGTTGAACCAGCGTGGAACATCTTACAGATCCTGTAGCCAAAGCCCACTGCCCCAAGCCCAACCACGCGCGAAGCCCAAGTCTTCCACGCTGGTTGGACCAGCGTGGAACAGAAAAACATTTCCACGCTGGTTGCACCAGCGTGGAAGATAAAGATTTGGCAAAAAAAATAGGAAACGCGTTAGGGATACCCCTGATATAGGTATGGAAGACCTGCTAAAAAAAGTGATAGGAAAGGAGCTGGCACCTACGTGGAGGCTAAATCGTCCCATGTGTAGGCTAAATATGGAAGACCCATTAGAGATGCTCTAAGGCATTCGGATTGTCCATACCAGATTGCTAGAGAAAGGGTTAAAGTTAGCGACAAATTGTGGTTCGGGAGGCATATCATTGTACACAATTGAAATTGAGATTGAAGTAAGAAAAGAAACCCAAAATAAAACTTTTCTTCCTCTCATGTTCTTTTCTCCAAATTGAAACCCTACAAATATGGAACATCATTTTTTTTTAAAAAGCAGAACATTGATGATAACATTGGTTTTAAATTTCAAAACAAAATCAAGTTGTCATAAAATTCACACAGATGGACAAAATCAAATTTCTTTTTCCATACTTTTTGTGCAAACAAAAATTGTAGTACACATCCACTTCTATTAGATTGTGCTTAAATTTGTTTATTCTTTTTGTAATGGTTGGATATCATTCCTTGATTCAACGATAAATCGAAGTTTTACTATTTGAAATCTAAAAGGTTGGACTTTGCTAACTTGATTAAAACCTTGTTACTAATTCGAAGGTGGTTGTTATAGCGCCAGAAATTATGGTGGAGATGGCGGTGGTGAGTTTATTTTTCTGAAGAAAGAGATAAGATTAGATCGAGAAAGAAAGAGAAAGATGAGAGAGAATATGACCAAAGAGAAAAGAGTATAATAGGTAGAAAAGGCCGGAATTAGCGTTGGGGCCAATTTTGCAAATGGTTCCTTAGCTGAGCCAATTGTGATTTTCGGACCCTTATGGGGGTCCGTTTTTTTTTCCCTGTAGTGTTTATACTCGCATTACATGTTTAATAAAAAAGAAAAATTATAGATTATCTCATGAAAATGACAAGCTTACTAGGCTGGATAATGTTATATGCTTTACCCTTTACCCATTCAGGGTACCTGAAACAAAAAGGATAAGGTCACTCCCATCCTTGAGAAGTCGCTGTCCACCAATTTAGATATCTAGTGGTTACTTAGGTCACACAGGACCTTTTAGCAGATGGTGCAAACGCAAATATGCAATCCCATTGCTCAGATGAGCAGTAGCATATAAATTTTACTTGTCAGTGACAGAGGATAGATTACTTACAAGTTATCAAGTAAGATTGGCTATCAAAACAAAAACAAACAAGGCAATCTGTTTTGCTTAGTCCTACACTTCTACATCGTGATTAGGAACAGATTAATAAAATAACTTGAAGTCCCGGTTCTACAACTTCTGCGTTGCCCATATGAACTTTGGTCAGACCCACCAGATCAACATGACATTACAAGTTACAACATAATAAAACACACAAACTACCACATCCTGCCTTCCAAGCCATCACTGGGTATCGACCCTCAGATGACATCCCACTTTCACATGTTAATGCCACTTTCACATGTTAATGGCTTCACAAAAGTGCTGCATATAACTGCTTTGTTTTGCCTTCGTTACTAATTATTATTTCTTTCATTGTAGTAGACTTGTTGTCAGTCCTGCTACCATAAAACAGTACTACATCTTCCCACTGGAAGATTAAATTCTAAAGACAGTGACAGACTAGACCTTCAAGTGTTGTCAGTACGGTCAATTTGTTGTTATGTTTCTCTTGTCAGAAAATTGGAAAGATCTAACCCTATTGTGAAGATCAATCCTAAAACTTGTAATATTGCAAAAAATCTCGACGAGAAAGACAACTTGTTGCTATCACTTTCCTATACAAGATTGATTTTTTTTTCCTGAACAAACAAAAGGGAAAATTGAAGACAGAAAGTGAATAGCGGAACTACCTACTTCCCATTAGCATTTGCATGCTTATGGAAGGGCCAGAGATTAACAAGGCGTTCTAGCACTCCTGCACTTCTGAAATAACCTGAGAATCCCTGTGGTATAGTAGGGGGTGGAAAATCCTCAGCTGGCATGGCGAATGGACGGATCATCTTCTCCATAGTCTCTAATGTGAGGTATGACCCAACTTCTTGGAGCCTCTCAGGACCCATTATTGGAAGTGTGTGCTCTTGATGTAATGAAGCAGCTTCACCATCATTGTTCTGCAATGCAGATAGGAAAAGTAAAATACAGTATATAAAATTGCCACATTATATCACTGAAGCATGTTTCATCTATTTAATTTGCTTGGGTCGGTTACCCTTCAATCAGACTGAATTAAAAAACATACCTCCAGAGGGCTCAAATCTGCACCTCGGCTGAACGTCATCTCTATCCTATACCTCTTTGGGTCTTCAAGAGCTACCTGCAATGCAGTTTATGAGATCATACTCAGTATAGGTGAGTTGGGTAGTTCTATGTTGGTCATTAATTAATAGAAAACACCTTGATCAATGACAATGACAGCTGTGCTACGAGTGACAGTTTTTTTTTAAAATTTTTTTAAATTTTTTTTGTGGATAAATATATTCTTCTTCGGTAAACCAAGTAACAAGTTTGTAAAATTAAATACAAAACTGGTTGAAGTAAATGGAATTTCTGGGTACTTCCAAAATATTTGTGTTATAACTACTAAACAATACTATGTGGTACTATTTATAGACTACAGTGGAAATGTAATGCTAATATGACAAAGGGAGGCTATAGCAAAAAAGACACAAGGCTTCAGCAAGTGGGTGTAATGGACTCAAGTATTCCTTCTGTATAAGTGAAAAGATACGCAGGTGCATATCTATTACTCCACTTAGAAGTACGTTCGTAAAACAATCAATATGTAACATAAAAATCTTCCTACCTCCGTGTTTTCAAACATTCTCAAAACAATGTAACTCATGTAATCAAGTTCCCGTGTTTTAGACAAGCGTTCCAGAGCACTATGGCAGATAAGGCTATCCTCTCCTTGTTGCGATTCATCAAGGTTACAATAACGAAGAACATTCATCAAAGAATGTATATGCGACTCCTGTCAAAATATCATCAAAAAAAACTCTGTAAAAAATATTATAGCTAGTTACCCCATGAAAGGCAGATTCATTCCAAACACAGCAATGGAGATATTTGTAAAGCATACTGAATAGAGTTGGAACTCTATAGAGATATGGGTAAAATACTCACCGATGTGAAATAGAGTCTTGTTCGTACATGTCGTTCAGGTGTCCTAACATTGGCTGCGTACCTAAATGAAGATTACCAAATAACTTAATAACTAATACACTGAAGAATGAAACAAAAAGCATGAGTTTGGAAATATACTTGGGATCTAGACGGTATTTGGTCTCCTTATCATCGTCATCATCTTGATCAAGCGACATTTCACTTGTAGAACTAGTTCTTCTTGCATCTTCATTCTTATTTTGAGGCTTTAACAGTTGGTGGTCACTATCTTCCCTCCTTGTTCTAAAGGATACTGAGTTTTGGTCTTGATTGCTCTTTAGTTCAGCAACCGTAATAGCTTCTTCGCGAGTGTTCCGTAGGTCTATCAAAATCTTGCCCAACAATCGACGAGCAATCTGAACCAAGAATGAAAATAATTAAGAGGCTATTAAAAAGTAAAAAAAAAAATGCAAGAACATAACAAAGTATCCCTTTTCTAAACAGTTAATCATTGACACTGCCGAAAAAGAAGAACCTCGTTTGGGTTGTCTATATATCCGTTCCAAAGTTGAAGTCATGTATACTTATGTGAATATTCACACTCATTTCTTGGTAAAATTAAAATACTTGTAATCCTTTAGTTTAAAGTACTTCTTCATTTTCAATGACCAATCTAAAACAACCAACTGTTCTTAATTACAATCTTTTTACAATTGAAACTTATGTATTTGAATGAAATCACTATGGCTGTGTTTGGTTCCCATGAGTCCAGATTCCTGGAAAAAGGAAGAAATCACCTAATTTTTGGCTGAAAATCTGGAAAACAGATTCCGGTGTAGTGCAACCAGAAGGAAAGCGGTTTCCTTTTCTAAATAATGGAAACCAGTTTCCATAACTGGTCAGACAAATCCGGCAAGTATTTATCTTCCACCAAATTTCCTTTCATCTCGTCTGTATTTCTTTCCCTCTTGTGTGCGCAATCTTTCTCTTATCACTCTCTATTCCAACAATGCCCTCTGTTTTCCCGGAACCTTAATTCCCCGAACCAAACACAGCCTATGTGTTATCCTATATCACACATCATTGATCAACCAAACACTTTCAAAGGATGAAAAGTACATGGTGTTATTCCAGAATATAGTGTACTTGAAATTGGGAAGAAGACTCATGTTCCTCTTGATTTTTACGTCGTATGATTTAAATCTTATGGTCTGAAGATAGGTAACATAGATAGTATTGATTCTTTTTGGTCCGGATGTGGACAAAGTCAAGATTGACCAACATTGCCTATTAAAGGAGTCAACACCAACATACAAAGTGGTATCCCACCACTACAAGCACTGAAGCCTTTTAAAGATAAAACCCACACACCAAGGCCAAAGGTAGTTAAGTACGGAAAACTTGGCAAAACAAAAATAGGTGCTGAAACCAACGGTTCGACTAGGTTAGTGAGATTCAACTCTTCACATTTCCAACATGCTACATGCATTATATGATGAGCAACAAGTATATGGACATTCATGGACCCTAGCAGTTCAACTGAATATACAATGCCGTATCACACTTTAATTGATACGAATCTGTTGCCAAAACTTATACTATATGTAAAAGATATATGTTTGGCTGCATTAATAAGTGAAGCTAGATATTGATGAATAGATAAATAAATTGTTTTTGCGGTCCCTCCAAGGTAAAAGAGAGGCATAGAGATATTCTACATGTCAAATGACTTGGTCACAAAGGAGACAATGGTATATTAAGTGGGTCGCAGTACATGTAATGTTGAATCTAATTACTCTATGAATTATGGAAACACACTGTAATTACATAGAAAAATGAGGGCAATACTCGAACATCAAATTTCGATTTGCGTTCAACAATCGTCGCAACTAGCAAGTTGCCTCGGCTATTTAGAGGATAGTACTATGAGCATCAAAATAAGATCCTGACTCTCAATACTCTAATAGAATGAACTCTCAAGGCAGGATAAATAATCATTAGAGTAAGTATACTTTAAGTAACTGAGTTATGTTTTATACAAGAAACTGTTAATAATTGTCAAAATTAATTAAAGATGACCATTTCACATGTCGCTTCCTACACTTTGGGTGATCGCCCAACAATCCACACGGGCAACTTGAGAAATTCAGGTGTTTGGTGGGAAACATGTGTTATTAAGACAGAACACCACATACTCACAGTTCATGTCGAAAAGATCAATATAATAGTAAAAGCATGAGATTATTATAAATTTATAATGGACTACTTACCTTAGAACCGATTTTAAGTTTTTGCTGCGGATTAATTCCATACTCATTTGGAATGACGCCATCTGCAAGTAACTGCAACAAAGAAAAGCAGAATTTTTAGGCTACTTTGTCATTTTACGTCAATACGTGCAAACTTTCATGAACTTGACAATTTAAAACACAAACAGAAAAACATAGTCAACAGAATAATCATCAATACACTTTTTGCAATAGCCATCTAGATATAACACATACACAAGCCCCACATGAATAAATTACATCTATGAACACAATACATACCTGAGCAACTTTGAAAAGCTCATCCAATCCATCTAGATTAAGATGTGCATTGTGCAATAGATCATACCTATAAAGAAACATCACAAAATTAGCAGGTATACTTGTATAGACATAATTAAACTCACTTGCTAACAAAACATATGATAGATGGACTCCCATATGATACTAAACAATCCTGGAAAGTAATTTCAATCTGTTACTTTCTATGGTTAAGGACTCCAACCAAGTACCACAGGAACCTACAGACCAGAAGTTAGGAATGGCAATTCTTCAAATTTTTGTGGTTTGACTATTCACCATAGACTCGATCAAAACATAAATTGTGCAGCATGGGACTCTCTGCCACTGGATATCACCAACTAGGGAAATGCAGCTTTATGAAGGAAGGAGAGAAGAGGAGGGGATACTATTGACCAATCAGTCTTGTTTTCAGTGTCTACCAAGTCTTCAGTTCAAGTTGAGAAATGAATAATGTAAAAGATCCAGTGGTACATTTTAAATCATCAAGTTTGATACTTGTGATTTTGAATTCAAAAACTTCCAGTGTTTAGCATCATGAAGTATCTACATAATGCGTGTACATATATACAATGCAATGATGACATTTATGTACATATTTGTGTCGCTGGGATCAATCTATAAAACGGTCATAAAGAAAAAGAGTCGACTGTGAATCAGGTAGATCAGCCCACATTAACCAACCTAACAATATCCTTTGTCACTTGTAGGTCATTTATATGCAACCTTATCTCAAAATTGTACATTATGCATTTCAAACATTGGCATTTGACTGAGCATCAACTAAACCAATAATAAAAAGAACAAACTCCATCGAAACAAATTTGTATCTCTGCAATTACTTACAAGTGAAATGTGTAGATTATACTATCTAACTGCAAACTATTCAAGTCATTGATACAATAGAAATCAATTAAAGATGAGAAATATGATATAAAAGTTCAGTTTCTTACTTGCATGAATCATAAACATCTGGAATTTGTGTTATGTCGAATCGTCTGCAAATAGAACCATCGTGTTACATACTGTTGATAAATTGTTATTTCTCATAGGTGAAAAGTATAGACAGAGTCTTAAAGCAATCAGTAAAAACAATCCTAGATTACACTCCCTATGAGTGTAAAACATCGAATTGGAATAACAAGTCAGTTTTAAATTCTTACTCCTTTCGTTCATTGTACAAGTCCCTCTCAAGTTTTTTCCAGCGAGCGTACATCAAAAGAAAACCTTCACTACCACAAGGTAAACCAGCAGCAATACGGTCAACATCAATGTTCGTTTTCCCAAGTGCCGTTGCCTGGTCATACGGAGGAAGCACTGCATAAGGGATGGTCTTTGCGAGTTTCTCGTCTTCGTCTTTAGCAAGCAATTCAACTTGTGCAGTTACTTTCTTAGTCAGTTTGACCTGTTTGCAGGATGCATGGTTTACACAAAAAATTATATTCTACTCTAGAACATGACAATGAATGAAACCTACTGGCCAGAGAGCCCAAATAAATTAGCAAATGTGGAAAAGAAAATTTGGCATGCAAAATGGATGTACAAGTGTGACTGTGGGCAACCGAGCAACAGCAGAAAAAATGAGGAAGAATGTCATATTGGAATTTCCATAAGGAATGAAGTCTCCGTGATAATGAAGATATAAAGGAACAAAGGATGCCATAATTGTTACTACCATACAAATCTTGTTATTTCTTTTAACTTTTGATGGGAGGATAGTATCTGTTTACCCGTTACTTTTCTTCCATAATTGCTGAATCTGTGTCCTCTGCACCTTATTTACTTGCTTTTGTCTCCCTTTCTTTACTATTGTAGTACAATTCATATCATGCTCCAAAAGAAAACCCCAAACAAAAATAATAATAAACTTTAGGGTACAGAGTTTCGATTTTATTTTCCATAAAAAATTCTAACATTTATTTGCACCTAATGTGACCACGTGAATTCATCAACTTACTAGTGTATTCACAATCTCACATATAATTAAAATCATCAAATGGCATGCAAGGAGATGTAGTAATTCCATGCATTGCTCAATAAAACTGTATAACTAGATGAAACCGGTTCCAGTTACTGTGTAAAAGAAGGGTCTACTTACCAAAGTTCGTAAGAGTTCAGAAGCGTTAGAAGGCAGACCAGCACCATCAGCCATCCAAGGAAATTCGGAAGATCCATTTGTATGCAATTTTTTGGCATTAGAAGTGATGATCTCATTCAACCTAGCCTGTAAAACAGAGCACACTCACAAGTCACAATAATATCAAAGAAAACTAGATTGGGCAGTTTTCAATTGTCAATAATATAAACAACACAAAAGTATTGGATGAATTCATCTCAGTTCAGTATCATTCTTTTGTATTACGGTATCACCAGGTGCAGAAATTTTCAATATTCACGTCAAGATTTTCACAAGCACAATTCTTTTTATCAGAAACGTATGTCTCCCATGTAGATAAGCACAACATATATTACTTTATTGCCTGGACAAAATTAAATTTGTTCACTCCTTATAAACTAGCACACCATCAACATGTAGAATATAAGAAAGTTAACCTTGGCATATGATCTTTTATATCAGAATGCAACTAGGGTATAAAACTGGATGCATAAAGATCCTTCTTAAGTTACATACTATGTGATCTGTACAAAGCAGAAAACAATGAAGAATAAGAGAACATAAAACCAACGAACAACCAACTCAATTAGGGAGGAAAATCACGTCGCATGAGACCGTATCCAGATTAGTTGATGACTTGATGCACTGGATTTTATTTATATGACGTATTCTTTCAAGAATTTGCCATATATTCTTCACACTATCTTTCCATTTAGTAAGTATAAAATAGACTCAAACATAGTATAGGTGGATAAAAAATACTATGTACGCAAACCCTAATGTTAGTAATTACCACACATGTTGATGGAGCTGCATATTAGATATATAACTATATGAGTTCATTTCAGGAAATAGTACAACCTTAGCTTCTTCCATTTCTGTGCTAGCATTGTCAAGTCCATCCAACATAGAAGAGTCTTTACTCACAAGTGAAACCTAGAAAAGAACAGTTGACCATGATGTGTACATATAGAATCATTATATTAATGACCAGTCAAAACTAAAAACTCCTGCGAGAGACAGGTAGTTGGGCCACTAACCAGTATCGGGGTTAACTGCCCCTCCAAGTCAAGAAGACCTTTGGCAAAAGCAGCTGCAGACATCTGCAAACAATATTACTATATGTCACCCATGGTTTCTGAAGCCAGTAAGACAAAGTGATGTGATACAAAAAATTGGGGAATAAGTCGTCACACCTGGACACGGCCCTCATCTGAGCTGTATATTTTCAGATCATGACGGTAAGTACTATGAAGGCGGAGCAAGCCAGTTCCTTCACCTACAAACGGGAATCAAGAGTATCAAGGTAAGACAGTGAGCGTCAGTTTCTGGGTTTTCCAAGCCATGAGCAAGTAATCAGCAGATATATAACCTGGATACATATTGTTTCTGAAGTATCTACCCAATTCTTCAGCCTGCAAAGAGTGGAATGAAGAGTAGATTTAATCATGAAACGTGAACCAAGGATGGCTATATTAATTCTAAAGATTTCAAGGTACTTTTTGATATTAGTTGATAACTTTTGCATTATAATCCAGAAAACAAATGAGAGAAATTACCTGCTTTCTTCCAGCATGAGTAAGAACACCTCCATATTTAAGAACCATCAAAGCTTCGATAGGACGCTCTTCATCACTTTCAACATTACTTTTTGACACCTTAACCCACTTTAAGGGCTTCAGTTGAACTTTTCTATATATTCCAGAAAAATGTCCCCCCTGGATACCAGAAATGATAAAAAATAGTTACAACAAAAGTATACCAACTCCAAAGCATCACTTTGGTGTATAGAAATGTCACAAGAAGGATGCCAAAATATGTTTCAAGTATTCATTAACTCTAACATATTTGGAATAAAAGAACAATGCATCTAAAAAAATTCAAGTCAGGCACAAAATCATGACATGCCATAATTCGCAAAAGGTTCCTTGCCAATTTTAACCAAATCTTTTTGGATTATTATATTATATAATACAGGCAGACTCATACTTGAATTTGTAATATTTCATGTGCCTTTTTCCTATTAAGGAGCACTTCTTACGTGTTTTCAAATTGGTTTGCTTTTGGTTACATAAGGATTTTTAAAATGATCCATAGATAAAAAAAAATATATAGATTATAAAACTATAAAATACATGGTATTCACTTTCTAAGCATTAAACTTTAGCTATGTACATTGATTTCAGGAAAACATTGAGCAAAATATATATTTAACTAACATTGACACAGGTACATGTGTCAGTGTCCAACAACGAAGTGTAGAGACGACGTCCTAAAACCACGAGGATACGGGGACACGAATTGTGATTTATTTAGATCCAGAAGAAACTCTAAGCCGAAATCATATAAATCAGTTTGTAAGCATGTCCAACATGTGACCCTGTGTGTCTGTGTCTGACACGTGACTCACATTAATATTTCTTTTCTTGGGGAGTACAATGGAGTAGGTAGAGGTTTAAAGTAAAATTTTGCTAAAATTAACCAGAAGGAAAAATGAACCTCCTCAAGAACTGCTTTGACTTGGCGAAGCTTTTCAGCATGCTCAAGATCTTCTGCATCACTATCACTTTCTCGCCCAGACCTAAAAGGTAAGAAATCATGAAGAAAGTTATAATCCCATGTTCACACATGTTACTAGTTGAAAAAATATTTAAATGCTATTCTTAAGTTGATTTTCCATATGTAAAAGAAGAGTATGACTTAAGGGATAATTTTTTTTCAGCAATACATTGGTACTTGTAGTTGAATTCCCCATCAATAAAGTGCACATAAAATACGTTTTTTATAGATTGCTGATTAACGGCAAATGATTAAATATGAAATAATGGTATCATAAACCATTTACTAACATAACCATCATAATATCCAACACTACCTTTTATTGATGGGGAACTCAAGTCATAGTGGGTTATGATATCATTAGCTTTATGTGTGATACATGCATATGAAGCAAAACCACAGAGAATGCATGCCTGGTACGTGGAACTAGCATCCGTGTTGCATCCAGCAAATCTTGCAGCTGAACAGCACTTTTAAGTTTTGTCTGTACCAAAGAGAACAAAAAGGTAGCAACGTATAGTGGGAGAGATCAAAATTCATACTTAACTATACCAAACAACAAAGAGAAGAGAGGATCACCTCAGACCTAGGCCTCCCACCATTGTATTTTAGCATCAAGTTTAAGAGCTTCTCCTCTGTCACCTTCAACTTCACCTTCTGTTTTGGAGTACGATCACCACTGCAAAAACGGAAAACATGACTACATATAGTAACAGCAAAAACTACCACAAAAACACGATGAAGAAAATGAGACAGAAATCTTACTGGCGGACAATAGCAATTACACATCTTAGCTCTTCTGACTGCCCAAATGTACCAATAATTCCACTACCTTGACGTGTCAATCCCTCAGAAGGCTGAACCGGTTCATTGACCTTCCATGGAAGAGTAGGAGGAATTGTAGAAGAAAGGTGAGGGGCCTTTGCATCGAGAAACATTTTCCGTAATACACAGGCAGCATCATCATAATATCTACACATGCAGAAAAAGTAGCAATTATAAAATGAACAAAATTATGTAAAAACAAATAATTGAAAGGGAAGAAAGAATAAGCAGAAATTCAAAGCATTGATATTCTGGTGCCCAAGACTGTCTCGAAGTACGCATGGAAGGATTAATCAAAACAGTGTAATACTTATGAGAATTCTTCACAAAGCTCCATCCATTCACATCACAGACATACGACCTTCCCTCGCATCGTAGAAGATCAAATCCACATACCTGCAAGTACAGTTTAAACAAAGTAACACAAATTTATTACAAACCGCTTACAGCTTATTACAAGTTCCAGAATAAAATAGCATATTACAGTCCACATACAGACCATTATACCTGGAACAAAAAATATTTGCCTTGTTAATTAAACTTACCAATTGTCTAAAAGCTATGCAAACATCCCTTGCCATCTGCTTCTCAGATGGAGTCAATAATACAGGGTACCTTACCTGCATAACAAAGTAACAACTATTATATAAAGTGAAAATGGTAAAAAGAGGAGATCGTGATATTCAGAAAATGTAGACAATGTGACTGGCAATATCATATTTCTAAAATAGCATGTACATACTTTAATTTGGTAAAGAATACACAATACTGAAATAACATAGTTGATAATACCCGCAAAACAATATGAAATAACATAGTTGATAATACCCACAAAACAATATGCCTAGTTCCACATAGTTGCCAAAATAATTTATGTTTCTCCTTCTTAGCCATTTTGTTCCAGCAATTGCATAAATCTATAAACAACTCTTGTGACAATAGAGTACTATGTTAATGAGGATCATAGTTGTCATATCGTGTATCGTATCAGGTATCGATTTTGGTTTTTAATGTATCGTGTATCGTATGATACGCATAAAGGTTTTATAGTAGAGGAAAAGTATATACACAAATTTTACATACATAAAACATGCATAAATCCATGTAATAAATCACAACCCATTTTAGAAGTATGGATGTAATATTATTGTTGGTCTATGAACAAATGTTATGGGTTAAAACCTTGTAAAAGTTCATTTTATAATCACATTATGCTTTGATTTGATTGTTTATTAAATAGTTTCATCCCAGCTAAAGTTTAGAAGCTCAAAGTCTTGGTAGCTTCTATTAAACAAAATAAACCATAAACCATTATACATAAAAACTATTTTATTTTTTCTGTCTACGACATCTCTTTTTTTATATTAAAACCAAAATTTTCAAGTCCTTGTTATATTTATAAAATGTTTAAATAGGTTTATAGGATATACAAAACAAAAAAATTGGCAAAAAAATGAGTTAAAAACAGTTTTCTAGTGATAAATTACGTTAATCACTATATCATCTGATACGCAATACGATACACGATACGCACGTACCGTACGATACGCATAATGTATCGTCCGATACATGTAATTTTGATACATCTAAACCGATACGTATCTAAATCCCTTCGATACGATACGTATCATGTATCATACCATACAGACAACTATGATGAGGATAGAGCGACATCTTTGAAGGAGATATCAAGTGATTGACTTCCTTTGGTTGAACATAAAGGAGTTAAAGCAATAATATTTTTTTGATGGGAGCTGCAAGGTCAAGTGTTCATTTGATTGTTACTGTTCTTAGCTTTTTTCTTGGATTATATTCTTTGTATGTAGGCCACCTCGTCCTGCAATTTTATTTCCTTTTTTGGTGCCATAATATGAACTTTTATAAGATATGGCAGGGAGAAGAACTAAAGAAGTTACAGCAAAATCTAAAACATATAAACACTAGTTGGAAAAAATTGAATGAGTAGAGATAACATACATAATAGCCACTGTTATAGTAAAAAAAATGTGCTAAAAAATCTTACTTCTTTGCCATCAGGATTCCTCATAACAACACCGTCAACCACAGGAGATTTCCTAGCCTCAGCATGAGCATATTCAGGACCAACTGTATACACCTGTATGTTCAACAAAAGAGTTCTGAACATTACGACTTCCAAAAAAGATAACCACGAAGAATAATTACTGGTCAAACTAGTAATTCCATGTTAGATGTGAGTTATCATACCAAAGTGCATAACTTATAAGACCGTATGACATGATACCTCAAAAATATGTCAAGAGTGTATATGGAACTTAAAATACTATAAACAGCAAAGTTAAGTAAAGGTGCAATTTGCAAATGAGAAACATTAAAAACTCGTGACAAGATTTTAAGGGAAAGCAAAACAAATAGGATTTCCTTATTTTCTCTCAAAAATGAATTCACATTTACACAATAGCTATAACTGAACAATTTCCAGCTAAAGACCAACGAGAATCAATATTGGAAGTAACCTTGACGTCTGTTCCTCCCGTGGGCATGAACTCTTCATATATATAAGATCCTTCACGTCTGACCCTTCTAACCTCCGGATGAAATTCACTTGATCGATTACCAACCTGAAATTATACAATTTCATAGTTTTATTCTATTGCTCCAACTACAAGATATCAATTATCTGCAAAATCAATTAAAATAAATCATAACAACATCTGAAAAAGAATATTTAATTAAAAGATAAAGACAAAACGTGCATGCACACACACACACAATCATGAGGTTTAGCACACGGCAAGAAAGGTGGGGATATGCAGAAGCAAAAAGATCAAATACAAAAGCTACAAACTAGGACAATGATGGATAGTGTGAAACTTAGGAAAGTTACAGTGAGTTAATTAACGAAATTAATTGAAGTAGATGATACGTCACCAAAGTATGACATTAAAGTCATCCATCAGGCCGTACCAAAATTGAATATTTAGCGTTATACGCAATAATTAATGATTTCAAGTGGATGTCTTCAATGCTACCACAAGTCCACAACAGATGGAAGAGCAGCTAGATATGATCATTTAAGTTAAAAGGAAAATACTTCACCTTCCGAAATAATTCTTTCATACCCCCGCCTGCAGAACTAGGATAATATATCATTATACGGTGATCGTCCGCTGCACAAACAACACAAGTTGTCAGCTGTTTATTGCATCTGTGTGTATGGAGAATAACTTTTAAGACCAAATGCCAGTGCCCAGTGCTATAATGTTTCCTTTTAACATTTGTAAATTGCAATACTGAAAATGTCCATTGATTGATCACACATGATGCACTATAGAAAATGCAGGTTAATCCCCAAAAAAGAAACCAATAGTGACACAAAGATAAGGAAAGAAAACAGAGAAGCACACCACTGTGAGGTTTATGACTTGTTTATCCAATTCAAGCAACAAACTCAAGCTTTGATAATCATAATATAAAGATAGGAATGATAGCATACACTATTTTTCGAAAAATGGGATTTTCCAGTAGCATTTTACCAATGGTAAACATAGCGTTATTGCTATATATTACAAAGTTAACAATTGACTAGACTTAACTAATTCACAGACGCTGTTTATTGACACCTTTGTAACTTGCAACTAATAAATGGATCTTATAATGGCCCCAAAACCATATCTTTCAATATTTTTGTAAAATAGTTAAAATACTAAAAAATGAACACAGTGTCACTGTTGGAGACTTGGAGCAGACAGCTAAATAAGATAAATGTGAATAACCATTTTTCCTTGATTCCATATAATATCCAGTTCTAACTTGTGGATATTGTTGAGCTTCTGAAATTACGGAATCTTACACATGTTAATGAGAAAAAAGAAAGAGAGAGCAAGAGAGAGAGAGAAATGGAAGAGTAAGGGATGGGGTTCACCATGAATAGGTTTTTCCACAAATGGCTTCCAAAAGCGCTTCCCATGAACCTCAACAAAGTCTTCTTGTTCAACAAAAGAATCAAGCTCTTGATATGGGGTAGCCCTATTTACAAGAGCATAACTTGGAACTGGAATTCCATACATTTCAAGACGCTGGTAAAAAAAAAGATATCAATTACAATGTCACTGCAGTGACAAAATGCATCAGCAACCAAAATGTCATAAAAATTGATAAGTCCAAAATAAGAGCCGCATGCCTAAATAGCATCAAGTAAAATTAAACAGCATACCTCATACACCTTTCTTCTATCATGGAGAAGGTGCTGCTGTGCCAATTCATTTACAACAAAAGGCCTAAAGACACACCAAAGTAAACATATTATACATGATATTCCATAAATACACATTTTAAAGAAGGGAGAACAGAAGAAAACACAAGGCAGTTAGGAAACTGAATTAATAATCCACATGTACAACTCACTTCCGTAATGCAGCATATGCCTCAGCTTTTTCAAGAGGATAACCGGAAGAATGGAAAGCAATTAAGCAATCACAAATCGGCCAACTGCAGGAAGAAATATAATGTTAATATTAAGATCAAGGTAGGAGCTGACACATGAAATCAGTCATATAAAGAATCAGTAAATAAATCAGTGAAGATTATGGGTAACTAAAAAAGTCAACAGCAATTGCAACTTATAAGTGGGCTAAAAACAAATCACAAACTCCTCTTTCCAGAGCATGGATACTAAGATGTACTGCTCAAAGTTTCATCAAGCAGTTCCACCATTTTCTATATAATTACATCATTTTGAAAGGAAAAAAGTAATTCGACAATGAAGATGTTCCCCTGCTCTCAAACAACATTCTCATACAAAAAAAGTAGCATTGACATTATATCTCATCGTGTATAAGCTTATTCTAGTGAGATAAAGTTGTACCTCTCGATAGGATCCTCAAGAATAACCTTGTCGCCAAAAAATATTATCTGCAACACACAAGAACAAGAAATGACAGGTATGATTAAAGAACTACAGAATAAAAAAAGAAACAACATCAAAAGCCCTATTACAGATGTAAGAAGCGGATAAACATAGCATGTATACGACTGCTTTATGTTTTGAAGTACAAATGTGTATCAAAATGTAACACTAAATAACACATTAATTCTTCGAGAAAGTTTTAGCATTTAGCCGATTGAACAGTATACTCAATTGCAATGTTAATTTTTATATTAGACCTGGTCTTAATCCTAAGGATGTTGCAAAGTTGAATCATATCCATTCTCAATCGTCTTCAAAGAAAATCCAGTACATGTATATATAATCAAACATTAAGTATAACGAGCCTTAAATTTCAATCAATCTTTGCAACTAACACTAAACCATCTAACTATCATAATGTAGCTCAATAGATTCAATAGTTCACACTTGACAGACTAAGTAGTGTTGCAAAACTTGTAAGAAAAAATTGCTGAAACTTGATTGAGACACCATAACAAATACCTGGAATTCACCAAATGATTGTAACCTATCCAAAATCTCTTCCATAGGAGCAGAAAACGCCTAAAACAACAAAATAAACAACTAATCAGCAAAATCCATGAAACACTAAACAAAATGATTTTATATATATGTCGTTAGTAGTTATATTTTAATCTGAGCTTCGGCAAAAGGAAAAGAACCTCCGATCCGCATTTCACCTTCTTTTCCATGACGCAAACACCAATCTTAATCTTGTTTCCAACATTTTGCTCTTCTTCTTCAAAATCCATCTCTCTCTGTATGTGTTTTCACTTCTCGAAAACAATCTGTTGTGTTTCAAGTTCAACTTCACTGATCTGAAACAACATAAACAGAGTGAATCGCCATTATCGAAGAGAAACAGAGAGAGTAAGTTAAAGATAGAAGGAGAGAGAGAGAGAAAGAGAGAGATTTCTTACTCTTTTAAAGAGATTGTTTCTTCTTCTATGCTTCGTTATCTGAGAAACCAAATCGTTAGAAATGTGAGGAGATAAACGCGGAGAAAAAGAAGAAAGAAGAGCGAGAAAGCGGAGGAAAAAATAAAAATCTGGAAATGGAAAGGCAGAGGTTTGTGAGTTGGTTGCTTTTCTTGGTTTGTGGATTGGAGTGACGGCCTTGTCACGATAATAAGGAGGAGGAGAGAAGAACAAAATACAAATAAGGTGCTGAATATTCATGAATCTTTGAACGACGTGTAAAGCAAAGGATCTGTTTGGGTTCTGGCGGTTTTCATTTTCATTCTTTCTTCATAAATGGTTGCTTATAAGCAACCTTGATAAACGTGTTGTACTGATGGAACCACTACCAAAGGATTATGATTTGTGTAGCAGTGTAGGGTACGGGGTACCATGTTTATCCTATGTGCTCATCAGTAAGGTATAGTGGGCATAAACATATGGAATGTTTTATTAGTTGACTCTTGTCCTTCTTTCCTATCGAAGATTTAAGCTCCCTACATTGTCTACCCAAAACACCCATGACCGATGTTCTCATAATTTCCATGTCTATGGTGAATGATTATGGATGACCAAGTGCAACGATTTTGGTTTGTAGATCCATTGAGGGATATTTAGTGCATATAGTGTAGTTTCGTGAGCCAAAATATGTGCAGTGTCGCTATTAATATATTATGCTGCACCAATGCAACGCTTGGAAAGGTTGATGGGTAGCCTCCCTCCCTTCCGGTTATCAATCAAAATCTCATGCCAGAATTTAATCATTTATAGAAGTCTTTCTGTAACATGTCGATGGTCTCATGGGGCCGTTGGTCTTGATTAAAATTGTAGGGTCGAGTTGATCAAATTTGACCTGGGAATGACTCAAAATCAATTCTATTTAAAGAGGGTTTCCACAGGAGAAAAAATTGTTTATACAACAAAATGAGTGGAGTTGGGTGATGAGGATTGGTAGTTGGGCTTTTGAAAACAATCTATCACACTTTAAAAACAAGGTTTTAGGTCGTTTATTTGTTTGTTTATGTTTTGCACCTAATCCAAGTTCATACAAGTGGATTACACACATGAAAAGTACTACACCCCTTCAGATGATTTTAGGTAATCAATCAAAGAGAGAATTGTTATTATGTGATCACTGTGTGCTTTTGAAGTGGAGACAAAAATACATTATCATCCTTGAACTAAAACAACTTGCATAATGCCCAACATTTATGTCAGTGATTAAATCTTACTCACTACTTTATAATGAGGCTTGGGTGCTCAACCAATATTTTCTTTTTAATTGTCAGATGCTCAACCAATATACACATTGATCACATGGAAAACGTCAAACTGGGAGTATATTTTTACAACCTTATTCTACCCAACATTTTCTCGGGGCTAATAAACACATTAAAATGAAAAGGACAGATCAAAGTCCATAGAAAGAGTAAGGGATCATTAAGAAGATGGCAAGAGCCCCTCCAAAAAAAGTGCACTAAACTGTAGTTAGTGCTACCTCATACATAACTATTAGCACTAGAGACCCACAGAATACAATAGAAACATCCAATGCATTATAGATAACATTTGACGCAAAATGAACAAAGACCAAACTAACGACAGTGGAGAAAAACAATTTCAATATTGCATAAATAACTCATAACTGCCACATAATCAACCTCCACAAGACCACAACTATTTGTTTCTTTGTGCAAGCAAAATTAAACTTCAATAGGCAATCACAAAAATATATCTACACCAGTTTAAATTCCTTCAGTAAAGTGGCATAAGGTTACTGTTAGTGGTGAACTCACTTTGGTCTTCAGGCCATTTGTTACTGTCTGAAGACAAATTCAACACCTAGACCACGTAGACAACATTCAGCTCGTAAATATGCACAAAAAACAACAAAAAATGAATCCTATACAACCAATAGATTGCCTTTGGCGTAAAAAGTGAACTAACACCACATTGAAAACTGTCAACATATGTTTACCTGCCATATGTTCCAGTGTTCCATATGTAGCATACAAATTCATAGTCCAAGATTACGTGAAGGAAGCTAGCAATAATTTTCTCCGGTCAAACTTCTCCTAACAGAAACATTATAAAGAATATTCAGACAAGGAATCAGAATCAGCTGGACTTAGGACCAGCACGATCAGTTCTGTCCCTTCTCCTTATGACACTAACTCTGTTGAAGGGCATGTCGTGGCAGGAAAGCTATATGATGAAAACCAGAATCAGATATTCTGGTTCCAGGACCTTTTGAGAAAATTACCAGAGCATCTTCCATTGCTTCAATGTTTTCCCTACTATTCACATTCATCGTTTCAAATATTTACATTTGTGCAGATCTGCATGGCAATCTTCATTGATAGTATTATCAGCTATCCCCCAACACATTTATCAGACCACTCTTTTGCTCTGCAGTGAGTCGTGATGGAAATTTAACGTCAAACTTGATTCTCAGTTTCCCTTTCTTCCCAGGTTCCTTTGAAATTGGCATTCCTTCACCTGGGATCTCCATCTCGTAGCCTGGTTTAACAATGTCTGTAACTGTAATAGCGAAATTCCTTTTATCCAGGGTTACCAAATTTAAAGTCTTCCCTGTAAGGGCTTCCAGCAGTGATATCCTTTGATTCATCACTAGATCATTTCCATCCCTCTTGTAAACTCCATGGGGCTTCTCATCAATAACGAAAACAACATCTCCTGGACCCGTTCCAGCCTCATGGTTGCCCTTCCCAGGAAAAGTGATCTTTGTGCCTTTCTTCCAACCTGGCTTGATATCAATAGTCAAGATCTCTTCCTCAGGCCTTAGCTTACTGCAAAAAAGTTAATATACAGTCAATTATTTTACACCAATAGCTTCCATTACAGCATTCAAGTACTATCCTTATATGCAGTCTACTCTCTGATATCACTACTAGTATTGATATCCTTATATTGCAAAGAGAATATGTCAACGAACGAAAATATATATCATACAAAACTACGATGGAACCTCTGTTATTACCAAAGCTATAGTTTAACATTGAATTCAAGGATCAAACAACATTTCTTAACCTGTAGACAAGAAATGTAAGAAGGAAAATAATCTTCTTGACCTCAAATATATAAAGTGATACGACCTTTTTACAATGTTTGTTAGATTCATGTCGCGCTCCTATCAAGAAGCGAAATTGCTGTGATGCCTAGCATGAGTGATAATAAAAACAATACTTGAACCAAAATCATAGTGAATTTATTTTTTCAATGCTTTCGTAAAACTGAGGTGAAAAGTCATCTAATCATGAAAAATATTTCATACATGTCCTGAAATCGGTCATCTATGGGCTTTGAGTTTGCACATTCATAGAGGCATCAAAGGATGGTTTATCAATGTGATCACAGCCCTGCCGTGTGCTTAATTCCCTACATATGCCCTTATTAATGAATAATTGCAACTGCTTCCAATCATTCAGTCATTTCACTAATACTTGATATGTTGGGAGGGTGTTGTTCAGTCAAAATTTGGATTCCTTTTTTGGTGTATTGATGGGATACCACCATGATATTTTGTGAACAAAAACATAAATATCCACATTAGATGCATTACAAACAGGAACACTAATAGGTTCAATAAGCACTACTATGACTGATCCTAAAATGCTACACCCTTGGAAAAATGGCTATCTAGTTGGCCAAGACCTCGCGTGAGTGATTTGATTCCAGTCTAGGACTATCCATCCATGCTACAACATTGGAAGATTCTTTAGCTAGTTAAGCCAGGAGATCGTGCGAACGATTCCGATTCCCATCTTTAGGCACTTATATCTTATGTTTATTTATGATGATTTATTCCTCGCGCACAAAATCCCATTTAACGATGAGGTCATTTCACAGCATAGGCGTGTCTTTGGAGCAAATCACAAATCAAGGGACTTCAATTTTCGGATCTATGTTTCTAGCTCAGATCAACCTTATAGAGTTATGTTTTTTTTTCCCCTTTCTACTGTAGTGAACAGGACTTCCGTCTCCTTTGTTTATCATTTGTTCAAGTATTATCCTTCTATGCCGTCTACTCTCTCATCACCTGTTTCTGATATCAACTTTAAACTGAAATTCATTCAGATATACACTAAATTTTGGTATTTTGATCTTGTATTGGAGGAAAGAATATGCTAAGTTCATTTCAGAGATTTCAGAAAGAATTAGGAATACACATCCCTGTTTTCTCTTAACAGGAAGGCATGTATATTATAATTTCGAATCAAATAAACTTCAAGCCCAAAATATCATCATTTTTTACTAATATAAGCTTGCGGCCCAGTCGCCCAGGTAACTAATTTTCTTGTAGAAATAAGATTATTAGATTCCCAATGGGATGTATTCACAAGTTGGGGCTTTAGAAATCAGCAAGAAACTCAGAGTCTAAGGTATCTTTTCATAATCTAATCAACAAGCCAGCATCAACTACAACCCTTGATATGGCTTGGGGGTTTGTAATAATCAGGATTAATTCATAAAGTAAAGACAGGGTAGAGAGTAAAATTTTTTACTACGTAATATGTGCTTATATGAGGACAATGTAAGTGCCGTTCACCCGTTGGTTACAGTATTCAGCAATAACATCAAATGAGAAAATATAATCCAAAAATAACAACACACTTTCTTACCATAAGAATTTAGGCGCATATTATTACTCAACCAAAAAACACACATAGCATTGACCAGAAGAAGAGGCATTGCAATCATAAACCATATCATACCAGAGACTATTTTGACCAGTGAACTTGGGGATGGAAGCGAGATACACAATCATAAAATCCTCAACAAGGATGTAATTATTGTTCATCCATCAGGACTCATACTCAAACTAAATAATTAGCAACCCAACAACTCATAAACAATTCTCTATTCTTGTTAACCACTAAACTAAACTCTATCAAAAAACCATAACATGAATAAAGTACAATCTGGATGCTCACCCTCACCCCTTAGAACTCAGCCGCACCCACATGTCTCCAGAGCCAATACCCAGGATGACCATTTGCTGAGCCCCAGGACTAGTGTACTATCCTAATTCCTATAGGTCAGCATACGTCCTAGACATAGGGTACACCGGTACACCAAAGTGGATGAAGATCCACATGTAATGTTTTCTGTTTTGAGAGGTAATCCTAAAGTAAATTTTCAAAACAGCAACTACACAGTTCCCCACAGCCAGTCAAAATATTTTCATTTTAATCATAAAACATTTCTTGAAAGCTCCCCTCCTACTATATGAAGATTTTATGGTTTCTTTCCTTCCGCAAACCCTTATTATCAGTCCTGGTTCATGATCTCCGGTTCAGCCAAGGGAATGATGAGTTCCTCTTGAAAGCTTCCAAAATGATATGTGTCCAAGGTTTGACATTAAGAGGAACTTGAAAATTTCCCATCTCTCGGCCAAATCAGGGGTAATAATATGGAGATGACCCAGCTCATATTCTCATTTTACAGAGAGAGCAAAGATTAGGAAGGGGCACACCTCTTCTAATCAATCTGACAATGGTTTAGATATCTTGAGATAGGCCATTTTACAAAAGAAAACTAACTCTATGTCTTAAAATCATGGGTTAGGCCATCCATAGTGTGTTGCTTATTAAGACCTAAATTTCACCGCAAACTCATTAGTGTTTCTCCAGATCCACCCTCAGCTATCTCTTTGCCAGAAGCCAAATCCCCACAAGATGGTAAATAAGCGCAGTGCATCCATATTTAATCTATATGTCAATAATTACTAGGCGGAATTGACTTGCACGGCTGCACCATATTTTCCCATCGTCTTATGATCCAAACTAAGTGCCTGACTGCCTTCTTGTCACCAAGAATCCTCTTACCAACAGACTAACTTCTCTTCCAACCCAGCCCTGACAATAAACTTCATAAATCCATATCATATATTTTTGCTCACATCCCAAGACCTCACGTTTCACACAAAATTCGTGTTAAGACCAAAAACACACCGACTCAACCCATCAATGTTTTCTACCGGCTAATATGCCTACATATCAGACCTTTGAAGCTGGAGCTGAGCGAGGATCGGATTCTGATACTAGAAACAACTCAGCACTCGCATCAGTGAAATAACGTATAATAGATAGACCTGGAAATTTAATCTTTCTGGCTCCTCACTTCCGGTCGGTGCGCCTCCCCTTTTTTGTTTTCTTTGATTCACAACACAAGCTGGAATAACTTACTTTGTCTAAATTTTTCCTAGATCCCACCAAAAACGAGTATCTGGGATGATCAAGTCCTCTATGATAGGTACAATGAAACTACTGCGACCCCTTCCTTACTAGTTACCAGGGTTACAATTTAAAAGCTATTTTGATAATCACAGTTCTCCTTTCATTTATTTACATTTTGTTTTATATACTAATATATCTAGTGTAATCCTCCTCAGCAACACTCACCTTCACCGCGATACCCCCCCCCCCCCCCCCCCCTCTCTCTCTCTCTCCATTCTCCTCTTGCCCTGTCCAAACTACTGGGTACTTCCCATCATGGGAAATAACATTCTGAGCTAACTTGATTTGCACCATTTAATACCTATATAAAGAACATAACTTCATCCACAATACATATGCATACACCTTTATCTAGATGCGCACAATACAACAATTGCCAATGGTGAATAAAGACATAATGAGATAACAATTAATTCAAGCATCTTCTTCACAATGACCTAAAAGAAACTAGAGTCCAGGTTTACGGTATAATTTTCTAGCTTCGGGGAATGCTGTAAGTATTCTTAAAACACAAACATTTGTTCAATACTACACTAATAGAATAACAGTTAATGCAATACTGAACTGAAACCCTAATCTACATAAACCATACAAGAAAATTTCAATAAACAAATGAATCATATAAACAAGCAATCAATTAAAAATGCAAAGAAAACATACCCCATTGCATCTGCAACATTCCTCGAAATTCTCATCTTCTTGGTAGTACCCAAATAAAGATCTTCCAAACTACAAGGCAACTTATTCTCCATTACTGACTGCTTTCGAGAAGTTTGATTACCACCAACATCATTCCTAAAGAAATTATCTCGACGCCCATTACCTCCAGCATCAGATCCACCAAACAATTCCTCATATATATCTTCAGCATTTCTTGGATTAAACCTAAAAGATGAATTAGGATGAACTCCTCCACTAGTACCACCACCACTACCAACACTACCAGTTGTTGAAGAATTATGAAAAGCTGAAGGAGGTGATGGAACTTGACCAGATTTCAAAGCTTCTTCACCATATAGATCATAGATCTGACGTTTTTGTGGATCAGTAAGTACATCATAAGCTTCAGAAATCTGTTTAAACTTAGCTTCTGCTTCTTTCTTATTTGTTTGATTCTTATCTGGATGCCATCTCATTGCTAATCTCTTGTAAGCTTTCTTTAAATCTTCTTCATTTGCATTTCTATTTACTTTCAAGATATTATAGTAATCCACACCCATTATCTTCTTCTTCTTGTTCTTCTTCTTGGTTCTTTCTTTTGCTGCTTTCGAACTGTTTGATTAAATTCCTCCAAGAGTCTTCTCTTCTTACTTGTTTGCGCTCGGGCGGGTTTGGTTATGGAAAGTGTTGGCCACGCTAGCTACGACTACTAAGAGGATCAGTGTGACAGCTCTGAGAGCAGACTTTTACGCTAACGTTAGCAATTTTTACGCGTTTGTGCCGACGATGTGGGATTTATTTTTCCCTTTTTCTTCGATGGAAATGTTTTGGATTACGATTTTGCAACGTTTCGACTCGGTTATCTTTCCGATCTATGAACAATATTTTGGGCCAAGGTCCATTATACTATGTGTTTATAAGAAAAAGCCCAAAATCTTTCATTCACTATTTGTCTTGAGAGTTGAATTGCTGATAAAAAAGTTGAGATTCAGATAATTTCTTGAATCATTCTGCTTCAACAAAGAGGTAATCTATGAAATTCATTATTGATTTCAATTGATATTGGTGTTATTGATTTCAATTTAGCTTGAATTGAACTTAAATTCCATAATTTGGATACTTTTCGACCTAAATTTAAATTTTTTTTTTTTCTATTTGGGTTTGATTTTGAAGTTGATTTTAATGATTTTGATGAGAAATTTTGGTTTTGGTGTAGGTGTTGATAGAGAAAGATGGGGTTTATAATGGAGTTTGCAGAGAATTTGATTTTGAGGATTATGGAGAATCCAGCTGAAAGGGATAGGAAGTTTAGAGAACATGTTTATGCAGTGAAGGATCAATGTAAGAAGACTAAAGATATGTGGAGTTTGCCAATTCGTCCTTATGGGTTCTGGACATTTGAACGTCATAACTCTCAGCTTGCTTGGGATGCTCAGATCAGTCAGGTTGAAGGACGTAGGGATCCGTATGATGATCTCTTGGAAGATCGCACAAAGAAATGAATGGTTAGTATCAATAATCTTAAGCTTATATATATTGGTAATGTGATATTGTGGATGGTAGTATAATAATGACAGTTGCAACTTATTTGTTGGATTGGTTATAATATAAAAGTTATACTATGACTAGGGAATCGAGAGATAGAGATGAAAGAGCGATAGTTGCTACTGGAAAAATCATTCCCTTGGTGGTAGCTGGAGGGGTAGGAGTGAGGTGAGGAGGGAAATACGACAGGAAAACTTGAAATACACCTTTATAAATCAACTTTTGTTTTGCTTGTTATTAGAATTGTAAGGAGATATAAATTTGTAGCTTATTGAGGAGTGGATCATCATGGCATATACTAAGGTCTAAGGCATGTGTAGATGCCAGCTGATCCCAGTTGGTAATACCTCTGGGCGATAATACCAGAGGTCTGGGGTTCAATCCCAGGCAGTGCACCTTTGGGTTACTGATCTCCTTAAATAACAGGCTTGCCAATCAAAAAAAAAAGGGTCTAAGACTTGTGGTCATTAGCTTTTGGGTTGGTTTCAAGTTTCAATGTTGAGATAGAGTTTACAATGGTTTATCAGCTTGGAGATTGTACCATTATTGTTATATCGATAATTTGGTGAGATAGCTGTGATTAGGCAGGCCCCCACTTTATAGTAAAGAAGAAAAATTTACAGTCTTACTTGCTACGTGGCCCTCACCAACAATAGATTACTATCTATATTACGCACAGAAAAAAATCTCACATTCTGGTTCTAAAAACTACAAGTAGTACTATAAAAGATACAATATTTGCTGGTTGTGTCCTTAAAAGAACAAAACATATTCAGTAAGTTGGTTTAAAGAGAGTACAGCTTTTCATATTTAAAATTTTGGGTGTAGACAACTGTTGAATATTCTTCTTCACCCTTAAGATTGTGCTGAGAGAGTTGGCGCACTAACTCCCTTCTGTCAAAGGCTAAGGGACACTCCACAAGACGTTCGTAAAACGTCCAAATGAGGATTAGCAATGCATTTTCGCATTATTTTGCTTTATGGATTGGTCCTTGCGTCTCAACAATTTGATTAGTAAAATGTCTCACCTCTTGCCTTAGCTGTTCAGTCAAAGAGGCGCCAAGCTCACCTGTGGCTTTATTCTTTTCGAAAACTTCAACCATAGGGTCCTTATCTTATGTTGTCAAGGGCGTACACGGCATTAAGGTTCTTCTTCTGATGCATTAACCACCTTTGACAATAGATGATATCTAAACAAGGCTGCTTGGGTGCCTTGGACAGCCTTAACTGGAGGCTTCGTGAAATTTTGCTGTCTTGGCTTATTTGGTGGTTGGACCTTTATCTTCCTAATCATTTGCCTAAATTGTGTTCCTTTCTCTCAGCCAACCTACAGAGTGTTATACTAAATTTACTTTATACCAATTCAGGCCTCCAAGATTTTGAATCTCCCATCCTCTTTATATTAATCACAAAGGAATATATTGGAATCTGTTCCAATCTGTTGTCAACCCCAATAGGAATAGTGAAGAGCAACAATAATTTTATCAAAAATTTGGCAAAGTGTGCTGACCTTTGTTCTCACTGAGTTTTACGTTTAGGACTTAGGCAAAACCTTTAAATGTCTGTAGAAGGTTGATCCAGGTAGTGATAGAAAGTGATCCACTCTACACACCATAGCCAAAGCAAGAGTACCCAAGTTCTCAACCTTCCCCCACCTTACGATAGATTTCTAATCAACCATGAGACCCAAAGTTGCTTCAAACGGAAAAGAAACTAAATTGATTCTAGCAACCATGCACATCTGACTGAGAAAAGTTTCCACGAAAAGAAAAGTATCATCTGCAATTGAAAGACATTGATGCCAAGCTCACATTATCCCACCTTGGAATGATGGATCAGTTCATTGTGTGACTTAACTCCAACCTAATCCTAGTCATAACTTTCACTGCTGTGCTGAACAGAAGAGAAAGATGTCACCCTGCCTTAGATGTCCCTAATTTTTTGGATTTGTGGTAACCTCGACTACAAGATTCTTTAAGTATTTATCCCCAGTAAAGCACGTCGAGTTAATTATTTATTATATATTATGTAGGCAGCTTTTGTTTCCTGTTGGGTTTTATTACATACCACTCCGTGTAGAAATATCACTCTTTATACAATGTTATATTGTGATAAGCTTGCATTATTCCAACAGGATGTTTACTTATATCGGTTTTATATTATTATATACAGGAGCGAAATTGGGATCTGCTCAATATTTTGGAGCTACTTGTGGGTTAAAATGTGTTTCTATAAACAGCTCTACATTAATAATTTGCAGTAGTTCTGTTGGCAGTATTCAGGATTATGAATATATCTGTGTAATAAACTTTTCTGTTGGATCCAGCACAATGCGAAAATTGTGGACTGTGTTGCATTGTCATTAACCTGGATCAATTTTGTTAAACAAAAACCGGGATATCATTTGGCTTAGTGGTGTTTGTTTTTCCATTCAGAGTTTCAGACCGCTTAAGTCTGAACTTAAAGGGGGTGGACCACCATATTCAGGCTTAAGTGCTGTTTGTTTTCTTTTAACCATTCAGAGCTTAAAGTTGTGTATGACATGGTGAATGACTTGTGTGTCGATTCCTTGTCTTCTGCAAATTTGTAATATGGAAAGAAAAGGAATCTCTATATTGCAAGTCCAGATTATCTAAGCTGTTCTGCTGTTGCATTTATGATATTAATGTGTGCATTGTGGGACAAGTTGATGTAATGAAATATATAGAATAAGCATTGTATGTTGATTATTAGGTGTATCCTAGGACTAGTTTTGTGCAGTGTAATCATCAAACCCAAATAATACCACTTTTAACATTAACATGGCTTAGAAGTGTAGAATAGATCTTGTGATAACCCCAGAAACTCTTGAAAGTTTCAAACCCATGTAGTAAGTGCTGAATCCGAATTTGCAGTTTTGCACAATTCATTGTACTCTTCATGTTGTATTAGCCTTCAAAGCAAAAAAGGTGGGAAGGATTGAGGGTCACACATTCGTTGAAAAGAAATAGCGTCAAGCAAATTCAATCCTTTGCTACAATTCAACATCTCTGCCAGGTCTTTTGAGCAGCATCAAAACTGAGAGGCCTGAAAAGGCACAAGTGAAAATTTGACATACCCCCCATTTCCAAAGGCTAAAACTGAAATTTTTGACTTCAGTTTTGGTGGTCAAGCTCTTATTATTTCACAAAAATAATATAAAATTTTAATTACCATAGTTTTCCTTGTTCTTTTTAAGTCATATCCACGTGCCATTATCTGAACAAATCTGAAAACAGTACAAGTGTATAACCATCCATTTTTTTAGCATTCTACCTAATTTACCCTTAGTAACAAAGACGAACCAGCATTGACTAAATCAGATCAGACCACTCATTAACATCTATCAGATCCAGGTAACCATACAAATCATAGCTGGTTTGTTCAGCCACGGCCAACGGTAATAGTAAAAGCAACAATAAGAAAATTTAAAAAAGGATTCCGAAAAAGATAGTTTCCCATTATAGTCTGAGTCAGCCTTAAGGTAACCCGTTGTTAACATGAATTGTTGCACCTAATTAAAGTACATTGTTTCTACTGTCAGTCTGTCACCGTCCAGGTAACCATACAAATCACTGTACAACATCCTTAACTACACTGTTGCACCATTTGGATATCTACTTGGACAGTTGGACTCTATGGACTTCCAACATCATTTTCAGAATCACGTTCCCAGCCAGCAAATGAAAGCACGGACATTCAACTTCAAACTCCTGATAAGACAGAAGGTATAAAGATAATCAAATACTTTACCAAACAACATTAAGCAGTAAATTTAACTAATCATGATTATTATCATTTTTTCTACTGAGTAGCCAAAAGCCTAAGCTAAACTAATCCCAGGGGACTACGGGAGGCTCCCACAGCTATCCACTGCATGACCTCCCACTTCAGGCAGAAATGTCCAAGTGAGAAGTCGAACCCCTGACCCGTGCGCCAAACAACACAATCAAGAAGTCTGCTACTGAGTTTAAAACCAAGCATTTGACACATTGCATACAGCATATTGAAAACATCTAAAATCAACTGTAATGAGAACAAGATCAAGTAGCAAATTTGATGAATAAGTTAACATTGCTGACTAAGGGCATCTTCATTAAACATTGTATCAAATCAATTTGGTGAGAAAATGAAAAATTTCAACTCTAAGATAGCTCCATACTCACATGTTGAAGAACCAGCTACACCAGATCGTTTATTCGCACTAAGCATTTTATAGCCTGTTTTTAAAAAGTATATCAATAAAACAGTGCAAGCTTATACACATCTAATGCAGATTTTTGTTAACATAAAACAGGGAGTCAGAAAACAAAAGGATGACAAATGACTTAATTGGTAGAATGGACAACGGCAACTACACAACTCTTTACTAACATATTTTACTCATTGAAAAATAGAGAGACATAGAATGGACTTTACATATCTTTTTTAAAAAAAAAAAAAAAAACAAAACCCCACCTGACGTTAAAATTTCCAAAAAAGCTTGAGAGGGGGGCTTTACCTGACCTCAAAACAAGTAGGGTGACTTTACATATCTACATAATGGAATGTAGGCATTTAGCACAAGCTAGAACTTACTTATTGACCAACTTATTTTAAAATTGAACTTATGTTTTAAATCTATGTCATCTATGTTGTGCAATATAGATCTAGAATCTGCAAATTACCTTATGTTTTACATTCAACTAGAATTTAGGCATGGAATGGACTTTACATATCTACATAATAAAATTTAGGCATTTAGCACAAGCTAGAACTTACTTATTGACTAACTTATTTTCTTAACTTATGTTTTAAATCTACTAGAATCTGCAAATTACCTTATGTTATACATTTAACTAGAATCTGTGTCATTTAACTTATGTTTTACATATTTACAGCTTTCAGTCATTGCAATTCAATATAAAAAATTATGTCAAATGACAATTAGCATGAGGCCATAAAATGGGTCAAATTATATATAATAAAATGTGTTAATACATGAAATCCGAGTACATCTAGAATCTGGAAATAACAAATTAAGAGCCGCTAAATATTGATATAACCCCCCCCGGGGGAGCCAGGGGTGTGTGAGGGTACGCAAGTGCGCACCCTCAAATTTTGGGGAAAATATATATATATATATATGTTTAATTCTGCTTCTTACAAGTTAGAAATGTAGTCCGTCAGTTTTCTAAATTACTCAATTTCCTTTTCTAGATTTTATTTTAATTTTAGAATTATAGTTGGACTCAACTTCTTATTATTCTTAAAACTAAAAAATCTTAAATCCAGCATTATCTTTTTAGATTTTATTTCAAAAAAGGCTAATTGAGTTAGGATCATAAAAGAGAAAAAATATAACAAAGATACAAAATGCAACCTTTTCACTCTTCACTTCATCTCCAATCTTCCTCCTATGCATTCTACCCAGTCAATGTATGATTAATACTTTAAAATAAGGTCTATTAATATAAAATGACTATTAATTACTGAAAATTGTGTGCATAAGAATTGTTTAAACTCGTTTAGAATCTTTGTTTTTATGTGTAAAGTCAAACAAGGTAACAATTTTGTTATGTCTTCCTACACTATACATTAAATTTTTTTGTTGAACTGAATTGTGCTACCCCCCCCACCCCCCTTTTCCCCTCCTCACCATTTCTTTCTACCATCACTTATCTTCTCGCCATTAGCAATGAGTTTTATGTGTTATTCTCGAGAGAGCATGCTTTCAGTACTTCAAATTGATGCATCTCTATCAACTTCAAAGATCTTAAAAATCAGGAAGAACAAGAACCAAGACAAACCTTTTCTACCGTACAAAACCCTAAACCACTCAACTATACATTTCCCCCAAATTATGAAACACCCCCAAATTATGAAACACTCTATACATATGCTACAGTTCATCACAAGATTTTACTTAAAACGAAAGATTGTGAACAATACTGTTGTGCGCAGCGGAAGCTTATGCACCAATACCCAAGATTGAAATAGTGTGTGAATCAAACAAAACAAAACAAAAACAAACAAAAACACAAGATTTACGTGGTTCGGCTAATATTGCCTACGTCCACGACCAAAACAACAATCTTCCAATTAGAGACGATTATACAAGCCCTCACGAAGAAACCAAGGGTTCTTCCTCACAAGAGTTCTCTCAAACTCACCAATGGCTTCTCACAATCTCTCTCTCACATGAAGATTAGGTTTTCCAACCTTCTCAATTGGCTTTATAACATAGCCATACAAAACACACACGAAATGGGCTTAAACATGCCCATATACACAAAACCAAGATAGGACGTACGTACGTCGAATTGACGTTCGTACGTTCAGCCACAAAACCAACATCTGTCGAATGGAACGTACGAACGTCCTAACTGCGTACGTACGTTCCAGAACCAAAAAATTCCCTGCATCCAAAAAATTCCAACAAATACAAACCTCGAAGAAATAGATCACCTAACCCATTTGGATTTTCAATAGCAGACTGATATTTGACGTCCTTGTTGTTGTTGTTGTTAAAACTTCGAGAAGCTGCTGGTTTGGAAAGAAAGATTTTATATAAATCTTTGATCACTTTCTAATATAAGCAAAGCAATTGAAATAAAGAAAGTAATTGAATCATCACCTTGCTCAGGAGACAAATTTCCAAACTGAGTCTTTGCTTCTGTTGGTCTTTGATCTTCAAGATCTTTCAGAGGAGGAGAAGGATTGATCGATGAGGAGTACTTTGATCATCGTTTCTTCACCTCCAGATATCCTTTATCACCTCTCCCCAGTGACCCCATGTACCAGTTACAAAATCCCTAAGAAAAGTAAGTGCAGTCTTAAGAGCCATGGTTAAAGAAGAAGAAGAAGAAGAACTCAAGAAAGAGGAGAAACAGAGGGAATGGAAGGATTGAAGAAAGAAATTTTCTTTCTTTCTTAATACGAGCTAGTAACAAAGAAAGATTGAAGAGAGAGACTGATTGAAGAGAGAGAGAGTCAGTTTTAAACAAACAAATTTTCCCGCCAACATTGATAGTTCCTGAGTTTGTTAGGCGTTGGCAACTGCGTTCCATTGTCGTTAGGCCGTTACGTGAACTCCACGTGGTAATCCGTAACCATATTCTTCTTCCTTGCTTACCAGCCCGGTCTCGGAAATATTCACATACATGATAAATAATCCTCAGAGGAATTGTTTTCTTCGCAGACATGATAAATAACTTATTCAACACCCTGTCTTTCTCCATCAAATCCTTAAATTTTATGGCTTCATCAATCAAATTCCACAGAAAATTTTGTGAATGCAAATCACATTTTCCCATTTGAGAGCTCTTTGCTTCTACTGATCGAAATAAGAAGGCGTAGCTATTTTCGTTTATTTCTTGTGGTTGCTTTGAAAGCTGAAGAACGAATTTGAAAAGGAGTGAGTGAGAGATTGGTAATAGGATGGCTTAAGAAGAATTTGGTGAGATTAAAATTTTGAGAAGAGAGAACAGAAGAAATTTGGGTTCTAAATGTTGGGACAATAGAAAAATTGATTGAGATGAAATGTTTTGATTCTGGAAATCTGGTTTTTGTGGATTTGTACATTTGGCTGGACTTTTTGGTCCATATAACACACACACACAAACAGGGTCCACACTCCACGCTATGGTACAGATATGCAAATCACGTTTTTTGGTAAAAACATCATTATATTTTTTATGATTTTAGTTGTTTACATACACGGATACACTTATCATATCTGCTGATCTGCATATACAGTGACGACATAAAACTACATAGGATACTTTTCCTTCCGAATAGAGCAAAACGGCGGAAAGGAAGTACTGAAGTAGCATATCTGTACCAGGCCCGTATCTGGAGCTAGGCAGCTGTCTAGGGCCACCTAACCTTATGGGCCTCTGATTGATCCAGCCCATTTAAGAATTTTTTTTTTTGTTCTATTTTTGTGTAATTTTGAATAAAAACCCATTTATCAAGCACAATTTCTGATGAAATAAACAATAGACTTGGCCCTCTAGCCTCTCTCAAGTCTCAACATCTCTCTTCTTACGGCACTGATCTGTACCCAGCATCAATATGAACCCTGTGATTCTCTTTCCAATGAGGTACATTGGCAATATTTGAAGCTCAAAAAGCAAGGCAATCCGCTGCACCATTCTTCGATCTGCTAAAATTCTATTGAACTTCACGAACTTGTACTTAATCAGATTTTTGGACTCGCCCCTCTTATTTTAATAAAATCAAATTTTGAGATACCCTCAATATCCCCGTGTCAAGACAGAAGGGCTTTACAAAGATTTATAGCGGTAGATTAGTTTTGTGATGGATAGTTTAAATCATAGGTGAAAATTTCGATATAATTCGAATATCCGACATTGGAAAAATCGGAATATTCCGCGAATATCCAGACCCCAATGTCGGATATGCGAGGTTTGGCAAAAATAATTTTCACGAAATATTTCGCGAATATTCGCGAAAAATTGGAAGGTTTTCTGCTATTGTCGTGTTTTTCTTCTGGTTTCAATGTATAAACTTATAATTAAAAGAAAAACATACATTGCAAATTAAACACGCGACAAATCATACAAAGAAGCTAAGACAGAACTATTACACAAGATAGTTTTACTCATAGGTGAAAAAATCGTAAATATCGGGCGGATATTTACGGAACTTTTATTTGTTTCTAATATAATAACTAAACACAAACAACTTCATAACAACTCAACCCATAATTTTATTTTAATAATCAAAATAAAAGACATGATAACCCCAGAATGATAGACGCCCCAAGTCAAACCGATGAGCTTCGAGTCGCCTACGTGTGGGGACGAACTCAGTACAGTAATATTCCCATGACATTGTTTGCTCGTACGACCTGAATTGGTCAATATGTATATCATATGCATCTTGATCCATACAATACGGAGCAAATGATTCAAAGATATGAAATCCCGAGTATTGTTGAACCGACATTAATGTATTGGCTGACTGCACGTCCGACCCACTTATCATTGGGGCCAACCAACTCCCTATATTAGGAAACCAAGAACCACTGGAATCTGGTTGGTTTAGTAGGATGGTACACTGGAATCATCATTTTGGGAGGTTCTCATGTTACCATAAGAAAAATGAGGGTAAACATAGGTAGGTTGGATGTTGCCTTGAGAATAAGGGAGGTTCCACGAACCTTGGGAAGAAAACTGGTCAGGAATGTCCCATGAACCTTGGGAAGATACCCTAGATGATTCTATTTCCGTTTTAGGATGCGGTCTTTTCTGTCGAGGTCGTTTTCCTTCTCTTGGTTGTTGCCATCCAATATGGTCTTTATCTTGAGTGGCAAAAGAAATTGAGACTCCCCCGTGAAACGAATCGCTTCTGGGGTGCGCTCTCTTAGTGAATCACTGGCTTCTGATCTTCCCATTTGACAACCAACATCTACGTTTTGGACCCTTTTTTGATAACTTCATCGAAAATTCTAGTTCGGTGGGAATTAAAAATAAATGTGTTAATTTCATAATCGTAAATTTCGTAAATTTCGGTTCTTGCCGAATATTTCGCGAATATTCGTAAAATTTCGAACGACATGGGGAGGTTTATATTTTGTTTATATTTCGTATGTCGTACCGATCTGATCGAATTCTCAAAAACCGAAATATTTCGTGAATATCCGCCCGACAAATTCGATTTTTTCACCTATGGTTTATATAACACCAGTTTATGATCTTAAAATTGGGGTAGTATCTCAAATTTTATATCAAATGTGAGCCACTCTCAAATGAAGGTCCAAAAATCCCTACACTAAATCAATATATCTCAAATTGTAGTTTTGATTCTATTATTTGCTCAAACATGCCCAATAGTCTATTTACTGGAGTACTTATTACTTATTACTGCATGGTTCTGCAATGTATTGTTGTTTGGCAGTGGTGTATTCTTACTTTGTGGTAAAATTTTGTTTATCTAAAAAAACTTATTACCTTACTCGTAAGTCGTGGCCAACAACGATCATAGCCAAAGTGAGAAACTACACTACGCACATTGTATATAGGTTGAGAAACCTATATAATCCTTTTAAATTCTTTGATATGTGGTTCAGTGATGAATCATGTAGAGAGGAACTTAAGAGAGCTTGGCAGTTAACTACTAATGGTTCACCAGCTTTTAAACTCGGTTCACCAGCTTATAAGTTTAAGTCAAGGTTAAATGAGGTGAGGAGAAAACTTAGGAGATGGAATAAAGAGTTGTTTGGTAATGTGTTTGAAAAAAAATAATGCAAGCTGAGATTGAAAGGTTAATGGGAGAGGACGTAAATCAGAATAATTACGAGAGTGTCTTACAAAAAAAAAAAAAAAGAACTAGAGGAATTACATGCACAAGAGAAAAATTGTTGCAGCAAAAAACTGGGGTAACTTGGCTGAGAGAAAGAGGAAGAAATACTAGATTTTTTCATCCTTCACTCATTAGTAGAAGGAGGAAGAACTATATCAAAAAAATCAAGAAAAGGGATGGCGAGTGGAAGGTGGATAATAAGGATATAAGTGATACTTTTCTGGACTACTTTAAGGAATTGTTCTCCTCTTCAATTCCTGAAGTAGATCAGGGTATCCTTAATTTTTTACACCTTGTATTTCTGAAACTGGGAATTTGCAGCTCATTTCTATTCCCACAGATAAGGAAATTCGGAGGGTAGTGAAATCCATGGGTAGTTTGAAGGCGCCAGGTTTGGATGGGTTTCAGGGTGTCTTTTATAAAAAGAGTTGGGATATAATAGGAGATGGTTCAAAATTTCTTTAATACACGGTGGCTCCCCAAACAATTGAATGAAACCTTTATTACTTTGATACCCAAGGTTAATAATCCAATTTGTCCTACTAAGTTTAGGCCTATGAGCTTGTATAATTTGTCTTACAAGATTATTTCCAAAATTCTGGCTAATAGGCTAAAAACGTATTTGGATAGATTCATATCTCCATTTCAAGGTGCTTTTGTTAAAGGTAGGAGTATTGGTGAGAATTCTTCTTTGGTTCAATTCATGAGGTGTTTTATAATATGAATGGTATAAAGGAAAAAAACAGGGGTGGATGGCAATCAAAATGGATATGGCCAAGGCATATGATAGAGTTGAGTGGAGTTTTGTCCCAAGCTTGTTTAGAAAGTTGGGTTTTTGTGATAAATGGGTGCATTTTATTGGACAATGCCTATCAACTGTCCAATTTAATGTACTAGTGAATGGTGAACTGTAACGCCCCAAAATCATAACACGAATCCCAAAGAAATTATGGTCGGAGAAAGGGATTAGTTATCTAGCAAGTATGATTGGTAAACAATAAAAGTGTGATGAAGCCACTGCAAAGAAAACCGGGCTCAACTATGCCAGGGTATGTGTGGAGGTGAAAGTGGGCAACCCTTTCCCTAATTTCCTTGAAGTTAATATGAAAGTAGAGATCTTTCAAATTCCAGTGGAATACCCATGGAAGCCCCAATCTTGTACTGATTGACAGCAGTTTGGCCATACTTTGGGGAAGTGTAATGTGGAGAAAAAATGGATACCAATGGGGAGGAACAATAATTGCAGAGGCAGAGATCAGGAGAAACAACATGATAAAGGTCAAACAAGTTGTCAAAGAAATGAAACAGGAGTTCTATGTAATGTGAATGAGAACAGAATTGAGAAACAGTTAATGAATGGTCCCGGGAAGCAAACGGAACTTGAAGTTCAACAAGTAGACTCTGAAGCGAATGACAAGGAAATAATTTTGTTTGAAGGTGCAGAACCTGAACCTATTAAAGACCATGTTATAACTGAAATAGTGATTGATAGTGGGGAGGAGCAAATGGATGAAATAGTTCCTTGCTCCTTGAAGAACAATGCATTCAAAGAGCTTGTTGAAGATTTAACAGAGGATGTAGAGAATGAAGACCTCAACTAGGAAGTAGCTGGAATATTTTTTTTGGAAAAAAAAAAAAATATTCCTGATAGAAGGAGTCCTGTAGCTACTAGAGTGATGAAAATAAAAAGGCAGGGGTAGCTGAGAACAACAACAACACTGCTGTTAATGGCTCTAAACAAGCTCAAGATGATGACTTGAAAAGGTCTGGGTCGACTATCAAGTATCAAACCCAAACCTTTAAAATAATGGATCCAATCATAATTTGGAATATAAGAGGTCTCAACCCAAATAAAGCTTTTGAAGTGAATAATAAATATGAGATTGGAAAAGAGAATTAGTTTGCTAGCATTAGTAGAAACGAAAGTGAGAGAGAAGAGTGCTGCTAGAATTAAAAGGATATGTTGTCCATACTGGAATACTGGATATGTTGTCCTTTCAAAGTATGAAAGGAAGAAAATGTCGCGAAGATGCACAGTCAAGATTGATCTACGCAAGGCCTATGATATGGTTAGGTGGGAAGTAATCTATGACATGCTATGTATTTTTGGTTTTCCCTCTAAATTCATTGAGTGGATCAAAACATGCTTATCTACTGTCCATTACTCTATTATGATCAACGGCACACCTAAGGGTTTCTTCCAAGGAAAAAGGGGCTTACGACAAGGGGACCCACTATCCCCACTCCTATTTGTCATGGTTATGGAAGTTTTTGGGAGCTTGCTACTCAAGAAATAACGGGAAGGAACATTTAAGGTGCACCCAAAGTGCAAGGACCCTCTGATTACTCACCTTTGCTTTGCGGATGACCTTATGGTTTTCAGCTCTGGAGATACAAACTCAGCTCTTGCGCTCAAAGAGGTACTCAGTACATTCTATGGATACACAGGATTACAGGCCAACTTCAACAAGAGTTCTATTCTGTATGGGGTGGCACAACTGATGACAGGGAGGCTTATGCCACTACAATGAATATGCCACTGGTTAAACCACCCATTACATACTTGGGTCTGCCTTTACTAGCCACTCGATTGTCCATTGCCGATTGTCAGCCTCTTCAGACCTTCATTCTGCCTAAGGCTACCATCAATGCAATCAATAGTATTTGCAACAAATTCCTGTGGGGAGGAGCTGAAATGCCTAAGAAATCAAGCAAGATAGCTTGGACTGAAGTGTGTAAGCCTAGAAGTGAAGGAGGCCTAGGAGTTATAGACTTAGCAACATGGAATGAGGCGGCAATTGTTAAACAAGTCTTCAAATTAGCAAGTAAAGCAGAGTCTCTATGGGTGGACTGGGTCTACAAGCATCTGATCAAGGATAGGTTCTTTTGGACAATGCAGACTCCTACAGACTGTTCTTGGAGTTGGAGAGGGATTCTTACAATGAGAGAGAAGGCTAAAAGGTATACCAAACACCTTATAGCAAATGGCAACAAGACAAACTTTTGGTACTCTCCATGGACTGATGCAGGCATACTACATGAGATTATTCCAAGTACTACAAAGTATCTCACTGGAATAAGGGAGACAAAAAGAGTCACAGACTTCATAGCCAACAATCAGTGGATGCCCCCCCCCACACCAAACAACAATGCTCTTGTGATTGAACTTTGGCAGCAGGTTAGAAAAACTGAAATTGATGTTTACGAGGAGGAAAATGTAATTGTTTGGACACCAAGTCCAAATGGCAGGTTTACTATCAAGTCAGCTTATGCAGTGCTTAGGAAGAGATACAATAAAGTTGAATGGGCTCAAACAGTCTGGAACCCTATCATGACCCCTAAACGTTCTTTTATCACCTGGCTGGCTGTCAGAGAAAGATTAACAACCCAAGACAAACTAGTCAAGTGGGGATGTGCTCAGAAATCAGTATGTGTTTTGTGCACTGACAACCAGACAAGAGACCAACTTCTTGCATCGGGAAACTGGTATGGGATGACAAATTATTATAAGTGCAATGGCAGAGCAACACATTACCCCCAATATGCAATGAAGGGCATTACTCACAAGTGGCCAACTCAGGTGTTGTGGGACAGAACTCTAGCACTTGTACTCTACAAGAAACACATTGGCATCTATGGTTCGACTGCAGATTCTCAAAGATGGTGTGGAAGGAGGTTCTGAGTTGGTGTGGGTACAACAGAAATCCTGGTGATGCAGTTTCAGAATGGAAGTGGATAGTAAAACATTTGAAGGGTGGAACTCTAGCTGACAACATAGCAAGGACTGCACGGTGCACAACAGTTTATGAACTATGGAAGGAGAGAAATTAAAGACTCTACTCTCAGAAGTATAGCAATGAGGCAAGGGTCATCCAACAAATTAAGAAAGAAACTCAACTGAGATTTGAAGGGCTGCAAATGAAGGCTGAAGATAACCCTGGAATCAGACAAGCTTTGGGAAGGATTAATGCACAAGTCCATCTAACTACTAGAACTACAAAATATTGTAAATGGGAACCACCCCAGATGGACTTTGTACTTCTGAACACATATGGCAGCATGAAGCAGGAAGGGAATACACTTGCAGGTATAATCAGAGATCATAGTGGAGAAGTCATAATGACATACTGTGGACATTCAGAGGGAATGACTATTGGGTTTGTTGAACTGTAGGAAGATATACACTGATATATTACTGTTCTAAAATAAATAAAAAGGAATAGATGATGCAAACCAGAATAAATGGATGAATGACAAGATTTAGATCGAGTCGAGATAAAATCTCTCCCCTTAAGACATTATTCGCCCCGTACATGTGCTGAACGGTTTATCAATGGCGGACTGTCTCCCAGGATACAACAATCTATCCTTCTTAGCGTAGCAACACTTCAAACGCATAGAAGATGGCGAACCAATTCTTTGTTATACTCTCTCATGACAAAACACAAACACTAGAAGATGGAAAGAACAATTGATTGAAAAGTGATTTTTACTATAAACACAAGACACACTTATATAGTAGGAAAGACACCTTCTCAAAAAGCATATGTCTATTCAATTCATATTTGAATAGACACTTGACCCAATACAATGTACACATCTGTTGGGAACAGACACACCCATTGGGAATGAGTGTCTACAAAGTATGTGTCTATTGGGGAAAGACACACCCATTAGGATGGGTTGGGCCAAATACATACATATTTATTTATAACACAAGTTAGTCATGATCAGTGGATAGCTTAGGACTTTAATTTCTCATTCATATACAAATGTTTTGACCACTCAAAAACATTTCCAACAATCCCCCACATGAATGGAAATTACCAACTCATAAAACAATCGAGAAAAACAGATGAAACTTGAGAGAGTACAAACGGAAAGTAGCTGCTTCGGTATAGGTAGCAATTTTTCAGCCTTGAACCTACCCTAGTGAATAACCATCAGATTTACTAGCTAATCGGTAAACATGATGTCTTGAACCGCTCAGCTGTTTGTGTAAACCAAGACAATGACTAACACACAGTTTTCCTTACTCAAAGAACTTGGTTCTATGGTCGTGTTCATTTTGGCCTTGAACTTCCTGGTATTCATGAGTGCTCTTAGAGAAATGCAACCTTCAACATTCTCACAAAAAATGGCCCCTTTTTCTCACTCATAAGGTGATTACCCATGAAGAGTATCCTGTCATACCCCACTTGTGTTACCAAGCTATGGGAATCATTAAAAGTATAACTTATCTTGTTCCATCAATGCAGGCAGCACTGTTCTCATCATCATAGGAAAGGGCAAGAGATATGTAATCTCTCAGTGCTTTCGTCAAGTAAAGCGAGATTCGGTTGTCCCTTTGAACCTAGATCTTAGGTTCTCCAGTCAGCTAGGTTGGGTTGCCATCAAGCCTACTCTTTCGTCATAGGTTGTAAACCCATTCCTCTCGATGATTCAACTTGCTCTTGTGACTAACCTTTAGTAGTTGGATCCGCTAGGTTGTCAATCGATGTAATGTACTCTATAGAGATTTTCCATTAGAGAGCAGTTGGCTAACGGTTTTGTGTCTTCTTTTAATTTATCGAGACATACCGTTATTCATACAAGTCGGTGCCCAACACATATGAAATTATGTATTCCAATGGATGCAAGTAACGGACACTAGTTATATTCACATAAAAATATCCTTTAAGATGTTTTTAAAGCCATTGTGCTTATTAATGTGTTTTATGTAAAACAACAAATTCAGATTCCATAGTAGATCTAACAATACATTTTTGCTTAGAGGATTTTCAAGATAACGTTGCACTACCAAAGGTAAAACCACAACCACTCAGAGCTTTTGAGGTTTTGGTAATCAATATCCAAATTACATCACTGTATCCTTCATCTACAGGTGAACATATTTGTAGTGCAAGCCATAACTGAAGGTATATTTCAGATAATTCAATAACTTAGTTATTACTTTCCAGTAACTTATTTCTGGAATGCTCATGTAACGACTTAGGACATTCGCAACATGTATCATGTCTAGTCTCTTGCAATTTGTGATGTACATCTAATTGCAAATTATACAAGCATGTTTATCTGTGATATGCTATCCCCAGTAATCTTAATTAAATGAAGATTGGGATCATCTGGTGTATTAACTACACGAGTATATCATTCTTGAAGTTCTCAAGAATCTTCTCAAGATAGTGAGATTGAGATAACAAAACAATTCTGATGTCCTAGTGATTTTAAATCCTAGTATCACATCAGCAGTTCCCAAATCTTTCATATCAAACTTAGTGTGTAACATATTATTTGTAGCTTTAATGATATCATTATGACTACCAAAAGTGAACATGTCATCTACATAGAGACATATGATAGCATATCCAGATTTGTGACTATAATGTAAGCACATTTGTCACTCTCATTGATTTAAAACGAAAATGATAACGACATATTATTATCAAATTTTGCATGCTATTGCTTTAGAGGTTGTGTTAAAACATGTCTTGTTTTTACATATCTACAAACCTTCGTTTCTTTCCAGGAAGAATAAAGCCTTTCTGGTTGAGCCATATAGGTTTCTTCCTCTATGTCACCATTTAAGAAGGTATTTTTACATCCATTTGATGTATTTCTAAGGTTGTGTAGAATAACAATTGCAAGTAGCATTCTGAAAGACGTTATTCCCGTGAGTGGAGAATATGTCAGAAAAGTCCAAGCCTATGTTTTGCTTGTGACCTTCGACTACAAGCTAGTGTAGCCTTGTAGTGAACCATTATGTTCCATCTTCGTTTGAAGAACTTTTTGCTAACAAAAGTTTTAGCTTCAGGTGGGAAATCAACTAACCCTCATTTGTAGTGTTTGTGATGAAGTCACTTTCACTATTAAGTGTTTCTATAGCATATGTTATCACAATTATTTAAATAATTTCACATGAGAACTTAATTTAGACTGCTTGTTGGGACTTAGGCCAAAGAATTTAGAATATAGTTCTTTGTCCATACTCCCTTATAACGGCTTTAAGATTTATAGAAGTGAAAATCATTAGTCTTTACAGTTAGTCTGTTCAAAAATATGATCATCTTCCTTAATCCTTAGCCCTACAACATTTTAAATTTCATTTATTCAAATGTACCTTTGTGATTAGCATAGTCATATTGAATGGTTACAATTGTTAACCATTTTGAGACTTTCAGTCACCCCCACATTTCTAAGTAAACAAGAACATTTTCTTTATATTACTTAGATAGTGTCTCTACAAGAACATAAGCTTTACACTTACGCTATAGCTTGTTAGACAGGTACACAAAATTGTAATTGCATAATACCAAAACTTTGAGCACAAATATTCATTAATTCATTGTTACTCAAATAGTTAATGCATACATAAATACTAGATGTGGCTCCCACAGTCTGGTTACATATCTACAAGTTTCATGTCAATATTCAAAAAATAATTTTGTCTATTTAGACAGATTTCAAGTCTACAAATGCAACTGAGCGAAATACCCCACATTTGAGACATATTGCATGAATACAAAGAACTTTGTCAATCATATATTTGCAAATTCTTTTCATTTGGAATCTATACAACCAAATGCATATGAATGTGCATCTCACACACAGATAAGATTAGGGCCATAAAATTACATCCAAATGTAATATAATGCCTATTATTCTTTGTCAATACACAAATAAAAAATATCCATCTATTTTCACCAAAGTGTCTCTATAAATGAATATTTATCATTGAGTATGACAGGAGTCATAAAGATCCCCCACATTTCTCAAATATACTTGGAAAATGTCACTACCAACTAATAATGTGGAGTAAATTATAGAACTATATGAAACCATATAGGCAATTTACCATAGGCCAAATGAAAGTTTACACACTTTGAATCATTTGCACCTTTGGACACCAAAGATGTTTACACAAGCAAGTGTACTTCATTCTACGAGTAACAAATTCTTGTAATGTTGTACATAAGATCATCACCATGATGTTTTGTCTTTTACGCGTGTTGATACCGTTTGTACAACTATGTGCACTATCATTTCAAGCCAATGAAACATTTTAACATATGTTTCTTTGAACTCCAATTCATTTATTTATATGAGAATCACGTTAAATTAGACAACTGATTCATCTTCCAACTTAGTTGGTGCTTTGGTTTGATACCATCAACGTGATTTCTATGTCTAGATGCATCCAAATATGACCCACATCATTTAAATCAAATCAAAATCTACAAAAAATTGTAGTAATTAAGGCATTGAGATGTCGAACTGATTAATCTATTGGACACACGATGTCAGTAGAATAATTCCATTTTTGAAAAAAACTTGAGTAACTAAAATTTTTATAAACTCAAAATTCGAAAATCTGTCACTGATGAACAGTAATTCCTTTTTAATTGTTTCTGATAATCCAACCGTTGGATGATAACAAAATTTGAACATATTATTGCATTAGACATTATGCAACTACTGTAAAAATTTCAACCCGATCGGACAACAGAAAGACTTTCATCCGATCACGAACTTCAGACTGCGCAAGTCTGAAAATTCTGAATTTTCAAATTCTGCTACTTCTTCTTCCCTCTAACCTTGTTTGTTGTACCATTAATGAAAAAACTAACATCTTGCACATAGAGAAAACAAAAAGAATTTCATATTTGGGAAGACCCAACAAAGATCTTATGCCACACGCCCACACCTCTTCAAAATGTGTCTATTCGAACAAGTGATGCATCTCTTCAGAGATGTTGTCGCACCGTTTCATGGTGGCTGATTCGACAATACACATCTGTTCATAAGGAATAAAACATCTCATGGCTTTTGCTCGAACCATAATTACCAAGATGTATAACAGACACCAAAGGCATTGTTTACACAATTCATCCTTTCATAAAAAGATTTGTGAAACATTGACACTGTTTAACAAATTAGTGTGCTTCAAAAGAGACACTTCCAACATATGAACAGATGTTCAACCCAATAGTTGTTTTTAAAAGTTTCCAACGAGGCACTGCTTGACTCAAAACTTAAATCAACAAATATTATTCAATCAAATCAGTTCGATCATGTCAAACATGCTGAACTAAAGGTTTACTTGCAAGAAATATATGAAAATGATCAAGAAAGATATGCATCAAACGAGAATTATATTACTTCTCTGTCATCGTGGACATGTACCCATACTATCTGATTAACATGGATAATCTGTTGTATAGCATTTTCATCACTTCTTATCAAAGAAATCATTGTTAAATCAATTAAACAAACTAAACATAAAACCCCATAGATTATGCTGAGTACAGTATACCATATTCCATATTATTATTTTCATATCATATATGTAAAACTACTGAATCAACAACCCAAGCAAAACTAATACCCATATTTGAGTCATTAGACTACTGAACATCACATGTTGTGCGCAGCGGAAACTTATGCACCAATACCCAAGATTGAAATAGTGTATGAAAGATGACAAAGCAAGTAGTAAAGAAGTAAACCTACTTAGCAACAACAAATAATAGAGAGAGACACCAAAATAACGTGGTTCGGCTTGATTGCCTACGTCCACGAACAAACAAATAGAACTTTTACTATTGGAGAAGATAGTACAAAGCTCTCAAACAAATGGAGAAACCCTAGGTTTCCTCCTTTCTTAAATCCTCACCAAATCTCTCAAAGAGACAATCACAAATTGAGGATACAAACTCTCTCTCTCTTGGATGGAGACGATTATACAAGCCCTCACGAAGAAACCAAAGTGTTCTTCCTCACAAAAGTTCTCTCAAACTTGCCAATGGCTTCTCACAATCTCTCTCACATCAAGATTAGGTTTTTCAACTTCTAATTGGCTTTATAACATAGCCTTACAATCAAACACGAAAATGGGCTTAAACAGGCCCATATGTAGCAAACACAGTGAGGACGTACGTACGCCTTAGCTACGTACGTACGTTCCATCTCGAGAAAGTTATCTGTCATACAGGACGTACGTACGCCCTAACTACGTACGTACGTTCCTGAAAGAAAAACTTCCCCCCGTCACAAAAAATCAACATCACATACTGACGAGAGCAATATAAATTCAGTGATGCATTCATACTCATATATTGTAACATGATTTGGCGCTATAAAACTGGGAAACTCTTATAAAGAGTACCATAAGAAAAAAAATACAAAATTTTCAAATTTAATCGAAAACCAATATGCTGCATCACAAAAATATTAGAACAGTATAAACTACAAACCAAATAATGTCTTAAGATTGTAGGAAGATATACACCGATATATTACTGTTCTAAAATAAATAAAAAGGAATAGATGATGCAAACCAGAATAAATGGATGAAGGACAAGATTTAGATCGAGTCGAGATAAAATCTCTCTCCTTAAGACATTATTCGCCCCGTACATGTGTTGAACGGTTTATCAATGGCAGACTGTCTCCCAGGATACAACGATCTATTTTTCTTAGCGTAGCAGCACTTCAAACGCATGGAAGACGGCGAACCAATTCTTTGTTATACTCTCTCATGACAAAACACACACTAGAAGATGGAAAGAACAATTGATTGAAAAGTGATTTTTACTACAAACACAAGACACACTTATATAGTAGGAAAGACACCTTCTCAAAAAGCGCATGTCTATTCAATGCATATTTGAATAGACATTGACCCAATACAATGTACACATCTGTTGGGAACAGACACACCCATTGGGAATGAGTGTCTACAAAGTATGTGTCTATTGGGGAAAGACACACCCATTAGGATGGGTTGGGCCAAATACAATGTATGTGAAATACATACATATTTATCTATAACACAAGTTAGCCATGATCAGTGGATATCTTAGGACTTTAATTTCTCATTCATATACAAATGTTTTGACCACTCAAAACATTTCCAACATGAACTACATGCTATACAAGTAGGAATCAAACTTTGCATTGAGCTTGGTCTAAGGAAAGTTGAGGTAGCTTCAGACTCAAAGGAATCAGTGGACAATATCAAAGGTATTACCAAACCTACTTGGAGGAACAGGCGGCTGGCTAACACCATCAGGGAAATGACAAGAACTTTGGAGGAATTTCAGTGCAAACATGTTTTCAGGGAGTGCAATGCAACAGCTGACTGGTTGAGCAAACAAGTCTGTCTGAGAGATAAGGGTATTTATGCTAGTAAACCTCTGCAAAGAGAACTCAATGTAATTGTCTGCAAAGACAAGGATGGCTTTTTGTACCAAAGACGTTAATTTTTTGAAATAACAGGTAGGGGTCCATGCCAAACCCCAGCAAAACTTCTACAAAAAAAAAAGAATCCATCGGGGAAGAATTTGGATCATGTGGGATCCAAATGTGATGGTTGTGACTAAGGAGAGGAGCACTAATCAACTTATACACTGCAGGGTGTCATCTACCTACTAGTGAAGTCTTTGCCCTTACAGTAATATATGGGAAGAATCCAAGAGGGGATAGAGTTGCATTATGGAATGACATTGTTGACATAAGCTCAGGCATTACTATTCCACGGTGTGCTATGGGCGACTACAACAACGTCATGTTTTCTAATGAAAGAATTGGAGGAGAACAAGTTCACCCAAGAGAGACAAGGGATTTTGTTAATGCAATGCAGCAGTCCGGACTGTCAAATTTTAAGTCTACGGGGTTTTTGTATACATGGACAAACAAGGCAGGCAAAATGTCGCGAATAGACAGATGTATGGTGAATGATCGTTTGTTAGTGCAACATTGTAACTCTGAAGTGGAATCTCTGAAGTGGAATGTCTTCCTTACAGAGTGTCGGATTATTCCCCTGCGTTCTTATATTGGACTGATTTTTGGAAGAAGGCTTCTCCATTTAAGTTTTATAATTTGTGGCTTAATCATCCTGAATTTATGGAACTGTTGGAAGAATCTTGGGCAATTACAGTGTATTCTAATCCTACAGAAATAAAAACGTAACCACGACCTGTGCAACTGATAGGTCAGGACCTTGGCTAGAATCCCATGAACCTGATTAAAGGACAAGGTTTAAATTAAAGTCATGAGGTCACTTTATTAAGTACCAAAGGAAAGCGCATAAGAACAATATAACACAAAGACAAGATCAACACTAAATTAAACCACCACTAAAAGCATTTGTCTAATTTGTATTCAAATTATCAACTCTCTAACAAACTATATATATACATTTCTGAATTCTAGAATTGAATAGTCATCTAATTAATGTAGTAGTTCATCACTCTTAACTTAATTCCGACGTGTGTCTGTGCTTGGTGTATCAATTTCTCCACATGTGTATGAATTACTTCCTGCTGCTCTTCCTCCACCACCACAACACTAGAAGCAAATAATCCCCCAAACAACATACGACCACCAAAATACTCTGCATTCATCTGCTGCTTAAACTTGGCAATCGTAATTTGATTAGGCCTAGTTTTAGGAGGTAGTGGTGGAACTGGAACATGATAATCAAACACACAAATTACCCTATTATTTAATTTATCAAGAAAAGTTCTTCTAATCACAAACATAGATCCTTGGACAATAGCAAAAACAACTCCCCACCCAATTGCCGACCTGGATGCAACACGTAACCCTCGCGAACTCTTGTATAAAGCAACTGTAGCAGTACAAGCCACGATTCCATTCCACGCATCTTCTTTATGCCTACAGTGAGCCATTGTAAATTCCAATCCAGACATTAGGGTTACAAAAGTTGCAAATTTTCCTCCAAGGCGAGGAGCATTTACACGCGATGCTTGTAGACCACACCTTAGCCTTGTGAGGAAGCCAGTTTTGGGTAAATTGCAGAAGCTTTTGTACAAACCCCATGCAATTCCAAAGCCAAAACCAAGACCTGCCTCATCAATTATTTCATCTTGATAAGATGTTAAACCAAAAGAATAACTCGGTAATTTAAAACCTGCACTCATTGTTATATTTTCTTCGATCGATCCAACAAAGTCGTCTTCTTTCTTCTTTTTATGGTTTGATGCGAACTTGGGAATTCCTCGTTGGCTCAAATACAGTAGATAGAGATTGATAGCTAGTAGCCTAGTGCCCTAGTAGACTGTTTTGAGTTATCTTTTGTTGAGCCCATAACCCAGTATAATTTGAAGGGCAGAGATTGGAATTAATTTTACCCGAATCCAAAACCCGAAAATTAGTGGGCCCGGGTTTATATAAAGTTACCCAGTCGGAAGTTCGGGTTCAGATGCAACACTGCAAGTCTGCAGCTACAGTAGCATACTTATTTCTGCGGATGATCCGAATATGTGTTTATAATGTATCCTATCCTATGTTGAACATTGCCACAATTCCTATCCTATCCTACATTATTTGTATGCAGCTACTGAAAGATTCACTAGCTATGTCAACTAATCATATCTAACATATAAGAACTAATCCGATCTAACATATTCAAATGAACAGCGTAAGTGGAAGGCACTGAATGCCCAGTCTTGATTGCTTCCTGTAGAAAACCAACATAAGCTATTCCAAAACTGATCATGCACTAACAAACATCATTCTAATCATTGCAACTGATAGGTCAGACTCTTTGCCAAATCATGCTATCCAGATAAAAGAATATGGTTTTGCCTAAACTCATGAGGTCTCTTAGGCACTCTTTAAGAACACTCACAAGGTAATGTTGTAGAGAACAACAGAACCTTCAGACAAGAATAACTACACTTCACCAAAATTAGTTAATGAATTCGGATTCAATCACTATCACCTGTCTAACTAAAAATATTGCTACATTCTAAAATTCTGACATATTGGCTCATTAGAATAAAAGCTGAATAGTTTGCCCTAACATTTAACAGTAAACGAATATAATGTAAGATATAACCATTAGAAGACATGCTTCTCTGGGATCTTGTTTCCAACTCGTAAAATCAGTCTAAGATATGACCATTACAAGACATTCTTCTCTGGAATCTGGTTTCAAACTCACATTGTTTGCATGCAGCTATTGAAAATCCATGTAAACTAATCATACATAACATATAAGATTTCATTCAAATGAGCAGCAGATAAATTGAATCAGGTTCTGAATGTAGTCTTGCTTGTAGAAAACAAACATCAACTAAACTGGCACACTAAAAAAGATCATTGTAATCTTCACACTCATCTGTTGCTTAACTCAGGAATCATATATTGATTGGGCATAGGACTAATTTTGCACGGTAGAACATAATCAGAAACAAAAAGAACACTATTAGAACTATCATGGATCCCTAAAGAAAAAGGTCAAGTCACAAACATAAAGCAAAAGCAGATCCTACCAAATTGCTGACCTAGCCTGGATGCAGCATGGAACCCTCGAGATTCTTAACTAAGGCTGTTGCAGCGGTACAAGCCATGATTTCATTCCGTTCATCTTCTTTGTGCCGATAGTAAGCCATTATACACTTAATGCCGAAAACATACAGATACTTATCAGTATTTATAATAACCATCAATAGCTGAATTCTGTCAAAACATCTGACATGATTCTTCCTAATGCTTTGGTGCATGTTTTCGTCCAATCTTCCCCTTCCATGTATTTCATGACCAATTGTTCTACATCATTAAGAGAGAAATTACTGGGTCATCAAGAAGAGTAGGAAAACCTGCTCAATTTCAATGGGTCTCCCGAGAGGATACGAGCATCAGCAGGTATGATATCTCCAAGCTTTATACTCATGACATCAACAAGAATAACCGCATCTTCTTCGCTCCACCTTCCATCTCGCAGTACCTAGTTTTTCTTTAATAAATTAATTTTGAATAACACAAGCATCATGAAGTACAACTAGTTATTAAAAAGTAAAGATAAACTTAAAACCACCACCAAATTTAATCCATGAAGTATGTACATGCCGTTTTGAAAAGTTATCATTGACCAATTAAGGCTAACCCTTAGCTAACGTAAGCTTAGCATTGGATCTCCCACCAACAACTCAAAACAGAAAAATTGAAATACCAATTCTTAAATGCATACCAGGGACGATATCAAACTATAAGCCAGCACTCAATATCTACTTGTAATTCTCTGGAACCATTTGCTTACCCATCATTAAGAAGAAATATCAAAAGTTTCATACAACTTAAACTCATCACCATCATCACTCACATGAATCAAAGGTATGTAAACCCCACACCAAAAATGACCATAATTAACTCACAACAAACTTAGAGAGAATACACAAACTACAACTAAACAGAAAGATGAATACACAAATCAGATGTACTACCTTAGCTTTGGGGGATACACGTGACATGAGAGCTGCAGCGGTATTCCTAGCGTTGTTCTCTTCTATGAAACTAATTGTTGAGTTGATGATAAGCAAGATGACGATACCAAGAAAGGCTTGCCAGTCTGGAGGTTTTCCCTGAAACAGAAATCAGAACAAAATACTCGTCAGAACCATAAAATTACCAAATATAACAAAATTTAAAGCTCACTCCTCCATTAGCCAAAGCAATGGCCATCACATCTGTAGCTTCCATTACCCATGACAGAAGATTCCACATAAGCCCCAAAAAGTTCAAGAATTTCTCCTGAACACACAACAACCAAACAAAAACGATATTTTAGAATAAACCCAATCTGCAAACTTAATCAAACAGTTTGTGTGTGTGCGTGTGTGAAAAGGGGGATAGTTTGAGTCACTGAGAGAGTGCGTTAAAGTAGATGTTCTTGAGAGAGTAAACCTTTTTCTTCAAGCTTATTGTGACCACAAAGATGGATAATCTCTCCTGAGCTGCTTCACTTGTTAAACCCCCAGTAATACATCTCAGATTCTCAAACACTTCTTCAATAGGAATATTTTCCTGCAACCAAAAAACCCCAAATTTCTCAAAAAATACTAAAAAAATAAAATAAAAAATAAAACAAACCCAATCTTCAAAAAAGGGTATAGGTTCATTACCAAATCTACAGCCTCCTTCATCGCAGCTTCAAGTACTTCAGCCTTATCAGCCATATTCTCTAAACCCCTTTTCTTTTGTCTAAAAATCTCATGAGAAAGAAAGAAAGAAAGAAAGAAATGAAAGTATCACAACTGCCTTGAGATTATGAAGTGAGGTAAAGCAATATAAAATATTCTTTAATAAAGGTAATCTTCGTTCTTTCTTTCTCAAAAAAATAAAAAATAAAAAGATAAAAGAAGTAAGAACTACCATGGAATTCATCCATGGCAACACATGAAACAAACATTTTGTGAAACTCATTACAAATTTATGCGAACTAAACAGACTCGGGCTACCCTTTCTAAATTCAAGTAAATACATAATTGTGAAACTGTTTCTTCTACGGGTTAAGAAGACATGACTGAGCAAGAACCAATACAGTTGACTAATTGAGTGTGAGTATCAGGAAATTACGGGAAAAATGTGGGAGAGCACTTGCAATAACAAACTTAAGAGTTAATTCCAATAACAAGATAGGTGGGCAAAGGCTTTTTTACACTTGAAGAAAGAATAAATTTTGCAAAACAAAATATCACAGCTGGTATGGATAGTTGCTAGTTAGAGATCAGAAAATTAATTAATAGTCCTCTTGGTTATATGTGAGTCTTAACGAGCAGCAAAATGCCCTTGATCTTAAGGTTCATTTCATTCTTCCAAAATTATTTGGATATGAGATGCTACTGTGTCAAGAAATTTGCTAATTTTACATTGCATAAATGCATAATCCTCATGTGGGAGAGCACGAGCCCTTCAAATAATCCAGCAAGAATGCAAGACTATAGTTTTGTGACTATCCTAGGTAAATAAATCAAAGCTGAAATCGGATTCATACAATCCAGGTAGCACTCACCAATAGACCACTGCGACCCTCTGCCTCTGGTGGATAAAATGGCAGTCAACCTTTAGGCCATGCATAAAAGTATAAAGCATTTCAGGTAATTGTAATCTTCACTACCCTCAGGACATGCAGGATAGATTGCCCATAGTCCCATACCGAGGCTTCTAGTACAGATAGAACCTAATGTAAAAGGTTGAAAAGTGGGTGCTATTACGTGATGACGAGTGCACATATAACTTCTGCAGCAGGCTAATCTGTCCTATATAACTTCTCTTGTTAACTGGTTCCATATCATCTATTCATGTTTGCAGGACCACGATAAGAAAAAATAAATGTTAGCAAACTATATCAAACTGATAGAGTATGCCACGTTATAATCCCCAATACTTGAATTCCAAAACACTCCCAGGTTGTTTTTTTTTTCTTTTTTTTTGGCGGGGATTGGGAAGAAGAAGGGATAACCATATCAACTAATTATACGTTTCTTTTGTATTAAAAAGAGTGTATGTTCAACTCAATCATCGGATGTCTCTCATCTTCCCATCAATAGACCTTGAAAACCATGTCTTGTTTCTTTTGTGTCTGTGTGAGGCAAGGAACAAATGCATTTTGCATTTCAAAGCAGTGTAGTAACAGGGATAAGCAAGTGTTGCAGGTCAAAGTTTTTTTGGTTGGCAAGTGGTCTTGTTAACGGGCCCCCCTACCCCTATATTAATAAAAATAAAGAAGTACAGCCTGTGTCCCTCACTCTCTCTTTCTCTCAACATATATAAAAAAAAAATACAAGGAGAGAAGCCAAATGAACTAAAATTAGCCTAAGCTATCCTAGACCCCAAACGGGCCACTTACAACAGCTGAGGTATTTAATATGGGGAGTAAATTATTAATGGGGGAAGAATTATGGGATCCTCCCGTACTTGTACAACCTAGAAATGAGTCTCTCTCAGACACCTATTTTAGCGTGTAAAAATGTTTACAATACATATAAGTCTCATTTAGACAATTTAAAGGATCAAAGTGGATGATTTTGTCTGGAGCAATGTTACAATATTAATATCAGAAACATAATCCATAACGAAGAGAGTAACTTCTCCTAGCATGCTCTTTCATAGCAGAAAATAACATTACACCTGCTAAGTTAATACTGAATGAGCTTATAGAATAAAAAAAAAAACAAAGGAAAGGGCAACCTACTGAAAACTCCACTCAAATCATACATAACATAAAAGATTTCACTAAAAGTACAGTAGGTACCTGAAATCATTTCCCAACGGAAACTATAGAAAACTGAAGCACTAACAACTTAACCATGACCTTTGCAATTGATAGGTCAGGGTCTTTGATAAATCTCAAGACCCTGATAAAGGGTAAAGTTGCATCTAAACTCACTACGTCTCTTTACCAAAATTTTATTAAAGAAAAAAAGCATGAGGTTCCATCATAGAGAACATCAAGACAATAACATCAGTACAATGCAAAATTAAATCACCACAAAAGCCTTTATAAAGTTCTATTCTATCTGCATCACTCTATCTAGAAATATAAAATTGCTAAATTCTAGAATTCAATAGTCCTCTAGTATCAATTCACAAGTCTAAAGGGAAAAAAATGTATATGCACCTAGGTGTATTAATCCGCTTCCCCTTTCTCCACCATCACTCTTTCACTGCCGCTACTGACAGGACAGGTAATCCCCCAAAAAACATACGGCCCCCAAAATTCTCTGTTCTCTTCTGCTCATCCAACTTCCAATATTACAATATTTTGGAGCAATTCTTACAATATTAATATCAGAAACATAATCCATAACAAAGAGAGTAACTTCTCTTAGCATGCTCTTTTATAGAAGAAAATAACATTACGTCAGCTATGATAATACTGTATGAGCTTATAGAATAAAAAAAAAAAACAAGACAACCTACTGAAAACTCCATTCAAATCATACATAAGGTAAAAGCTTTCATTAGAAGAACAGCAGGTACCTGGAATCATGTCCCAACAGAAACTATAGAAAGCAAATTCTAAGTTTCATCTAAACTCATGACTGTCTCTTTACCAAAATTTTATTAATAAAAAAGCATGAGGTTCCATGATAGAGAACTTTAAGACAATAACATCAATATAACACAAAATTAAATCACCACAAAAGCCTTTATAAAGTTCTATTCTATCAGCATTCACTGTATCTAGAAATTAAAAACTGCTAAATTCTAGAATTCAATAGTCCTCTAGTAACAATTCACACGTCTAAGGAAAGAAATATATGCACCTAGGTGTATTAATCCGCTTCCCCCTCCTCAACCATCACTCTTTCGCTGCCGCTACTGGTAGGACAGGTAATCCCCCAAAAAACATACGGCCCCCAAAATTCTCTGCTCTCTTCTGCTCATCCAACTTCCAAATGGAAATAACATCAGGAAGGTTTTTGGGTTCACTTTGTAGAACATAATCATCAAAACCATAACTAATAATGCTACTATTATTAAACTTTCTCTTTATATAAATCCTTTCCATAACAATCCAAGCTTCTGCTAGTAAAGCATAAACAGAACCCCAGCGAATTGCTGACTTGGATGCAACACGGAACCCTTGTCGACTCTTAAATAATGCAGTTGTGGCAGCAAAACCAATGATAGGGTGCGACGTAGCTTCCTCGTTAAAATAATAATCCATTGCGCATTCCATTGTTGTCCATATGCCTGTAAACAATGCGAATTTGCAACCCAAACGAGGAACGTTTATGAGAGTAGCTTTTGTATAACCCTTTAGACCATTTTTAGGTAAATTGTTGATGGCTTTGATAGGATGCAAGAACAAACCACATAACGTGCCAATTCCAAAACATAAACCTGAGTATTGAAGGACTCGATCTGGATATGAGGGTACTTCCTTTCCAAAATTACTTAATGGTATGTCATCTATAACTTCGAAATTCATGGCTGCAATACTTGTTTCGATCTATCAAGAATTTCACCTTAGGTTTTTTTTTTTTGTTTTCTAAAACGAAGAAAGATGAACGATTCTATATTACTATATAATAGTGACAGGGGAGCCGAATAAAATTAGCCCATAACTTTTAGCACAATTGAAGCCCAAAACTAACCTAATCGATTTATGTAAAGTAACGATTTATGTAAACTTAAACTGAAATTTATATAAACGACTTAATTTCACGAAACTAATCGAATTCTAATCGAAATCATCTACCAAACCAAAATCGAAATCATCCACCAAAACCAAATCGAAATCAATTCCTGAAGCTAATCAATTTCTAATCGAAATCAATTTCTATCCACCTTTAAGTCATGGATTTCTATTCACCTTCGATCTTAATCACTATAAAAACCCCCCCACAACTTATCACCTCCAACAAAAAATTGGAAGAAGGCAGGTTGTTTTGAACACCTACATCAGGTAATCTATATTTTTTGATAGTTTAATGTATTTTAATTCTTCCATTGTGATGAGTTTTAGACTTTTAGTGATGTTATGATAATCCAACTCAATTAGATTCATACATCTTCAACTTGGATTTTTGTTTGGATCAGAACCAATTGATGTTAAAGTATATAGATCTCTATGAATAATCTTCTTATTGCCATATAAGCATAGAAATTAATGATAACTTATGTGTTTTTTTTCTCTCTAATAATGATGTTTTCAATACTTCAATATTTCTTCATTAGGTAGTTAAGAGTATTTTTGTTCATTGAAAAATAATTTTGATTCAAACGAGTGTTTTAATCTTACAATTGATTTGATTTATTAGGAAAATAAGTACAATAAAGAAGTTCAACAAGTAACAATGACAATGGATGAAGAGAGAAGAGTTCATCCTAACTGTATCAATGCATCGAATCCATATCATGAATGTAGTGAATACTGTTTTCAAAGGATTGCCGAAGTTATGAAACGTAACGAACAACAACCATTACAGCAGCAACAACATTAGCTATCAGGTAACTTTCAAAGGCTCTTTACTGTTTCGTAAGTTATATGTTTACTCCATGTTAGACCTCTGTCCCAACTAATAGAGGTCCAGGTTTCTTTTGTCCTTAATGTTGATGCAACTTTATATGATCACAATAACAATAATAAAAATTCATAATTTTGAGAACTTTTTGCAATTTACAGACGAGAATGGTTACCCATTTGATTTTATTCAAAGATTGTTGACTATCTAACTATTTCCCTAAAATTGAACAGTGAATAAGATCAACCTCCACTTTATAAAGGTATACACAGTGTATAATTTCAAATATCGATCAATTGCTTTTTACACCATGAGAGTTCATAGTCAATTGATTTCTATGAATATTTACTTGGATGTATATATAATAATATCTTCATTTGATCAGGAACAAGAACCGGATGGGGACGTAGAAATTGATGGTGAAGTAACATTTGAATTCTATCATAATTTTCTATCAAGAATGTTTATTAAGAAGTTGAGTTTTTCGTAGAGGGAGCAAAAACAAGAACTTCCTCTTCAAAGTTAGGGAGCAAAACAAGATGGAGAAGAAAAACAAGAAGAAATTCCTCTTCAAAGTTAGGGAACTCTTCTACAGTTCTTTAGATCAAATATTGTCTCATATACAAGAACCAAATGCCTCTGAATGTCAGGATACCCCTGATGATTTAGAAGGTGAAAGAACTGTCAGAATCTCTACAAGAACTTAAATTATGTTAGGCAAGTAGAACAAGAAGCTATACATGCAGCCATGCAAGCAACCATGAAGGTTAGTTTTGTTAAAGAAGATATATTTTCAGTGCATAACTATAACTGTTTTTATAAATTAGTGTGCCTTATGTTTGAATTTCTAAAAAAACTTAAAAGCCAACTTTATGTATGGTTACATCAACCAAATGCTTATGCAGCAGGGTAGGAATTGCATGCGACACCAGACTTGGTTCTGTATTGTCATTTTGTAAGCCTCTATTGTTTTTCAGTTTCTTAATCCACCTAGCAGGGCATTTAGCGCATGCTAGCCAGAAGTGTAATCTTTTGATGGATGTTTTACAATATTTCTAATTTTATAAAAGAAAATATGTTGTCAATGTGACTGGCAGTAATAGTACCTACTATTGCTATGTTGTATATGTTACCAACCCTGCATTTGCATTTTCTACCATCCAAGCTTCAAATTAAACTTTATGCTACCACAGGTCATTTTGGAGATAACTACATAAGAAAATGCAAACAAAGACACTGCTGCAACATAGAGGTATGACCATTGACAAGGAATGTATTCTATGTAAGAGACACCCAGAGAACATCATGCATCTGACGTTTCAATGTGCAGTGTCAAAATTATATGGATTAGATCGACTGATGGGATCATAGTTTACATTGAAATTGTGTCAACCATGATACTGTGGAGAAAATTTTTCAAAGATGGCATGTACGCAGAGTTGACGATATAGGCAGTAAACTGTGGAACCTACTGCCTTATGCAATTTGTTGGACAATTTGGAATCTGAGGAATGCTGCTATTTTCAGATTGATTGAACCTGACTTGGGAAAGGTTTGCAACCAGGTCAAAGCCTTGCTCTGGTTTTGGATTGGAGAAACAAGTAGAAACAAGATTACTAATTCAGGGATGTGTTGCTGACCGGGGAGATCATTTTACTGTCGAGAGATGCTTAAAACTATATAGGGGTTTTTGTTATAGTACGTTTCTGCTATTCTGCTATTTGTTATGTTGGGTCAGCATATCACTTCACCCGAGCCTAAATCTTATGGTAATTTATCTAAAAAAGGTGATTTATTTAGCATGGTTCAGTATTTCTAGTGCTCCACCAAGCTTAACTTAGATCTTCTCACTCAGTACCAATCAGTATATAAATTCTATAAAACGCGATACAACCTTTTATGCATGTTAGCATGCTGACGAAATGATAGCTACCTCCTTGCTTTCCCACACCACCTGAGCTTATTTTTTACTGCTTACTTTTCTTAAAGCTTACTATCAACTAGAAGTAGTTGTTTATCTCCATATCTTCTGTTTTCGTCCATTGTCATACTACGATCCTATTTTAATTTAATTCAATTCATTTCACTTAAATCAAATCAGTCAAAAAGAAAACTTTCAAGATCAGTAATAGCCCTCAGCTTACATTATGAAATTTCCATTATTCCATTTGTCCATCGTACTCTCATAGCAGCAACTGTTGTTTGTTCATCATAATTCACATGTAGGATATGATGAAGTAGATTTATTTCTCATGGACCCTGCTGCAGTTCAAGATTGGGTTCGTACCAATCAGCAGATGGATTGATACCAATGCTATCAAATCAAACAATAATCACCCCACCCCCACCAAAAAAAAAAATCAAACAATAATGATGGGTGTTAGCAAGATAATCTCAGGGATATTGCAATGTGTTGTGTTGTGGTGCATAGGGTCAATTAGAAATGGATTTATTTTTAGGAATGTGACGTTAAGTAGAACAATATCATGCAGGTTAAGGACATTGTGTGGGATTGGCTCAAGATGGACCAGGCTGCAATGAAGATGAGAGGGTGTATTATATTTGCAGACTTACTCACTAGGTGACATGAGATAATGGAAGAAAGATGGTAAGGGTTTGGACAACAACACCATATGGTCTGAGTGTTTTTCTCCACAAGAGGGCAAGTGACACCAATAGTAATGGGAGACAAGCAATTGGATGAGATTGTAGCAATAATAAATTTTTAAGTATCCAGGAAACACCATATGAAGTATGAAGGGTAATTTCCCGAATAAGTACAACATTAGGCACAACATTCCCAAATAAGCAACAAGTCTAAAGTTTTTCCCAAACAAGCACAAAGACTTTTTTGTTTTCTTTTCTACCCTTCTTACACATTCTCTCTCTTAAGTATATAACTTTTAAACATCACCATCATTCTCTCTCTTAAGTACTTCAACATTAAACATGATAATGACATGCAAACAAACACTATCCCTTAGATCTCCTTTTTTCATCTCAACCGTCCATCTCTTTTGCAAACCTTAAACAAGGTTTTTCTTCTTTTTCTTTTTCTTTTTCTTCTTCTTCTTCTTCACTGATTTTTCTGTTGTTCTTCATCTGCTATTATATAAAAAAGGTTTTTTCTATTTCAAGGTTTTAATCTATCACTTAGTTGTTAGGTTGTTATGTTATTATCACCTACAATTTCGGTTTTTCTGTGGTACCATCACCAACATAAAGACACTTTGGTACTGTTTTAATGGGGAAACAAAAGACAACCAAGAAAAAAGTTAATGTTCTCGAGGAAATACCCATACCTGGTATGCATTTAAACCCTTAATGTAATGATTGATATTTAAGAGGGCTTGCTATTCAATTTCATATTGTTTTCGAATTAAATTCGCATTAAATTCATCATGGTTTGGTAACCCTTGGTATTGTTTAAGTTAGTTTGTATTTGTTCATTTTGAAAGGTTTGATTTTGAAATATTTGAAGATGAAAGCTTTGATTTTGAAAGATTTTAATTGATTTTTAAAGTTGGTCGGGCCAAGATGCAAGATGCAAACTTTGTTGTTGAATTGATTTGATTTCTAAGTTTGCTATAGATGCAAGCTTTGTTGTTGAAGATGTAATTTGGTTTAAAGATGCAAACTTTCATTTTTAAAGATTTTAAGATTTCAGTTTGTAGGTAGCAGATAGATTGTCTATGTAAAGCAACAGTTCTTGCCAGTAGCAGATACAATAGAAGCATGTAGCAGATACATTTTAGAATGCATGAAACACTTTGAATAACTACTATAACACTGTGATACTAATCAACATTATTAACATGTGGATACTTTCAGTGAATACTTTCAATGTAATTTATCGATTTGGTGGTCTGTTGGAGGTCACAACTGAGGGGGAAGAGGTTGGATATGTGGATGGAGAGTCAAGAATAAGGATTGTTGATATTCAGACGACCTATACAGACTTCTTCAAACAGGTATCTTCCTTATGCAATCCTCCAAAAGGAACATGGTCACTTCGAGCAGTAGTCAACCTCAGGGTATCCAAAATTGAATGTGAAGATCATTATAAGGCAATGTTAGCTTCCATATCCAATTCAGCTACAATGTGCATATCTGTTTGGATTGTTGATCATAGAAAACCACCTATACTGAAGATTGTACCTGAAATAGCAAGGAGTGAAGAGAGGGGGATATCATTTGTTTTACAAAATGAGGCTCCCAAAAGCAAAGGGAAAAGAAAGCTTTTTCCTGAAGCTATTCCTTCTTATACACCTTTGAGTGAAGAGAGGGAGATACCACCAATGCAGTTACAAAAGAAGGCTTCTAAAAGTAAACCCTCCCTTTTACCCTTCTGAACTTCTTCAACTTTATCCCCCACTTTCACCTTCTTGGTTTCCTTCTTATCTTCTTTATCTGATCTTTTCCTCTTCTTAACTTCAGGAGCTTTTGGTTCTGTTGGTTCCCTTCTTCTTAACTCATATTTACCAACTGTTGTAACATTATCCTCCAAGGATTTCCTTCTGGTAGTTCTAACTGAAGTTGGTGATGTTGTTGGCTTTGGAATATTCTTCTGGGATTTAAGTTGATGAATCACTCTTAGATTTTGAATCCTTGTTGGGGTTGGTCGTAGGGGGTTTCTTCTTAGGTGGAAGTTTCACTCTCCCAACTGGTTTGGGTGATACACTAGCTTTTGGGGTTGGAACAATGGGTTTCTTGGCTGCAGCCTTTTTCTTAGGTGAAGGCTTGTGAGGTGAAGGTTTGTGACTTGAAGGTTTGTGAGAACCAGGTTTCTTGGTTTTAACTGGCAAGTTAGTCTTAGGTTTGGCTTTTGGTGTTGCCTTTGATGAGGTACTTGACTTCTTTTCTGTTGTTGCCTTAGATTTGGATGCCCCCTTTCCAATCTGACCTAAGGCATCACTCACAAATTGTTTTGCATCAAGTTGCTGACCACTCTGCAAAAATGAGAACAAAACATTTTAGCAGATAACAAGTGTATCATTCAAAAGTCAAAATATTTGAGTTGAAATTAAAATAAAAAACAAAAGTATCATTCAATTTCTTTTCCGATTGTAACAGCAAAAAGGAGGCAATTGGATAGAAGAATTCCATAATTAGATTCATCACATTATCACACAATTGGTGCACTGATTTGAATAAGAAATTAAATAAAAACTATATCCATAAAACTTAAATTTGTAGTTCTGGTTGGCAAGTTAATCTTAAAATTAACCATGTGTGCCCACTTTTATTGAAATCAAACAAGCAGGCTTTAGAAAGGAGAATTTTCCTAGGTATTTTCATGTTTAATCGGACACGAAAGAGGTAACAGATATAACACAAAATATGTTAACAAAGGCTAAGTTTCTAGCAGATAGTATTGACAAACACATTTAATTACTTTTCTAGCAGATATGTTAACAATAGATATTGTAGTCGATATCACAGTTTAACAGTACAATTCATCAATATAACAAGTGGCAGATATAATACAACAAGTATCATACAAATGGAAGATATCATAAAACAAAAAGTAAATTAGTTTGTATATGTTCATTTTGAAAGGTTTGATTTTGAAAGATTTGAAGATGAAAGCGTTGTTGTTGAAGATGCAATTTGGTTTAAAGATGCAAACTTTCCTTTTTAATGATTTTAAGATTTCAGTTTGTAGGTAGCAGATAAATTGTCTATGTAAAGCAACAGGTCTTGCCAGTAGCAGATACGATAGAATCATATAGCAGATACATAAAAATGGAAAATTTTGTTGTAGCAAACAACATACCTTCTGAGTCATGCATGCCTTCACTACTCCACTCAGAATTGTCTCAAGAAAATCCTTGTTAATTGTAAGCAAATCTGAACCTCCACCACTTCTTGTTGAAGATGTTGGATAAGACGGAATGGAAGGCATAGATGGCCTAGAGGAAGCAGACTCTTCATGTTTGCTTTGTATTGAGCTTCAAACTTCAAATAAAATGTAGCAGATAAGAGTTGTATTCTAGAAAATAGATAGTACAATATAACAGATCAACTTAATACAAAAAGGGGATTCATTGTTTTGTAGAAGATAAAAACAAAATTCAAGGGGATTTACCTCTGCAACCTGTTGTAGATTAGCAAGATCTCTTTCTTCCTGGGTGACATCTAATGGATATGCCACAGTACATTTACCTTTCTTGGGAAACAGCTTCAAAGAAATTTTATTCCTAGTTTTGTTCCTGTTGAGCAACTCAGACCATCCAAGCATCCATGGAAATCCAACACTTCTATCTCTCCTAGGACCCAAATCAGGGAAGTGCAAGTATGCCCAAATCATAAAAGCTAACATACATCCATTGATGCAATAACTAAGATTATCCTCAATGACTTTGGGATAAATTTCTTCAAGAGAAGTCTCAAGCAATTGAAAAGTAACAGTACCCCATGGAAAATTATCAAATGCATTCAAATCTTCGGCTAAATCAATGTACTTTACACTCAAATTTTTTGATGACTCGGCAAGAAGAAAAATGCACAGAAAATACAACCTGTTCAAACGATGAACATCGTTTGGATCAGCTTCTCCCTTAGCAATAAATCTCCTTGCTTCAGTAATTGCACTTGAAATGTGATCATCCCTTATGTGAAGGTTTGTACCGAAGTACTTGCTTTTAAATGTAGTGTATTCTTTCGGCTTCCTCATCAGAAAATCAACTGGAAAATTTTCAAACTTTAAAGGGCCTAAGATCATGGCCACATCTAACATTTTGAACTCGACAACTCTTCCTCCTATACCATACTTTAACCTACCTACTCTACATCTCACAATTTCTGTGATAACGGATGTTATCATGTGAACATGTTCGGAATTGAAATCGAGAAATTGACCGAAGGGCGAAGTTCTAAATGATTCTAACTCTTCCGGTGGAATTTTATCACTTGGATGTTGAAAGTGTTCAAAAAATTTAGTTGTTGAACACCTAACTGTGAGAGTAAATCGCCTACCTTTTTCGATTTCATCATCTCTAGTTTGCTGCTGCTTCTTCTTAATTTCCTTCATGTTTTGTCAAATTAGAACTTTGAGAACTGTGGGTTATAAATTGAGGTTATGACGGTTGGGGAAGAAGAAGATGAGAGGAAGAGTGGCGACGGTTGAGGAAGAGGAAGATGAGAGGAAGAGTGGCGACGGTTGAGGAATGAGAAGATGAGAGAGAAGCGTTTGTTGTGCGAAATTGAAATTGAAATCCCTAATTTTAATTTTTCCCCAACTAAAAGCCCGCCTCTTTGTTACCTAAACAACTTCTGCCACATGTAGCAGATTAGCAGATAATTTCGGTTTTCTTACAGATTAGCCCACCTAAACTCTACATCCAACGGTCACAGTTCATCATACAAATCCAATGGTCCTTATTTAAAGAAGAATCCTTTTCTCATATGTCACATCGGTCATTCAAACAAAAAAATTAAACAAAAAGTATTATTTAAGTACTAAAGGTAATATAGGAAGAAAAATTAGCTAAAAGACAAAAACAAAATTTTAAAGAGAATCTTTGTGCTTGTTTGGGAAAAACTTTAGACTTGTTGCTTATTTGGGGATGTCTTGCCTAATGTTGTACTTATTCGGGAAATTACCCAAGTATGAACTATAGTAAGCTCATTGGTTGTAATTCTATTTTTATTTTATATTATAGTATAACCGACCTCGGTCGATTAGATGCCTCTAACAATCTAATCAACAAATAACATAATTTGAAGAAAAGATTGATTAACATAACCGACTGAGGCTGAGGGAAGTCAGGGACTGGTTGATCAGAAGGTATAGATCATGGAGAACAAATAAATGAAATACTCCTCTGTTATAGATACTGACATGCTTTTTTGGGGGTCGCTCGAGCTTCAAAGGAGCCTTTCGCTCCATTTGCCTACGGTTACCTAGAGGAGAGTTACTCTATTAGAGGGCGAACATCATTCATGCTATCTGAGAGTCCATGGCTACTCCCTTAGATACCATTAGTCCCTCGGGCTACATTTCATTCAACAAGGCGGCTACTCCCTTTTAGAAAGCTAAATACTCTCCAAGCCTATTCCAAGCAAACTGTTACATCGAAATAGTGCATCTTACAACCTCCTTTCTTCATATCAAATTGATGTGAAAATTTGAACTTGTACATTTCAACATGACCATGAGAGGGAAACATGTAAACGAATTAGAGGACAGCGATGGACAAATGCAACATGTGGGCTGCCAAGTGCCAGCTGCTTAAATCCACTGAATGCGACTTAAAAAAGTTTACTGAACACGTCAAAATCCCACGCCAGAACATTGACAACCACACACTCAGCTCTGGCAAACTATCGTGTAGCTCCCAAACAAGCTCCAACTCACCAGTAGCTCCATACTATTCATCAAATGCCATTTCACCTCCTGTGCAAAGCAAAGTAAACAACCTTTACTAAGGGAGAATCGACCTTATTATTAGTTTGATAGAAAGCACTTTTTATTCATGTACTGGAGAACCAGGTAGATATTACAGTACAAAACAGAGTCTGTGAGTGAGAATATCACGGCATTAAGCAACTAGATTACAGTACATATTACAAAGAAGGGAGACCTTCAGTTATTATTGATGTCGTTAACGGTGTGAGGACGATATCCCAGTCCTAAGTAGATCCCTAAAATGAAAATCTTGATTCATTAAGTGTCCACCAATCCAGTTCCATAAATTCCGTTTAATCTTCTTAATTGTTACTTTTTTGTTTGCTTCCACAGCTTTGAATACACTTTCATATCTGAGTTTCCATGTGATCCATGTAACAGCAGCAGGGATGACTTTCCAAATCTTTGAAGCCGTGCATATGCCATTTTTCGGATGTAACATAGGAATTAGGCTCAGCGCAAAACAGAAAGTAACGTAAAATAATAAAAGAAAATAAAAATTAGTGCTAGATGAAATAGATTGCTAAAAAAGTATACAGATCAATAGAGGAGAAATGTAGTACTAAGTACTAACAATGGAAAAAGCTAAACGATTGAAGACAACTTATGCTACCTATAATTGTGATGGACAGGAAAAAGTCAGTTTCTTCAAGGAAAAAGACTGAACACAAACTGCGGTGATAACTATGTGCAGTAACCCTAGAAAAAAGACTTTGAGAGCCTCAGTACAATGCTTACGAAATACACATGTGAATATTTTTCTTATAGAGAATTTTTGAGATGTTAAGTACAGTTGGGAACACATACATGTGACATTAAAATGTATTCATTTGTACTTGCTAGAAGATGGCATACCTATTAATTGTTAGGGTTATGAGAATAAAGTCTCAAAGTTTTACAAGGATAAGAGGGCAAGTTCAGAAACATCCTATACTCAAAGTCTCAAAGTGTATGACAAATAAAGATGAAATTGCGAAAATATCTTCTTCATACTGAAATGTTTCAAGACTGAAGCCTGTCAAGGTACAGCATAGAAGAGTATAATTTGTATGTTTAATAAAAGGTTGAGAAGGAAAAAGAAAATAATTAATAATAATAATAACAAATACTCCAGTATCAATTATATTGGTGACTTGTAAGGACTCAACCCAATTCAAAATACCCGAAAACAATATTAAGATTATATGGTAGAAACATAGGTGACATAGTGTGGGTCAGTGAAGTGTAAACTATACTACATATATGGTAAAGAGGTCTACAATAGAAGAGAATGAGAACACCATCAGCAATAGTTCAAGCCATCTCTTATTTGTCTTTAACTGGTAATGCCAACAGCCTAACATATAAAAAAAATTGTATATCTCTATTTCTCGCCCTTCGTTTTCTCTCTTCTACTAGTTGTAAACGAAAAGAACACACAAAATCTTTCTCATTCCCCTCCATTTTCTCTTGTTACTTCTTTCTTTTCTTTTCCTTCATGTTTTAATGAACTTGCTGGTGTATCAAGAGTGTCTTTGTGTATCCTAGACATATGACATATCTGTTATCTATTATACACAGATTTTTTTTAGATATAGTGTGACCATGTTACTAAACCATCTCTTGTGAAGTTCTTGATTCCTTGTTATATTTAAGGGTCAACTCTCAAAGTTTTACAAGGATAAGAGGGCAAGTTCAGAGTAGGCCGAAAACAAGGGTCATACAATAATCAACATATATAAAGTTGTAATGTTACAGACCGTTTCATAAAATACATAATAAACATATTTTCATTTACATGATCTGAGATCTAATGAGACGTACTGTACCCAATAGATGTAAAGAAGACATCTATATATCATCTAATGAGTTTACTCTTTTATAGAAGAAAATAACATTACGTCAGCTATGATAATACTGTATGAGCTTATAGAATAAAAAAAAACAAGACAACCTACTGAAAACTCCATTCAAATCATACATAAGATAAAAGCTTTCATTAGAAGAACAGCAGGTACCTGGAATCATGTCCCAACAGAAACTATAGAAAGCAAATTCTAAGTTTCATCTAAACTCATGACTGTCTCTTTACCAAAATTTTATTAATAAAAAAGCATGAGGTTCCATGATAGAGAACTTTAAGACAATAACATCAATATAACACAAAATTAAATCACCACAAAAGCCTTTATAAAGTTCTATTCTATCAGCATTCACTGTATCTAGAAATTAAAAACTGCTAAATTCTAGAATTCAATAGTCCTCTAGTAACAATTCACACGTCTAAGGAAAGAAATATATGCACCTAGGTGTATTAATCCGCTTCCCCCTCCTCAACCATCACTCTTTCGCTGCCGCTACTGGTAGGACAGGTAATCCCCCAAAAAACATACGGCCCCCAAAATTCTCTGCTCTCTTCTGCTCATCCAACTTCCAAATGGAAATAACATCAGGAAGGTTTTTGGGTTCACTTTGTAGAACATAATCATCAAAACCATAACTAATAATGCTACTATTATTAAACTTTCTCTTTATATAAATCCTTTCCATAACAATCCAAGCTTCTGCTAGTAAAGCATAAACAGAACCCCAGCGAATTGCTGACTTGGATGCAACACGGAACCCTTGTCGACTCTTAAATAATGCAGTAGTGGCAGCAAAACCAATGATAGGGTGCGACGTAGCTTCCTCGTTAAAATAATAATCCATTGCGCATTCCATTGTTGTCCATATGCCTGTAAACAATGCGAATTTGCAACCCAAACGAGGAACGTTTATGAGAGTAGCTTTTGTATAACCCTTTAGACCATTTTTAGGTAAATTGTTGATGGCTTTGATAGGATGCAAGAACAAACCACATAACGTGCCAATTCCAAAACATAAACCTGAGTATTGAAGGACTCGATCTGGATATGAGGGTACTTCCTTTCCAAAATTACTTAATGGTATGTCATCTATAACTTCGAAATTCATGGCTGCAATACTTGTTTCGATCTATCAAGAATTTCACCTTAGGTTTTTTTTTTTTGTTTTCTAAAACGAAGAAAGATGAACGATTTGGATAGTCTAATGTTTGTTTTATAGATGGTATCTTTTGTTGGACTGTTGGACCAAATAAAAAGCGCTTTAGGCCCAGACTACAAGTATAAAACCGTGAGACGGTGGGGACCGTCTTTATATAGAGAAATTGGACAGGTGCGAAGAGAAGGAGATAGAAGAAAGAGAAGTAGAAGAATCTAGAGAGAGAGAGGAGATGAGAAAAAGAATAAGATAGAAGAATGAGAGAGACATCACAGAGAGAGAGAGAGGAGATGAGAAGATAGAAGAAAGACGAAGAGAAGGAGAACCAAGAGAGAGAAAAATAATGAAAATGGACGGACGGACACTATTTTTTTCCACACCCGAAGTATAACCGACCTCCTTAAAGTCGGTCGATTAGATGCCCCTGAATGAGGCTGAGGGAAGTCAGGGACTGGTTGATCAGAAGGTATATATCATAGAGAACAAAGAAATGAATTACTCCTCCGTTACAGATACTGACATGCTTTTTTGGGGGTTTCGCTCGAGCTTCAAAAGAGCCTTTCGCTACACTTGCCTTAAGCAACTATGCCATGCTCAGAGTATGGCTACGGGTTACCTGTAGGAGAGTTACTCTATTAGAGGGCGAACATGAGTCATGCTATCTGAGTCCATGGCTACTCCCTTAGATACCATTAGTCTCAACCTCGGCTACATTTCAACAAGGCGGCTACTCCCTTTTAGAAACCTAAATATTCTCCAAGCCTATTCCATTTCCAAGCAAACTGTTACATCGAAATAGTGCATCTTACAACCTCCTTTCTTCATATCAACTTGATGTGAAAATTTTAACTTGTACATTTCAACATGACCATGAGAGGGAAACAAGTAAACGAATTAGAGGACAGTGATGGACAAATGCAACATGTGGCTGCCAAGTGCCAACTGCTTAAATCCACTGAATGCGACTTAAAAAAGTTTACTGACAAAATCCCACGCCAGAACATTGAAAACCACACACTCAGCTCTGGCAAACTATCGTGTAGCTCCAAAACAAGCTCCAACTCACCAGTAGCTCCATACTATTCATCAAATGCCATTTCACCTCCTGTGCAAAGCAAAATAAACAACCTTTACCAAGGGAGAATCGAACTTATTATTAGTTTGATAGAAAGCATTTTTTATTCATGTACTGGAGAACCAGGTAGATATTACAGTATAAAACAGAGTCTGTGAGTGAGAATATCACGGCATTAAGCAACTAGATTACAGTACATATTACAAAGAAAGGGAGACCTTCAGTTATTATTGATGTCGTTAACGGTGTGAGAATGATATCCCAGTAGATCCTTAAAATTAAATGAAAATCTTGATTCATTAAGTGTCCACCAATCCAGTTCCATAAAGTCCCTTTAATCTTCTTAATTGTTACTTCTTTGTTTGGTTCCACAGCTTTGAATACACTTTCATATCTGAGTTTCCATGTGATCCATGTAACAGCAGCAGGGATGAATTTCCAACTCTTTGAAGCCGTGCATATGCCATTTTTCGGACGTAACATAGGAATTAGGCTAAGCGCAAAAGAGAAAGTAACGTAGAATAATAAAAGAAAAAAAACACTAATGCTAGATGAAATAGATTGCTAAAAAAATATACAGATCAATAGAGGAGAAATGAACAATGGAAAAGGCTAAACGATTGAAAACAAATTGTGATGGACAGGAAAAAGTCAGTTTCTTCAAGGAAAAAGACTGAACACTAACTGCAGTGATAACTATGTGCAGAACCTTATAAATTTACGGAGTAACCCTGGAAAAAAAGACTTTAAGAGCCTCAATACAATGCTTACAAAATACACGTCAATATTTTTCTTGTAGAGAATTTGAAAGGTTAAGTACAGTTGGGAACACATACATGCGGCATTAAAATGTATTCACTTGTACTTGCTAGAAGACGGCATACCTATTAATTGTTAGGATTATGGTCTCCAAATTTTACAAGGATAAGAGGGCAAGTTCAGAAACATCCTATACTCAAAGTCTCATAGTGTATGACAAATAAAGATGAAATTGCGAAAATATCTTCTCCATACTGAAATGTTTCAAGACTGTAGCCTGTCAAGTGTAACATTATCTGAAGCTTAATTTTTTCATGGGCACTTATTAATACCATGTTCAGCTACAGCATAGAAGAGTATAATTTGTATGTTTAATAAAAGGATGAGAAGGATAAAGAAAATAATAATAATAAAAAATACTCCAGTATCAATTATATTGGTGACTTGTAAGGACTCAACCCAATTCAGAATACCCGAAAACAATATTAAGATTATATGGTAGGAGGATAGGTGACAGAGTGTGGGTCAGTGAAGTGTAAACTATACTACATATGTGGAAGGAGATGGTCTGGTAAAGAGGTCTACAATAGAAGAGACTGAGAAGTGAACACCATCAACAATAGTTAAAGCCATCTCTCATTTGTCTTTAACTGGTAATGCTAACAGCCTAACATATTAAAAAAAAAAAACAATATGCGAAGAGATGAAGTGACATTGACACAGATGCGCCTGTCATTTACACAGGTAAGATGTGTCCTCAATTCCTGAAAATCACTTGGATATGGAAACCGGATTGTAGTTCACTTGCAATCCATGATTTTGACTGCTAGAACGTATATCTCTATTTCTCGCCCTTCTTTTTCTCTTTTCTACTATAGTTGTAAATGAAAAGAACACATAAAATCTTTCTCATTCCCCTCCATTCCCTCTTGTTACTTCCTCCTCTTCTTTTCCTTCATATTTTAGTGAACTTACTGGTGTATCAAGAGTGTCTTTGTGTATCCTAATCCGACATATGACATATCTGTTATCTACTACACAGATTGTTTTTAGATATAGTGTGACCCTGTTCCTAAACCATCTCTTGTGAAGTTCTTGATTCCTTGTGATATTTAAGGGTCAAGTCTCAAAGTTTTACAAGGATAAGAGAGCAAGTTCAGAGTAGACCGAAAACAAGGGTCATACAATAATCAACATATATAAAGTTGTAATGTTACAGACCGTTTCATAAAATACATAATAAACATATTTTCATTTACATGATCTGAGATCTAATGAGACGTACTGTACCCAATAGATGTAAAGAAGACATCTATATATCATCTAATGAGTTTGCACTATATTCCCACTTACTAGCATTCCTAATCAATTTCAGGGTCTTCTGCAGAAAAAAAAATCAGGGGAAAGAACTAAAGTAGCCGCATCAACATTTTCTTAACTTGACATCAAGCAGAGAATCGGAGATCAGCTTTACTATTTTTATTATTTTCCTTTTATCATACCATCAATGGACCTCATATATTTACAAAAGCGAGCATCTATCTAGGTTAATATTGCAATATATATTTGTAGTACTCGCGTTCCTGTGTGGGTGTCCAATTCATTTCTTACAATACGTAGACAGTCAATAACGGGTAGTCACTTCTGCTAGCATGCTCTTTTCATAGTAAAAAATAGCAGCAAAAGTTGTATGAGTGTATCCAGGATATAAATACGACCACCAAAATTCTCTGCATTCATCTGCTGCTTAAACTTGGCAATCGTAATTTGATTAGGCCTAGTTTTAGGAGGTAGTGGTGGAACTGGAACATGATAATCAAACACACAAATTACCCTATTATTTAATTTATCAAGAAAAGTTCTTCTAATCACAAACATAGATCCTTGGACAATAGCAAAAACAACTCCCCACCCAATTGCCGACCTGGATGCAACACGTAACCCTTGCGAACTCTTGAACAGGGCAACTGTAGCAGTACAAGCCATGATTCCATTCCATGCATCTTCTTTATGCCTACAGTGAGCCATTGTAAATTCCAATCCAGACATTAGGGTTACAAAAGTTGCAAATTTTCCTCCAAGGCGAGGAGCATTTACACGCGATGCTTGTAGACCACACCTTAGCCTTGTGAGGAAGCCAGTTTTGGGTAAATTGCAGAAGCTTTTGTACAAACCCCATGCAATTCCAAAGCCAAAACCAAGACCTGCCTCATCAATTATTTCATCTTGATAAGATGTTAAACCAAAAGAATAACTCGGTAATTTAAAACCTGCACTCATTGTTATATTTTCTTCGATCGATCCAACAAAGTCGTCTTCTTTCTTCTTTAGGGTTTTGTTATAAATGAAGCGAAAATGAGATTCTTTTGTTGGTCTAGGCCAAATGGTTTAATTGAGTGGTGTTTGACATTAAGAAGGTGTCTTTTGTTGACTATGCTGGCCCAATAGAATACGATGGTCCACGTTATGTTGCCCAATATTAATGTTAGAATGACCAGCATCAGCATGCAGGTTCAGTAGGTCTTGCTATTGGTAATGAGCTGAGTGTGGTTGAGTTGTTCTCAGGATCTCAAGAGATCAAGATTCATTGGATGTTGCTCAAATGAACTAGCAGGAATTTTTATTGGTAATGAGTTTATGTCAAATAGATACAATATGGATCATGGATGGCACATTGGCACCTCATAAGACTGATAAGAGAAAGGTTGTATTAAGCAGAGGATATCTTCTACTCATCATCGCATATTCGCATTAATAGACCTCGAAAACCATTACCCTGATTTCCCAAAACTCCCGAGAAATTGTTACCATCGCCAATCAAATAGATTCTACATATGTCAGCCAACATTTTACTCTTGTTGCTAGCAATCAGAAGTAATTTAAGGTAATTAACGACACGGAAATATCACCCACCACCCTTTGATAGATGGCTAGTAAGCCATATATAGGACCTGAAGTTGCTACAACAAAAAATAATAACTTGATTCTTGTATGTAAACAGACTAAGAAGAGCATCCATTAAAACACATTAGCATCTGCAATTAAAATATTAATGCAAAGCTAAACCCGAAACCAACATTGCACGACCCTGAAATCTTAGATCAGTTCAAGTTAGCTGCCAAAAGATAAAAGAAAAAAAAGATCAGTTCAACCATGTTGCTTTACTCACCATTCACCAGCATAGTCCTCATCAAAACTATCATTTATAAATGTTGTACGTGTTGGCCTTTCTTAAGAAGGACCTTAATAAAAGACAATCTTATAGGCAGAGGCACCATGAAGCAGATCATGTTTGCTCAATGTGTGGTCGTTCTATGGCGCATTGGCACTAAAAGTTTTGATTCAAACTACACAGCCAAGGAGGAGATATGGGAACTGATTTTGGAAAAAAGACTACGATAGTTACTTCTTCGTTATAGAGTAATATGGATGATGTGGAGAATCCAGCCAAGGAGGAGATATGGGAACTGTCATTGTGCTCTATAGAGAGAATTTGGAAGAAGAGATGGTTTTGCGTTGGAGCTTCACAGGACAGCAGAGATTACTGTTACACGAGCTCAATCAGTTTGGGTGTTACAGTTATCAAGACCTTGTCTTAAGGTAGAGAGGGACTACCAATGCAATAGTGAGAAGAAAAGGATTATGCAGATTGAACAGAACTACAAAAGGCTGAAGAGTGCATTACATCCTCCTTCTGGAGGATGGGTTGGTTGTCAAATTACTGCACTCAAAACACTTCTAGAGCGGCAAACGCAGAGTATATCTTCTACTCTGCCATTAGCTAGGTTTCTCCCACAAACCCATCAATGGGAAGACTGTTGGTTTTTCTTTTCCTATAGTCTGTGTATGATGTAGATGCGCAAATGTAAGTGGATAAGGAATGAATGCCTTCTCTGAAAAGGCCATGAGTCAATGAAAAGAGTAATACTAGTGTGCTCAGAAGTTTTTAGTTTGCTAAGAAGTATCTGATATCTCACACCTATTTTGGCTTGTAAAACTGTTCTGCATAAATGAAAGTTTTATTTAACTGAGGAAAAATGTAAGTGGATGAGGTTATCCACTTAGCCTGAAAAAATGCTAGTACAGTACAATGCTAGTACGTACACAGTACTGATTTCTGCTAGCATCCTCCTTCATAGCAAACACGAAGATTTCACAGCAATATATCCAGTTTGTTGATAGTATGCCCATTAGAATAAGACACTAAATGATCAAGCAAACTAACGACAATGTGCAACGAAATCATACAAGAGCTTATTTAAAAGAATGGTACGCACCTGGAATCAAGTAATGCAATTGTAGGAGGTAAAGTAATGTTTGCGTGCCATATATCATCTCGTTTGCCAGTATAATGTTATCCACGTACTGTAGACTCAAGAACAGTCCATATGGAGAAAAAAGACGCGAATTTACCACCAAGACGAGGGATGTTTCTGAAAGTTGCTTTTGGATAACCCTTAAAACCTTTAAAACCATTTTTAGGTAAATTGTATATGGCTTTCATAGGGTGAGAGACCAAACCACAGAACATGCCTACCATATTACTACAACCTGCGACCTCAATGACATCTAAATATAATGGTTCTGAATATAGCACTTTATCTTCGAAACTTTCAATAAAACCTTCAACAAGATTCTTTTAGAGTCATTGTAATAACACTTTTAAGCCCAATTAATTGGGGGCCCGGCCCAATAAAAAAGAAAAAAAAGGTTGCTTTAGGGTTAATCTTGTTTGTTCTTCTCTTCTCTTTCATTTCATGTTCAGCTAACAATCTTTCACACTGTATTCAATCTCTCGCCTCTGCGGAACTCGAAGTCGAGTTTCACTACTGTAAGTAAAGAAAAACGTTATTTTATCTTATCTTTCACTTTAGTTTCCGATATATCGGGTTTATTGTGTTGCAGTTGCTCGACTGTTGTTTCGTCGCGTTTCGTTTCGGCGAGAAATATGTTGGACATTAATCTTTTTCGTGAAGAGAAAGGTGGAAAACCAGAACTTATTCGTGAATCAATTAAAAGAAGATTTAAGGATGTTGGTATTGTTGATGAAATCATTAAACTTGATAAAGAATGGCGACAACGTAAGTTTTTTTTTATTTTTATTATTAATAATCTTACGTATTACAATGAAATTTGTAGATTTTGGAACATTAATTATGTTTATTTGTGATTAATTAGGTCAATTTGAGATGGAGAATCTAAAGAAGGATTTCAACAAAATTAACAAAGAAATTGCAAAGCTTAAAATAGTGAGTTGTTGTTTAATTTACTTTGATTCTTTTGGCGATATGAGGTTTTTTTTGTTTTTGTTTTCGATCTGATATGGAGAGTGTATTGTTAGGCGAAGCAAGATGCAACAGAGAAGATTAGAGATACGGATGAGAATAAGAGATTGACAGCAGAGAAAGAAGTTGATGTTCAAAAGGCAAAAGCAGAATTAGATGCAAAATTGGCTACTGTAGGAAATCTTGTGCACGATTCAGTTCCTGAAAGCACTGATGAGGTACATAATCAAATTTATTGAAACTGTTTAATTCATTATCAAAGTCTTTTAGTTGTAGATATATTATGCAAGTATTGTATATGAGATAGTTTTAGGCTTTTAGATATTTTATGCAAGTATTGTATATGAGAAGATGCACTCGATGGAACTCCTAAAGACCATCTGAATAGGAACAGAGAAAATCAATTGATAAACTTGACATTTATTACTATGTTCAAGGTATTGCACAGAGTTCATATGGCTATATTTATTGACTGTTGTTTAAATTGAACTACAAGATTGAGACAGACTTTTTGAACAACTCAAAAATGACTTTCGAATTTTATGGCTTGACACTTTGTAGAACTATGAAGAATTTTGGGTACCATCACAAAGTCACCTTTTTGTCGCCGTCGACTACACATAGTAAAGGGTTAGAACATAGAACATAATAATGGGGGATTGTAAAGGAGACACTCTTAACTTCGACCCCCCTCCAAGTAGAAATTATTTAGTTATTTCACATATTATACTATATCACCCCAGTGGTGCAGAGCTCTTAAACGCAACTTATGTAGGAAAAAAACAAATTGACAAATCTTCTTTTATCTTTGTTACAATGGTTAGAGATTACAAACCACCATTTTATATGGCTATACTTTTAACTAGCATTGAAATACTTAAAATGTTTTAGACCACTTGAATACTTCATACAAGTGCATGTGATTGAATGTTGAAACTCGGAAACTTAAAACTGAGGTGCAGTTTTTTTTTTTTAATCTAATAGTTTATAGCTTATAAGCTACTAGCTATAAGCTTGGGGATGGAGCTTGTAGTATCCACCACCTTTTTAGCCATTTTCTACTAGAAAATCTTATAAGTCCATAACTACCCATAAAAACAAACATGATTTGGGTTTTCTAAGCATAAGCTATTATTCCTATCAAAAGCTAGTATAACCAAAAAACAAACAGCACCTAACGTCCAGTCCTTGATGTAACACTTTCTAGATTTCTGACACGTGAGAAAATACAACTACTTTAAATTTATGAATCAAAGACAATCTATGTATTTCAGCTAATTCACTTTTTTTTTTTTTTTGCAGGAAAACAATGAGGTTGTTCGGTCGTGGGGGGAGAACCGTATGGAGCCAGACTTGTTAAATCATGTTGACCTTGTTGAGCGCCTTGGCATTGCAGATCTAATAAAAGGTAGCTGAAAGTTAATGTCGTTTTGAGCTTCTCTTGTAATAGTTTTCTAAGTCTTATGGCATAGGATAATTTGTTGAAACATTACATTATTTCTGTTCCAGATGAGTTTGTAGACATCCATACTTTTGTAGGTGATGTGTTATGTGGGTAATGGGTTATAGAAATTCAAAAGACCTTCTTTGGATGGAGCTCATAATGCACATTTGTTGGTTTGTGTAGGAGCTAATGTAGCAGGAGGCCGGGGTTATTACCTTATAGGGAAAGGCGTACGTCTTAATCAGGCACTAATAAATTTTGGTCTTGAATTTTTGGAACGACGTAATTTTAAAGAATTGCAAACCCCATTCTTCATGAGAAAGGATACCATGGGCAGATGTGCTCAACTAGCCCAATTTGATGAGGAACTATATAAGGTATTTTAATTTTTTTTTTTTTCTCATTGCTTTGATTCCATCGTTATTGCATGTCATTTTAAAAGGTATGTCATGTCATAATCTTAAAATGACCTGTTTTATGCCTTTCCCCCTAGCCAATCCTTAATTCTTCATTCCATGAAGAATGATTCATCAAACACGTTTGGTAAATCAACACCTGAAATATGAAAATTTTGCTATTTGATGATGTTAAACGTTGATTATATACTTTAAAATCCCTTTTAATGAAAAATACATATTTTAATTAGTTGATAGACATCTTTGCTAAAATCTAAGTGATTCATATTAACCAGGTAAGCGGGGAGGGAGATGACAAGTATCTTATTGCTACTGCTGAACAGCCACTGTGTGCTTATCACCTAGACGATTGGATCCAACCTACAGATCTACCTCTGAGGTCTTAACAGCTTCTCAACCATCATTTTTCTTATTAGCAATGACAGCATAGTTTCTAATTCCTATTGGTTGTTTCACAGATATGCTGGATACTCGACTTGTTTCCGTAAAGAAGCTGGTTCGCACGGTCGAGATACCCTGGGCATTTTCCGTGTCCATCAATTTGAGAAAGTGGAGCAGTTCTGCATTACCAGCCCAGATGACAATAAGTCGTGGGAAATGCTTGAAGAAATGATTACAAATTCAGAGGAATTTTATAAGGAGGTATGAGGAGATATGGAATTTTTCTATCATTCTGATCGACTTTTGGATTAATTCTCATAAAGAACAAATAATGATGTAATCTTCTCTTGTTTGTGCAACTTTCTGGGCTCCTTTGTTTGTCTGAATGAATTTTGTTTTTCATGTTATTTAAAAGGCTATTTCTTGCTTAAGTTTGTCTGAAACTTGATTTCTGCAACAGCTGAATATACCGTATCGAGTAGTGAGCATTGTCTCGGGTGCTTTAAACGATGCAGCTGCAAAGAAGTATGATTTGGAAGCATGGTTTCCCGCATCGAAAACATATAGAGAGTTGGTCTCATGTTCGAATTGTACAGACTACCAGTCCAGAGCACTAAATATCCGGTACAGGCACACAACAAATGTAAGGGTTTCTGGTTTTCCACATTTGTTGATATTCTCATACATATAAACTTATATGTGTGTTGATTATGCTTATATTTGTTGGTCAAAGCATAACTGAATAACTATGGTCAATATGTCGGTGCCTTCGCAATGATAATGGTATTTAATAGATATTTACCGTTGTACTTCGCAGAAAAATGACCAGGAAAAGAAATATGTTCATTTATTGAACTCCACCTTGACAGCAACAGAGAGGACCATCTGCTGCATTCTTGAGAATTACCAAAAGGAAGATGGTGTTGAAATTCCAGCAGCCCTACAACCTTACATGGGGGGTTGCACTTTCTTGCCATTCCAGAAGATCTCCCCAGCCAAAGATGCTAAAGATGCCAAAGGAAAGAAATCGAAAGCATAAACTTCTGTTGTGAAGCTTTGAAAGGAGAGTCGGTTTAATTTTCAAAGAAAGCTTCTGTGATTTAATTTGATTCACTGTAGTGCCATGGTACATTTTGGCAGAGACAAGTCAAGGCTGTAATTCCTGATGCCCTTTGATTTATTGCAAAAAGCATGGGTTGACTTATATAAACCATTCCATGTCCTGTGGCTCTCCGTATTGTTATTTAATAGACTTTGTTATCTGTGCTTGTGTAGTTCACAGGTTTTCTACTCAGAAGAGCATCCAAATACATAAGAATAATTTTTGCAGTTTTTATCTGTACTTCTGTAGTTCACAGGTTTTATCCAAATATATTAGAATAATTTTTGCAATTTTAAATCTAATGCTTTTCCAAGTTTTCTCACTTTTCTGTGTCTCATACTATAAATAAATCCTAACTTCATCAGGCTCACATGTAAAGTTTTCTCACTTTTCTCAATGGTTAGTGACATGGTTGATAATACGGTAGATAGTGGTGCTGGATGTTGGATGAAAGTAATAGTGGCCAAATTCAGGGTGTGCTGCCGGTGAGGTATATATCTGTCCTCTTGAATGTACACCTAGCTAGTAAACTAGGTTCAGATTCTTTAGGTAACATACCAATATCATTGGCATTCATTGTTCAGTGTAAAGTAGATTTTGCTGCAAAACAAAAGCCTGCGAAATGAACAAGGGAGCTCATTTCTCTCTTATCGTGCTATTGTTTTTTCTCCGGTCAGACTAACTAACTCTTCCCTTATCTCATGAGTTGCCGCATTCAAAATAAATACTACTGTACATGTCTTTTTTTTTGATTGAGCAATGAAGCAAGGAGCAAAATTGTTTCTCAACTCAACCCCAGCTCTAGTTTCATTTCAACAACAAGGGCCAAATAATTTGTTGAGTGAAGCCCAAACATTTGGGCTAGGTTTTTATTCAAATAGAAGCCCATACATTTGGGCTATTAGGGCTTTTTATTTATATATGAAAACCTACATTCAAAGCTCTGAACCCTAAAAGCAGCAAGAGAGGAAGACGAAGAAGTGAACAGAAAAGAAAGAAGAAAGAAGAAGAATCAACTATGACGAGAGACGAGAATGAAGTAGAAATTGAAGAAGATGAAGAGCTATCATTGTCATCAGATTCCGATATTGGTGATGCACTTGATTATTTAGATTCAAGAGATGATGAGTACGCAATTGATGGAGGTTTTTCTCTTTCTTCAAGACGTCCAAATGCTCATGGAGGTCTTATTTCTCGTACTCTTCAACCTCAATCTAATCGTAATCAGAGGTTTTCTCATCATCTTCGAGCTTCACCATTAGAGGTGTTACTCTCCCCTCTCTCTGTCAATCTTACTGTTTCAAGTTTAAATTGTGTTTATTTTTGAGTTATTGTAATGAATTGAGTTAATATTGGACTATTGATGATGTAGGAGTGGGAAGGGAGGTGTAGTGGAATGTCGAATTCAGTAACAACTGAGATTCGTGAAAGTGTTCGTGGTATGGCTATTGGAAGAACTAGAAAGACTGAGAAAGCTGATCGTGCAACTGTTGAGCAGGTTTGTATGATTTCATTTCGTTTCATTTGTTGTTAACAAACAAATATTTCATGACAATCGGTTCATTTATTTTGCAGGCTATTGATCCTAAGACTCGCCATATCCTATACAAGATGTTGAATAGTCGCGTGTTTGATGACATGAATGGTTGTATTTCTACTGGGAAAGAAGTATGCCTTTCCTTTCATATTCTTAACTTTATAGCTACTATTGTAATGCGATTTTTGTATGCTTTAGGCTTTGCTTTATTATCTGTGACATACTTCTAATGCCGCATATGCCTTCATTATATTTTTTTTGCAGGCAAATGTTTACCATGCAACAAAAGGCGATGATCAGGAAATGGCAATCAAAGTCTACAAAACTTCTGTTCTTGTATTTAAGTAAGGATTGTCAATTTCTTTCTGTTGTTACTGATTGGTCTTTCCTTGCATCTGTTGTTCCTTTCTAATTATTAGGGACTATCAAACATTCTTCAGAATATTATTCGTAGTGTCAGTCTCAGTTGTGAAACATACTAAGTAGGTATTGGTTTATGGGGATTAGGTGATCATAAATTGCGTGGGAACAAAATATTAAACCTTGAACCAAGCAAAAATAAAATAGTAGAGATGACACTTAAGTTGTACACCGAAATAAAATTTTGGGCCTTGATCTGTATTGATAAAACACTTTTACATCTTTCTTTGTAATCAAATCTGCTAAAATTATGAGAGATGTATAATCTGTCTCTTGGAAATATATTCACCTTTTATCACTTTTCTCTGATCTCAAATTATCCAACCAGAATTTAAGTTATGCACTATATCACTTTTGTTCTGATTCAAACGAGGCTGCAGAAGAAACTTAGAAAATAGGTAGAAGAAGTGCAAGTATGGAGAAGAGTAGCTTAGCACTCTGCAGAAGATTGATTCAGGACAAAATTGTATAACTATTATGATAGTGCCCTTTTCTAATGTGGATTTAAAGCAAGTTTGGCTCTTGGCACAAAGAAATAAGCTTCGCCAATATAATCATGTATGTGTTTGTATCGACAGGATTTTTTATGTGGTATGAAGCATGATCCTGATATTCATTGATGAAACATCAAGATGAAAAGGGAAAGAACTAGTTAGGATCTTCCTTTACTCCCCACCCACAATAGAGGGAAAAAACCCCTCCCCTATAAAAATTTAGTGTTTGTGAAGAAAAAATACCAACAATGTGACAACGTACGAATTTGAAGTTGAGGATCCATTTTTGGAACACAATCACTTACAAAAATTATGCTCTTGATATCTTTCTATAATATTTCAATTGCTGGTTCATTTTGAGATTAGGAATATGATATCCAGATGTCTTTGCCGAGAAAGTTAGGAAACTAATATATCTTTTTGTGCTATGTTTGACATTTTAGAGTTTAAACTTAAAATTTACTGCATGAGTATAGTTGCTCCTCCTAAAGTTGCTTATAATAGTTTATGTGTGATTCATCCAATTGCTTCCAACATCACTTCAGGGATAGAGATCGCTATGTGCAAGGTGATTACCGTTTCAGACATGGATACTGCAAGCACAATCCTAGGAAAATGGTGAAGACATGGGCAGAGAAAGAAATGAGAAACCTTATGAGGTATTATACCCTTTCATCTTTGATTCATGTAGATGCAAGTATTTTCTTCTCAATCTTGTGCTTGCCATTTTTGTAGCGATCCTTAGGTGGTGGTGCATTGAACCATATATTTTCTTGCATATAAGAGTTATGATCACAGATGAATTATTTTGGAAATGGCGGCATTATATCATAGCTCCAAGCTTCAAACATGAAATTACTCAAAATCTGACCTTTTGTGTTGCCTGCTTAAAGCCAATTTTGGTGTCATTTATTTTTTATTTGCTAGAAACTGTCTCTTAATTAATTGTCACATGTTTTCAAAAATTTTACGGAGAGTTTTATTTACTGCATTAGGGACATTACATTCTTTTTTTGCCAATGTTATTTATTTTTACAAACATAGTTTACAGAAATTGGCAAATTGCACAGCACACGTTGGAGCCACACACGTTGTGACTATAGCCTCACAGTGAGAGATTAATTTGTTTTTGTGTTTTTGGTTATCCACCACATCCCAACTGTTTTTATTGATAAAAACAATCTTAATAAGTTTCAATTTTTGGTTTAACAGACTGAATGAAATCTGAGTTTTTTGTTTGAAACACTCATTCTCCGTCTTTGGATTATTTTCTCTGAGTAATCCTTTTTCAGAGGGTGGGGATCCTTGGCAACCGTTAACACCCCATTATCACCCACTTTTCTTGCTTGTGACTAAAATGCCCTTTCAAATGTACCCATGATTCATGTGATACCCTTTTACTTGATTTGTGAAATTGCCATTGTTGTGAATGCAGGTTAAAAGGTGCAGGAATTAGGTGCCCAACTCCCGTTCTTTTGAAGAATCATGTTCTAGTCATGGAATTTATAGGTCTCTTTCTCAACTGGTGTACAGATTTTATATTGTTATATATTATGATTGACTACATAACGAGTTGGTTTGTCGTTAGTGTTTTGATACTATTTTGCAAAAAATTGGAATTAATGCTGTCTGTGTAGGATGAGAGTTAGGATTTCAACAAGCATAAACATTTAAAATGTAACATAATGAAATGGAAAAAGAAAGGTATAATTGCAAGCATTGGTGATAACATCACTTGACATGATGTCAGTCAAAACAAATCTGTTTTATGCCTGGTGTAATGGTGTATAGATTGATGCATTGTCAATCGAAACTGTTGGTTGCCTTTTCTCTGATATAGTATATCAAACCTTTGAAGTTCTCTTACTGATATTTTATTGTGATTGCCTAGTTGGACCTATAGTGTGTTGGATTTTCGCCTTCAAGTAAACTTGAAAATTTAGGCGATGTTGAATTTGATTGGTCATTTTCCTACCCCTTTAACTGCATGAATTCTGCAATCGATGTATCATGAATAGATATTATTTTTCTAGAATTTTTGGCATTATGATGTGAATTGACAATCCCTATCTAGATCATCAAACTAATATCTGTAGCACCAGTGATTGGTCTAACAGATTTTGTGGGTTGTATTATGGAGAAAAAATACTGAGAAACTTTTACTTTTTAGCACTTTTTACTTTTTCACACTGAAACTCCTCTTAAATGTGGTTTTTTGCAATATTTTTCCTGGAACCTATCTATCACGTCCTTCGGTTCTGTCTTAAAGAGTTTATGTCAAGGTGCTGTGAAATTATGTGAACTTTCTTGTCATTTACATTATCTATATGGTACAGGAAAGTCTGGTTGGGCTGCACCTCGTCTGAAGGATGCTGCATTGTCAGACGACAAGTTACGTGAAATGTATGTAGAGGTAAGTATATTTTTCTATCCAATCAAAAACCGAGTTAGAGCTATCTGTAACATCTGCAATCTTGCCTTGGAGCAAATTTCTAACTCTTGGTGGATTAAGCATATGATAAAATTTATGTATTCCAACGACAAAGTATAATTGAAGTTGAAACGTATCAATAAAATGTCCACCTTTGAGTTCCTTGTTATCCACCCTAATCTAGTTCTGTAGATTCGACTGTTAGTGCCCTCTATCTGCTATAGCTTTTTTAGATTTTTTTTTTTTATTATTATTATTTTTTTTTCATTTGAAAGAATCAGAGTGTCCTAGAGTAAGATGTTATGAAGTATGATCCCCCTCATGATAGTTCGGGTGTTCAAGAACAGTTGGGCCAAATCAATGGGACCACCTATGTGATGTTGCCTGTTATTTTCCGTAATTAAGATTATTTGTTACTATAAATTGATGCAGTTACATCATGTAAAAAAGAACTTAAATAGTCAGCTAGCTATAATTCTGCTATCACGCCCTCTATAGCTCTCAATACCCACATCATAGTTAAACTCGGCCATTGTTAAAATGATAATTGCTAAAAACAACAGTCTAACCCTAAACCCTGGCCATGATCTCCTTGGATACAGTTTGCTTATAGTTTACTATCTGTGATTATTATATTTGGCCAATCGATAAATATGCTTGTTACATAATATACATCATGGTTGGCGGTTGCCACTGACATGGTTGCTATACTCTGCTGGGTAGTGTGTGAGTAAAATTAAGGAATCCTATTTTCTCGGCGATTTTTCATTGATAGCGAGCATAGTGCTCATACAGTCATACTAATCTATAAACTACCGTTTTCACGTAAATGGTCCCAAAGCAAGTTGCTACTGTCTGTGGTGAAGATTATCTATATGAATAAATATTCTCTTTAGTGCTTTAAATTGAGAAGGGCGTGATAACTTATTACTAAAATGAACCACTCGTCCGGATTTTTCTGAATGCCTAAGTTCTAGTGTACCTCTGAAGGTCACTGTTTTTTGTTCGTTAGTAGTGAATACAAATATTAGGAAAATATGAAACATGGCTGTTATTAGATTTGGTGTTAATATAGTTTTATATTTGTTGCGATGAGTAGATAATTATTGCGATGAGAACATTATATCAGACATGCAAACTGGTGCATGGCGACCTGAGCGAGTACAACATACTTTATTATGAGGTAAGTCAGTTGATTTTTATAGAATGAAGCATATTCTTACAAAGTACAGGTTTTTTCTCATAGCTTTCTTCTTACATTTTGCAGGGTCACTTGCACGTAATTGATGTCTCTCAATCTGTGGACCTTGACCACCCTCATGCCTTGGACTTCCTACGAGAAGATTGTGTTCATGTTTCTGTAAGTTGATTCCACAAAATGGTTCGGTAGACTTTTGTTTCTGAGGAATAACTAAATAATCAAAATTAATATCACGTTTGGCGCTGTGCAGGATTTCTTCCGGAAACATGGTGTGGCTGTTATGACAGTTCGAGAGCTGTTTGATTTCATAGTTGATCCATCCATTTCCGATGAACACGTGGATGGCTATTTGGAAGAGGTATTCTTGCTGAGAAGTTATGATGTACCATTTGTTTTGTAACATGTATTTGTGGTATCTGGGTGTACCATGTGTATATCCATAACTTCTGGAACACCGTGATAACGTGATTGTTACTTTAAAATCATATCAGATTCAGCAAAGAATTTTTGCCAGAGGAAATGTGATGTCCACGGAGGATGAAATTGCAGATTCTGTGTTTATCCAGGTATCTGTTAATCTGTTATTGTTTGAATTTTTTATTATTTCCTTAATGTAATTGTTATCTTCCTTTACTTTTGTTTGTGATATTTGACTGCTTTTCCATCACATCACTTTATCCATATAATTCGATTCCCAAAATCAATTTTTTTCCCCCTTGTAAGTGTTGCATTATATTTTATTTATATTTTCCTTTTTCAGTCTTACATTCCTAGGACACTAGAAGATGTGCAACATGTCGAGGAGGATATACAACGGATAACAGCTGGTGAGGACACCGGAGATATGTATTATCAGATAATAACAGGACTCAGAGACGCTCTTCCAAGTGCTCAACCGTCTCTTTCTCGTACTATTGAAGAACCAGAAAACCAATTACCTGTTGAGCGTGAAGCGGACATCGACACTACTGAAACACAACAAAACCATTTACCTGTTGATCATGCCGCAGAGATTGATTCTACTGAAAGTGACTCAGAATCAGATGACTCAGAGGACTCTGAGATAGACTTTGGGAATGAGCAAACCCTATCAGCAGCTGATAAAAAGGCTGCTAGGAAAGAGAACAAGAAGAAAGTGAAAGAAGACAAGAGAGAGGCTCGTAAGACCAAAGTGCCCAAAGCTTTGAAGAAAAGAAAGAAGAAGTTGTCCAAAGCAATCAAGACTAGGTAAAATCATTTTTGCGTGGTTATTGTATACACGACAAATTTTTTGGTGACAAAATAGCATTTTTGTAACGTAAAGTGTGTTGAGAATATTTAATATACCAGGTTTTGTTGAACAAATTAATCTGCTATGCCTAAGCGATAGCTTATTTTTCGTTAATGGATACCAATATAATATACTCTTTTATTTGCTTTTGCGTTCTATGCCTTGTGCCGTGTGCATGTGGGGGTGGTGCATGTACATTACAGTGTAAACTGCAAGGAAATTACAGTGTGGCCTTATGTTACAGTGTGCTTATACTTGCAGTAAGATTTTACTTAGCTTTGATACATCAACTTCCAAAATTAGACATTGTTGTATCTTGTCCACATTTATTAGTTTGTTCAAAGTTAGGTTGCAATTTATAAGAAGCTCATCAACTGTTAGTTTAGTATGATATTGTTTATTTCTAGTCATAGTCTACTAATCTAGCTGTTTAGAGTTCACCAGTGATATGGCATGAAGTCCTGTACTCCTGTCCTGTGTATGTTGAAAGGAAGTATAACTGGATTTCCCAGCTGGTAAGAAACAGTCAATCAGTCTTTGGGCCATACCTAACATTATTGTTTTTGAAACAAAGCAATGTCACTGAATGTGAAGTTAGGTGAACCTTTGAGTTTTGAACACATTGTTGTATTTTGTTGAAGGGCAATTCCAGATTTCCAGCCAACCCTCAACATTTCCAGCCAACCCTCAGCATACTAAATATAAGCATAGGTGAAAATGTCGACTTTATGTGGATATCCGATTTTTGAAAAAACGGATATATCCAAAATTTTGACACTAGAAAATTAACTATATGTTATAATTTATCGACTATTCATGAATATTCTAATATCCAATTTCTAGAAAACCAGCAAATTTTGTGAATATCTACCCAATATTTTTGATTTTTTCACTTATGAATATAAGTGATTTAAGCCATAGTTCAAAATTTCGTTACATTGGGACGTATATGTCGATACTTAAGAATTCAGAACCATAAATATCCACAAAATTTTGCGAAAATTCAATTTGCACATTAATTTCCAATGTCAGAACTTCTGCATACGTCGATTACTTTACATGGAAATGGTTCTAGGCCCTCATTAAGCACCTATAAAACACAATTGGCCCAACTAAGGCCTGGTTTGTAAAATTGGCCCTCATTAAGCATTTGTAAAATAAGAAAAGGCCCATTTAACGTTGATATTGTAAAAACGGCCCTTTCACTACCGATAATACCCTTCTGGTTTATGCAAACAAATGTTTGCATTTTATGGTATGTCGTTGTTTCGAGTATGCAAACAAGTTTTTGCATTTAATCTTTATGTGTTATCACTGATGCAAACAAGTCTTTACATTTTCTAGTTTATCTTGTCGTCGTTTCGAGTATGCAAACAATTCTTTGCATTTACATTTTATGGTTTATGTTGTTGTTTGCAAGTATGCAAACAAGTCTTTGCATTTTATATTTGTATTGTGACTGATATAAATAAGTATGTTTATATGTTTATGATATGCAAACAAGTCTTTGCATCAGTCGAAGGTAAACTAGTCCATAAGACACGGAAATCAGCGGTTGGGCCTATTTTACCATTAGTTCCCTAACTGGTCCAATCTTATATTTCCACACCTTAATTGGGTCCGTTTTTTTTTGCCCTGGTTATTTTAAGAATCAAAATTTTGCTCAAAATTGAAATTTGAAACTATGATTTAAGCATAAAATCCAACTTCTGATAGAAGTTAGCATTATAGAGTGTGACTTGGCATCACCAAACTGGATCTTATCAGTTATCACCCATATGAAGTAGCAGCAGATTAAATTCACCTTTGAGACAATCAAATAAGCTGAAATTGCTTTGGACCATAAATTAAAGAGGGTTGCAACAAATTTTACCAACCAAATGACCACTACCCCAAATGTCAGATACACAAAAGTCGTGTCCCGCTAAACGTGTTCAATGCTTCAATCTCAAAACTCAAAGTTTCATGGCAAGTCTCGTAATATATGTGTATTAGTAAGGGTATTTGATAACACTTTACATGAAAAGAAACAAATCTACATATTTCATTTTTCTCTCACATCACAGGTCATAAGTCACAAGTCACAACTTCCCTTCCAGAGCGGAAGAGAATCTTGTTCCATTTATCTAATTTAGGGTTTTCTCCGCTCAACAAATCTAGCTCATCAAATTCAAATCTCTCTCTCTCTCTTTATTTTTCTGTAAGATTTTCAACTCTTTTTACTCTGTTATGATTCAATCAAACTGTTTATTTAATCTAGATTGTTTTGTTAGATCGGTGGGTTGTAATTTGTAAATTGTAATCTGTTTATTTTTGTTTAAAACATAAATTGATACAAATTGTTGCAGATTTTAGTTTGATTTAGTCAATTTTCTGTTCTGTTGAGCTTGAATTGAATTGCGGTAGTTATACTTTTGTAGAAAGTACTTCTTGCTAATGTGTTTTGTAGTAGATTTTTTTTTTTGCTTAGATCTGTTCTCTAGTTTAATCTATAAGTCTTGTTTTGTGGATTTAGTAAGGTTATTGAGTTTTTGTTATCATTTCCTTTGATATTTGAGAGTTGAGAATTTTGTCGGTGATTTTTTTTAGCTAGGATTTTGCTGCTATTTAGTTCACATGATACATTTTGTTGTTAGATCTATAAGAACTTGTTGATCTCTACTCATTTTCAATCAAATGTCAGAAAAAAAAAACAAAAAAACTTTGAAACATCATTTTTGTTCATTTCATACTGTTTGTTAGTAATAATGATGTTTAATCTGTTTGTATAATGTTTCTTTTGTGGTTCTTGTGTACTTTGCTTACTATCAAGATGATTGCAAATTTTTGCTTTCTTCATTATCGACTATAAACATGTAATCTTCTTGTTTAAATTTATCAATTACTTTGGTGTGAGAAGACTCAAGACTGTTCATACTATAATAAAACATATTATTTAGCATTTCTTCTGTTTCGATCGCTTTGCAAAGTAATTTAAATTCTCTGTTACTATTGGGTCACTTACTTTGCAAACTCGAGGGTGGGGGTGGTTGTTGTAATTATGTATTCAAGTTCAAAGGACGGAAAATATTTGTAATTATATTAGGTGGTCAAAGTGAAACTTGTCTTTACACTTTACTGTCCATTGTCTGTTCTGCTTATAAGAAATTGTTCTGTTTGTAATCTGAAAAAAGGTTCTGAAAGATGGAGAGCCAGCTTAGCTTTTGGCAGTTGGGAGATGAGCTCCGAGGGCAGTCCAAAGTTTCTGAGGATCACAAGTGGTTCATGGCTGCTTCTAAGCTGGCTGAGCAGACAAGATCGAAGAGCGAGAGGGTGAATAACATTGATTTATCCAAGAACATCGCAGACACAAGGCCTAGAGATAAAGCTGGATTTCAGGACAACAACAAATTTGAGAACCTCAACTTTAGCCTGCTAAATCTAGACTCCAAAATGAATGAACCCATGGGCAAGAGTTCATTTGGAAATGGAATGTATCACAATATGAATGCAGTGTATCAGAAGAGTACCAACAATAACTTTGGAAACTTCAATGTCACAGTGGGCAACAAGTTTAGCAACAATAACCACAACAACAAAGAATCAAACAAAAGCAGCACTAACAATAGTGACAACAACAGTGCTATTGACAAAAGGTTCAAGACTTTGCCTTCAACAGAAACACTCCCTCGAAATGAGGTGCTAGGTGGTTACATCTTTGTGTGCAACAATGACACTATGCAAGAAGATCTGAAGCGGCAGCTATTTGGTAAGAAACCATTCTTTTTAATATAATATATTTGTTCCTACTTCTTACTTTCTTAGTGCTCTTTTAAGAGAACGGTGGCCTAATAAATCGTGAATATAGTCATGGGTGTTTCCTTATGTCGGTGGAATTATTTATCATTCTTTGCTGACTGAGTCTTTATCAAATCAATTTGAATGGCTGGAATAGTCCAACTCATGCTGCTTGTGTCTTGTTAGCCTTTGTTGGTTGGGAATTGGGAATGGTGTGTTTGTTGGTGACCTTAGAAGTTAGAATATAACCATGGGAGGAGAGAAAACTTGATTGTGGATGGGTTAAATTTGGGTTAGGAGTTAGAACATAAAGTAACAGAGATAACATAGTAAAGTTATATTGGATATGAGTTTTGATATTTTCTATAGACTTGTCTGGGTTGACAGCTTTGGAATTGAGGCCCTTAGGCTGATTTTACCGGTTTTACCTGTATTACAACATGATGGAGTTGTCGTTTCATAGTTTTATGATGCTTTGATGATTGGTGGATTAATTATATTAATTTTACCTTGGCAGGTTTACCACCAAGGTACAGAGATTCTGTTCGGGCCATAACTCCAGGATTACCCCTGTTTCTATATAACTACACTACTCATCAGTTGCATGGCATCTTTGAGGTTTGTTCTACATATCTGTATTTCTATTTGTTCTATTAAATTAAAATTTTCTTACTTCGGAATCTTTGTTTAAATAAGCACATCTGTTGCTTTCTTAGTTTCATGAAAGATCATTTCTAAATTGCTTTTATCTTTACAGGCAGTGAGTTTTGGGGGTTCTAACATCGATCCTACTGCTTGGGAAGACAAAAAATGTAAAGGTGAATCAAGGTTTCCTGCACAGGTAAACTGATCAAGTGTTTCAATCGGAATGATTTGTGTTGCTGTTCCTTTTGTGAAATTTCTAATAGATTATTATTGAAACAAATGGCAGGTCCGTATCCGTGTTAGGAAACTCTGCAAAGCCTTGGAAGAAGATTCTTTCCGCCCAGTTTTGCATCATTATGATGGTCCCAAGTTTCGTCTTGAGCTTTCAATTCCTGAGGTAAGGTTGAAACTTTGAAATTTACATGGTCTTTTTGCAATGTCCGTGTTTAGATAAGTATTTGAGTTGTGGACCCATTTGTGTAGAAATTTTCGGGCAGCATTGTTGATTACCACATATATTGTCCTTCGTTTCATGTTTATATAGATAGTAATGTTATCGATCATATTAGTTTGTGATCTTTGTTCATTTTGTGAGCAAACAGATTTCTGAATCCTTTTTTCTTGCATTTTTGGGCAGACTTTGGCCTTACTGGACCTATGCGAACAAGGATCTATGTAAAGCTGTTCTTGAGGGGAGGTGGAAGTGTGTTAGTAGTGTGCATGTTATTTTGTTGTGATTGTCTACCGAGTCAGCTGTGGTATCATCCAATGTTCCCCCAAAAGCGTAAGCTTTATAGATCATTCAGGTTGAGCATGTCTTTCCCAACAAATTAGTAATGATTTGCAGGATTTAAATGAGTTGGAAAAAGTAAAGCATACCTGCCTAAAATACTTGTGAGTGGTGATACTACATGTATATGAATATGAGTGCTGTTATTATTAAATCAGATGTGATACTAAAGGGAAAAGTGTACAATATGAAGCCCACAGAAGAAGTCAAATGTGCCTTTTGTTAGTGGCTGGTGCCTTTCTAGTGTTCTTTGTTTGATCTACATACTGTATTACTGTAATGCTTCAAATTTGAGTCACATTTCTTCCATTGAAGCAGCTATGTGGAGTGACAACTCTGATTATTATTTTCCTTGTGGTTTGAATATTCAGCTATTTTCTTTCATCTAAAATATTCAGCTATCTGATGGAGAGAATACTTGCCTTAAAAATGCCACCATTTTATGGACTTACAAGAATTGTGATCCCATTTGACATGGACTCATGGTGGAAATGATTAATAAGAACAACTCTGCACTGTTATTTGTAAACATAGTTCAAAATGAGACATTGATAGCAACTTAGTTTTTGTGAAAGATACAGTTTTTGAAATCTTGAGCTAGAAATGGTTGAACCTCAAACTATGATAGGAAAGCATAGGCCTTTTGGTTTATGAAATCAATTGAAACATAGCCATGAACCCTTGTAATGTAGCCATGAACCCTTCTTCCCGTATCCTTCAATTTCCTCCCATCCTCCAATTTCAATTTCCTCAAATCATTCTAATTTCAGTTCAAATTCTTCATTTTCTTATCCGTCTCTCCATCCATCTTGTTCTTTTCTTCACTCTCTTCATTAATCGATCTCTTCAAATCCACGGTCGGTGCCCATTGCTTCGCAGTCTTCTATTTATTCAATAAACTCCCATCCAATTTCACTTTTGGGACAACCATAACCTATAGCAAAAGGGCAAAGGTTTTGTTAGACAACTAGGCTTACAGTAGTTCTAAGGTTCATAGGATAGTGGCATTGTAGTGAAGGAGTGTGCGAAGTGCCAACTCTTTGGAGCAAACACTCCCTTTTGGGGTTTGCTTGATTCGGGTGGGAAAAGAATTTACTGGAAAATAGATTTACCATGTGCAAATATTCGAGAAATAAAATTTTGATAAAATGGTTATAGTGCTATATTGATCATGAAAAACATTGGAAAATCATTTAAATATGTTTGTAGCGAGAGCTCGACAAAATTAAGCTCCAATATATTCCAACATTTTAACTTATCATTTCGTTTTAAACATTTACCACTTATTTTTCATTTTTCATTTAATCAAATATTTACCACTTATTTCCCGGAAAATCTATTTCCCACAAAATCTATTTCCTGAAAAACTATTTTCCAAAAAATCTATTTACCAGAAAATTTATTTCCCGGACTCGAATCAAACGGACCTTAGTCTCGAAAAACATCTATCAAGCTTAAGAAAGTAAATACTGTATATCAATGAGTTCTCGAGATTTGCATGGAAGTTGAAAATATACGGTGAATAGATGTTGAGTTTGAGTGGAACACTCCCGTTGCTGTGCTCACGTGACTAGCATCCTATATCCAGCTACAGAAACTTTGATCAGGAAAAACTTTTCCAGGCGCGAAGCTGCTCGACTAACTCCCCTTCAATTCAGCCAAAAAGCAAAAGAGGGAAAATCAATTTGAAAAACCAAAACCCTAATTTGATCAAAATGAACCCTAATAGCAGTAATAATAATTTATCATCTTCTTCTTCTCCAAACCCTATAATTCAAGAATGGGAAGCTAAAGTACGAGTATGGCTATCTGCTTTGCCTAATCATACTAACGTGACGATGAATCAAGTTGAAGCTTGGATCAATTCAGAACAAGTTCCTTTACCTGAACAACTCAAATCTTTGTCTCTTTATCAGCTTTATGAGAAAATTCTCTCTTTGAGTCAGAATCAGAATAATCAGATCATCATCGCACCTTCTCAAGAGGTTTAGAAACTATGTTTTAAAAACTCTTAATTGTTTGTGTTCATTTTGAATTGGTGAATTTTGTTTCGATTACTTGTGAATTCTTTTGTTTGGCTTCATTTAGTGTAGTAAAGTACGGATTTTTAACGAATTCAAACAAGTTTTTAGTAAATATATTTTAATGTGTTAATAATAATGGAATGCTTACCATTCATTACTTGTTGACAAATTTGCAAATACCATGTTACGAACCCATGTGTCCATTACTCATGTAAATGGAGTTGTTTTAGCTGTTAGTCAAGTAAATTAGTCTCTAGTGTGTTAAGGATTTGAATACGCATTTGGTTTTTTTTAACTATTAGAAGTTGGAGTCTTTGTTATATCAACGGCGTGGGTAGGTGGGTAATAGTTATATCTATCAAGTTATATCAGCGAACGATGTCAAATTCGAATGCATTAATTGATATTCATACTCCATTTTCAGTTTCGATCAAATAGAGACAGCGTGTTGAAATAAGATAACTGAATGATTCTTTCTTCTCTACATTTACTACACCATAATCTGTAGCTTTGAGTTTTTTATGACCCCTCTTCATCTACATATTTATGTACAATTATATTTGGCACACTTCTTGTTTCAGGAGAAGGCATCTGCACACCATCCAGCTCGATTTCAACGTACTGATCAGTGGATACCGGTCTATGCCTGGTTAGAAGCATTGGATAAAAATGAGGTTGTTAAGTCCAAAGAAATCACTGACTGGTTGTCTGAGAATCCTAGTGTCAAAGAAAAACTATATGCAAGACATTCTCGTTATCATCTGATGCACTACATCCAGAAATGCCATATGAAGATATTGAAGAGACAAGGAAAGCTGCAGAAAGTATATATAATCTCTCATTTCCTATTTATATTAATGTTTCTTCGTTAGTATACTGTTAGTATTATAAAAAGGTATACTGCTGTTGCCTGTTGAGCTGGTTCAGGTTTCTTTATGTGAACCAGTACAGTGTATGGACTTTATTGTACTTCTATAACTTCCTGCATCTTCTTCTTCTCGAAATGTAACAATAGATAACCAAACAAATGAAATAACACCACAACCATTGTCGAACCACCTATTATCTAATTGTGGCCAACTGGCCACATTTCTGTTTTTTTTTTGGAGGTTTAGGACGAGACATGGAATGTCTCGCAATGTTAGATGTTTGTCAGAGTTAGCCATTTAGAGGAGAAGATTTAGGGATTGCAGTTGCTATACCTGGTTAAGGCTAGGCATGGTATTTCCTCAAATCCATATATATCTCATCAAACACCTAATAGTCATGCTCTTTCCACATAGAACAAGTGGAAACATTATAATTACAAAGAACAGTTCCTTTGTGACGAATAGTAGCTATGTTCTACCTAAGTTCGTATACATTAGCAGTGACCTTTTACTTAGTGGTTCTCTTAAGAAATCAATTCACAATCTTGTGGAGCATTGTAGAGTTTGTTGTTAAGAATTCCAATTTTAACAATAAACAGAATGAAAAGTTAGAGTTTATTGCTTATGATATCACGTTGAGACTAATGGCATCCCTACTTCCTATTCAGTAAAGCTTCAGCCGTACTCATAGTGTACCAGTGCAATATTATGACTGTGTTCATGGAGCCCTTCCCCATCACTGATTGCTTTTATATTTTTACCTTCTATTATAGTAGTATTATTAAATGCTGTGTTCTTGGTATGAATCCACCCCTTTGGATGTTCTTAAGTCTTGTGCTCTCATTTTATTCTGCCCATCAAAGAAAAACTAACATGCGAATAGCGCAAACTGAAGAGACAACATGATTGGTATGTTTTTATAGACTGGGGGTGCTCCAATGTAGTACCTCTATACCACCATCCTAGAATCGTAGGAAGTTGTTTCCAAAAAGTTAGAAGTAGGCATGTTCAAGAAGATACACCATCAGTGCTACAAGAAAACACAAGCACTTGAGATTTATTGTCCATTTACGAAGAACATATAGAAACCATTAGATCACAAATCAAGTACAAACAACAGCTGGAATCAATACAGTATCATGCAACCATCAAAAAGAGAAGTTGCAGAAGCCAGCCTTTTTAGATCAAACAGAACAATTCATAACAAGTAAATTTGAATTTTGTTATTCCAATTTAGCTGCACATAAACCCTTTAAATATTCACAAAAACTTAGAACAAAAATCTAGGATCAGGATCCTTTAAAAATCGTGTTCGCTAATAGTGGCGCCTTACATCAGAGCTCCTGTCACCTTTTTGCTACAGTAATATCATTGATTGCCAGTCCAATAATGCACATGAATATGCAACTAGTCCTCTTACAGCTCAGAAGTTTGGGACTCTCCTATTTTGTAATAAATATGAGATTTATAATTTTTTTTCTTTCTGAGATTTGGTTTTGTGGTCTGCTTACACTAGTTTAATGGTATCTTTATATTTTGTAGGCAGCTGGGTCTATGAGCGGGGATAGGCTTGTGCCCCAGGTCTGTTATTACCATTGGAGACCTTACTGATTCACTCTATTGTATTTTACTGTTATAATGAGGTGAATTTTGTACTTGCACAGGCCGCAAAACCACCAGCAGCTAAGTTACCAACAAGGGATCATAATAATGGGGTGCTAACTGTTGTAGTTCCTAATTCAGGTATTGCTTATCTGACGTTATGCACGACACCACTTCAAGTGGCATTTTTTTGGCATTGACAAGTTTATATATATTTATGTTGCCAGCAGTTTTTCTTGACAATACAAAGATATATTTTTTTGGTTAAAGAAAATGTGGGTATGGAATCAATTGATATGCAATCGTTTCCATCGAACCTGTCAATATGCTCAACCACTACCTTCTTATTTGGTGTATAGGTGTATATTTGTGAAATGGCTCCCTCCCCCACCCTTCACACGTGTGTCTGCAAAATTAATTTTCTTATCATTATTCAAAGAAAGGTACATACATTATATCTTTCGTGTCTGTACTTTTTATTCCCCTTAATACCCACTTGCTAAATAATACTTCAGAGGATCAGACTCTTAATTGGGTATTACATCTGTCCATTGATCACTCTTATTGTAAATCAGTTTTAAATCTAAACAGCATCAGCTTATCTAGAATAACGCATATTGGTGCAGTTTTGAGTAACATTATATTGTTATATATGTAATTCCAAAGCTCCTTGCATTTCCCCATTTTTAATTCCAAAACTTTTTTGGTTAATAATTTCTATTTTGGAACAGGTTTATGTGATTTATAAGTTTATAAAAGAAAAACAAATACGGAATACGTGACATGAAAAGAATATGGACAACACCATGAATATAGTATGTCCAGTTGACTGTTTTTATTACTTGCGTGTCAAATGGGAAAATGTGTCTTTAGATATGGGGATGAGCAGCCTTTTGCCTTATTGTGTGTTTATTAATGAAGTTGTTCTTGTTCTTAGATTTTGTGAACTTTTGATGAGTTACGCCTGGTTATGTAAGAATCTGGGCCTTATTCTGTGCCTTACCCTCTGGCATTTAACTTTCTCTCGGTAGAAAACAAAATATAATCTCAACAACTTGCGGAAACGCTTCCCAGAACTCTGTATTGAATTGAATGATGCACTTTTGCACTAGCTGGGACTTAGGGTTTGATTTGGTGAAATGTCCTGGTTGACATGAATTTCTCGTAAACATTATACCTATTTTGAGTATCTCATCAGTCATTTCGTGTGGTACGATTGCATGGATCCAGTCATCCAACGATTAATTAGAAGAGTCATGAATCAAATTGTGTAAACATGGCCTTGCACTTGTGGTTCTGATCCAGCTTATTTTCATTTTTTTTTTCTTAATGACTCCCTACTTAGTAGCATAACAAATAAAAGAGAAGGGTAGAGAAGGTTTTGGTCTAATGTCCTCTTTAGGTTGTTATGTAAACAACAAAGCAATCTTTATCATTTGTAGTTAGGCACAAGACGAACCTTGGTATAAGTAATGAACATCCTCAATTGTATTTGATATATAGGTTAAATAGATCTTCGGGGTGTTGCAGGACCCTCTTGATTCCATGACCCGAATACATGAGAATTTGAATCCCATTTGGATTGTGTACCCAATGGGGGGAATTTTGATTAAATTGAAGTTTATCTCATTCAGAAACAAGATTTAAATTTTTGGGATGAATGAGGCCCTTATTTGAACTGTAGAATCTTTTGTGATAACTGTTCAATTGGTAATATTTTTTTGAGACCCAACATGATTTGTACTAATCCTTTATATATGGTCAACCCACTTCATTCTGTATACCATGCTCCAGAAATTATATTAGGAATGACAGATAGTCTAAAAATTTACATCAGGACTCCTTTTTTTTGTATTATTTGGTTCATCAATTCCAACAGTTTTGCACCTGCTTCAACTTCTCGTGTCATCAACTTGTTACTACGCAACACTTACTGGCGGCATTTTGTACTTCTAATTTGTACAGTTTCTAGGGTGACCTGATATAGTCCATATTCTACAAAATTTCTTTCCTTGATATTTGATTCTTGCTAAAAATTTCCTCCTTTTGTAAGCTTACCTAAAAATGCTTTTAAATAGTTCATTTTGGTGCATAACGGAAGCACTTCTTTGTTTTATGTAATTGTTTACTTCTAGAATCATAAGACGTTTTCTTCTTTTGTTTCCATACATCCTTTAAGCTTGATCTTTATTGGTTTGTTTTGAAAGCTATATTCTGGTGGCACATTATTGGAAATAAAAACCTAGGTCTTTTTTGCAGGCACTCCCTCAACCAATATGCTAAAGAATAATGACGCATCAACAATAGCTAAACGAGATGATGCCTTCTCTAGATATCAACTGTGAGTCATAACTCTTTTCTCTCTTCCTTCATCATAGTTAATTAGTTGTGTTCGGATTTAGTATTGACATCAAGCCCCAACAATTCATTTATTTTCAGTTTTACCGAATTGGAGAACCAACTTAGTACTCTGCTTTCGAAACAAGACAAGTAAACAGCGTGAGGGAATCATATAATCCCTGTTGGACTGGGATACGTGAGAAGACAAATCACTTGTAGTCAGTCAGGTGCAGATGTAATGGTGTGAATTTCAGGGTTATGTGAAGGACTGAAGGAGTACGTTGCATTCTCAAGTTACAGAGGTTGTTACAGTTCATCAAGGTTCAAATCACATGCTTTAGAAGTGTGTTGGCGGAGTTACTGCTGCTAACATCTGTGCTATTAAAGCAGGGTTGTGGTACTGAGCATTGTCAAAGTCAAGATTTGGAACCAATTGCACAATCTGTGCCTAAGAGTGGCCTATTGTATCTTGCACATAGTTTATGTCTCTTATGGAATGCAACTTTCTTCATTATTTCAGTTATTAATTTCATCTGCTTCATGGATTTATTGAATAAGTTTTTTGCGTTCACCACTTACAGTACATTTTTAGGTCCTCTTAAAGATCATATAATGGCCTTCAAGGACAATGGTTAAATATCACCATTGTGTTTCACTGTTTCTTCTGAATGAGTCTCTGATAAAGTCAATCTATTTGGAAGTTATGGAAGTGCTTTAGAAGTTATTACATCCTGCAGGTTGCATATGGTCCAATTAGATACAGTTAGTAAGATGATGACTGCAATGTCCCTGACCTATCAGAATTTAGACAAGAAATTCTTAAACTTAACAATTTACTGCTCTTCTAATCCAACTAATTACTGGTTATGTTGTTAGTGCATCAGTTGCTCTATACTTGCCGTTGGTCTTCTATCACAAGCTAGAGGGCACTGAGAAGATAATCCCAGGTACCTAATGCTCTTTTGACTGAAATCTGATATTTTATTGATTTATTCATATAGTGGAGCTTTCAGTAGATTGATTGATTAATATACTGTATTTATGTTGAAATATTGTGTTGTTTATGTTCTGGAGCATGATAGTAAAAGTGTTGTTTAATTGTGGATTCTGTGTACATTATTATTCTCTTAAGAGTTTGTTTAGCCAAACTCAATCCACACTGAGCATAGGCGTAAGAACCCAACCACTACCCCATCCACACTGTACAGGAATTGAACCGAGGACTTCCTGCTACTACCACAAGGGGCCTGACCAGCTGGGCTTGTGTGTAAGCAGCAACCTCTGTTTGTCAAGAGGTAATTGGGGAGGAATAGGAAAAAGAAAAAGAAGAGTTTATGAAACATTGTCTGTTATCTAGGATTCTACGTAGACCCCTACTTATGTATAATGATACTTTTCATGATCTAACAGTTTTGGAGGTTCACTAAAGATATAATTGGAGAAAAACTGATGAATTAATAGAAGATAATTGCTGCTTGACATAAGAAGGTTAGGAAAAATATTGATGTGTGTGTAATGGAATTATGAGGTGCCATCCTCCGTCTGCAACATTTACTTTCTTATCCTATTTATTCTCTTCTATCTATAATCAGTTCATAGTAAGTATGAAAGGAAAAGCTATTTATCCCTAGTTGAGGGAATGCCATAAGTAGGTGGAGATTGTTTAATCCAAAAAAAAGGTGAACAATCATATGATCACAAATTTATTAGGGTAGGGTGAGTCCACTTGTGCACGAGGGAGTAATTCCTGGCATCATATACAAGGTGAGGGAAAAAAGGGATAATTATTCTCTTACATGCTTGATTATGTATTTACAGTAAACAAGCTTGTGTTGCTACTATCTATATCTTTTAGTTCGTTACTGGAGTGAGAAATGGAACAATATCTTTCTTTTCCTTCATCTAAGGAATCAAGGAGATAATGGTCCTGAATAGGATGCAGAAACCACCGAAGCTGTATCTTCGGTAAGATATGAAGCATGTCCTTGTCGAGAGAAGAATGGTTGTCCTTGCAACTTCTTACTTTCTTTGATCAAGGATGAGGATCGGCTAGGGGAGTTGATGCTGTTTGATCCTAGCTGCTGGATCCCCAATGAGAGCCTCCTATTTGAAGGGTTAGCGCTGCCTAAACCTCCATTTATGCTTTTGTTTGATAGACGACGGTTGCTTGTGCTTGGCCTTGACCCAAACAAATTCTCTTGATCAACAACTTCCTGAATCTGCACCTTCTTTTTCTCCTGTAAACAAGCCATCTTTAAAAAGAATATTTAATGATAGCTATGTTGCATGTTTTTTTTTCTGAATAACTGTCTTAAGTTTGATTCAAGGAGATTAGACTTTCCAGAAACTGCACTGTTCACCAAATGAGCTCTTTTAGTCATAATATATCTAAAATATTATTTTTCCACTGCAAACATACCTGAAAATTTTCACTGGAAGATATATATATATATTTCAGTTGATATTTCCAGTGTAAATTTATTTCCTAATTCTATAGGGCATATGAATGTACATTAGATCTCAAATTACTCAAGAATAATGATCGTCATTTTTTGAAACATTGTCTGTTACATGTCTTGATTAAGCTGAATACACTCCTATAATATCACCAGGGCTCAAATACACCAGTAAGGGATGGCTTGGGTTTTGTTTGGATGCGTGAATACCTAGTCAAGGACAACAGTTGATAATGCTTTATCTATTTGTAATCGTTTTTTTTTTCTCTTCTAATATAGGCCATCTCCTTCTACACATATTTATAAATTTGTTTACACTTTAATGAAACCCCACCCCATTACCCCAAGCTATAGTCAGATATTCCAAGAATCCAAGGTGATTTAATTTGCATAAACACGATATCAGGCCAAAAAGATACTTACCCTTTGCTTTTGCTTCTCCTCTTCTTTTTCTTTCCTATATGAATTGTACTCTTCTAACATTGCCAAGAGCGGTACCTGAGCAACATAAATTAAGTACCTTCAGAAAAGAATTTATTCATATGTAACCACAACAATCCATAAAAAGCTGAATTCAAGATTTCGACAATGTTTTTTTAGCAAGTAACATTGGGTAATGTTTACAAGCTTCAGTCAGGAAATATTTCAGTAGAGCACAGCGTTATGCCGTTATTTCAGTTTCATCTTTCTTTGGTCTTCAATAAAAATAAAATACTTGAATACACCTTACATTCTCATAGCCTAAGCAATTAAAGGGTAGAGATCTTCTATCTAGGGCAAGCGAGTGCATTTTAGTACTGGACGCATGTGTTCCCCAAACCCTACACAGTCTCAAAGTTTATGTGACAAAATTGTTGCTTTATATATTTTAGCAATATATATTTTTTCGATAAGAGCTGGTCATGTTCTTGATGTTTTTTTTCTCAGGGTTTACCCAAAACCATCAGGTTATGGCTATTGCAGTATGGGTTCTATCTCTTTTCTTGAAGAATCCAACTATCCTTGCCCGTCACAATCAAAGGTGCATTCTTTATCATGCTCATTTCACCTATTTCTACATTGATTTTTTATTTTATGTGGAGCTTGTTTCTTCTTTAATAAAGCGTGATGTAGAAATTTAGCCTTGAACATGTTTCGGTCACATCTGAACTCATCTATTATCTACATTCAGTTTTCTTAGTTACTTGTGTACACGTTAATGGAATTTATTGGGTACCAAATTTGCTTATTACTTGTTTCTATTGTGAATATTCTGATTCTGAAATTCAATTCATTTTGAGTGAATATTCTTTCAATCATCTAGCTTTGAGATTGCATTAGAAGAATATAGAGTAAGAAAATAGGAAAGGTATATTAATTAATCCTAAAGACGGGCTCTAGAGAATGCTTTCTGCCCCCTTCGACTTAATTTTCTTGTAAAAGAATTTTTTCACAGAGTTTTCTGTTTTTCCTCATTACATTAGAAGTATACCCTATGTTAGGCCATTATCTGAGAAGCCAATGGAATACTGAGCTATAGTCCATTGACATACTCCCATATCATCATTTCGAGCCAATTATATAAAAATTTTAAAGATAATAAATCAGAGTGCTTAACCTCGTCATAGAAGAAGATCTTCTTTCTTTCTTCTTCCCAAATCCTAGTCTTTGCGATCAGGGAGTCCATTAAAGCTGCATACAGAAAATATACTTGTAATCAGTCCAATTGTCATCATCAATGAGTTCATTATAATGAATGATCTTTTATTTTTGTTGACCATAAATATCTTTTGATTTTACTTATTATTTTACCGGAATGAGTGTAAGTTGTTTTAAGGAGGGATATTTCTATAGAAATCAGGATTCAGCTAGAGTTTTCTGATTAGTATAAATTACTCGATACCCAAAGCTAGTCAACTCTTTATGCTAAGGAGTTCCTACTTATTCTTATTATTTATTTATTTCATCTTACCAAAACCTAAGCTTACCAGAGATTTTGTTGACTGTTATTCGAGCGCGTTCCGCCCGCTTCAAGTTCTTGTGAGCACCTCTGCTCACTGAGTATCGATTTTGGTCCTGCAAACATATGCACTGAAGAAATGGGACCAAGTACCAGTAAAGTTATTTAGAACAATTTAGTGGTAAGATGTTACAGAAATTTACCATGTTATATTCTTCCAGCCAGCGCTCTTCATCACGTGATAGCATCCACTTCTCTACCTTTTCCATTATACTCTTTCTACTAGAAGCCTCTTCTGTTGCTCTAGATATTTGTCCATCCATGGTCTTCATGAGCTCGGCATGGCCAATTTCTCCTGCAATGTCTAAGGGCTGTTAAGATTATAAATTACAAACATTCCTTACACTTTTTGTAAGGCCTAAAAATTTGCAGTATCTGACAGTTCATCAACAATATTCAATATTGTTTACTTAACAAAAAGCCATTTTATTAAAAATTTATAGTGTTATAAGCTGTTATGTGAAGGTAACTTTGTTTAAATGACGATTTTGGGTCATTCAACACACCCAAGCGCTCATTTGTGGGAGGTTATCTGAGGGCATTACCTCATCATGTAGGCTATGTTAACTGCATGTAAACTTTGTTGACACATTTTAACAGTGTTATTCCAAAATGAAACATTTCACGGTATGCTAACTAAAAATGCTGAGTTTGGCCTATCTTTATCGACCCATCTTCACAAGAAAATGCATTCACTTCTTTTCATGCGCCCTAGGGGCTTGTTATTAATTATTATAATCTCTTACTTCAGGTGTATGGCAGAATGTCATATCCTTAGAAATTTACTCACAATTTGGTCTGGATCTCATGGAAACACTCCAGAATTGCTCTAAAATGAGGATTTTTTTTTCCGTTTGTGATGCTCATTCTAAATCATTGAGAGGTTCCACAAATAATTATTCAATTTTGAGTGGTATAGAAGCTTTCCGGGCATTTGGTGAGAGCTTTTTGAATTCGATTCATATCCACGTAGATCTATAGGCAGCCAGTATACACAGAGAAGTACAAAAATAATGCATCTATGCACACATACATATTATTATTACTCTTTTTTAACACACTGATTGAGCTGAGGGAAAATTTTCTGTAAAGTCAGCCTCTGACAAAAGAGATCATCATCTATTAATTTTGAGCACCATACTCCTAGCAAGAAAATAGTCAGAGAAAGCTGATATGAACGCCGTGCTCTATGTGGCTAATCTCAAACATATCACTGTATTGCCTCATTTTCATACCACAAATGAAACAAAAGCAATACACAAAATATATAATGTAAAACTCCTCACAATGAAGACCGACTTTAGGTTGAGTGAGAGGGAGGGAAATGGAGAAGAGGAAGAACAGAGGAGGAGTTGAGAGGGAGGATGAGTTGGGCTTGGGGAAGATGAGAAGAAAACAAAAGTTCATGGACACACATTTTCTACTCCACTCGACTCTAAAAGACCTCCTATAGTCGGTCGACTACATGAAATAAATTGCAAAATTTGGTGTAGTGGGGTCTAAGGGACCTCGCCTACCAGTGCTAGACATCAGCATATCTTTCTCAATTGCATAGTTGATACAAAGCTGTGTCACTGAGTATTTACCCGATTTTATGAGGTTCATTATGTTGTCCATCTCTGACTGCAACGGCATGTCCATGTGTGTCTTCCTGCATATCTCCTCAAGCTCTCTTTGCTTCTTTATGAAAAGCTCTTTCATTTTTCTTGCTTTGAGTTGATCCAATCTCTCAACTTCAGCCTCAGCCTATAAACATGTGAGAGAAGATCTAATTAATCCCTGGTTTTATTTTGATTTTTACCAAAAAAAAGGTTTTATTTTGATTCATTGACATATGTTAGTCATAAGTTATTGACCTGCTTGATTATGTCAAGTGCAAGGCTTCCTGGTCTAGATATTTCTGCTGCAGAGATTGATATAAAATCGGTTGCATGAGAAAATTGTCTACGGTCTTCATACGGTGTGTCCATTATACTCCACAAGTTTGTCAATGCTTTTCCGAGTTTCTCAAGCTGCAAAAATTTGCATAAGTTAATATATGTATTGACACACAAAAAAACCTAGATATGTGAACTAGATATATTTGTAATCCAGGGTATAATTAGATGTTTATCATGAAAGGTTTTTAACAGTTTCTCAATTTATCAGTGTCAATTCATGATTTCATGTATTCTCTTAAAAAAGATCTTGACTGAGTTCTTTCTCATATGCAGCATGGAGGCAACACAGCTACAGTGATATTTGTACTTTTGTAGTCCTCATTGTTCAGTTGTCTGTTATAATTTAAAATGTCGAAGAAGTTTAAAGATGCAAATATTTATTACAATCTAGTTTAGATTCTAGTTCCCACTGGCTGAGGGAAAGACATTTGACAATTACCTTTTGAAGCCTCTTCTGTTTTTCACCTTTGAGAGACTCAACGGTTTCATTGAGTCTAGTCAAAATGTCATCACTTATGTTTTTTGGTTGTTTTCCAGACGATCCATCCAAACTTGGATGAACATTTGTGATGATTTTGGAGGAGTCCATTCCTAATGTTGTTGAGAGGTTGTAGAGAGCAGAGATATATCCGTCCACTTTCAGAAGTCGATCACCCTTCGCAAACAAAATCCACAAAACTGATTAGGCTTTAATCTTTAGCAAACTTAAACACACGATCCACTTGCAAATTGATGTACCTTCTCTTTATGAAGTCGTTCTAGCTCAATATGGTACTCTTCTAGTTTGTTTAGTGAGAGATCGTTCTTGTTTATTTTGACCTCTGAGAGCGAATTATCATGCTCCGACTGACCTGCTATTTCTGCAGAAATTTTTTGAATGTGCTTTTGGACATCTTGGAATTGTTTCACTCTCTCTTCCTTCCTTAGTTGCATTTCCCGCAGAGCTGGGGTGATTGAATCAAGCTGCTCCTTCAGTGTGCCCATCATTTTTTCTGGCTGTTACAAAATAAATATATACAATTCATAATGAATCGGTCATTTGTCAATATCACAGATATGAAGATGGAAGGCCCTAAATCATTCATGTTTCTTCAAATGCATGTTTATATACGATTTTTCTGTGCTACATTTGGTTATAGGTAGGCGTATGTATCCCTGTTAGACTTTACACAAGCATCCCTGTTAGCTTTTGACTTCTCCAGAGAACTTTTGAATTTAATCTATAGAACATGTTTTGTTCATTCATATTTACAGTATGATTTGGAAAAGATTGATGAATCGTCTTACCCTTCCAGGCAGAGATCTTTCTCCAAGTGACACAAGAAGATGAGTGAATTCAGCCTCAGATTCTGCTAACGCCTGGTGTAGACGAGATCTCGAGATATTTGCATTATCAACTTTCCTCCTGTAAACTTCCATACACTCTTGTTCCATTTCTAGCAAAGTCTTCTCCCTTTCAAGCTGATCTTGGCCAACTTCATCCCATATTAGCTGATTCAAGTTACAAATATTTACGTAAGCAAGCAAAATCACAATATGATGTCATTCAAAAGATTAGAATTTACCTTCAGTTCTTGAAGAAGATATCCACAAGATGTCTCTAGCAAAGTTGAGCTTCGCATACTAGCTGCAGTGGTGACTGATCCCATTAATAAGTTTTCACAGTTTTTTTTTTTTTTTTTCTGATAAATATCTGGTAATTTTTGAAGATTATAGTGTCAGAGGCTTGGTTTTTCGATACAGTTGATAACAATAACCTCAAACAAGGTGAGAGAGTGGGAAGGAAAGAGGAAAAGAGAAACGGATGGTGGAAGATTTGGGTGGGAGTTTTTGCTTAAAAGACAAGACTGACTGACAATATTAGGTGATGGTGAAGCTTTGAGTTCAAGAATTTGGCTCTTTTCAGTTTCCAAGGGTCCCTCTTTCCCTCTCTCATTCTTTTGAATTTGAAAAGAAATAAACAAATGTAACGCTTCTCAGTCTTTTTCCAAATAAAGCTGCAATATCTTATTCAGATATATAGATTTTATCTTGCCTTAATGCTACTGTCATTCACAAGCTTTTCAATAAGAACTTGTTTGCAAAGCAAACCAGATATTATCCAATGCAATTCATACAAATTTTAATACATTGACACTTGTTCGTGATTGTACTTATCTTGACCATCATGAAGATGACAATTGATGATGATCATCATTAAAGCATTGTTTTAAAATCATAATGATGAAAATTTGAATGCAGAACCAGGCATCCTGGTTTGTAGATCTCGAGGATGGAGGGAAGACTCCATAGTCCATATCACACACTTGGAAGATGTACTGAAAATGGATTATTATCGTTTAAGCAAGGAAATGTCATCAGGGATGACTTTCTGTCACCTGGAATAAGCAATGTCCTAATCTCAATGTAACTCAACACCTTACACCTTTAAACTAGGTACTGTACTACTGTCAATTTGAAGAAGTAATCCATCTTGATCATGTGTTAATCTTTATGAAATGAGTTTAAGGTGGACTGATATAATCAGAGATGAAAATGACATACATACTGTAGAGAGAAGTGATACACTACTTGGAGTAATAAATGATTGTCCTAATGCACAACACATTTTATTCAAAACAAAAATCATGCTGTAGAAGAGTCTAGCGAGCAACACTTGCTCTGGAATTTGTGGTAATGCACAACTCTTCTGGAACTTTTTAAGATTATTGAGAGTGCATGTTCGGAAGTATAACACTGATTTTGATGACTGGCTTCAGGCATGGCACTTGTATAACAAGAACAACCCCCTGACCTTTAACACTTCTCTCTCAATTGTTTGTTGGTATATTTGGGAAGCTTAGAAATTCTGTTTTGTTTGAAGGGATTCACCTGATATTAGGATTGCATCGCATGACTTTAATCATATGATGAATGTTACGCAAAGTAATATTAAGCCTAATAATATTATTCATAAAAACCCAATCCATGTTACCTTTATCAAATGGGTGGCACCTCCACTGGATGGTTTTCACTCAAAATAGCCTTCTTCTTTATTGGCTGCTCTCTATGCAATTCATTATTGTGTACTCAATGAAGCTGCAACATGAGAAATACATAACTTGATTTGTAACAAACACTAGCAAAACAAGGACCTGCTAATTTTTTAGCACTGGCTTTAAGTCACAAGACATTGATTGTCACGTAATTTAATTTCCATTGAAGCAGTTAACTATGTATATCTCGAGAGCAATTACGTGTTCCAGTGTACAATTTATCGTCAGAGTGGTCAAGGGGGAAGGACGAGGTACCCCTCACTTAAAATGTAAAGAGGCAACATGATATGGCCAACATGTTTTCACAGTTCAATAAAACAGAGGTAAGCAATTAAAGCCCACAGAATTTATGAATAGAAAAAATGAACAACCAAACTATTGTATTTATAGTTTTACATTTGTTCAAGTATCGTGTATCCCTGCAATTCTGTTTCTCTACACAAAACTGTGGTATAAGTTCTTTCTACCTGAACTCCAATTAGCAATGGTTATAGTACATTAGTACACGAACTGCTTGCATCAAGTACTTTCCTCATAAGGAGAAGCAGCTAGTTGACCAATACCTGATCCTGCAATATATCCACCTGACCAAGCATTCTGCAAATAAAGAAATAGAAAATTGTAAAAATTATTTATCTCTATAATGTGAATCAACTAGAGAGGAAAACTTTGAATCATGGAATATGACAAAGTGTTTCTTATGGAATTTTTCTACTAAGGTAGATGGATACAGATGAAGAGTGGAAATTTAAATTCCTATAAGTACAGCTACAAGCCTACAACTTCAAAGGTGGTTTGTTTGGAGGAGTAATATGAGAACAAAGTTTGTGAAGGGAGGTACAAAACTAAAGGGCCGTTGAAGCGTCATTGCTAAATGGAAAATTTGAAGGTATTACTTTCTCAACATGTGAAAATGGCGGTACTATATTCTTGGATTACAGCTAGTAATGAGTTGCCATTGCCGGAAGCCCCTTAAAGATAAATGTAGTATTAATAAATGAATCTTTTTACTATTACCTGAAAGTTGAACCCACCAGTTATTCCATCAACGTTGAGTACCTGTAAAAAGTAAAAAAAATATACAATTTTAGTGACATAGGAGTTTTACTTGTTTAAAATGGTTTTTAGAAAAGATTACTTCAACCATGTCAAGGAAAGAAGTATTACCTCCCCAGCAAAGAATAGACGTGGATGTATCTTGCTTTCCATGGTTTTCAGTGAAATCTATATACAATACAAAACTTGAATAAAATTTACAACACAAAGTAAAACTGATAATGAGAGGGATATAAAATGGAAAAAAAAAACGCAAACCTCGGATAGTGGAACACCTCCAGCAGTAACAAATTCATCTTTGAATTGGCCCTTCATTGTAAATCAAAGATAAGATTTCAAGAGAGTAAGACAAGCAGCAAAATGTATACAACAACAGAAAAATGTACCTTCCCTGTTATTCTGAATGGAAACTGTTTAAGCAAACAAGAAACAGCAATAAGTGAGCTTTTTGGAATGGATGCCCACAACGTCTCTCCATCTAAACCCTGCATCGGTATCATGATATGAGTTATATCATATATGACTTACATCATTCAGAATAAAAAACATCTTATGATTTCAGACGTATACAAGTAAGTGGATCTAACCTCATGCTCCAAAACATATCTCCAGAATCTCTTCACCAGGCCAAATTCGAGTGGAAATGAGTTAAGCACTTTTTGCTTCTGCACAATTCTTATACAAGTTAATAGAGGAAAAACTAGATGGAATAACTGCATATTAGAGTTTAACGCTGTCGAATTATTTTTATCTTTTCATGGTGGGTAAAGGTAAATTTTACCAGAAAGACATTTAAAATGACTTTGTAGTTGAGGTAAAACATAATACCAAAAACAAGCAAAGTTCAAACAAAAATGGAAAAAACACACAATCTACTAAAAACCTTGACCCATGCAAAAGTGTTGGAATAGTTTTATGGATAAAAATATGTTCAAAGCAGGCACTCCACACTAACAAGATAGAAAGTGGAACTAGTGACTCAAAGAAAAAAACTTCTCATTTTCAAAACAAACTTATGTAAAGAAAAAAAGATAGCCAGCACCAACGAAAATAGCCCACCAAAGATGAACAGAAGATGAACATTGAACAAGTCCAAGCACACCTCCTATCGCTCGATGTCAAGTGGAAACTTAGAAGAAAACTATAAAATTTGAGAATAGAAACAAACCACAAACTGATCCTTGTGTTGAAGAAGCATGGACTTGACATTTTCTATGTGAAGATCAGGTACAAAATCAACTAAAAGTGTTCCTGTATTTAAATAACATAGATAGACAAATTATTAAGCTAAGGAAGATAACAGCACCACATACTTATATATAATTAAAAAGGTACACATTAGCTTGCCTTGGTAATTTGCGCTAAACAAATCGCGAGCTCCCCATGCAGATAGACGAAGGATCACTGGCCCACTAAGTCCCCAGTGGGTGACCAACATGGGCCCAACCTAAAATCCCAGAGTAATAGTCACAATTTATACATTCTTGATTTCAACATAAATTATCATCAAGAAGAGCATGCCTGCGTAAATTGTGGTATATTCCTTCCAACATTTTCAAGCTTTAGCTTTGCTTTAACCTTTGGGAATGTAACCTGTCATAGAAAACAAATGAAGAGGTTTGAATAAAGTACATGGATAATTCAATATTCACCTAACACAGATGCTAAGCAGTCTGAAGAGAGCCTAGGCACACCCATAGAGCCTAGCACAAGCATTTAGACTTTAGACCACATAGGATCACTTGTCCCTAGGTGATCGCATAATTAGGCCCGCCTAACACTAGGTGCATGGCCTACGCTGAGGAGCTAGCTCACAAAACTCAATTGTCTCCCCATATTTTATTGAACAAGAAAGAGTGATATGTGAAAACATTGCAGCCAGTCATGGAAAAGCTTTACCCCAGATAATTCTGCTAGTTGTCTGTCTTCAATCTTGAAAGTGAATAAGCTTGGGACCGGATCCACAATCGAATGACCCAGTTGCATTGCGAGAGTGTAACCCTGTCATCAGATTAACATACACTTCAGTACACAATACATCCACCAGTAATTAGTCTTCAGATTAAATTTGTGAAAGAACAAAGTTGTTAAGTCTTCCAACCTCCCCAGTATGTGGGAAAGGCACATTGTACAAGTTTTCCAACCTGTCGGTTACTCCCACTGGCAATTAATAGATAACTGGCTTCAACATATTCAACGAGGTCAACTGTGCGCTTCTCGAGTTTCAGAAGAAATTTTCCATTCTTCGTAGTAGATACACTTGTCACAACTTTCCCTGTCTGTAGTGAAACTGATTGAAACTTTACTTATAAGGATAAGTTGCTCAAAACACCGACAAACTAAATAGAACATAATACCAAAAGTGATTAGTGAGTATCTGACTTCTGATAAAAAAGGAAGTAGATATTTCAGCTCAGAGACAAATTTCTAGGCCTTGTTAGAGATTTAAACATCTAAAAACACACCTAAGAATTTCAACGTACTGATGTTTCTAAAACATGCCGTCTTAAGCGGTTAGTCTTGGCATTGGCTAGGTCCAGAAGTGAGGCTAGGGCCTAGCACACAACCAATTTGCTGCTTAAAATTTAGCTTTCTTGTTGTTTTGTATATAGCCACAATAGGATTACAAATTAGCTAATAATCTAATACCTCACAGATGAGGGTGGCTCCAATCACTTTAAAATGATTTAGCACACACACACCACACAAAAGAGCTAACAGTGATGTGCCAGTGTACGGTGCTTTATCATTGAGCTGAAGCATGGACATCTTGCATGTCTCACCCAAAATAAAACTGCTGGTCTGAATTGTTACCTAAACCAAACTACATAATTTGTACAACCAAAACATGAGTCACTGCATAGGATGCTCAACATACTAGATGTTGCATTTTTATTTGTTTTATTTTTTCAACATAGAACACTGTGAATGTGTATTCTCAGTTCCTAATATATCAGCAATTCATTATTCTGCAGTTTAATATAATTAGTCGTTAAGACCCTAAGATTGCTACCTATACAATCAGTTCACCCTTTTGTTAGTATAATTAAATGGTTGTTGTAACTTGTAAGTACCTCATTCAAATATTATAAGGGCAGGTAGGCTAGCTGGTTAATAACTATGTGATGGTGGATCTTGGAATCAATTAAGGAATTAAACAACTAACACTAGAAACTGACAATTTATTGATAAAGGGGAATCATGCTAGTGGTATCAGACAACCCTTAAATATGTATCAAGATACAATTTGGAATAACGTTAAGCAGTTGATGTGAGGTTGCTGAACCTGATGAATTGAGGGCTACATTGTATAATAAGGCATGCTCTTATGAGGAATACTGCATAAGACGGTGAATAATAAAAGAAAATCATGCTATCTATTTATTTCAGTATTAATCTAGCTTAGAAATTCCAGACATTGTTTATGAGGGATTACTAAAAGAATTCCATCAAGCATAAAAACTTGTATCCCTTTTTGTAACAGGGGAAAGGAAAAAGAAAACCTTATGCTACATATTTGACCTGAAGAAAAGTTCACCCCCACAAGGACATATAATTTCTTTTAAGTTGAAATACATACCTCCTGACCTTTTTGCTTCAAGCATAAGACAGTCAATAATAGAAGAGGAACTGTTGCTCAGAGGAAAAACTCTCCCATCCTCCTCAGTCTGAGAAAATATATAATTATGAGCTAATCTAAACGTTATTATATAATGAAAGAAATTGGATATGTAGAATTCGATAAAAAAAACCTTGAGTGGCACCCCATGATCCGAAAACCAAGACATTGTATCCACCGGACTATGCATACTGAAGAATGATCCTCGCAATTCCTTATTACCCCGAGGGTAATTTTCTGCCAAAACCTGCATTAATTGGTGTGACATGAGATTCGAACATTGCCAAAACCTCGCAATTGGTGCATTAATCCATTTGCAACTTTTAAGATGGAGCAGTATTGAGGGCTTACCAACATAAGTTCAAAGAAAAGACCCAAGTTCTATGACTTGTATGAAACTCCCATACGAAGGTGTGATGAACCGAGATGGTTTAGATCATTCAATTCAAATTTCTTTAGACCCAGGAACAATTTACAACTTACTGTATTCTACCCACCAAATTAACTTTATGCAAATATAAAATGACTTGAATCAAGCATTTATTAGAGTTTAGACTCTACACGACAGAACAACACAACATGTTCCAACCTTAGACAATTTCCATTCAGCTCCTACTTTGATTATCCTTTCCAAACGATTATTGAATATCAGATATTATTCACCTTTTTTTCCACATAATGCCCATTTGTCACATTGCATCGCCCTCCTCCTGAGATTTTCACCTAATAATCAAATGATATTCTGGTCAGTAGGGAGTAAATGTGTTAAAAAGACAAGTATGTAAGGTAACCCAATAATCACACCAAACAAATAGTTCTTAATGATCAAATACCACAGAGTGACAAATAAATGTGCAGTTCCGCAGAAATGTTTACCACAGACACACAAATACATGTGCAGTTAAACAAATTGGTGTACGGTATATAGACAAATTTAATATATCAGTTTCATTCCGACAAATCATTAAACCCTTAAAAATGCCAATTACGCAATCATTGATTCATTTCAGCATTTATACAAATGGGTATACTGCAAAACTCAAAATAAACTAAAAGAGTTAATTACCTTAGATAAAGGTTTCCCTTTCTCAATAACAACAACACCCAATTGAGGTGCAACAGTTTTAGCTCTTATTGCTCCATATACTCCAGCTGCTCCACCTCCTACCACTACTAACAACTCTTCATTTCCCTTCCAACAACAAGAAACAACTCAATTATATACATATAGCAAAACATATGAAACTTAATACTCCATATATATAAATGTAATACCTGTTGTTGTGTTGTGGGGATGTTTGAAGTTGTGATGAATCTTCTTCTTCTTTGAACATCTCGTCTTATTAATATGTTGAAGCTTCTTATCGTCTTATTACAGCATAACATTAACATCTCGTCGTCTGTAATAAGTTGAGGTTTTTGGTTAAAGAAGGAAGAAGACAACTCTTTCAATCTACTGTAAACAAGCCTGTCTACTAATGGGCCTCCATTTATTTTAGGCTTCATATTAGAAATAGTTTTAAAACCCACAATGAAAGCCCGACCCAAGTTTATTTGGGCTTTATTTCCATAAATTATGGGAAATCATATCGCCACCCTGCCTATTTACTAAGAGCTATCCCAAAACTTAAGCTCTACCAACCCAGACTCTATTCAATTTAGAACACCCAAAATCTCCAAAATGTTAAGAGCCACCCGAAAACCACCTTCTAATATATAACAATTATCAAATTGTAATTCTCTCTTTCTCTCATCTTCGTCTTGCATACAATACCTAAGATCTGAATAGACTAAGTTCATATTCTAAGAATGTGAATTGCAGCCAACTTAATAATTATTTATAGATTAATTAAATTATTAAAATAAAAAAATTAAAAATCATTGGAATCCTAATTTTGAAGTTTAGATTGGCCTTAATGATGAAAAAAGTTAGAATCCATATGCTAAGAGACCAAAACATGTATTCTTCTTCTTTATTCATTTGTTTTTTAATTGATTTTATTTCTTTTTTTTTTGTCAACAAAGATTGACAAACCAACAAAATTGATGTAATTATAATCTAATCTAGTACGAATTCGAGACCCAGGTTAGAACAAAAGGCTTGTTGAAATTCATTTTATTCCGGGTGGCTCTTAGTTGTATAGTGTTTAAAGTGCAGATAATTTTTAGTGGGTTGCTTTTAAAATCTGGGATAGCTCTTAGTAAAGAGCGGGGTGTCAGTATGATTTCCCTAAATTATCCATGAGTATGGGCCAAAATTGCAGCCTCGTCTCCACATCAGTTTCAGTCACAGGTCAGCTTTTTCAAGTCAAACAAAGTGAAAAATGTTAAGGGAGCATTCCTAGCCAATGATGAAATGGTTTTAAAGATGCCATGTAGGAAAGAGGATGAAAGTTTTAGGATTAAACTATCCTAGAGTTATCGATATTTGTTTTAGATGAGAGATAAAAATAAGCAAACGTGACAATCGTAGATACTAAACAATTTTTTGTGATACCTCTACAACTGTTTTAAGCATAGTTAAAAAAAATCGAGAATCTCTGCGAATATTCTGCGATATATGTCATTTTTTTTAAAAAAAAAGGATCAGTATCTGGGTCGAATTTAGACCGGTACGTAGAACTTACCCGCCGATGAGATAAATGTGAGAGTTGATCGTCCCAAATTAGGAACTTCCTTTCAGAAAATCAGGTTATGAAGTCACGGATCCAACGAATCAAACACTTGTCAAAATGCTCGGGTGGCGATAATTGAACAAAGTTGATAGCAAACCAGATTCAGAAAAGGGGTTTGGCTCCAACGAGGAGAACCGAAGTTAACGAATATCTAATCTTTTTTCGAAGAAAAAACTCCACTCCTAGTAGTGATTCAACTCCCAACAGTAATTTATCAAAAAAAAAAAAAAAAACTCCCAACAGTACGCAAGTGATTTTCCATCACTTATTTCGTTGTTTTAAGTGTAGAAATTGATGTTTTTGTGGGTGCAAAATTTTGATCCACACTCGAGATTTGTATTGATTAATCGAAGAGTTACAATGAAAGCCTTGTATAGACTAAGATGAGATGGAGGTATACAATGAGACCGGACCTGATGGGATCAGGCTGCCTACGTATCTAAGGTGATGAACTTGGAATCAAGTCTCTGCTTCCACCAAGCTCTAATGGAATTCGCTTAGTGAAAGACTCGTCGTTCAGGAAGTTGAGAACTCCTGCATTTATAATGGACCGGAGGAGGCTGGCTCAACCGCTCCTCCGGTTTTGACTCCATGAACTCGGGCAATTCAAACTGTGAAGATGCTCCTGGAGAGATAGCGCACATGTTGCTTGGCGGTTATCCCTTGATTTGAATCCCCTTTGACCAGGACGACTACCACGTGGCATCCTCTGATGGGTTCTGGTTCAACTCGGGTCTTCCTTTATCTTCTCCAGCGGGCTGGAACAGTGGATTCTGTTGGCTTGGAATCTTGCTGAACTTATCCAGTTAGTTGGGACTTGGGACTTGGATTTGACCAAGTTTGAAAGCAAAGACTTGGGCTAGAATCCTCAGACTGGAGGCCCAATCTTCATTGCATACACCCTGACCAGGTCCTTTGGACTTCTATGATAAGCCTTTGGACAAGCCTTTGTCGCTGATGGACTTCAATGGGCCGACCTGGCTTAGTTGATTGAGGCGAGCCTAGTTGATGTATGGGAGCCCACGGTTCAAACTTCTTATACAATAATCGGGGCTCCACCCACTGGTCGCGGACCATCTGGTGGGTCAGGATCCACAAAGCGTATGTGGACCTCTTGAGACCGAGTTGGGCCCTACCCGGTAGTCCAGGTCTGGTTGGTTAACGCTCAGGTGCTCTGGTTTGGCTTCTTATACACACAGTGTCTATCGATGGATTAAACGCAAGCATAGTTCTCTCTTTTTCTCCTCGTCTCTAAACTTGTGAAGAAATCGTGGTTTAATTGCGAATCTTGTAAAAAAATCATGGTTTTATTGTGAATTTAGTCGGAATCTACTTGGATTTACAAGTAATTGGCTTGACAGGTTGGAATTGTTGTGGATTTGGCCGAAATCTGTCTTAAATTTTCAACAACCATTTGGCCGGAATTATCGTGAATTTCGTCAAAATTTGTAAGTGTATTTTCATTGAAATAATTCACTATGAATAATTTGTGTTAGTCTAATTCATGTTGAAAGCAATTTTAGTAATGAACTAATGAAAATGATATTCATTAATGTGAGCACTTTTAGTAATGATAATCATTAATGTGATAATTTGGCCGGAATTATCACAAGAATTTGGCCGGAATTATTGTGATAATTTACTATGATAATTACTATGATATTTTACTTTGAATAATTTCAAAATCTCTCCGACATTTCGAATATTCTCAAAATTTTGGGAAAATCCATAAAATTTACTTTTTCCAAACCTCTTCATTTTGACACAGTCTTTCGAAATTCTGCGGTATATACCGTTTTTCTAAACCTCAAAATTTCGAGCGGATTCGAAATTTAAAACTATGATTTTAAGTTTTTGACAAATTTGCTAGGCTCTTAACAGTTTTTTTTCTCTCTCTCTAAAAGCGTGTTTAAAAGTACCATTGGCTTTAGTTTTCTATTAAAAATGTTATAAAAATATTGTAGAACCTCTTTGAATTAATACTCGATTCGTTAATATCTCTATAAGTTAATAGAATTCTTTAGTCCCAATGTAGATTGTAAGTAGCTAAATCAACACTTGGTAAGTTACTATAGTTTAAAAGCACTATTGGGGATGCTCTTACATGTGCAATATACCAATATAACCCTTATCACAAATTTTGAAAATGATCATTTTTTTTTTCTTATTAGATTTATCAGAAATTTTGTTGATGTATATGGGAAATTTTATTCATGTATACATGCACTAACAACTTGAAAATTTGAAAATTTCTTACATGTATTATTGTCCAAAACTCATTCAAAGGCGAGACCCAAAAAATCTCCTCATTTTCCCATAAGTTTGAAAGGAATATCAAGTTAATGTTTATTTGCTTAATTGACTGTATTTAATGAGCTAAACATATTTTCTACCATTGGACATGCCATTATCTGATCACCTCGGGCAAGCAAAACAACTATTTGACTTGGTGTCCTCTATTTCTTAAAATTCCTATTTTGTCCTTATTTTCTCTGTTTGTCTTCTAAATGCAAATATTAAGAGAAGTTTGCATGCAAAGATACCACCTTTTATCATTCTTATTAGTAACACTCAATCTTCCTCAATTTCTTCATTTGTTTCATTAATTTTTGTTGTAAAGTCAATATCCATAAGATTAGTAACAAAGTTTTTATAACTGAACAGATGGATTTACATGAAGCTATTGCAATTGAAGATGAGGATGATGTTAATTTCATCGATGGTGATAATAAAGAAGATTATGTATTGATAAATGATAATGGCAATGAAATTATTTTCATTGATGATGATGTTATGAGGAAAAAGGTCAAGCACAAGAAAATGTTGTTGGCATTACTGATGAAGTTGAAGCTGAAAATTACGCTATTGATGATGATGAGGATGATGTTATGATAGTTGAAGACAGTAATGAGGAAAAACGTCAAGCAAAAGATAATGTTGTTGCCATTAGTGATGAAGTTGAAGCTGAAAATTATATTATTGATGATGATGGTGGCGATAGCAAGGAAGTTGAGATGAGTGAGGTTTCTGATAGGGAGGGCAGGGGAAATGTAGAAGAGCATTTGGAAGAGATTAAGGAAAATGGTTACGGAAGTTACAATTTGCGAAAAAGATGTTTAGGATCTGGCTTTTATAGAGAATGGGGAAATGAAGAAGAGCATATGGAAGAGAGTTATGAAAATTGTTACACAAGTTACAATTTGCGGAAAAAATATTGTGAATCTAGTTTTTATAGAGAAAAGGGAAAGAAGAAAGAAAAGATTGAAGTTAGTGATATCAATGAGGATGAACTAAACACCAGAAAGAAGAGTGGGGAAAAGAGAAAAATTGTTGAGGATGATGATCAATTGGTAGGTAGAGTAACTGCTGCTGATATTGGTTGTAGTGGGAGTGGTGGCGACGAAGTAATTGGCAGGAATGTGAAAGGAAATTTAAGAGAACTTAAGATGGAAATGCCCTTCTCTGGTTCCCAAGCCAAATCTGTTGAAAATTATATTTGGAAAACCATCTGGGAAAAGGATGGAAGTCCCGAGAATCATGAACCAAATGATGACAATGAACCAATTCTATTGAAGTTCAAGTATGGCATTGAAGAACCAGACAAGGTAGAAAAATCGGATGAGGAGAAATTTATTGATTCATTGTGGGATGAATACGATTTTGTTCTAGCATCCTCTGGGATTGAATCTTTTGGTTCTTCTGCACCTGTGGTAAGTTTGACATCATTTTTCGATTCGGTATAGGCATGCACGCAGGGACATATTTTCACCTAGATTAAGTAGAAATGTAAAACAGAAGTAATAAGAGAAATAGTCAGAAAACAAATAATCGTCGTATATAATATCTAGCTAGTTCAGTACCATTTGGATTTTAGACGAACTTTCTTGGGATGAATCAGCAGGCCGGCAATGGCACATACTAAAGTCTTGTTAGTAACTTGTTTGTAAACTGCTTCCTGGAGGTTTCCAAGTAGACTAACAAGAGCGTCATTATTTGTTACAGGTTGAAACTGAAGTTATCGATGAACCAAAAGCTGAAAGAGATTCATCTTCCCTTTGTCAGCAAGGCTATCATGACTTAATTCAGGATGATCAAGTTGGAATTAAATGCAGATGTTGCTCTTTTGTGCACTTAGAGATAAAATATGTATTCCCGCCAATTGTAAGTTGTGCTACTTCAAGTCTACTGCATTTAAGAATTTTGCAAGCATATAGATTGGTTAATTGAAAAAGTTCATGACACTGCCATAATAGCGAATTTTTTTTATCGTCAAAATTTTGTATATTAAGCTGAAGTACCCTGAAGATTTAATTCTCAAAAGGTTCTCTTCATTTAGTGATAATCAATCTTTCTAAAACTAGGAGAAATGTAAAACTCCATTTCGTGTGAAGTGTTATATGGGCTGAAAATGTGTTTAGTCATGTTTATACGATCAACGCATTAGCTTGCAGATGGTTTCGCATGGCTTTGAGTAGAGTACAGGTTGTTGTTCCAAGTGTATAAAGTGTATAGCATGGCATGTTGGAGCATAAGGACTTGGGACCTATTGTATGATTATGAAGATAAGAGGAAAAGAAACGTAACGCTGACATCGTTCCTTTTTAGGGCATATATATCTAGGATTATTCTTGTTCCTTTCACTTTTTTTGCTACTACTGTTAGAACAACCCCATATTTTCCATTGTTAAGCACTGTGCTTGTTTTTTTTTTTTTTTTTTTTCTCTCTTTTAACAGTGATATATCTTTATACTAGCTAGCCTGCTTTGCTTTTGTTGCATGAACTGAATTTAGTTAAGTGAATATGAAATTAAATTTCTATTGTTTGTGTAGAGCATCAGGGGTTCAAGAAGACGGTCTAGTAAAAAATATGTTGATACAAGAAATATTGCCATGTGGGAAGCATTTGACTTTCATGATGCTAATGGTAAGTCTCAAGGATTTACATTCCATGGAAAGGGCACAGTCTGGGACATATTTCCGCGAATCCAAGAGAACATGTATCCTCACCAGAAAGAAGGTTTTGAATTCTTATGGAGAAATTTAGCTGGAGGAATTGAGATCGAGACTATGACGAAGTCTCCTAATGAGAGTGACATAGGTGGGTGTATGATATCCCATGCCCCTGGAACCGGGAAGACGTATCTAACTATTGCCTTCCTTCGATGTTACATGGAAGTATTCAAGGAGTGCAGACCTGTCATCATTGCTCCTAGCGGAATGCTACTGACTTGGGAAGAAGAGTTCAAGAAATGGGAAGTTGATACACCATTTTATAATCTCAACTTTCTAGATTTTACAGGAGAAGAAGATGAAATGATTTGCAAGATGGTACAGGGAACACCTAAGAGCAAGACATGCACTAATTCGTATGATGAAATTATTCTCATGGAGTAGACAGAGGAGCATCCTAGGGATTAGCTATGATTTGTTTGAGAAGTATGCTGGGGTAAAATCTATCAAAGGTAATAAGAAGAAGAAGAAACAAAGTGAGATTTCCTTTCTAGATGAAGATGAGAAGATCACAGATGAGCAGATGAGGCGGGTTCTACTTGAGAAACCGAGCCTTGTGGTCCTTGATGAAGGTCATATAGCACGTAACAAGCACAGCAATATCTGGAAGGCTTTGCAAAATGTTAAAACAAACAAACGTATCATTCTTTCTGGAACACCTTTCCAGAATAACTTTGACGAGCTCTACACAACTCTCTGCCTGGCAAGGCCAAAGTTTGCAGACAAGTTCTTAGCAGAATCCACAACTACCAGCCAGCGTGTGCGACAAGATGCAAGAGGGCGATGGACTTTACTAACGAGTTCTGTGCGCAAAAATAATGATAATGCATCACTGGATGGCATCCAATCTTTGATTGATTCGTTTGTTCATGTATTGTAACGCCCCTGAAATCCGATCCTAGCTGGCCAGGCCAAAATCGGGCAACAGAGTCATAATGATCTCCATATGTCCTCCATGGACCGTAGGGTCACACTACTGTCACGTGATATCACACCTCTAGACCACAGAAGAACATAATAAAATAAACAACAAATACTAAATTAACAGCGGAAGACTAAACAAAATACAAACTGTATAAATATAAATATACATCAGAGTCATGCCCGAAGGTTACAACTCATCAAACTCCAACTAGACATATGAGCAACTCAAGACAACCTCCACCAAGCTCTTATCGAACACTTCATCTATAAAACACTTGTATCCTGAAAAGGGAAAAGGGAAGACGTTAAACGCCAGCAAGTTACAAAACTTGAGGTTCGATCTTAATTCCCAGAAAAGGAATCCGTGCATCCTAAAGATAACCAATTATAAATAGTAATTAATTTATTTTAACATTTAACACAGTGATCAATAAATCAACAAGATCATTTTCTGGTAATCCGCAATGTCAATCATATTTTCAGTTCCAATAATCAAATAATCAAAATCTATTTCAATTAATCAATCAATCAATTAATCAGTCTGCAATATCAGATCAAGTCTTTATCCAGTAATTCCAATCCATCATATTACATCAATCCAAATCCATCAATTTTAATCCATGAAATTCATATATAAAGTTGTGCAGTAGCACCGAGTCGTACGCTTCACGCCATACACTCACATGAAATATATATATATAAAGTTGTGCAGTAGCACCGAGTCGTACGCATCACGCCATACACTCACATGAAATTCAAATATAAAGTTGTGCAGTAGCACCGAGTCGTACGCAATCCAGCCATACACTCACATGAAATTCAAATATAAAGTTGTGCAGTAGCACCGAGTCGTACGCAATCCAGCCATACACTCATCAAGTTATGTCATTTGACGTAACTTAGGGACGTCTCCCAATCATACGGGTCCGGTGTTAATTTGTTTAACACGCCCAAATCAAATCCAACACATGGTTCAATCCAACCATTCTATTCCAATCATTGTCCATATAAATATATATGACGAACAACATAAACGTGTATGATGTCAAGTTCATGAATTTCTAAAGTAAGAATGTCCATAACCAATGGGTTCAATCAAACATTACAATACCAAGTCAAATATTCAAATCCAATAATAACATATTTTAAAATATAAATTTCAGCAATATTAATAACCAAATATTAACAAGTTTGCATATTTATCAAATTCTAATTATTAAAACATGTATTTTCATGAAAATCAATTATTATTCTATTATCCCAAACTTAATAACCAAACTAACACTTCAACCTAATCTGAAAAGTAAGAGAAAACATCAAGTAATATAACTTGCCTCATAAGAAGACCACCAAACACCAAATATACGAAGAACACAACTCAAAATCACCATACTGTAATCCAGTCACAGATTTTCTGACCTCCAAAGAATCAGTTGTACAGGTCACGTCCGGAAGTTTCAAATACTCTACTTTATATGCTTAGATGCATATTTTCAATAGGGTTCTAATGGCGTAAGTTTCATATCATTCCGAGTTTTGTAGAGAGAGTTATGGCCGAAATACTAACAGGGTGTTATAAAAAACGGGAATCCATATATTTCTCTTCAAGTTTGAGATCTAGGGTTTTTCTTTTTGATTTAATAACTAAGAATATTATATATACTAATATTTATTTATGTGGACCTAAAGATGAGTTTAAAATAAAGCCCAAAGGCATAATACTAATCCCATTTATAAAACCTATTTATATAATCAAAGAAGTCCAAATTGAAATCCAATTTCTATTAAGCACAAGCCATTTCAATTTCTATTAAGCACAAGCCTATCAAAATACCGGGTATTACATTCTACCCCCCTAAAAAGAGGAATCTCGTCCTCGAGATTCAAATCCAACATCAAAATAAAGCTAGGTAAACAATATATCGACTAAAAAGAAATGAATCACCATATGATTTAGATATCATAAATAGCTCGATATAAAACATTATTAATACATATGCATCTAACAATGCAACAAAGTGCCAGGAGAATATCAGGGTACCATATGAAATGTGTCTCGATACATTCAACTGCACATCACCAATCTTGATATGTAAATAATAATATTCATGCATCAAATGATTATATCATATAAATGTCTATTAGGAGACTAAATAAAGGAGACAAGTCTCTATCAACCTTATGGGTAAAACATTCAATGTCCAAACTTATAATCATTATCACAAGCATTAGCTTAGTCAATACATGACTCCAATCATCTTCTGTGTTTTCTTGGGTACGCGACCCGCACACACCGAATAGCTACACATAGCCAACAACTCATAAGAGTATCCAAACCAAATTAAATATCATAATATGACACTACCCTATCCAAACAATCCCAGTACACAGGGTATGTATCCAATCATGCCAGAGCATCCATCACTCTTATCTAAAATATATCAACGTTTAATAGATAAACCGATAACGGGTAAAACTGTCTCTAATATATCACATAATCATGCTAGAATCAAGTAGCTCCTAGTAAAAGCAGTGTCAGGTCTTAGGGAGTGTAGAGTGTGCAATTACACATGACCCTCCAAATCTTAAAGTCGGCTCTAAGTTAAAGGGTTTACAACACGTCGAATCAAAAGAAAGGCAAGTAACATCAAGTTACATCCTTAATTCAATATTCAAAAGGATGCCATAAACCACAATAAATATGCATTTATTAATATCTTTCAATATAACAAAAATATTCAATTTTGTCACTTCCAAACCAGGAACACCACCAAACCATTTACTCATGCATGAGCCATATCAATCAAAACAACTTTATTGTAATAATAATACATAACTGAATTTCTATTTTCTTTAATTTAAATTGTTATAAAAATAATCATACATACATTAACCGTCTTGCATAGATATATCTTATTTTATTTTCTCAGATAAATGAACTTTTCAAAGTAAGATTTAAAACGTATCGCAAACATACTAGCACAACCTAAATAAGGTATCAAGTTCAAAACCTCAATTTAAATATATCCACTATAAGATTTCTATACACATTACAAACTAATAAGCCTTTCTGGCATAATTAAAAATTTTATTCTTTTACCCAAGTTCGAATTCTTATCCAATTAAAGTGCATCATACTAGCACATAGTATTATCATATACCATCTAGGAAAAATCTTCATGACAAATTCATAAAGAAAGACTAATACATTTATATTATCTATAACATGCGTATAAGGTGCATCAGCATAACTAAAAACATACAATAATTTGTATTTGAAAAGAATTCTCCAACCTGGTTATTCATGTATACAAAATGGATTACAAATTAAGAGCTTCCAGTTCATCATATCATTCTTGCGATTAAAAATACTTACAAAATACCCAATTTGTTTCTAGGCGCTAAGAATTCCAACTACCGAAAAAAATGCTTAAATTTCTATGAAAATCATCAATATTCAAAATATTGCAAAAACATATTTCTTCGAATAAATCAAAATTTTCAAATCATGGTTTGAACTGAATCATTAACAATACAATTTGCTATTAACATGTTAAGCTAACTAATTAAACTTTATTCATGCTTCTACACAAAACATGGAACATGATATCTAAACAGTTATCCGCAATTATCAAAATATCTACTTATGCATAAAGCAAATATAATACAATTCCAAACCGAAATAAAACTATAAGAAAGATAATTATTATCCTCTGCAAACTATATTATCAAATATAGAACCCAATATTTATTTAATTATATAACATAACTATTAGTTATTTTATACAATCAAAACCATGTTATGTTATGATAAAATTTATTATAAATAGATAAACTAGACACTATTCATAGTTTTACATTGTTAGTCCAAGCTCAACGATGCTTTAACATGGATATCATCAATTTTATCTTAAAAGTGACATAATATTCAAAAATTCATAACTTTCTAACCGAAATTTCAAATACACCGAATTATATGTCCAAACGATCGTATTAAAGAACTCCACCCAATATAAGAGAAAGTTTCAAAAATTTTGGAGAGTTTCGAGCAGAAAAGATGAAATACTCGAATTACACTAAATATATACAAGAAAAATCATATCTTTTGACTAAATGATCCAAATAAGACATATAGTATACCAAAATGCTCATAATTAAATAATAGACAATCTATCAAAAGAAAGTTTTCTCAAAAGACTGACGGATTTTTCTGAAACAAACAATAACTAAAATCCAACCGAACTCAATCAAAAATTCATATCTTAATAACTGCTAATCCAAACGACATGTACAATATGTCAAAATCTTTGTAGCAATAAAGCCTACAGTTCATCAGAAGAAACTTTTTCTAAATTCATAACCAATTTTAATGAAAATTGTAATCATTAAAATCTACATAAGTTTTACAAGAAAAAAATCATAACTTTCCAACCACATATCGAAACGATGCATACTATATATTAAAACGATCGTATTCGAATTATCGACAGACCATTAGAAGAAAGTTTTATTAAATTCCTAATGGAAAACGTTGTAACAGGTATGAACAGTAACAGTAACACGTAAAACGAATAATTCTTTCATACTTTCTACCAAAAATACATATACCGCAATTAATATATACTAGCATGTTTTATAGATTTAACTCTACCTTATCCAAATCTTACAACATGCAATCAAAATTTTATTCTCTTCAAATTTTAATCTCGCTTCCACTTAATCAAGTCATTCTAAAGAATGCGATAAACATATCATATAAATCCAATTAATCTTTATCATTAATTCCGCATGCAATGCAACATATATCTTTTAACTAAGATATGTAATCACCCTCAACAATCTTATCAATAACATAAGCAATTTATACCATTATGCTTAATCATCTCAAGAATATAGATATTCCAAAATTCTTATGCAAAGAATTTTTTTTCAATCAAATCAACCTGTGTATGTTACACATATCTCATCAATAAACATGATCTCATAAAGAACATTTATCATTCATCCATCTTCCAAATTCAAATATAATTTGTTTATCTAAAAAAAATATACCCGTATTTTCATATAACATATAATAATCCATGCTTTAAAATCAAGCAACAAATTTGAAATGTTTTAAGAACATTACGCTTACCAAATAAAAACTTATCTTTCAAGTTTGAAAATTTTGTTTTTTTTTCCAAAACAAATAATCATCAAGTATTTTCCATTCCCAAAAAAAAAAAATATGCACCTAAGCAATCATATCAAAAGTGATATAGAGTTCATCCAAATATGTCATAATCTCAAATGCATCAACATGCTCTAATCATGGTTAAACAAATAAAAGCAACAATATCAATTAAATCTTTCAACCATATTCGGCAACATCATTGCAACCAAACCTCGTTCCCTTACGGAATATCATCCTAAACAACATGGGCATCAACCAAACTATCCTCGCAAGGATCTAGTTCAACCATTCTTTCCAGAAGGTAACTATCCATACTGCATATATCCAAACATATGATTCACGAAGAAATATTAAACAAGGTAAACATGCACACAATATCTAGAAGCACCTCATCACAACAAACAATATAATATATCTATACGTATATAAACTCAACCAAAAACAATCCTCACTCAAGTAGAGTCTAAAGTAAACTCTACCACTGGTTGCTCATACTCCTAAGAACTCAACTGGACTCCACAGGTACTCCCTAAAGGTCAAACGAACTCTAAGCTTTGATACCAACTGTAACGCCCCTGAAATCCGATCCTAGCTGGCCAGGCCAAAATCGGGCAACAGAGTCATAATGATCTCCATATGTCCTCCATGGACCGTAGGGTCACACTACTGTCACGTGATATCACACCTCTAGACCACAGAAGAACATAATAAAATAAACAACAAATACTAAATTAACAGCGGAAGACTAAACAAAATACAAACTGTATAAATATAAATATACATCAGAGTCATGCCCGAAGGTTACAACTCATCAAACTCCAACTAGACATATGAGCAACTCAAGACAACCTCCACCAAGCTCTTATCGAACACTTCATCTATAAAACACTTGTATCCTGAAAAGGGAAAAGGGAAGACGTTAAACGCCAGCAAGTTACAAAACTTGAGGTTCGATCTTAATTCCCAGAAAAGGAATCCGTGCATCCTAAAGATAACCAATTATAAATAGTAATTAATTTATTTTAACATTTAACACAGTGATCAATAAATCAACAAGATCATTTTCTGGTAATCCGCAATGTCAATCATATTTTCAGTTCCAATAATCAAATAATCAAAATCTATTTCAATTAATCAATCAATCAATTAATCAGTCTGCAATATCAGATCAAGTCTTTATCCAGTAATTCCAATCCATCATATTACATCAATCCAAATCCATCAATTTTAATCCATGAAATTCATATATAAAGTTGTGCAGTAGCACCGAGTCGTACGCTTCACGCCATACACTCACATGAAATATATATATATAAAGTTGTGCAGTAGCACCGAGTCGTACGCATCACGCCATACACTCACATGAAATTCAAATATAAAGTTGTGCAGTAGCACCGAGTCGTACGCAATCCAGCCATACACTCACATGAAATTCAAATATAAAGTTGTGCAGTAGCACCGAGTCGTACGCAATCCAGCCATACACTCATCAAGTTATGTCATTTGACGTAACTTAGGGACGTCTCCCAATCATACGGGTCCGGTGTTAATTTGTTTAACACGCCCAAATCAAATCCAACACATGGTTCAATCCAACCATTCTATTCCAATCATTGTCCATATAAATATATATGACGAACAACATAAACGTGTATGATGTCAAGTTCATGAATTTCTAAAGTAAGAATGTCCATAACCAATGGGTTCAATCAAACATTACAATACCAAGTCAAATATTCAAATCCAATAATAACATATTTTAAAATATAAATTTCAGCAATATTAATAACCAAATATTAACAAGTTTGCATATTTATCAAATTCTAATTATTAAAACATGTATTTTCATGAAAATCAATTATTATTCTATTATCCCAAACTTAATAACCAAACTAACACTTCAACCTAATCTGAAAAGTAAGAGAAAACATCAAGTAATATAACTTGCCTCATAAGAAGACCACCAAACACCAAATATACGAAGAACACAACTCAAAATCACCATACTGTAATCCAGTCACAGATTTTCTGACCTCCAAAGAATCAGTTGTACAGGTCACGTCCGGAAGTTTCAAATACTCTACTTTATATGCTTAGATGCATATTTTCAATAGGGTTCTAATGGCGTAAGTTTCATATCATTCCGAGTTTTGTAGAGAGAGTTATGGCCGAAATACTAACAGGGTGTTATAAAAAACGGGAATCCATATATTTCTCTTCAAGTTTGAGATCTAGGGTTTTTCTTTTTGATTTAATAACTAAGAATATTATATATACTAATATTTATTTATGTGGACCTAAAGATGAGTTTAGAATAAAGCCCAAAGGCATAATACTAATCCCATTTATAAAACCTATTTATATAATCAAAGAAGTCCAAATTGAAATCCAATTTCTATTAAGCACAAGCCATTTCAATTTCTATTAAGCACAAGCCTATCAAAATACCGGGTATTACATGTATATAGAGGCAGTTTACTTGAGGAAAACCTTCCTGGATTGAGAGGTTGCGTGGTAGTATTGAATCCTCTTCCTTTGCAAAGGAAACTCCTTGAGGGAATTCGAGATCATCTTCAAAACCAACTTGAGTTAGAGCATGCGGTTTCTGTGGTCTCTATCCATCCATCCTTGTTGACAGACAACAGCTTCTTTAATGATAAAGAGTATTGCATGGACAAGATTACATCACATGACTTCAGATTGGATTGTAATGAAGGAGTTAAAACAAGATTCCTTATGGAACTCATTCGACTAAGTGAAGTATTGAAGGAGAAGGTTTTGGTTTTCAGTCAATTTATCAAACCATTGCTTCTGATAAAAGAGCAAATAATTCATCATTTCAAATGGATTGAGGGTGAGGAGCTCCTACAAATGGATGGAGATGTTACTATGAAGCATAGGCAGTCAATTATAAATCTTTTCAATGATCCATGTAGCAAAGCGAAAGTATTACTTGCTTCAACTAAGAGTTGTTGTGAGGGAATTAATCTTACTGGGGCGTCACGAGTAGTCCTTCTTGATGTTGTTTGGAATCTGTAAGTACCAAACCATGCTAGGTGGAGTATTGAGGACACAGGAGCTAGATAAGGAGAGCAAACTGGGAAGTACCCAATCGGAGTTCAGAACATTCTAGAGTATCACGGATAGAGCACGTGATGTCTGGCTGTCAAGCATTCACTTTATAGTATGTGATGGAGAATGAAACACGTAGGAGATAAGAGAACCATAGGATGCAAAGGGGGATCCAACGGTTCAAGGAAGGCGGTGAATATTGCTATAAAAGGATCACGTTAGGGTTCGCTAAAGGTAACTGTTCATTTTTTGCTAAAACCTATTCTCTAAACCTAGCCGCTTACTGACTTGATCGTTGGAGCTTTATCCACCGGTCATTGTCCGGTGGTCATTGCAGGTACTACCATTGAAGCAGTTGAAGGACCCAGCTGAGCTCATCAAGGAAAGAGGGCTTACATTTGGCGCTAGAAGAAGGGCCTTTTGCTGCTTCCAGATCTAGGGTTTTGGAGAAGAAGGTTGAAAGAAGAAAGTAGAGAGCAATGGTAACACAAACTAGATCGTCGACATATCTCGGAGGTGTAGCAGCTGGAGATGTTCCGCAAGTTGTCAAACATTATATTCATCAGAAAAGACAGGCTGCAGATATAGCGTCACTATTTGATTTGGAACAAGCTCCAGGTGAGTCTCTTAGAAAGTTTGTTACTAACTTTAAAAATGAGATTTTGAGAACAGATGGCGGAGTAGATGAAAGAACAGCTGTGGTAGCATTTCAGAAGGGTATAAATAAGAAGTCTCCTGCATATGACTCGATTGTGTCATCACGGATGGCGACTCTGGATGAACTTTTCCAGAAGACGGAGAAATACATCAGACTAGAGGACATAGCATCACGGAGAGCTCCTAAAGTGATACTGGCATCTGTTAACTCGGTGGCGGAAAAAAGAAAGAAAGGAGAAGCTAGCTCACGAAGTGATTCGCCACCAAGAGATTCTGGCACTAGGAGGAACAAAGATGGATCGAGAGGTCATGACAAAAGAGAGAGGAGGGAAGATAGAGATACTTCACCAAGAAAGTTGACACCACCGAAACCGCTACCGCAACTCACAATGTCACTTGATCAAATTTTAAAGAGAATAAGAGGAAGAAAGTACTTCCAGGAACCGTCGGTAAGATGTAGAACAGTCAGGGGACAGCCATTCTGTGAGTATCATCAGACTTACAACCACCCTACTGGAGATTGTTATGAGTTCAAATCCTTGATCTGGAAATGGATGGAGGAGGGCCATTTAAGAGAGTTTATAGTGGAAAAGAACAAGGAGGAAGACAAAACAGAAATTCAGATCAGAGGAACCGTTAACATGATCTTAGAAGGAGCGAGAGAATCCATGAACGAGGTCAGGAGGAAGATAAGAAGAGTGATGCAGATAAGAGAAGACTTGCAAACAGTCGGAGCCGTACTAGTCATGCGAAATGGCAAGTCAGTGCATCAGAGTGAGCCGATTGGGTTTTCAGAGGAAGACCTAAAAGGAGTAGTCACACCACACAATGACCCATTGGTCATTTCCATACTCATTGGAAATTGGAATGTCACGAAAGTGTTAGTAGATTGTGGAAGTGAGGTAGATGTTCTGTTCACCAGGGGCTTGGATCAAATGAAACTGGAAAGAGGTAGCTTGACAAATTCGCCTGGAGACATTTACGGATTCAATGGGGGAGCAGTGCGGCCAGTTGGAGAGATAGTCTTACCGGTTACAGCACACACCAGAACCGTCATGTCCAGATTTGTGGTCATAGATGCTCCCACAGAGTACAATGCAATCTTGGGAAGAGAGTGGATTCATCTTATGAAGGCAGTTCCGTCAAGTTACTATCAGAAGATCCGTTTTCCGACTGAAGATGGACAATATGAGATAAGGAGCAATCAAGCTATGGCCAAGAATTTGAAGATAGCAACAGTAAAAAGTATGAGGCATGGCACAGCAGGTGTTGGGCCGTCATCTGTCCCTGCATAGCAACGACAGAAGGAGGGTGACGGGTTCCCGCGTGAAGTGCTAAAGACAGAAGAACAAACGGAACCCGTCAACCTCAATGAGGTAGGGGATCAGCAGATCACCTATATGGGAACCAACTTGGATGAGAAGGTGAGGTTTGATCTTTTACAATTCTTAAAAGATAATATGGATGTATTTGCTTGGTCTATGAATGATATGACAGGGATCGATCAATGAGTGGAAACACAACCCTGCCAACCAGTTCAAAAGCATAGGAATAGGGATTCTATTAAACTCAGTGCTTGATAATGAGGCATTCCCAAAGAAAGGGAGCATCGCTCGTTTGTTGGGATTTATGTATTTCTTATGTCCAACGTAAGCACGGTGACCCTACAGGAAGGACAGTTTTATTTTAATGAGACTCAATATACTAAACTTTAAAGTTCACTGCATTTAATAGTTTTGTAAGAACAGTGAAGTTTGTGTGATCCTTTAGGTCTTAGAGTTAACAAAAAGAGGTTATATGATATGATTGAACAACTTGTTAGGTTAAATGGTGAGAAATATAATGATGCAGTGGTTAAGGGTGTCTTTATTCGATGGGAAGCTGTACCGCAAGTCATACTTAGGTGAGGATGCTGAAAGTCTCTTCAAGGTCTCTGAGATGGCTCTCCTTCCTTAGACTCTTTACCAGCATATCATCCACATAGACCTCCATGGTCTTCCCCAGACGTAGCATGTCACAGGTTGAATGTCAATCCAAGTTTCAAACCAGTTGCGCAGAAAGTGAGAACAATAAAACCTACATTGGCGGAGGCAATAAAACAAGAGATCAAGAAGATGGAGTTAGCTGGAATAACAAGAGAAGTTCAGTATCCAGAGTGGGTATCTAACATAGTGGCGGTTCCGAAGAAAAACGGAAAGGTTCGGATCTGTATAGACTTCACAAACTTAAACAAAGCATGTCCAAAAGATAGATACGTCATGCCAAGGGTGGATGAGCTAGTGGACAGAACAGCAGGCTTTGGGTTACTGTCATTCATGGATGGCTATTCCGGCTACAACCAGATTCCTCTATATGGTCCAGATCAGGAGAAAACGGCCTTCTATGCTGGTAAGAAAACTTTATGTTATACCAAAATGCCATTTGGTTTGAAGAATGCAGGAGCTACTTATCAGAGGCTGGTAGAGAGGATGTTCGAAGATCAGCTGAGGAAGACGGTAGAAGTATACATTGATGATATGTTGGTCAAGTCCAAGGAGCCGGAGGATCATCTAAAAGACCTGGAAAAAACATTTCAAACATTGCGGCAATTCAACATGAAGCTCAATCCAGAAAAGTGCACGTTTGGGGTACAGTCGGGAAAATTCCTTGGCTACATTGTGACAAAGAGGGGGATAGAGGTTAGTCAGGAGCAGATCAGGGCACTCACAGATATGGCGTCACCAAGGACACAGAAAGAAGTACAGGTGCTTGCTGGTCGGATTACGGCATTGGGAAGGTTCATATCAATAGGGGTGTTATGTGAGCTGAGCAGCTCGAGCTCGGCTCGTGTTCGGCTCGAAAAAAGCTCGGCTCGGGCTCGCTCATCTTGTAAAACGAGCCGAGCTTGAGCAGATTTTAGGCTCGTCTCGAGCTCGAGCCGAGCCCGAGCTTTATTCGAGCCGAGCCGAGTAGCTCGAGTTTATATATAGTTAAGTTATATTATCCATCCTACCCCACTAATATATGTTATTCCTATCCTACCCCCACTATATATCCTTCTTTCTTCTATTTTTTCCCCAAATCTCTCTCTCTCTCTCTCAAACAATGGCGTCTTCATCACCACCTGTTCTTCCAGTTTCAATCCCCAGGCACCAATATCATCAACAATAACAACTACCAATCAATCTCAACCACCAATTAGCATCTGTTTTTGCTATCTCTCTTGTTACTCACCCTGTTTCTCTTCTTTTTCTTCTTGCTTTACTTTCTTCTTGGATTTTTCTTTATCTTTTCCGTCCATCTGATTCTCCTTTGGTTATCTTTGGTCGGAATTTCACAGATCGTGAAACACTTGGTGGTTTAATTGTTCTTTCAATTGTTGTTATTTTCTTAACAAGTGTTGGATCTATTTTAATCTCAGGTGTTATGGTTGGTTTAGCAATTGTTTTCTGTCATGGTTCATTTAGGGTTCCTGAAGATTTGTTTCTTGATGAAGTTCAAGAACCTTCTGTTGGAACTGGTTTGCTTTCATTCCTTGGTGGTGCTGCCTCTTCTGCTGCACCTGCTGCTGCCGCTGCACGTGTTTAAAAAGATCAACAGATCTTGTTCTGTTCTGTTCTTGATGAGCTCGAGCCTAAACGAGCTTGGAGGGTTCGAGCTTGATTCGAGCTAAACAAGCTTGGAGGGCTCGAGCTCGGCTCGAGCTAAACGAGCCTAACGAGCTCGAGCTCGAGCTCGAGCTTGATAAATAGCTCGCGAGCCGAGCTTGAACATAAAACCAGGCTCGATTCAGAAATTGGGCTCGGCTCGTATTAAAACGAGCCGAGTATGAGCATTCAAAGCTCGGCTCGCTCGGCTCGAATAACACCCCTACATATCAAGATCTACAGATAAATGCAAGCCAATTCTGAAGGTCTTGAGAAAGAATTTATCCTTTACCTGGAATGAGGAATGCGAAGAAGCTTTCCAGAAGTTGAAAGAATACCTTAGTAAGCCACCAGTTCTATCAAAGCCGTCACCAGGGGAGACACTCTATGTTTATCTGGCAGTATCGGACATTGCAGTGAGTGCAGTCTTAACTCGAAGAGAGGCCTCGAAGGAGAGTCCAGTTTATTTCCTCAGCAAAAAGATGACTTCACCAGAGACAAGATATTCAAGAGTGGAAAAGTATGCCCTCGCCTTACTTTTCGCAGCTCAAAGATTAAGGCCTTATTTTGAAGCCTATAGTCTGACAGTGGTTTCAAACCTCCCGCTCAATCAAATGATGCCAAAAATCGAGCGTTCTGGGAGAATGGAAAAATGGGCAGTTTCATTAAGTAAATATCACATCCAGTATGAACCTAAGAAGGCGGAAAAATCACAAGTGATAGCGGATTTCTTGGCAGACTTCCCAGTTGAGGATATAGCCGAGGATGCAGAAATGCAGGAGGAAGAGCAACTGGAGTCTTTAGAAACTCAAGATACCGGTTGGAAGAATGTAAAGGGGTGGAGGATATTCACAGATGGATCAGTAAATAAAGGAAGATCAGCAATCGGGATAGTAGTGGTAACGCCAGAAGACACCAAGATTGAGATAGCAGAAAACTTAACTTTTCCGGCTACCAATAATGAGACAGAGTACGAGGCAGTACTGAAAGGCCTGGAAGTGATGATGAAATTAGAGGCAAAGGAAGTGACGGTTTTTACGGACTCAAAGTTGGTGGTAGAACAGTTCTACGGAACATATAGAGCTCAAACAGGGAAGATGATGCAATACTTAGATGCATTGAAGAAAAGTGTGGCGAATTTTCGAAAGTTGATATTTTACATCTGTTTAGGGGAGAGAACCGGCATGCTGATGCATTGGCTTACCTGGCAACGGCAACAGAAGAGAATTCAACCAAGACTATAACGTTCATGCAAAGATCTCAGCCAATGATAGAGGTGAAGGAAGTGACTGTCAACCTCATTCAGAACTTGGGAGCAAGTTGGATGGACCCAATAATAACCCACTTAAAAGGTGGTTCTCTTCCGAAAGAGAAAGCAGAAGCTAGATCGATTGTGGAGCAATCCAAAAGGTATGCAATGATAGGGGAAGACCTGTATAGGCGATCACCAACTGGACTGTTATTGAAGTGTGTACACCCATCCCAAACAGAAGGAGTCATGGCGGAATGTCACAATGGAAGTTGCGGCAGTCATTCACCGGGACGGGCCATGGCACACAGGATAATGATTCACGGGCATTACTGGCCGAGTATGTATAAAGATTGCTGCAACTATGCTAAGAAATGTCATGGTTGTCAGATTCATGGGAGACTAATACATACCCCAGCTGAAAACCTTCACTTTGTAAGCAATCCGTGGCCCTTTTCGATGTGGGGAATTGATATTGTGGGAAAACTGGAGAAGTCACAGGGAAGAGAATATTTAATTGTGGCCACAGATTACTTTACGAAGTGGATTGAGGCAGAACCCTTACGAAGGATCAGGGAGGTAGATGTCAAAGATTTTATCTGGACCAACATCATCTGCAGGTTTGGCTTACCAAGGGCTATAGTAGCAGATAACGGTGCTCAATTCCGTGGAGAGGAGTTGAAACAGTTTCTGGCAAGTTATAACATAAAGCAACTCTTTGCAACACCATTTCATCCGCAAGGAAATGGGCAGGCGGAAGCATCAAACAAAGCCATACTGGAGGTATTGAAAAAGAAACTCGAGGATAAGAAGGAAAAATGGTATGAGAATCTTTGGGAAGTTCTATGGGCCTACCGGACGACACCGAGAAGATCTACAGGGGCAACTCCATTCTCTCTCACCTACGGTATGGAAGCTGTTATCCCTCAAGAAATGTTGGTGAACACAACTAGAAGGATGGTAGTCGACCTGGGGAAGAATAATGAGATAATAGAAAGGGAGCTGGTCTTAGCAGAGGAAGTACGGGAGCGTGCCAAGCTCAGATTGGAGAGTTATCACCGGCAGCTAGAAAGGACTTACAACAAAAAAGTCAAGCCAAGGAGCCTTCTTCCAGGAGATCTTGTGCTAAGAAAACAGAATCCGCCTCCAGCCAAGCTAGAGCCAAACTGGGAAGGGCCTTTTGTGATAGACAAGGCGGGAGCGAATGGAGCATACTACTTAACCTACCAAGACGGTACCCCTCTTGATAAGCCATGGAGTATCAGCAATTTAAAGAAATACTATGCCTAGAGGGCAGAGATGTATTAGAGCAACAAGAGTAGACAGTATGTACCTAGATTTGTTTGAATTTCAATGAAAATATAAGATTTTGTTGTTATTGACTTATCTAGTTATATATATATAGCACTATTGTCTGAGACCAGGCCAAAGGTCAGGCATAGAAGAAACCCAACTAAGGTTGGTGGGAAATAACATAAGTGTAGACTTGGCAGGGCAAGCCATTAACTAAATGTTAAAGTCTCTATATGATTATTTCTTCCCCATTGAGTTTGATTTAGACAATACAGTGGGGTGCCTCTAAAAGAGAAGAGCAATAGTGCTAATGTGTTAACGGGGTTGCACTTGCTGAACCGTGACGACGGGATCAGTAGAAGTATAGCCTAATGTTAGCACATGAGAAACCAATACCAGAAGATAACAATAATTGATAGCAATTATAAAAGTTTACAATGTTGGAAGACTTTCGTCAAATTTAAAATTAGTCAAATTACAACTCAAGGCAAGGGGTCTCGGGTGGAAGCGCTAGGAGGCGTTATCCGCATTTTCTTGGCAGAAAGAATAGCGGTCAAGTTTTCCTTCACTTGAGCCTTCACTTGCATGGCAAGCTGCTCTTTGAATTTCGCCTCCATCTCCTCGTATTTTGAATTGTAATCAGCCAGGAGAGTTTCTCTTTGCTCCCGTAGGTCGGCCAGATACTGCTGATAGTCAACGTCATGTGCGGCTTCGAGTTCATTTATTTTCACTAAGCTGTCAGCCCATTTCCCCTCCAACTTTGCTACCTCGGTGGCATGAGCAGCATCAAGTGCAGCAATGCGCTCACGGTGCTCACCCTCAAGTGCAGCAATGCGCTCACGGTGCTCACCCTCAAGTGCAGCAACGCGCTCACGGTGTTCACCCTCAAGCCTTTTCCGGTTCTTCTCGATTTCAGCATCACGAGACGCGGTTGTTTCTTTCAGTTGAATCTTAAGTTGCTCGATCTCGGCTTGAAGAGCACATTTCTCGCGAACTAGTCGATTCTTATCCACTGTAAGGTCGTGCTTCTCTTTTACAATACTTTCTTTTTCTTTTTCCAGCCTAGAAACATTTGAAAAAGACTTGACGACGAGACCGTTAACCTACAATTTAATAGAAAAGTTATAGTGCAAAAAAAAAAAAAAAAAAGGAGAAGAGGGGAGACTTACGAGAGCTAGACCACGGAAAACTGTATCTCGGTCCTCACCAAAGTTCATCTGATCAATTTTAGCTTGATCAGAAGGAAGAATAGAATTGTAGATAGCGGCGAAAGCAGTTGCCCCATTGTCAAAAGCCGAAGCTGAGGGATCACGAGGAAGGGGAACGACTGGAGTCTGGCTTGGAGACTGGGGGGAGGGAGAGTCAGCAAGTACTTTACCGCGAGAAGAAGAGCCAACCTTGTTAGGGTCAAAGGCTGGTACAGACTCTGAAAATGAAAAAGGACCTTGGGAAGTAACACCGACAGGAGGTGTAGAAGTCTTGTCAGCAGTTGGTGCCAGATTAATCTCAGCATCAAGGGTGGGAGAGAGTTGCTGGCCATCTGCGGCTTGGTCACCTGATCCAGATGAAGAGTAATTAAGAGTACGATGGCGGGTATACTTAGGTGCTTCACGAATAGGTGCAACAAGTGTAGCAACATCAAAAATTTCGTGATCAACAGGAAGTGGTGGAGGCATCGCACCAATAATAGGGGGCTCATTTGGATCAAGGAGAGCCATGGAAAATTCCTTAAGGGGAGAAGATGGAGGATGAGAAGTTGAACCTGGTTGGGCGAGATTGTCCACGCCGGTATCTTCAAATAGGAGACCACCATCAAACCCAAGTTCATCAAGATTAAAGGAAACCTTGATTCCACTAAAGTTTGGTTGTCTGGGTTCTTCCAGAGAGTCGCTGGAGGAAGCAGGAGGGGATCCCGGTAGAGGAGAAGGAGCTTCTGCCATTTTAGCCCTTTTCACTCTAGGAATGGAAGGACCGTGTTGCTTTGAACGCGCCAGGTGAACTTCGGGAGATTCCGGCAATGTCTCTGGTTCACCTTGGACTGCCTGAAAATCAGAACTTTCAGTTGAAGAAGAAGAAAGATCACGACTACAGTGCCTGACAATCTTTTGAACTCGAAGAGCAGATAAGAAAGGAGGAAGTCGGGCATTTACTCTTTTTTGCTTCTTCTTCTCGGATGGCGCTGAAACTGCGGAAGGAGGTTCACGAGTTCTCTTTTTAGTTAGGATCGTCTGAAGAGGGATATTATCTCCACCATCATCAGATTCTCTCTCCAACTCAGTAGCGGCAGCAGCAGAAGCTTTACCCTTCCTTTGTGTTGATCGAGAAGTAGGAGGAATAGCAGAAGACCTGCCTTTTTTATCCCTGAGATAATCTTTGTGGCAGCAGACGGGTAAGACGTATTCCCCTAGATCAAGATCCTTAACGATCGGGGTACCGTCTTTCTTTGAGGAAGTAAGCTCACGAATGGCGGAATAACCGTCAGCTCCAGATCCTATCAAAGGTTCCCAAGGGGTGTCTTTACGGGGTCTTAAGGCTTTGCCGTCACCGCGAACCTCTGGGATAGGAAACAGATAAAAGAGTTAGACAGACACTATCAAAAGGATTTTCATCCTAGGAATGTTAATATATGAACAAAGTAGAAAAAGTAAGGAAGAAACCTCATAGATTAAACCGCCAGTATTTTAAAGGGTTAGAAATGCCAGGTCCTTTTCCCCCGAAGTTACCAAAGACAATCATAGGAAAGTCAGGCCATTCCTTGTCACTTTCCGGCAATTTTTCAATAATAGACCGCCTGCCTGGGCGTTTGACGAAATAGTAATAAGGTTGACCACATTTTTCTTCGCAAACCCGAAGATAATAACATTGACGTATATCAGCAAGGGAAACGGTGGTTCCTTCATTGTTTAGTTGGTCTAGGGCCCACAAGATACGCCAAAAGTTACCAATACATTGTCCAGGGGCGACTTGGTAAAAATTAAGTACATCACGAACTAGATCAGAAAAAGGAAACCGGCAACCAAAAGCTATTTGGTGGGCTGTCACCATAATAGCATCTTGGCGGCTAAATTCGTGATGTGCAAAGCGTAGGGCATGTTTGTAGTTGAAAATTTTTACGTCTTCAGGAATGTCGTATAGCTCACAGAGTAGATCTAAATCAGGTCTATAAGGGTAGGCGCTGGGCACATACGAATCAAGGTAGTAACTGGAAGGGGAAGGGTGAACACCGCCATCACCTTGACCTCCTTCAACTGACTTCCTCGAAGAATCTTTCTTTTTCTGATTTTGATAAGAAGCCATTTATGTATAGAGAAAGGCTCACCAAAATCGTAGAGAAAGAAAGATTAGGGGCGTATACAGGGTGGCTCCTAGAGGAGGAAAGGAGAGAAGAAAAATAATTTGGAAGTTTACGGCAATCGAAGTACAGAGTATATAGCGAGAAGAAGAAAAATGAAAACCTAGATCTAATAATGGCTAAAATTAAAATCAAGAATAAGGAAAAGAGAATAACCTGAGTTAGTCGACGGAGGAAGAAATAGAGACGAGAATCGAACTTTCAGGGGACCGGACGGTGCGTGATTACGTAGAGAAGATGAAGACAGAAGAGAAAGACGAACAAAGGAGGAGAATGAAGAAGATGAAAGGTAAATGGAAGAATTAGGTTAAAGGTTGTAAATTTATATGAGGATAATCCCAGGGGTATTACGGGAAGAAGTAAAATAATGACAAGACAATAGCGTTGGGAAGCGAAAGGACAGCAGTTAAAATCATAAGTGCGTCTAGGTAAGAGCAAAAGAGGCACGCGTAGGAGGTTCGGGACTCGAGAGCATGCGCAATTAATGAATAGCTGGAGAGATAGGGATAAGGCAGAGCCTAAGGCACGTGAGGAGCAGGTGATAGATTAAATAATGAAAAGAACTTATGACGGTTTTCCGTCATCGTAAGGAGTTTACATTTAGGCGGAGAAAACGCCATCTAAGAAATATAGATGACGGTCAAAGGAGGGGCGATGTAAGTACCAAACCATGCTAGGTGGAGTATTGAGGACACAGGAGCTAGATAAGGAGAGCAAACTGGGAAGTACCCAATCGGAGTTCAGAACATTCTAGAGTATCACGGATAGAGCACGTGATGTCTGGCTGTCAAGCATTCACTTTATAGTATGTGATGGAGAATGAAACACGTAGGAGATAAGAGAACCATAGGATGCAAAGGGGGATCCAACGGTTCAAGGAAGGCGGTGAATATTGCTATAAAAGGATAACGTTAGGGTTCGCTAAAGGTAACTGTTCATTCTTTGCTAAAACCTATTCTCTAAACCTAGCCGCTTACTGACTTGATCGTTGGAGCTTTATCCACCGGTCATTGTCCGGTGGTCATTGCAGGTACTACCATTGAAGCAGTTGAAGGACCCAGCTGAGCTCATCAAGGAAAGAGGGCTTACAGAATCCATCAGTGGAAAGGCAAGCTATTAGTCGAGCATACAGAATTGGACAGAGGAAAGTTGTGTACACCTACCATCTCATAACATCTGGAACAATTGAGGAAGAGAAGTATGATAGACAGGTTCAGAAAGGTCGGCTGGCAGAGTTGGTTTTTCATGGTGACAAACAAAAAGATCCATCGACGATCAGGGATGACATACTTTTAGACGAGATGGTTGGGAACAAGAAACTCCAAGATATATTCAAGGAAATTTATGTACCAGCTGAAAGTGACACTTGATTGACCTTTTTGTCAAAGACTCAAAGCTTTTTCCAGTATAATTTCACTGCGCAACTCAGGCGAGTAGTTTATATCTGAGCAGATCAACTGTTTTAATGTTTTTCATGGAAATTTTGTACGTTTGGTAGAAATGTTGGTTCAAATGTGGATTTTATGTAGAGATTGATGTCGCTGGTCTAAATTTTTTTGACATGCATTTTGGTTAGGGTGATTTAGGTTTTGGTCACCACTTTTTAGTATAAATTAGGTTTTGGAGCCGGTTTTTATCTTTATTAGGGTTTAGAGCTTATTTTCGAGCCAACAACTAAAAAAACCCGGTTGAACCGAAAATATTTTCAAAATACCTAAGTTTACCCCTGAAACTCACGTGATCTGCACGTGATCACTAACCCTAATATAGTTTTGATCAGGGGTATTTTGGCCATTATAAACAATTACTTGGGTCAATTGTCGGTTCAGCTCTAAACCCTAATAAAGATAAAAACCGGCTCCAAAACCTAAATTATACTAAAAAGTGGTGACCAAAACCTAAATCACCCTTTTGGTTATTTGTTCTATTTACATACTTCATCTTGGACATCTCCTCTATTTTTTGTCATTCAGCTTAATTGTTTCCCTACTGTTTACTGCTTCAACATCTTAGGTGGTATCCTTTAATTTTGTTTTAGAGATTTTTGGACATACCCCCCATTTGAAAGTCGAAATTTGAGATACCCCCCATTTGAAAAAAAATTTGAGATACCCCCCAATTCAAGATGTGGTGTTATCTTAGCCGTCCATCATAATCCATCATAAAACTCACCTACGGCTGTAAAGCTCTTCTGTCTTGAATTGGGGGTATCTCAATTTTTTTTTCAAATGGGGTATCTCAAATTTCGACTTTCAAAGGGGGGTATGTCCAAAAATCTCTTTTTTTTTTTTTTTTTTTTTTTTTGTGTGTGTTGTGTGCCATTCTTGTACTCAATATGCTTCATGGAGATGTCCAGCAGAATCACACCAGTTAGTCCAGGTGATAGTCCAGGTTCACATCTAATAAGGCAGGGCAATGGTACAAGAAACTTGTTGAGGAGTTGAAAAGCTGGGCTATTATTGAACTGCAACTTTATCTAAAGAAAAAGCCCAAAACCAAAATCCACAATAAAAAACAATATGAATCCAAGGACTTTTTCCAATCGAGAAAGAAAAAGAAAAACAGAGGAAACCTTGCAGCTTAGATGTTTGACAAAATGCTTCAACCACACGCAATAGCTTGGAACTTGGATGCTAGTTTGTTCTGCTTTTCATGTTTATGTTCATTGAAGCTAATTAAGCTAAGGTAAACATTTGTTGTTCTTCATGCGTATTTGAATTCAATTCATAGCTATATAAATAAATAAACAAAACCATATAAGCTTCTCTTCTTCTTTAACCCCAAAACCTTTTCTTCTTCTTCTTCTTCAACATCTGTTCTACTTCAAGATTTCAACAAGAATGAAAAACTACCCATTAGGACCTGGGTTTTACAAACTCTTAGAGGAAATAGGGAAAGGAGCTACTGCAACTGTGTATAAAGCTTTATGTATACCATTTCAAGAGATAGTTGCTATTAAGATTCTTGATTTTGAGCATGATGATCCTGGGTTTATTGCGCATGAAGTGCATACTATGGTATTGATTGATCATCCCAATGTATCTAAATCTTATTGTTCTTTTGCTAATGAACAAAATCTTTGGGTAGTTATGCCGTATATGGATTGTGGTTCTTGTCTTCATATTCTTAAGGCGGCTTATAGTGATGCTTTTCTTCCTGAAGTGGTTATTGCGACTATTCTTCGTGAAGCTTTGAAAGGTTTAGTTTATTTACATGATCATGGTATTATTCATAGGGATGTTAAGGCTGGAAACATTTTGTTAGATTCTCATGGTGGTATACAACTTGGAGACTTGGGTGTATCTGCCTGTCTTTTTGATTCTGGTGATAGGCAACATTCGAGACATACGTGTACAGGTACACCATGTTGGATGGCTCCTGAGGTTGTGGAATCGTCGCTTGGATATGATTTTAAAGCTGATATTTGGTCATTTGGTATTACTGCTCTTGAGCTTGCCCATGGTCATGCACCATTCTCCAACAATACTCCAATGGAGGTACTTCTTAAGACTTTGCAGAATCCTCCACCTGGTTTAGATGAGGAAAACGATAAAAGATTTTCAAAGTCGTTTAGACAGATGATAGCTATGTGCTTGGTCAAAGATCCATCCAAACGACCTACGGCTGAAAAGCTTTTGAAGCACTCTTTCTTTAAGAATGGTAAGTCCAATGAATCTATTTTGAGGACAATCTTAAAGGGGCTTCCTGGTACTCTTGGAGATCGCATGAAATCGCTGAAGATCAAAGAAGCCGATCTTATTGCACAGAAGAAAACCTTTGATAGGAAAAAGGAGGAGTTATCTGATAAAGAATACAAACGAGGGATAAGCAACTGGAACTTTGACCTTGGGGATATCAAGGGGCAGGCTTCATTGATTGAAGAATTTGAGGAAGCTGTCCCTGAAGAAGATCAAGGAAGTATATTACTTCCTCTACATGGGCTTGATTTGGAGGAATTGTCATCAGATTCTCAGTCCTCCACTGTGAGCTATTCTTTAAAGAAATCAGACATGATAAGCCGCAATAAGGCACTGGTTTTAGAACCAGACGATGCTCCTTGTGCCAAATTACGCGTGGAAAATAGTGACAACGTTCCCATGAAAATTGAGGGGCAAGTTGTTCAACAAAGAGGGCGGTTCAAAGTGACATCTGAATAGGTACATTCATCCCCCGTGCTAGAAAGGAGTCACAATGCAAAGAAGCCGGTCGTTGTACCATAAAGCATTTCTGCAATGGGCCGGATATAATTGAAAGTTGATCATTTGAAGGAAGGAGGGCACTTCATTCTCGACTCTCGAGAAAGCTTGTGGCAGGGATAAGTAGCTATGAAAGAACCCAGTTTCCAGAGCAACTTATTTTTGGTGTAGCTGATTTAGGTTGGTAGCTTTGGTTATAATGGGTAGTGATGTTCTAACCCTTTTAGCATATCCATTGTATGTACAATATGTTGTAGTCCCTTATCATATATTAAGAAAGACATCTTGCTTTCCTTTGAAATAAGAGAAGATATGAAACTGAACTACTGAAGTTGCTTGTCGTATATTTACTACTTACTACATGTGCATCCTTCTAGTGTAGCGACTACCATTTCTGTAGAAGAATGAACAGAATGTGATAAGGGTATAAACTTGCCACTACCATTTCATCAGACCCATACTAGGTGCATTGTTTATATTTGTAATGGATTGGTACTGTTTTGGTCGTTCGACCAAAGACCAAAAACGTAAAGTGTACCTTTGGAACTCCACTCCACCAATTCCAGCTGGTTTTTATTGGGCAAGTGTTGAAGATTGAGAAGAAAAAGAAGAAGAAAGGGTTTCTTGCACAAAGTTTCAAGACAGAGAAGATTCTTTGAGGAAGAAGATTGAAGTTTCTTGATCGCTAAGAGTGTTTTGAGAGCAAAAAGGGTGAGTCTGTTGTTAGTTATAAGAGCAATCCCAATGGGAGGGCAGTTTGGTGCCCTCCACGTAGGTAAAACCACCTTTAAAGTCACCTTATGCTAAGGGTAGTCAAAACCCCCTTCAAAATTCTGCCGATGGAAAAATATACAAATGTCAGTTTGCAAAACTAAAAGACTTTATAAGACGGAACACAAAGTTCCGGTATTATAAATGTAGTTTTCTGGTTTTTGTGAGAGGGAACATTACTTTCCGTAATATTTAGTTAAGATGAAACTTGAAATTCCGAATCAAAATAAAAGTGAGTAAGAGGGAACATGGAGTTTCAAAAAGTGTTAACACGGAATATAGAGTTCCAAAAAAAGGTTGAACGAAACACTGTATTCGGTCTTATACCACTAACATGTCATTTTGGATGACGCTTTCCTCCCCTCTCAAATGACATTGGAAGTTCTATTGGCTTGCGTTTTTTGGCTGAAGGGGCATTTCATACCACTGCCCTTCTCAAATGCCCTCCCATTGGGATTGCTCTAACTGCTACCGTACAGCTACATCAACCACCAAATATGGTTGTGTGTTATTACGTGTTTACCCCTGATGTTTAAATGGTCAACCGCAATTTATATAATGAACTTTTATATAAATTGCGGGCTACTCCAAGGCCTGTTGTGCTCAAACACAACCTAAAAAGCACAATTAAAATCCATAATGATTAATGAGTATTCATTATGATCTGACCAGAGTTGTATGGGTGGTCATTTACTAAGCTTGAGCAACGCCGCCACTTCAAGTATTACCAGTAACCAAGCATGGAGGCGTTGCATGAATCTAATTCAGCGTTGCACCAACATACAACAATTCAAAACCGTGCATGCCATCTTCATCACTCATGGTTACCACCACAACAATTATGCTGTCAGCAAATTAATTTATTTTTGTGCATTTTCTAACTCTGGACATAATCTTAGCTATGCTTCTCTTCTCTTCCATCAAACTCCCAAACCCAATTCATTTATTTATAATACACTTATTAGAGCTTATTCTCGTAGTTCTCAACCTCAACATGCATTTCATTACTTCAATCTGATGGTTAAAGATGAATATATTGTTCCTGATCATCATACATTTCCTTTTGTTTTAATAGCTTGCGCGAACGCGTGTTCTGTGTCTTTAGGTAAGAGAATTCATTGTTGGGTGTTGAAAAATGGATTGGGTTTTGTTGATTGTCATATACAAACTGCCCTTTTGAGGTTTTATATAGAATGTGGGAGTTTAGTGGATGTGAAGAAAGTGTTTGATGAAATTCCTCAAAGAGATGTTGTTCAATATAATGTTTTTATTAATGGGTATTTAAGATATGGGATGAGTGTTGAAGCTTTGGGTGTTTTTCGTGATATGTTGTGTTCTGAAGTAGAGCCTGATGGGTATTGTGTTGCGACGGGGTTGACAGCTTGTGCTCATTCTGGAGCTCTTCGTCAAGGGATTTGGATTCATGAGTATATTAAAAAGAAAGGTGGGTTTTGTGAAGATGTGTTTGTCGGAACTGCTCTTGTTGATATGTATGCGAAATGTGGATGCATTGGTAAGGCTATTGAAGTATTTGAGGGAATGTGGAAAAGAAATGAATTCTCTTGGGCTGCTATGATTGGTGGGTATGCAGTACATGGTTATGCTAGAGAGGCTATTCAATGCTTGGAGAGAATGAGAGTCGAAGATGGACTTCAGCCGGATGAGGTTGTGCTTCTTACAGTCTTAACAGCTTGTACTCATGCAGGGTTAGAAGAGGAGGGTTGGTTTTTGTTGAATAATATGAAAGATTTGTATGGAGTAGTGCCCAAACATGAGCATTATAGTTGCACAGTGGACTTGCTATGTCGGGGAGGCAGGTTGGATGAAGCACTTGAGCTCATACAAAAAATGCCAATGAAACCTCTTGCTTCTGTTTGGGGTTCAATGCTAAGTGCTTGTAAGATCCAAGGTAACATTGAGCTTGCAGAGCTTGCGGTTGAAAAGCTTCTGCAGCTCGAGCATCATAATGGAGCTGAAGAAGATGGTGCATATGTTCAGCTGTCTAACATTTACTTGAATGCACAGAGGGTGGAGGATGCTAGGAGGGTACGGAAGATAATGGATGATAGAGGGATCAAGAAGACACCTGGATGTAGTGTGGTCGAGGTAAATGGAGAAGTGAATGAGTTTATTGCAGGGGATGTTGCTCACCCTCTTCATCGTGAGATAAATTCAATATTGGATTTGATATCATTGCATATTAATGATCAGCCTTGTGAGGATATCAAGTTCCCTTCACTCGCTTGGACTTGAACACTTGACTCAAGATATCGCTCATACTACAGGTGAATAGCAGGATTGTCGTATTTTCAAATTAAGTATTTGTTCTGAAGCACCATGTAATATACTTTCCAACAAGAATGATAATGGGCGTAGTAAACTAATTCTACATGATAGTCATCAACAACAGTACAACACTAAGGCTTATGCAGAGCCTAGTGGTGCCACATACCGAAATTCATAAAGATCCATGGAGCACTGGGTTGTGGAGGTAAAAGGTTCTTGCTTCTGACTTAGGTATTTCAAGATTCAATCTCAGTTTACATTGTTAATTCTTTCGTATTGCCATGTTTGTGACGTATTCTTTATGAATTCACTGTATGATAAGTTGATAACTGAGTACACTAAATGTGAACTCACACAAGCAAAAATTTGTAGACTTTAATTTAGGTTTATATGTAGTGGAGTAATAAATTTCTTTTATCGAGAATTGTTTTGATCTGATGCATACGCTCTATATGAATGAGGAAAATTAATTTTGTCGTTTACGATATGACAACAACCTGTTTGACATAAAATCTCCTCCACACTGCAAGGGAGAAAGAACCAGGGACTCCCATATTGGATAAAGTATGGTAAGAGCATTATATCTACTATACCTTACGTAACCTGATTCCCTCAAGATGCATATGCTCTATATGAATGAGGAAAATTGATTTTGTTGTTTACCATATGACAACAACCTGTTTGACATAAAGTCAACGCCACACTTCAAGGTGGGAATGAACCAGTGACTCTCATATTGGACGAGGTATGGTAGGAGCATAATATCTAATATACTGTACTTATATACCTAAGTTAGGAAACCTGAGTCCCTCAAGAGTATCTTAGACAATATGAATTACAGATTGATGGTCCTGACATCCTGATAAAAAAATACAAACTCCACCATGTTTGCTGGGACACTTGTACATAAAATTGTGTTTGACTGAAATGTAAGGTTTTTTTTCCCCCAGTAAAGATACTAAGATCTCATTAAGTTATGTAGTAAAAAGGTTTACTACACCGTAGCTTAGATCTGTTTGCTAAGATCAATAGGAAACTTGTTACTTTTGTCACCAGCCCTTAGAATTTAACTCACAAAACAAAAGCTTGCCTAAAAGCTCTTTCACTTATTTTTGCTCGCAAGATTTAGCTCAAATGTTTATCTTTACCATGTTGGAGATAGGATAATGCACCTTGTATGCTTGCTGTGATGACAATAAAATCCTAAATGTGGTTCTGCAACTATTATCTCCATTTCTCTGTCTCTATGAACTTGAATACTAAATTTGTTTGGTTTTTGGAGACATTATGTTATGTTTCTTTGTTGTTTATCTTGAAACTACTTCACCTTTGTCTTTCCATCAAAACTTTCTCTTCATCATTTCTCTTTTTTGAGGATAATACTTAGCTAATGTAACCTTCCAAGGAGCATGGCATTGAACTCATGCACTTTTTGTCTTTTTCTGCTGAATGCTATATGAATCCCAAGAATGCATTTTAAAGCAATGCCATTTCTTTGGAAGCTGATTATGTTAACCTGAATGCTACTAGGCATGTTAACACTGATCCTAATGATGATCATACTTGGACAGTTGGACATCACCCCCTACTGGATATCTGATTTTTTTTTTTTTTTCCAATCCTGGTTATAAAGAGAAAGTTAGAAAAGTTCAACTGGTGTAATTTGCAGAGATTATGTAGCTAATATAAATGCTGTGCGCAGTCGGAATATTTGATTTTGACAATGCAGAAGAGGCAGATATATAAATGGGTATAAACTAGCCCAGTTTTTATAGTCCAAAAGAAACTTGCTTAAATAGAATGTGATCTTTATGTAACTCGCTATTCTTCTAATCTAGACCCAAGAATGCTAATGTCCTTCTGGTCGACCACTCACTCCTACCTCAAGTTTCCAAGCCACCTCGTTATCTCATCTAAGTTAGAGTTCCAAGGTAAACGGCAACAATGTCAATCTTTCCAAACCAATGATCTCAAGTTGGTGGAAGAAGAGGAGTTTGGATCTATGGTTCAAATGGTTGTTGAATCACTTAAATCCATCAAACACCAATCTCATAAAATCGAACCACTTGTTCTTCACAAGAACAACAAGAAGGAAATCCAAGTAGAAGAGTTTGGATCCATGGTTCGAATTTTGGGTGAATCACTTAAATCCAACAAACACCCATATCGGAAAATTGAACCATTTGTTCTTCAAACTCAACAGAAGAACAGCAAGAAGGAAATAGAAGAAGAAGAAGAGGAGTTTCGATCCATGGTTCAACTTTTGGGTGAATCATTTCAACACAAGAAGAAAATAGAAGAAGTGGAGAAAGAAGAAGAGTTTGGATCCATGGTTGAAATGGTTGTTGAATCACTTAAATCCATTAAACAACCATCTCGTAAAATTGAATCATTTGTTCTTCAAACTCAACACAAGAAGAACAAAAACAAGGAAGTAGAAGAAGAAGAAGAAGAGAAAGAAAAAGGGTTGAGATCCATGGTTCGAATGGCTGTTGAATCACTTAAATCCAAAACACACCCATCTCCATGTGTTCTCAACAAGGAAATAGAAGAAGAAGAAGAAGAAGAAGAAGAGTTTGGATTCATTGGTCGAATTATTGTTGAATCACGTAAATCCAACAAAAACCCATCTCGTAAAAGCAGCGAACCCAATCAAACTCAAAACAGGAACAACAAGAAGGAAGTAGTAGAAGAAGAAGAAGAAGAGGAGGAGAAAGAGGTTTCAAGGACTGTTGAATCATTTAAATCCAACAAACACCCATCTCGCAAAATTGAACCAATTGTTCTTCAAACTCAACAGAAGAACAACAAGAAGGGAATCGATGAAAAACGAAAAGGTACTTTGAGTGGGTCTGATATTTTATTGGCTTTGCAAAGAGCTACCAAAGAAAAAAATCGAAGCAGAAGTATTGGTAACAAGGGAAAGAAGAAAGCAGGAAGAAGTGAAGAATTTGATTATGGAAATGTGAAGGATTTGAATGTAAAGAGTGATTGGGAAGATAAGTTGAATGAATTGGAAAAGCAACTTCAAGAACTTCAAGGATTTTGAGGATTTTTTTTTTTTTTTTTGAATTCTTACTATGGACATTTTGATTATAAAGCAAATTTATGTATCTTAGCAAATAGTTGAAATGCAATGGATGATTGAATGGTTATGTGAGCATGTAGAACTGCAGGTTTACAAGTACAATACAAGAGCTGAAGAGCATTCCAGCCTTCCAGTTAAAGGTGCCGGCCTATCAGATTGATTCGATCATAATATATACAGTAAAAGTAAATTATGTGTGAAAGTTCTAAAATCACAAATTTTCAATCATAGAAGGTTTTCTATACAAAAGTTTTTGGTTGTGTTGATTTGTGTTTGAAAGCCTATTAAGAAAAATGGCTAGTCATGTTCAGAGCTACGAAGCTGGTGAAGTCCAAAGCCAAACTCAGGAGAAGGCATGACAGATGATGGAGGGAGTGAGAGGCAAGGCAGAAGCTGTCAAAGACAAGGCCTTCGAAACGTCCAAATGGCGAAAGATAAGGTCACAGGTGCAACCCAAACTACCAAAGAAAAGGCCTCAGACACTACCGAAGCTGTAAAAGACAATACCTCATACAACACCAGGGCTGCTGGTGACTGTGCAAATGATGCCAAACAAAATGCAGGAGGGTACATGGATGCCACAAAGGAGAAAATATCCGAGTCAGCTCAAGCAACTCGTGACACTGCTCAAAATGGCACAGAGAGAGCTGGTGGAATTTTTCAAGCAACTGGTGATCAAGTTAAGAATGCTGCAGCTAGTGCCATGAAAAATTCTTTTGGGATGACTGTTACTGGTACAGAGGATGATGGCCATATTGGGTAAAAGTAAAACTAGCTAAGAGAATTTCCATAGTAATAATAATGGTGTGTACTGTACTGTGTAGTTTACTAATTACTATTGAAAAGGGGAAAATAAGATGAACTGATGAAGTATGCAATGAACCATGCTCTCTTGTAAAATTTGTGGCATTATGGAGTCTCATTACTCTGTCAAACTATGTGTTTATTTAGAATTTTAATATAAAATCTTAATCAAGAGAAAGCTAAAATCACATAAATCTTCTCTTTCTGATTCTAATCTTGTTCAAAACCACGGTGAAGCTGTTTGTTCCACAACTACTAGAAAAATAATGTGAGGTGAAGGGGTAGGGGTGGTGATGGTCACTTTCAATGGAGTTGTGGGACCCAATATAACAAATGATGTTGATAAATGCTAACCATAGATGAAAAAACAATGAATGGTCCAAAATAATTCCAGCTATTATGTCTCCAAGTAACAAACAACAGTAATCATCATCATCTATCTTATAATGCTGCCACGTAGACATAATATATGAATGTTTAGTATAAAAACGAAGAGAAAAAATAGGGCAATTTTTAGATTCATTCAACTTCGTTCTTTCTTTCTTTTTTTCTTTTTTTCCATCTCTCTGGAGATTAAATTAACAATCATCAGCACCATTAGCAATCAGCAACAGCAGCTCTTCTTCTCCAACTTGCTTGGAAAACCTGTTTTAGTGGAGAGAAGGGGGAGGGAAGAACAAATCATCATCCCTTCTCTCCATTTCTATTCAATATCTGTCTGCAAGGTATATATATATATACATATCTCTATTTTGGTGTTTAAGGAGGTGATGGGTTTTCCTTATTTTTATGAAAATAGCTTAAAAATGTTAACTTTATTGTGATTTAGTTCAATTGGAGAAATGGGGAAAGTTTAAATCAGGTTATAATTTGATATGTTTTGCAGGGTGGGAATGTGAAAAAAGTGGGAATACCTCAATGGATTGGGGTTTACTGATATTTTGCAGTGAGTAATTGATGATTGAAGATGGAGAAATGGGTTTTGTTTTGTTGATTCGTGGTAAGTTATATATATATTTGAAAGCTTGGCTACCTTTCTGTGATTTTTTCAGACTTTAATCAGATAAAATTTTGATACTTTATTGCTTGAAACCGCGTAGAAATTGTTAAGATATATATTACATCCAAAAAGGAAGCGCCTTTGTTAGGTTTGAAAGTTATTTCTTTACAGTAATTCTACACCTTATTATGTGATTAGGAACAATTTCAGAATGTTATAAAAAAAAAAAGGGGTTTAGCTAGTAGTTACCATTTTTTTTCATTTACATTGTCTCGGACTATAATCAAACAACAAAGAAAGGTTGTACTTTATTTGTAATGGGCTGGTAGCCTGGTACTTTTAGTTGGTTAGCCAACTTGGCGAGATTTAGATATCGGAAAAATAAACTGAGGTAGGCTTTAAGAGTTCATGGAATGAGTCTAGAAGAGTACGGATCTATTTAGCATTTTCCTTAAAGAAATTTGATTGATAAGTATATTTAAGCAAAATTATAATTTTATGAGGCACGAGTATGTGCCAGTCGTCTTTGGATGTTGATGATCCATAATCTGAAAGTGCTATCATACTTGTTAAATCACTTAAGTTATATTTTCTCCCATCACCCAACTTCAGAAGAATTTATATTTTGTGCACTTTGGAAAATTCGTTGACACATGGGTTAAAATGCAAATAATTAGTTAACTAAGAGTAAGAAAAGTATGGAGTAATAACCATATCGAATTTTCAACTACAATTGATTGTTTTTAGTGCCCAGGTCTTGCACTTTTGATTATCCTGTTGTTAAATGTAGGCACCTGCATATTTCTCTCAATTATTCTTTTCATTGAATCAGCATGTTGTGTTTGACAAATTCTCATTTTTGTTTAAGCTATCTCCAAAAGAGGAGAGAAGAAATACTCATATTATTATGCCTTCTCTCTTCTTTAATTATTTTCTTTTTGGTTGAACTAATTTTTTTTTTTGTTGTTGTTGTTGCATTTATTGTTGTTGGGACAGAAGCCACCAAATGGATAGCTCATTTCAGCAATTGAAAAGTGTAAATATAAAGTTTATGCAGTTGCATTACATCCATAGCAACTAAGGTAAGGAGCTTGACTTTTTCCTTTCTACAGGTTAATAACACGCATGGTCTTGTGACTGCTCATTTTGTATATTGTTTGTTATGCTATGGACTTCCAAACTTAACTCTTAGTCAAGTGTAGCACTTAACATTACACTCTTGTTGCAGATCATGTTGGGCCGAACGCAGATCAGTAAAATCTCCCAGAATGCAAGATCTTTCTTGCTCAGTGGTTCACGATGTAGTGTGGCAGATGGAAGTTCATGTACTAGCCCTGAAGATGAAACTCATGTGCCAAGAACTCCGGAGAGAAATAATGAAGTTCTACCTGTAAAGACAGGAACTCTAAATTCTTGTGACACAAAAACAACTGTTACTCGCCCTAAAACCACAAGTGTTGTGCAATCCTCATCGGTCTCTGCACATGTGTCGTCAGATTCTGGCTCTGTACCAACCTCAGGTTGTGAGCATTCTGTGTTTGGAGATGTTCATACTTCTCAGACAAATTTGTTGGATTCATCTGTTTATGTTGTGGATCAATTTCTCAAAGCTAGCATTGTAGCAGTTGGTTTTCTCTCTGACTTGGTAAATAATAGAATTCCTTCTTTAGATGGGAATTCTCGCACATCGCACAATTACGTGGTTGATACTACACATCCTGCCTCCAACATAAGAACGTCATATGTTAAGCCCCATTCAAGAGAGAATGCATCCAAAGTATGCGTAAAACCAACAGTTGAGATAGCAGGGGGTAGTTCCACAGCTCCCTCCAATGGTCCTAAAGGTAAATCTCAAAAATCTGGTTTTGGGAAAGATTTAGACTGTGTTTCAGGTAAGTCAACAGCAAAGCCAGTGGGAAACCACAATGTATCCTTAGAGACTAAAGTTCAGAAGCCGATACCACAAAGATCAACACATGGGCCAGTCCCAAAGTTTACGTCTAATAGATGGAGTGCAGAAAACATGATCAAAGGCTCTGACGTGGGCATCAAAACCGCAAATGACACGTTGAGATCTTTCAAAAAGATAACAGAGACTGCTCCCTTGGGTAAGCAATTTGCCAATTCGAGGGTTTCTGTGGAGCGTGTTTATCGTGTTTTGCAGCAGATAAAGTGGGGGCCCGTGGCAGAAGAGGCTTTGAAGAATGTTAACTGTCAATTGGATGCATATCAGGCTAACCAAATCCTCAAACAGCTTCACGATCATTCCGTTGCTCTTGGCTTTTTCTACTGGTTGAAACGGCAGGCTGGATTTAAACATGATGGACATAGTTACACGACCATGATTGGCATTCTTGGGCGGGGCAGACAGTTTGGTGCTATGAACAGGTTGCTTGATGAGATGGTGAGAGACAGGTGCATGCCCAATGTGGTGACATATAACCGTGTGATTCATAGCTATGGGCGTGCAAATTACATGGATGAGGCAGTTAAAGTTTTCTACAAGATGCAGGAAGTAGGTTGCGAACCAGATCGAGTCACCTACTGCACCTTAATAGACATCCATGCGAAAGCAGGATTTCTTGATTTTGCAATGGACATATATAGAAAAATGCAGGAAGCAGGACTTACACCTGATACTTTCACATATAGTGTAATGATCAACTGTCTTGGGAAAGCTGGTCATCTGGATGATGCTAACATGCTGTTCTCCGAGATGGTTTCACAGGGTTGTGTTCCAAATCTGGTCACATACAATATCTTGATTGCACTGCAAGCCAAGGCTACAAACTATACTGGTGCCCTGAAGCTGTATCAAGACATGAAGGATGCTGGATTTGAAGCTGATAAAGTGACATACAGCATTGTTATGGAAGTCTATGGCCATTGTGGTTATCTCAATGAAGCAGAGTCCGTGTTTGCGGAGATGAAACAGAAGAATTGGGTTCCTGATGAACCTGTGTATGGTCTGTTGGTTGACTTGTGGGGTAAGGCTGGCAATGTGGACAAGGCTCGAAGTTGGTTTCAGGCCATGCTCGACGCAGGTCTTCGACCTAATGTACCCACATGTAATTCTCTGCTCAGTGCATTTCTGCGGGTGCACCGGTTTGCTGATGCCTATAATGTGCTTCAGAGTATGCTGGAGTTGGGTTTGCAGCCTTCTTTGCAGACCTACACATTGCTCCTCAGCTGCTGTACTGACACAAAGTCTCAAGTTGATATGATCTTTTGTTGTGACCTTATGACGATCAGTGGCCACCCTGCTCATTTATTCCTGATGTCCATGCCAGCTGCCGGTCCAGATGGTCAGAATGTGAGGGATCATGCAAGCAATTTCTTGGACCTTATGCACAGCGAGGATAGGGAGAGCAAAAGAGGACTTGTGGATGCTGTTGTAGATTTTCTGCATAAGACAGGTCTCAAGGAGGAGGCAAGTTCAGTATGGGAGGTTGCTGCTCAGCGGAATGTCTACCCTGATGCTTTAAGGGAGAAAAGTTCGTGTTATTGGCTTATCAATCTTCATGTGATGTCAGATGGTACTGCTGTTACAGCATTGTCAAGAACACTTGCTTGGCTTCGCAGGAAGATGCTTGCATCAGGAATCGGGCCCAATCGGATTGACATTGTGACAGGCTGGGGCCGTCGTAGCCGGGTAACAGGATCATCTCTTGTTAGACAATCAGTAGAGGATCTGCTACATGTCTTTGGGTTTCCTTTCTTTACTGAAAATGGTAACTCAGGGTGTTTTGTGGGACGTGGGGAGGCTCTTAACAGATGGTTGCTCCAATCTTATGTGGAAAGGATGCACTTAATCTAGTTTAGTGAACTTTGTTCTTATTTAAGTTAGAAGTATAGATTTGGTTGGAAGGTAATATGTATTTGTTATTAAGAGGAACAAGTGCGGTTTTGGTGGGAGGGTGATATTTATCTATTTTGCCGAGAGTATATGTATAATTTTAATTTAGTTGCTCTTGTGAACACTGTATGTATATTAGCTTGAAATAATTTGAATTTTCATCAGTTCTAGAAGACTAACAGCCTAGACTGTAAAGTGTAAAGTGCACAGAGCTTTTGTTTTCCGAGCTTAGTCATACTGAAAATACTGAGGCTACAACTTGAAGAACTACAGAAAACAAATGTGCAAATAGCTTTTCATCCATCCGGTTCTGAATAAGCTTTTCATCCATCCGGTTCTGAATAAGACCTGGTCCATTTATTTTGCCCTAATCCCTGGTTTTCTCAAAGTCTCCTAAACAACCTTTCTATCATAACAATGTACTGCAGAATGATAGCAGCCCAAAAGAAGTCATTTATTTTCCACATTCCCTCAAATACATACTTGAACGGCCTTTACCAATGCATCAACATTTGTCATAAATATCAACAAGTGCACTTCCCACAAACACATCAGGCTCCACTTCAGAACACAGCATATCACCAAAGCTTCAACACTGATTCCATATCTCAAATACCCATTAATACAACAAGTAACAAGTATAGTATTGATTATTGAACAACATCTCTTTGAGGAATTTTATCAAACACTTTACCTTCTTCACATTTTGTATATAAAACCTCAAAATGACAGTTCGTATATGACAAATGACATGACAATCAATAAATCCACAATCCATTTTTCAACAATCAACAGTAAATTCTCTTTCCTAAAAACACAGAACAAAGCGTTTCGCGCAAGCAATTACAACAAAAGGAATATATGCTGGATTATGGTTGATAGAATGTGTACAGCGTGCACAGTTTTGAATGGTTGTATGTTGATGCAACGATGGATTAGAATAATTGTGTGGTGGCGTTGCTCAAGCTTAGCTTAGCAAAATGACCACCCGTACAACTCTGGTCAAGATCAGAAGAAGAAGAAGAAGAAAGAGTTGAATTGGGCTTTGTTTTTGAGCCCAATAGGCTTCATTAAAACTTGAAGAAACTTTCATTACCACATCGTTAGTATAAGTGTGCTCAAAGAACAGCTGTTCTTCTTATAACAGAAAACCAACTTCTATCTTTCAATTTCAAAACATTCTCTCTCTCTCCTCACTCTCTTTTCTCTGAACTTAAAAACGATCAAGATTCAAGAAACCCTTTTCACAATCTTCAAAAGTCTCTCTTTCTTCTAAGAAAACCTACAATGGAAGATTCTTCTTCTTCAAGCAAGAATCGGTAGCAAAAGAAGATTCTTCTTCTGTACAATCTACTACTATAAAATCGGCGGTGAAAAGAATTATCAAGTATGCAATTCATACGAACAAGTATGATAAGATTTTACATAAAATTGAGAAATTACGTGAATCTACAGGTGATAAAGCCATTCTACGTTATGCTGAAGCAGTAATTCTTGACTATAAATCAGATATCGGAAAAGATACTAAATCTCAATTACATGAACTCTATCGTGCTAGAGAGAATGCAAGAATTGCATTTCATTTAAACCCTAATTCGATTGAATATGGTTATTGGTTGGCTCGTTTACAATTCAGAACTTCACATGGTGATAAAGATTATAAGCGGGTTAAAGACATAGTTGAAGCAACTTTAGCAATAAACAAGCCTGATGATCCTATTGATCCTTTCGATCTCTTTGGGAAAGATAAAGTAACTTCAATGAGGAAGCATATATATGTTTTAATGCATAGTTGCAAGAAGGATCATTTGCTTCGCTATTTTTATTTCTGGATAACTGCAAGATCGATTATAGAAGAAGCACTGGATTTTGATAAAAAGCATGAGCATCTCAACTTTTGGAGTTGTTGTTCTTGTGGTACAAAATTTCCCGATCCTGAATCACATTCTCAACACCTTGTGGCCACACATGGTTTTGGAAAATTGTTGCCGCCACAAGAATCTGTTTTGCCGTCAAGGCTCGATAAAGATTGGTGTTACATGATTTGCAAGTGCCATTGGAAGCCATTTGATTCATCTCTTTCCTTTTCAACTTTGGAAACTCAGTTGCAATCACTAAAACAACCTGTTTCTAAATCCCAGTTTGTTTATTCTGCAACTTCCTCACTGCTGGTTTGTGAGGATTCTGTTCGTGAATGGCTTCTACAAAGGATTCAAAATGAATTACATATCATGTTGAATGAAGGCTTTTATGTTGCAGAATATGTGAACAATGTGTTATACTACACTATGAACAAGTTAAAGGGAGTTCTACCTAGTTCCAGGGTTTTAGATCCCCTAGGCCTAACACATCTCTGCATCTGCTTTTTAGGCGTGTCCGAACTAGAGGAAATCCTCATCTTTTTGAAACAAATATCTCAATTTTTTAAGAAAAAGATTGCTGAGAATGTGACCTTTGTAGATGATATACCAGATCCCAATAGTTATACCCTGCCCTTCCCCTTCGTGAACAACAACTTTAAGGCACTATGTTTTGATGGGGATACATTTCGCCTGGTATCATGCAAGAAGACGCCACAAGGCGATGAAATTATAGATTACGCATCTGCAGTGATTCGAGTAGAAACATGGATGCTACTTCAAAACACCAAGAAATCGAAGGGGGTTAATTTGTGTGAAGACAAATGCATCAAAGAGAAATTTGAGATCCTGACGAAATTGTGTCAGCAGAAACGTGAGCAACAGACCACCATCCATGATGCACAACTGTCCGTAGATTTAGAGGTTTGTTTGTTATTAGTTTGATCATGTAATGAAACTATCACAATTATTGACGATATTTCACTTTAATCAAAATTTTCTTTGATTCTGCAGCTCATGGAAAAGGATGTACAGCTCATGCAAATTGCAAAAGAAAGAAAGGAATTGGAGCGTAACATAAACGCTTTTGCTGAAGATGATTATTCAGTGGTTCTGCACCATCTAGTGAAGTCATACATTCAGGTTTAGAATGTTTTAGATACTTTTGACTGCATTAAATATTCTCTTGGTGAGGTGTCTTGATATACCTTGTGGAGTTTCGAAAACCATACTTGGGATCCTGACTGCACAGTGACTAATTTAACAGTGAGGAATTATGTTTTCAGTGCTTACTCTATTTGATTATTGGAAGCAATGTAAATATTTCATTACTAGGATTAGCGGTTGTGAAGTGCTTATTTTGCAAAACAAACTGAGTTGCCAAAGTTTTTCACGACGGCTGTTTCACCTTTTTTTTTCCCATTAAGGCCTGCTTTTCAAATATTGAGTTTATGATTTTGTGCTTAAACCCGTTGGAATTGCTCTCATGCTGAACGTAGGCAAACAAAATGAAAGGTCTTTTCTGTGTATGATCATATTCCCCCTGCCCATGTGTGTATATTAGAACAATAGATTGCTTGTCTTCCGTGTTTATTTTAAAGTGATTAATTATAGGCTATATCAAAATATCTTTCCGTCGATAAATTGTGGTTAACTATAATTCTGTCTAGCTGTAGTGTTGGTCAACTATAATTGTGCCCAACTTTACTGGGTTTGTCTCACTGCGATAAATTGTGGTTAACTATAATTCTGTCTAGCTGTAGTGTTGGTCAACTATAATTGTGCCCAACTTTACTGGGTTTGTCTCACTGCTGCTTTATGTGATCTTCCTTACCTTTCATATATTTGTTCCTTCAGCATTGCCACGCCCACACTCAAGAAAAGGATAACACTAGAAAATCTCAGGCTGCAAACCAAGAGCCTTTTGAAGGAGCTTCCACTTCCACTCCCAATAAAAGAGGCAGTCAACTAAGCCTGGGGCCTGACAAATCGAAGAAAGTTAAGATGATTCACATCGAGTATGTCTCTCCTTTTTTTAATGATAAATACATGATTATTATAAAAAGAATCAAAGTCCATCACACTTATGATATATTTTTGTAATAATGTGAGGTACTTATTTAATTTTATCTCACTTGCAGCCTCAATAAGGCTGCCTCAGATGATGATGCTTGAAGTGATGGACATACGATGGGTGCTGAAGTTCAGATGTGTAGTTTGGTGATGTCCTAAAACAGAGGCTGCTAAGGTTTGTAGTATTTCAGAAGGATGAGGATCAGAATGGAGTAATTGAAATACCAACTCTAAAAGTAAATTCTCTCTTAAATCTTCATACTGAGGCTCTATAGGATCTTTTTTTTCTGTGTTAGATGAAATTTTTTGCCATTAAAAGTTGAGAACAATGTACATATAGGGTAATGTGTAAACTCAAAGAGCATACAGAATATATGTGACTTCTTCTCTTTTTTTCTTTCAAGTACAAATATCATGTGCACTGTGGAAGGCAAGTTGTCCTTGATAGAGAGGTAGGGCTGCACCTTTTTGGTTGGCTCTTCAAGAAAAAACCCTTCATGTATAGGAATGGGGTTAATTCCATATGCTGGGGAAAGTGCCTCACCTTTGTACATCAATTCCTCAACAACATTCTTCGGGTCTCTATAAAACAGAATGAAAATCTTTGGTGGAAGCACAAATCAATTGAGAGTGGAAAAGTGAAAGGGGAAGAGGTCTAGTGCTAGTTCCAACTGAAACTCACTTCTTTTTTTTTTGTTCCAACTTGTGAGCCGTGACACGGCTTCCAGGCCCTACTTCTAGTTCTTGGGTGTAAATCGTCACTTTGTCTAACTATATTACTTCATTAAAAGACGGTAGCAAGCAAAGATACCTCAACAGAAAATCATGGTCCAACCTTAATAGTTAATATTTAAGAACAACCACCTTCAGCATATAAGTTGATAAAAGCAAAGAGAAATTTATAATAAGACACATAACTCATACAGAGCAAATATGCAAAAGATACATAACCTTTAGCACATGTTTGATCGAAAACAATATTGTGTAGCACATGATGTAACATGGATAATCTTCGCAAAAAATACTTCGCTAATTATAGTTCATTAGTTCTTACCTCTATTATTTTTGTTCAAGCTTCCACTATCTTGTGCTCCGCTTTCGCCCGCATATTCTACTGATTGCTGTTGGTGAGATGAGGCTTCCAACATAAGTGTATACTTGATCAAACTCAAACTTAAATTTTTTGCGATACGAGATTAAGTTGGCTTTGGGATTGTACAACATCAACTGATCTGAATAAATTTTCTCTAATATAATTTCTCCATTCTTTGCAAAGCCTAGTGGTACCCAAAACGTTACATTGTCACATACTATTGTATACTGTTTTTCCCAAGAATAGACTGCGCCATATTCTTTCATCACCCAAATCTTAACATTCGTAGAATACCAACAGCTGACATAACAAAGCAATCCACCCAATTCTACTATTTTCCCAGGTAGCGTCAAACAAACATCAGTCGGAAGTAATATCTCTCTAAACACCTCATCTTTCAGATCAAAGGAGAGAATGAAGTTTAATTGATTATACCCAGTCTTGTATACAAACCAATGAAGAGCTCCACTAACAAAAGGTGGAAAATAAGGTTTAAAATTGACAGTGTAGGGAATAGTTTCGTTTAGAGTTCTCCACGACGAGTCTATGCCTAGAGTATACACGCTCACGCGTAACTGATAATCCATCTTTACTCTGTCAGATTCATCAAAAAATCTTATCACCTTATATTGGTTGGTAGCTTGATGAAAACCAAACCCAAAGGCAGTAACCATCAACTCCTCTTTCCCAGAAAAAGGAGTTGGAAATGGCGGACATTGGATAGTAATGTAGTTTTTTATGAGTGGGTTCCAAAGGTACAATTTACTTCTTTGGTCGAAACACCAAAACAGGACTAATCCATTGCAAATACCATAAACAATACAGGGATTATGAGTTTGATCAAATGGTAGTGGCAAGTTTATGCCCTTGTCACATTCTGTACATTCTTCTGCAAAATAAAAAACTGCCTTGCCGGGGCATGTAGGATCGTTTTCTCTTCGAGGTGCCAGCATATTTGGAGGATTGTCTTGGTTGCATCTGCATCTTTTGCTTTGCACTGCCAGAATACTAGGTTCATAATGGTTGCATCTGTCTAAATGCAATTTAGCAAAAATGTGATCATTAGTAAGTAATTGAAGCCAAGTTTTGTTAACACACCTGAATCTCAACAGAGATTTGAGAGGTATCCATGAAAGTACCTCCATCATCACTTCAGGTGGAAAGCTTATTGAATTTTCCATTGTAATTATAAGCTTATCATTCATGATTGCAAATTAAAGGAGAACAAAAGAAGAGATTTGTTATCAAACGAAACAAACCCTACTTGCTAAAAGTATTTTATATGAACATATTTATATATATATATATATATATATATAAACTCCTTTGCTAAATCCTAAAAGGACTTCTATTTAAAATATATTTCTAGATGGACCAGGATTTTAAATTTTAAGAAATTCAGCAACTCGATTAAATAATAATTATGAAAATAACACATAAATAAAGAAAGCCCAGACCAGAGCTAAGCCCAATTTATTTGCTTATCTCTCTCCCATACTGGTATCCAGATTTTCAAGGTCTCTTGAGCATTCAAGCATGCAAGGTCTGTTTAGTTAAAACTCCTTTGATCTAAAAACCCAAATTTACAATTCTTTTTGTTTTTCACTGAATGATTTATCTGTTTTTTTACTGAATGATGTATCTCTTAGATTTGATGAAGTTTTTTTTTTTTTTTCTTTTTAATTATTATTATTGAAAAATTGATTCTGTAAATCATTGACCGATCATATTATATATCCATGTTTTAAACAAAAGTTTTATTAGAGAAAACACATAAGAGAATTGGAGTATGATTACCAAAGAAACTAACAAGTTATTTGTAAAACAAGAATTTTGAGAGTTAAAAAATAATATAGCTTCAAGATACAATGATGCCCTATTGCCCTACCCCATATATTACCCAATCTTTCCGACACGACGAGAAAAATACTCTTAGAAATACTATTAGAAATATACTCTTAGAAATACTATCGATGCTTTTGTGCTCACAATATAATGTGATATGTATTTGATATTTGAATAGATTAAGGAAATAAGTGAGATTTTGTTATAGTTGTGTTAAAAAAAAAACGAGAGAATGACTTTGTAATGTGTACCTAGGATGGTTTAGGAGAAGCATACAAAATTTAGCAGCACTCCAACTAGTAAGGCAGTTAGGCAGGACTTGATAGATTGTTATACATGCCAACTTGGACGCAGGGATTTGCACCCCTTTGCATCTGAAGTGCATCAATTTTTTTTCCTGGAGCCTTCCTGGAGGCAGGGATTTGCCCCCTTTGAATGACACCACTCAACCTGTCTTTAAGTCTCTAACTGTATATGCCTGTATCTTCGTGATAGTCACAACATAACACAATGCGAATAAATATAGATCAAGAAACTGGTGAACTAAATACGGGGATAATAGGACATTATTGCAGACTGGTGAACTATGAAAACAGTCCGATTTGATTTGATATTGCTGCCACAGTGCCACAAAACTAAAATAACAGACAAATCCATAACTAAATACAAGGACAATAAGATCTGTATATTTAAAATTAACCACAAAATGGTCGTTGGTGATAATTATGTACAATGGTAGAATTCGTTGTTTTTTACAAGAGATGATGAAGTTGCTTTGTTTTAATTTGGGTTGCTTGTTATCATCTCAATATACCAGGTATCTATAAAATGAGTTCTTCAAAATCTTCTTCTTCGGAACTTGGAGACAAATATGAACTTGGTAATATTCCTTTCATTTTTCAATATAGCTTTACAGTTGTTGCGTAGATTTATTTTTGTTCAAGCAATTTTGTTTGGTTTTCTCCAATGTGTAGTTTTGAATTTTCTTTTGTTTACTTTTACCATTAAAAATCAGATTTTAGTGATGGATATGAATTACAATCTGATAATGAGGTCTTAGAGGAGATGATGAGAGTGCAGTCACGTCTGCCAGAAAAACCGACAGCTGAAGAACTGGAAGCAATAATTGCTCGAATTGAAAACATCCAAAAGGATAAACAACTAATACTTGAAGCAATTGATAATCAAAAGAAAAGTCCTGAAGCCTGGATTTCTTGTTTGATTTGCTTAAAAAGAGGCAGAAAAAGTTGGTAAATTTTGAGATGGATCAAGACCTTCTGATAGCTAATGAACAAGCTCTGAAAGTAAAATCTCTACTTAATCTTCATACTGAAGTTGATGCCTTGATCAGAAAGTAATAGATTCTCCGAAACAATTAATCTGGAACATGTTCATGCTCAGAACGAATGCTAGATTGATATTGATGCATGCCTAGAGCATGAACCTTCTCTAGGATCTTTGGTTGAACTTTGTTTGATCTTTTCTCGTGTTATTTAAACATATATGCAGATAACTTTTGTTATTTAAAGTCGAGAACAATAATTGATAATGTCTAGTATACAGAATCTGTGTTAATTTTCTTCCAGCTATTTTTTCCAATTTATATCATCCTGGAATGTGGAAGGTAACAATGTTAGAATGGAATGAGAATGATAACTTATGCTGGAAGGCAGAAATCCATTTGGGTCGGACATGGTTGTGACTTTAGAACCCAAGTGGGGGTGGAGTCATGCAAGATTGCAAGCAGTGTGACATGTCAACTACAATCTGGCTACCATGGGAGAATTGGAATTTGTATTACAATGTAGTCCTCAATTTTCAGAATATCTGTAGAGATCTGGTTCAGAGAATTAGCTCTGTTCCTCTCTGGCCATGTTGTGACCACACCTCCAACAATAGCTGTGCTTGATTATGGAGGTTTCACCCTGCGGCTTTAAAAAAAATTAAGTACTTAGCCTTGATCCTGAACCAGTGAATCCTTATTTACAGTCCTTCCTCCTCAGATATATGTTACTGGTCCAAATGTCTTTGTTCTATCCAACTTGCTCTCTATTGGATATGTTATTGCTTTCTCCTCAGGGAGGGTTCCACTCTGTGAAGTCCCCAATATATCTGATCATTAGTATTCCATGCAAGATAAAAGTTTTGCTGCATGCACTTGCAATAACCAGGCATTTCCCAAACTTGAGCATCACTACATCCTCCAAGGACCACCTCTTGGAAATGCTCAACTACTGAACTACAGGCTCGGCTAGTTGTCTTCATTCCACAGGTCAACTTGGTCCCTTTCTAAACATTGAAGACTATGGGTGGAGGCGTGGAGCTTAGCTTATCATTTGTCTTAAGTCTCAACCGACTGGACTGAACATCTTTTATGGCTTTCCTGACCTAATATACTTAAAATATAGAACTACTTTGTGTTCTTGAGAGGGTGCCCTCCAGCTTTAGGGCATTCCACTATTCAAAATAACCAATCATGAAAGAAGAACACGTCGCATTCTCAACCGCTACTCTAATATCTTCACGAACTAGACTTTCTGATACTGACAATTTGAAATCTTATAAAATTTGGATAAGACACAAACTAGGGCACAAACATGATATTATATGATATGATCTTATTATAAAGTACTCAACTGAAAGTTACAACTGCAATATTGAAAGATAACAATAAAGATAGTGGATACCTATAAAAGAACTCACTGTGAAAGCAAGAACGGGACAGATACAGCAAGAACCTTATTGAATGAAAATGATAAGAAGATCAAGATCAATACAAAAAGGGGCATCTTTCCTTTCCTAGATGAGTTTGATGGTTTTTTTTTTTTTTTGATGAGTTTGATGGTTGAAGAGCTGATGCTATGTTGTTACTGCTATGCTAGCTCAGTTGTCATTATTCTTTCCAAAACCTGGCTGGGAGTCCATGCTGAGGGATTGGGAATGGGTCACACTCAATCCCACTGTGGGATTCCACCACTTCCCACCTACATTCAAAATAATAAACACCAACAACAAAAAGATTTATCAAAATTCTAGTCCAAGATAATCTCAAGCTGTTTTCAAATTACTACGACACATATAATCTTTTACTCTAAAAGGAATCATGTTGCCAGCATCATATATTTTAGAGTGTGACCATGTTTAATTAACAGGAAAATTTCTTTCGCGTCTTTTATTACCTCTGGCAACAATTAAGTGATATAGTCCTACACACTCAATATTATTCAATAGGTAGAATTCGCCTTATAATAGAAAACTATGGACATACATTGTATATGTATTGCAGCATGGATTATTAGGGATAAAATAAGTTTCTCATAAAGCAGAGAAGGGTAAATTGTCGTATCTATGCTATGTGGCATGGATTATTAGGGATAAAATAAGTTTCTCATTAAGCAGAGAAGGGTAAATTGTCGTATCTATGCTATGTGTATGGGGTGTATCTAAACCGACATGATGTAGTGCTCCAAGAATGAATCTAGAACACACTCAATATTCTTCAATACGTAAATTTTGCCCTATAATAGGAAAATATGGACATGCATTGTATATGTAGTGTGATAAAATATACCGAAGTACATTAGGTATATAATAAGTTTCTTATAAAGCAGAGAAGGTTAACGAACTTGTCGTATCTATACTACGTGTCTACGTGTATATAATAAGTTTCTTATAAAGTGGAAAGGTTAACGAACTTGTCGTATCTATACTACGTGTCTGGTGTATCTAAGTCTTACATGTAAATAATAAACAGTATTTGGATTATTAGGTATATAATAAGTTTCTCATAAAGCAGAGAAGGTAAACTAAATTGTCGTATCTATGCTACGTGTTTGGCGTATCTAAATCAACATGATGTAATGCTCCAAGAATGAATCTAGAACACACTGTATATTCTTCAACACGAAGATTTTGTTCTATAATAGGGAAATATGGACATGCATTGTACATGTAGTGTGATAAAAGTACACCTAAGTACATTAGGTATATATTAAGTTTCTTATCAAGCAGAGATGTTTAACGATCTTGTCGTATCTATACTAAGTGTATGGTGTATCTAAGACGACATGATGTAGTGCTCCAAGAATGATTCTACATATAAAATTCACCATTGGCCGCCTGTCTGCCGTACACTTGTACCTGAACTTGGTGACCAAATGGTGGACCAGAATGAACATCTCCAGCTTGGCTAGTTCATTTCCTGGACATGCATGAACTCCATTCCCAAATGGCAAAAATGTATTTGGTTTTGGAGCTACCTGCATACATACAATATAAGTAAGTTTAGACTTAGGGTTACACTCTGAAGGAGTAAGATCAATAGATCATTACTTAATTTGCATATTGCAAGTGCCACCACAGAGGGGCCATTCTTCTCTTTATTATTCAGCTGATATGGATGTCACCGAAGAGACGTTCAAAAACAAATTTTGTATTGAGGACTATTCAGATTATTTACCTCTTCAACAGATATTACTTACCTTTTGTAGGCTCTACGTAGTAAATGTTATCTGTGGAACAGTTTAATTGGGATTTCCAAGGATCAACATATTGGACTATTTAAAGCGGATAGATAGACACATATATTGTTACTGACAAGTCTGGCGTTCGTTTTCAACATGCTACTTCCAACGTGCAAGACCTTGAGAAAAAGTACAAAGCATTTAAGTTCTCTACAACCATGCAAAATCATGTACAAGTATGGGTAAAACTAATCCTAAAATTTAGGTCTGCTAGTCTCTTCCCCTTAAACCTGGATACTGTCATCCAAAATAACCAAATTTTATAAAATCTTGTGTTATAGAAGATTTTGTTAGCAAGATTAATGAAGCACTCAGTTCTATATTAACCGTCTGTTCAAATTTCCATAAACTAGATGGTCTCAAAGTGGCGTTGACACACTTAATCAGAGATTGGATTCCAATGACCTCACAGATAGGGGCATTGATCCCTGAGAAAACCCAAGTTGAATAACTTGCAAAGTTATGGTAATTTCTAGTTAGGTTGGAGAAAATCAAAGTTCTGCATTTATCAAATAAATGAGCATTTGGCATCCATACCTCAAATCTTGAAGGGTTAAAATTTTCAGGATCAGCAAATAAGTCAGGATTATGGTGAATGCTCCTGAATAATGGCAGTACCTTCCAACCTTTGGGGATATGGTATCCTGTCACCATTCCAATAAAAATCAGCCACAATTGAATATTAAAACAACAAAAAGAAGAGAATGCTTTGCTACGTGTACTAATATACCAGAACCCTCTCTTACCCTGGTATTCTACATCAGCCACAGCTTCTCTGAATGGAAAAGATATAATCGAGGCCATTCTCAGGCTCTCTTGTATGACCTGAAATTAATCCCCCTCAATGAGTTACTCCCAAAGAACATTCATATTGTCCGAATAATTTGTTTCATACAATGGTCCTAAGAAATTCATATGCAAATCCTTATTTCTGAAAGTGTGCATCCTAACCTTGTAAGTAAATGGCATATCTCTAGTTTGAGCCCAGGTCAAGGGTTTGCTTCCTCTGTCATTCCGTTCATATATCGCCTCCTGCTCATCCTGAATGAGAAGATTAATTGTTGTTAGTCGTGACAGTTCCAAAAAATCGATAGCAAGTTTTTCACTAAAATAGAAATAAAAAATGATAGGTGTAATGGAGCCTACAGACTTCTTACTTTTACAGCTTCTAGAAGTGTGGGGTCATCATGGAGGAATTTGACGATCCAAGTTAGGACACTAGCTGTTGTGTCCTGAGCTGCAAAAAACACTCCAATGATATTATCTGAAATTTGATCTTCTGTCAAGATGTCTCCGTTCTCGTCAGTAGCATTCATCAAACGACCCAAGAGGTCCTTCTCTTCTAGTCTCCTCTCCTTTCTTTGACACATGATCTCACTTAAAGTTTGGCTTAGCCTCTTCCTTGCCTTTTGGTAATGAATTCCAAGTAATGATTGAAACAGTCAGCCGAAATGAATCTTTACTATTATAATTATAACTGATCATGAAAACTGCATGTATGATTTCCTTACCAAGACAGCATTATTATATGGGGTTCCGGCCTGAATTGATGGAAATGAATTATAGCCTTTTTTTAATATCGAGTAGTTCTCCTTCAACTCCTCCGCGTATTTGGCATCTAAGCGGCCAAAGATAGTGAATATACCAATGTTGAAAGAGAACTGTGACAAATAAAGATAGAGATCAACTCCATGAGAAAAAACTAAAAGCCGTAAAACAGCACGAGTTTATATTAAAGCTACAATCTAATCTTTTATGTATAACAAGTTAACAAAACCAACCTTTTTCATTTCCTTGTAAGTATTAACAATGTGACCACCAGACAATGATTCTAATGCGGAGATTGCAATGGTTTCAATGTCAAAAACCAGATTGCGAATTGTTTTAAGAGACAAAGATCTTTGAACAAACTTCCTTAGACGGGTATGATAATCTCCTTGTTGGTAAAACAGGGCAGATGGGCCGATCAATTGTTCCTTGCATTTAGGATACGTAGGCTTGAACAAGTGAGCATGAGTTACCAATATAAATCGAGCAGCTTCTGGACTTGTCAACATGATAGAAGGGCAACCAAGTATATTTGTCTTGAATATCTCTCCATACCTGGAAACAAATACACCACCATCACCACCACATTCAAATTGATTAAACAAAGATACTTAGGGAATCAAAGAGCAACAACGCATAAAGGCATAGAAAAGAGGAACCTTTTTTCCTTTGTAGAAAAGAAGACATTAGGGTTTTGTGAGTAGAGTTTATCAGTTTCTCCTGTATTTGGAGATCCCATGGAACCTGGTGGAAGCATGGGTCTTTGTTTTAATTTTCTCTTGTTTATACTCATTAAGATGCATGTTAGAAGAACAGGGAGAGACAGAACCAGGTAAAAAGGAAAACCACCCATCTCCATCTTTTCACTCTTTCTCTGTCACACCCACTCGAAGGTGTTTTGTGTATCTGATTGTTTGTTGTAGTGATTGGGGCTGATGGAGATGATTGATGGTTGAGAAAAAGATATGTCTAAGATCACTCTTGGAAGGATTTTGGCTTGTGGCATCTTAGAGTGGGAGAGGTGGTTGTGCTTATATAGAAGGGAATCTTGGACAGATTGCAAATTTATTAATTTATGTTTCGGTGATATTTCTAACTCAAAATATAATAAAAAAAATATACAGAGAGGGCTTGCAGCGTAGTTTGTAGTGCGCATGTCGTCTATCTTTGTGTAATTCGTCGATTTATCAATAAAATTTTATTTGTCAAATAAAAAAAAAATTGTCTTGAAAAATGACAGCATGGTACAAAAATCAATTCTTCTGTATGGATGCAGCTAAGTCTTTGAATGAGTGACACCTATACACCTTAAGTACTTGTGCGAGAGAAAAGGGGGAATGAGTCCTAACTGACTCATCCGCATTGAATGATTCTGCTTATAATGATGTTTAAGATAATTTCTTTGCTCCTTGGGTTCAAGACTCCATAGATCAGTGTAGAGTTGCATGACACCACATGTCCGGATAAACTAGAGCTGTGTGATTTATTTAACAGGTGCGCCATGCCTTAAAAAAATCTTTGGAAAAGTGGTGCCATGTTATACAGTGGGCTGGGAAATTTTAACTGAAACTACAAAAACTTTCTTTGGTATCAACAATAACTTCCATACGGACAACAAAAGTAATTTAACTCAAGGGATTTAGTTAAGATTGGAAATTTATAACTATGTGTACTCCACATATAAAGAGTTCAAGTCATTTTTTTTTATCATATATGGACAGGTAACGGTAGCATAAATGTAAATTCATCATCATTCTCCATCCCATTTTTCAAATGTAAACACAAAAACGTTTGTTTCTTATCCAAATCTCAGCTAATGACCATCTCATTTTGAAATTACACACAACAACAACAACAACAACAAACTTTTACTGACTTCTTTAAATGATATTTGCTAGGGTTCATATTGAAGGCACCCTCACTCTAAAAATATGCGAGGGGAAATTGTTGAGCACATAAGGGGATAAGTAGAAACACTACAAGCTGTTTTCCAGTGAGGTACACTTTCTCAATCCTGATATTTTCATTTTAGTCTAGGTTCAATACAAGGTAAGGGTTAAGGGGTAAAACTGCTTGTTCCTCCTCATTCATTCAGAATCTAAGGAAAAGACACCTGGGCATTCAACTACCATTTTTGTAAATGAATCCAAGTTGTGCAAAAACACTTCCATCCAAGAACAAATCTATGAACATTTACTGAATATAGGAATTAAAAAATAATCTCTAAAATAATTCAAATAGCATAATGGCTTGTAATACTATAAACTGACATCATAAACATATCTTCCCTACAATAGCTTAAAGCAGAAAAAGAAAAATTCATTTGGAATGATGCACCAAATAAAGGAAATTATAGCTTGTTCTTATCAACAACTTGAGGGAAACAGACAACCATAAAATAAGGTTGCTATTCAAATTTGGTGAAACTTTTAACTACTAGATGATAAAAAATCAAGCACATGTACATGTAACAATAATTGGATGTGGTCGAATCCGATCAACCATTTTTATTAATGAAAAACAGGCCATCTGACCCTGCGACAAAAAACTGGAAACTTTCTGGTACTTCTTCTGAACACACTGATCTCCCTCGGCGTCATCAAGTGTCTAAATTAATAACGACATTATCATTGACGAAGGATCCATGTGTTCAAAAGAAGTCTAGGAACTTGGATTGGCTGATCCAACGGCGTCGTCTCATGTGTGTTTTGGATTTTTTTTAGCAAAATAACCGCCAGATCTACGGAGGTTCCAGACAAATTAATACTTCAGCAATTTACACATGTAAGAATCATTTCTAAATTTAGTTTGTGGTGCCAATTAGGGATGAATCATCTTTTTGTTTGATTAAAAAAAATCTGAAAACAATCCAAACGTCATTTCTTTTATTTTCAAAGCATAACGTACTTTAGATTACCAAGGGCCATTAACTAACTATATCTTTATTTTAAACAAAATAATAATAGAATTTGTTCTATTATACATTAGAGCTTCTTGTGACTTGTTAAGTATTTTAGGGTTTCTTGATTTTAATTGTTGAAGTGTGAATGAAGTATAATAACCATTATTATTGGAATTAGTTTGAAATCAAATCAAAATGTTTGAATTTAAAATTATAATTAATCAAAGTAATGAACACACCTAGAGATAATTGAATATTAAGAAAAAAAAAGTACTTACCATCATCATCAACATGATAAAAACTGTTTCTGAAGAATCAAAAGTTTTCAAGCTCTGAATGGAATCAAACTTTGATACTACTAAAAAGTAAAAATCCCAACTCTTCAAGAACTCAAGAAGATAAACTTCAACATTTCTCAATTTTTCTTCCCAAAATAACCCTTGAATTAGTGCCGACGTCATTTTTTGTATTACACAAGTAAGCATCTTGTAAGTTAAGTCCCATGACCCATCCCATGGCATGCTCGACCCGGCCACCCTTGCCAGTTGCCAGACCTTGCCTCATCTCATATGTTTGTGCGACTTTGTATTTGTAAATTGTAATTTTGTATCATCATTTAACTAATTAAATTGGTGTTTTCTTTAGTTAGTGTTTTGTTACAAATTCATCAACTTTTTTGATATAAACCATTGTTTCTTATCTTAATTTTTTCTATGTCCACAAATTCGCACTCCTAATGATATCTCCAAATTTCTTGCCATTGTAATTCAAAATTGAAAATTAAACTCAATACTAATAATAACTGGAAAATGGCTTCCGACAAATTTTTCATTTTATTTCGTTTATCCCCAATATTTATACTTATACAGCAACAACTGATTTTCTTCTTTATACAACAAGAAAAAAAAAATTCCCGATATTCATATTACATCGATTTCCAACTACTCTCTAATTTATATGATTTTTCGATCTCAATAAACAAATCCGCCAATGAAAACGATGAACAAGAGAAATCTCCGATTTCGGATTAAAAAACAAATCTGCCGAACAAGCGAAGAAGAAGAATAAGAAAAATCTTTGATTTATGTAATTTCCTGATTAAACAAATTCTGATCAACAAACAATACGTCGAACAAAAGATGAAGAATAAGGAGAATAAGAGAAATCTCCGATGTAAAAAAAAATCACCAATAATTGAAAACATCAAGAAAATCATTTAGGGTGTGTATGTTTAAAATGTTGAATGTAAGATGTTGGTTACTAAATGCTAAATGTTGGTTGCTGAATACTAAACATTGAATGTTGGAAAAGTTGTTTGTTTATGATTTTCAAAACCTTCTTGTTGATTTTTCTGGATAAGCACTTTGTGGCTATTTTACCCTTTAAAAATAAAAACCTTAAAAGACATGAAATCTAAATTTATTAATAAAATGTCATCACAGACGAAACAATTCACATTTCATATACAAAACATAAACAAACTCATTTATTATTACTACGATGTCATGAAATGTGAAATGTGACTGTTTATGTTTTAAATAAATGTAATAACAACTTACCCTCTTTGTTGAATAACCTCATAGAAAAAATCATCAATAATAATAAGCTGCAAAACGGGCGAATTCAAACAACAGTATTAATTTTTCTCGTAACCGATACAACATTCTCACCCGAGATTCATAGAAGAATCTATGATTTCTGGGATGATCTTACATAAATTGTATGAGCTCCGCCGGAGCAACGTCTCGGCTCAAAACTGGCCTTCCTCCCATATTTCTTTCTACAGCACGACAAATTTATTTGTATTATTCCAATAGAATCGAATTGCTAACTTCCGCCATTTTCGAGCTCGAATTGTTAACTTCAACCCAATTTCGAGATTAAAATTCTAAAATTTGAAAATCAAAGCTCTCTCTCTCTGGTTTCCTTTTCCACTCTCTCTCCCTCTATTTATAATCACGACCGACCGACTTCTAGATTTTACTTCTACAAATAAGTCTTGGGGCTTTCTCGTGTAAATAATTATTGGGCATGTCTCGTGTAAATAAGCCTTGGGCCTGTCGAAAAAGGAAACTAAAGAAATTATTCATTACTTAAACAGTAAAGCCTCGATAAATTAATAGCGTTAGGATAGGAGAAAATTATTAATTGAAAAAGATATATATATTAATTAATCATTAATTAAGTTACATAATTAACTACATTCTTTTTATGTATTTTATTCTTTTTTTTGAGGGCTAGGAGTATTTCCAATGGTCTCTTAAATTTAAGATGCCACGTAGGCTATTTTTATAAATTTAAGATGGTGTTTACTTAGCCATCTCCAATGGTTTCTTAAAACTTTCTTATAAATATGGAATCCACCAATAAAAATAATTACAAAAAAAAAAAAAAAAAAAAAAATTCTTTCGAAGTGGGTAACTTTGCTTTCTCACTTCTCTATGTAGAAACAGTGGAACCCAACAAATATAAAAACTGGGAATTGGGCACCAGGCCCGGATTTTAAGTACAACATAAATTCAGGACGGGGTGTATTAAGATTATAAAATCAGGACGTAATTTTTTTTATTCTTCGATTTTCAAACCACAATTCTTGAAACATGTATATTCATGGCCAGTGGCGGATCTAAGGGGGGTCCTGGGGTATCCATTGATACCCCTGAAAATTTGGAAAAAAAAATTTAGTGGAGAGATTTCAGGATTTTTTTTATGGTAGATACGTTGGTTGACTCCCCTCAATTTTGTTTATTAAGTTTTGGTCCACCTTTTTGTCCCTTTTCCCAAATCCCAATATAGATTTACTTTCTAACTAAGAAACTATTACTTTCTTAATATACACTAATACACAGAGAAGATGAAATTATGAAAACAAGCCACAAGGGTTTCCTCATCGTCTCTCACTGACTCACTCTCTCTTCGAGACTTCATCTCTGATCTCTCTCACAATCACAGTTCATCTCTCTAACTCCAAAATTTTGGATAAGAACACGATTTTATGCAATTCACAATTTCACAGTTTCACACCCTCAATCAATCAGGTTCTTCAATCTTCTCTTTCTTTCTCATTATTCACAATTTTGTATAAAAATTTGGGTTTTTTTTTAACTCTTGTAGTCTTTAAATTACTTTCTTAGACTTATTTCTTTTAATCAATTTGCTACAAAGTTGTGATCTTGGTAGAATGGTAGGATTATGCTACAAAGTTGTGATCTTGGTAGGATTATAAGTATTAATTATTAAATCAAACTACACTATTATTAATCAATTTAGTTTTGGTTCGTCGATTCTTTGCGAGTTTGCGGCAATTTCATGTTATGAAACTAACAAATAAATATTTGGTGAATCAGTCAATCAGAATTACAGTTATGGAAAGGTACTTTCAGAAAAAATCAGTAATCAATTCAAACCCACCTTCATGTTCATCTACACAAAGACAAAAGAGTGATCGTCATTGAGACCAATCTTCAAAGCGAATTCATGATAATGTCGAAGAGAGTGAACAACTACAACTAAGGCGAAAGCCTAATCAAAATTATGTAGAACTAGACATTGATTTGTCAAATCTCCCCACGGATCCTGGATTGCGAATTTTTTTTTCTGAATATCCTTCTAATGTTCGGGACAATGTTCGGAGAGCTTACTTATTGAATGGACCATATCAACCTGATATTGAATTCCCTCAAACAAAAGGCAACGAAGACGAAAATCAAAAATTTGTGATTGATTGGTATAAAGAGTTCACATGGATTAAATATAGTATAGAAAAGGATGCAACGTTTTGTTTGTATTGTTATCTTTTTAAGCCAGAGAGTCGAAATCGAAGTCAAGGGGGGTGGTGATGCTTTTATGGCAACTGGATTCAAAAATTGGAAAAAGAAACAAGGTCTTCGAGATCATGTTGGAGGACCTAGTAATGCTCACAACCAAGCGTATAGAAAGGGACAAGATTTGTTAAATCAAAGCCAACATATTGAAACAGTTTTACAAAGGCAGTCTTCCCAAGCTCGAAGCGAGTATCGTGTTCGTCTTAAAGCATCTGTTGATTGTGTTCGCTTTCTTTTAAAACAAGGGTTAGCTTTCCGTGGTCATAATGAAACTACAAACTCTAAGAATCGAGGAAATTTTTTTGAGTTGTTGGAATTTTCTGCTTTTTTAAACAAAGACATTAAGGATGTTGTTCTTCAGAATGCTCCTGAGAATAATAAGTTGACTGCACATGTCGTTCAAAAAGACATTGTTAACTCATTTGCAGTTGAGACTACGAATGTTATCCTCAAAGAGCTTGGAGATGCATTCTTTTCTGTTTTGATTGATGAGTCGCGAGATATATTAGTTAAGGAGCAAATGGCTGTTGTTATACGTTTCGTGGATGATAAAGGATGTGTAATTGAACGGTTTTTGGGCATTGTACATGTCAGAGAAACAACTGCTTTATCACTCAAGGCAGCACTTGAAGAATTATTTTCGAAACATGGGTTGAGCATTGGAAGATTGCGTGGTCAAGGCTATGATGGAGCAAGCAATATGAGAGGTCAGTTTGGTGGTTTAAAAACTTATCATGAATGAGAATGAATCTGCATATTATGTGCATTGTTTTGCACACCAACTTCAATTAGCCCTTGTTGGTGTTGCAAAAAATCATCCACGGATTGCATTGTTATTTAATTTGACTTCTAATGCATTGAATATAGTTGGAGTTTCATGTAAGCGTCGAGATTTACTTCGAGAGAAACACGCATCTAAAGTTATTCAGAAAAGCCAAAGTGGTGATATTCTAAGTGGACAGGGGTTGAACCAAGAAACTGCTCTCAAACGATCTGGCGATACTCGTTGGGGATCCCATTATGGGACATTAGTTAGTTTCATTCTTATGCATTCCTCTGTGATTGATGTGCTTGAGGTAGTAATGGAAAATGCTCTAACTTCAGAGCAAAGAGGTGAAGCATGTGCTCTTTTAGATCAAATGCAATCTTTTGAATTTATATTCAATTTACATTTGATGAAAGACATATTGGGAATCACAAGTGAGTTGTCAAAAGCATTACAAAGAGAAGATCAAGAAATCGTCAATGCCATAACCTTAGTGAAAGTAGCCAAGCAACAATTGAATGCAATGAGAAATGATGGATGGGATTCTTTCTTTGCAGAAGTGTCTTCTTTTTGTGTAAAGAACGATATCATTATTCCCAACATGGATGATCCATTTGTAGAACGAGGGAGATCGAGGCGCAGAGTTGAAGTCCTTACAAACCAACATTACTATCGGGTTCAATTATTCATCGGATGTATAGACTTACAAAATCAAGAGCTGGAAAATCGTTTTAATGAGGTAAACACAAAATTACTACTTTGCATGGCGTGCCTAAGTCCACGAGATTTGTTTGTTGCTTTTGACAAGGAAAAATTGATTCGACTTGCTCAATTTTATCCTCGAGATTTTTCTTCCAAATCACTTATGCTACTTTCGAATCAACTTGAGACTTATATCCTTGATGTTCGTTTTAGCAATGTATTTTCAAAATTGAGGGGTATTGGTGATCTTGCAAAAAAAATGGTTGAGACAAGAAAGAATACTGTGTATCCATTGGTTTACATGCTTATGACATTGGCATTAATTCTACCAGTTGCCACTGCTGGTGTTGAGAGAGCATTTTCAGCTATGAATATCATCAAGAATAAGTTGCGAAACCGAATGGCCGACGATTGGATGAATGATATTTTGGTTACATATATCGAGAAAGACATTTGTGAGACTATTGATGATGAAACCATTATGCAACGCTTCCAAAAGATGGCAACTCGAAGAGGACAATTGTGAAAGTAGCATGAATTCATGGTATGATACAACTTTTTTTTTGTTTATTTATTTCTGTGTGTAAATTTACTCATGTACATTGGTGGCTTTTATATATCCAGTAGTCTATTTGTTCTGAATAATGAGCTGATTTTGATTAGAAGTTCATTGTATATACAGGTTAGAGTGAATTTGTGACTAAGATACTTAAGTGAACGAAGACGTTATCTGCAAATGATCTTGTAAGTCATTAATTATCAAATTTACCTATAACTATGGGTGTATTTTATATTATTTATGTTATGCATTATCTTAGTTGAACGAATATGTCACAATTTTTGTGCGTCATTAATATATATTACATGTGGGAAAAAAAAATTTGTCGTCCTTCTATATAATAGTTGATACCCCTAGATCAAACTCCTAGATCTGCCACTGTTCATGGCAAGTGTAATTTTTTATTTTCGTTTTTGCCCTCAACATTAAATCTTAACTAAACAATTTCTGCTGGTCATCTTAAAATATTCTCATTTTTAACTTATATACGATTTAATTATGGTTATTGTCAGAGTAGTTACTCAGATAATCACTAATCATCAGGGTGTTTACTCAGGTAGTCATTCATATATGTGAGCACTTAATACAGTAATCACTTTTCATCAAAGTGCTTACTACAGTAATCATTTTGTGATTACTCAGGTAATCACTCATATGTGTGAGTGTTTGCTCAAGTAATCACTTTTCATCAAAGTGTTTAGTACTGTAATCACTGGGTGGTTATACAGGTAATCACTCATATGTATGAGTGCGTACTCAGATGATCACTCATCTGTACAGGTCATTTGTTAATAATATAATCAATGTTAGACATACAAGACAATACTTGTAAGGTTATACATTACACTACCAACATTGTTGGCAGTGATAGGGAGATTGAATAAAAAGGCAACCAGGTGGTTAAAATGGCAATTTGGTGGTGGTGGTGATGGACACTCATTAATACATGTTCAAAAAAAAATTGGCTGTATTAGCATTGCCACTAAGGAAGGCCCACCCAAAAGCCCATAGTTCACCACTTTACTTTTAATGGTTATTGGCCACAAAGAAGAAAAGGTTGATGACTGAATTTAGTTGAAACTACATGGGAAATTGGGTCATTTTAAATATTACGTCCTAATTTTATGTTTTGAAAACCCAACTTCCTGAATTTATGTAAAATTTAAAACATAGGCCCCATTCTCTACGCACAGTTATTAGTTTCATGCAAAATTAATAGTTTCGCGTATTTGGTTAAAATCCAGTTTGAGAAATTCTTAAATTTAAAAGAAAGTTTAATGAAATGTTAAGATTTCATCAACTTTAAGAAACCATTGGAGATTGTTTTTACTAGTTGAGATTTTTCTCTTAAACTTGTAAATTTAGGAAACCATTGGAGATTTATTTTTATTTTTTAATTGGTAAGCGGGATTAAGGGGACCCTACCCCTTTTAAATTACGTGTGGAAACTTATATCAACAATTAGTTATTGACGTGTTTCAAACTCACAATCTCTTCACTTTGTGAGAGGGGCGCTACCATTGAGCCACAGGCTCATTCGCCATTGGAGATGCTCTTGATGAAGCTAAAGATGATAGTTCTACTTTAGAACCAATTCTACATAAAGAATTGCTAACAACGATAATGATATTACATAATTTCTTCTTGTAAATACAACACCCTATCAGCTTATGGCATCATAATAAAAATCTAAAAATAAAATCCAAATAAGCATAAATTTCAAGAAGAAACAAGCACACTTTGACTTTTATTTCAAGAAAACATAAATCTATATGTTTATAGAGAAATTATTAATTTATATATTAATTGAACTTCAAAGATTTCTTTTGAAAAGTATTATCTAATAAATTTAACAAAATATTAATTTAGTATATTAAATAATTTTTTGTTAAATTCTTCTAAAACAGTCACAAATGGCAGCGGTGGAATTCCTAAAGTGGAAACAGTTCTCGTATTAATCAGAATAAGCTGAACCGGTGGTACCATATGTTATTAACAAGAGTCCACTTCGAGCTCCAAGCGACAAAAACATCAATTCCAACTACTATCGATCAATTCCATCAGACCATCAATACAACAATGGCATCTCCCAATCAAATCTATTGTTTGGGGCAGTCTAAAGAAATAGTCTGGCAACCTTAAGACGGTAGAAGTAAGACAACAAAGAAGCTGGTAAACTAGCTAAATAAATTTTGAATATGTCAATTTTAGATTTATCTTCAACATGCTAATGCTTCAAGCATTTTCTATTTTAAAAAGTTAGTCTTCTAACACCTGTGGCGTTCTACCAAATCACAGTGCGTCTTTATGAAATGTGAACTGCAGGGAATTTATTATGCACTTGTAGTTGCTACACTAGAAGGATAAACATGTAGTAACTAGTAACTATACCACAAGCAACTTCAGTAGTTCAGTTTCATATCTTCTCTTATTTTCAAAGGAAAGCAAGATGTCTTTCTTAATATATGATAAGAGACTACAGCATATTGTACATACAATGGATATGCTAGAAGGGTTAGAACATCACTACGCATTATAACCAAAGCTACCAAGCTAAATCAGCTACACCTAAAATAAGTTGCTCTGGAAACTGGGTTCTTTCATAGCTACTTCTCTCTCCCACAAGCTTTCTCGAGAGTAAGGGAATGAAGTGCCCTCCTTCCTTCAAATGATCAGCTTTCAGTTATATCCGGCCTATTGCAGAAATGCTTTATGGTACAACGACCGGTTTCTTTGCATTGTGACTCCTTTCTAGCACGGGGGATGAATGTACCTCTTCAGATGTCACTTTGAACCGCCCTCTTTGTTGAACAACTTGCCCATTAATTTTCATGGGAACGTTGTCACTATTTTCCACGCGTAATTTTGCACAAGGAGCATCTTCTGGTTGTAAAGCCAGTGCCTTATTGCGGCTTATCATGTCTGATTTCTCCACGCGTAATTTTGCACAAGGAGCATCTTCTGGTTGTAAAGCCAGTGCCTTATTGCGGCTTATCATGTCTGATTTCTCTAAAGAATGGCTCACAGTGGAGGACTGAGAATCTGATGACAACTCCTCCAAATCAAGCCCATGTAGAGGAAGTAATATACTTCCTTGATCTTCTTCAGGGACAGCTTCCTCAAATTCTTCAATCAATGAAGCCTGCCCCTTGATATCCCCAAGGTCAAAGTTCCAGTTGCTTATCCCTCGTTTGTATTCTTTATCAGATAACTCCTCCCTTTTGCTATCAAAGGTTTTCTCCTGTGCAATAAGATCAGCTTCTTTGATCTTCAGCGATTTCATGCGATCTCCAAGAGTACCAGGAAGCCCCTTTAAGATTGTCCTCAAAATAGATTCATTGGACTTACCATTCTTAAAGAAAGAGTGCTTCAAAAGCTTTTCAGCCGTAGGTCGTTTGGATGGATCTTTGACCAAGCACATAGCTATCATCTGTCTAAACGACTTTGAAAATCTTTTATCGTTTTCCTCATCTAAACCAGGTGGAGGATTCTGCAAAGTCTTAAGAAGTACCTCCATTGGAGTATTGTTGGAGAATGGTGCATGACCATGGGCAAGCTCAAGAGCAGTAATACCAAATGACCAAATATCAGCTTTAAAATCATATCCAAGAGACGATTCCACAACCTCAGGAGCCATCCAACATGGTGTACCTGTACACGTATGTCTCGAATGTTGCCTATCACCAGAATCAAAAAGACAGGTAGATACACCCAAGTCTCCAAGTTGTATAGCACCATGAGAATCTAACAAAATGTTTCCAGCCTTAACATCCCTATGAATAATACCATGATCATGTAAATAAACTAAACCTTTCAAAGCTTCACGAAGAATAGTCGCAATAACCACCTCAGGAAGAAAAGCATCACTATAAGCCGCCTTAAGAATATGAAGACAAGAACCACAATCCATATACGGCATAACTACCCAAAGATTTTGTTCATTAGCAAAAGAACAATAAGATTTAGAAACATTGGGATGCTCAATCAATACCATAGTATGCACTTCATGAGCAATAAACCCAGGATCATCATGCTCAAAATCAAGAATCTTAATAGCAACTATCTCTTGAAATGGTATACATAAAGCTTTATACACAGTTGCAGTAGCTCCTTTCCCTATTTCCTCTAAGAGTTTGTAAAACCCAGGTCCTAATGGGTAGTTTTTCATTCTTGTTGAAATCTTCAAGTAGAACAGATGTCGAAGAAGAAGAAGAAGAAGAAAAGGTTTTGGGGGTTAAAGAAGATCGAAGAGAAGCTTATATGGTTTTGTTTATTTATTTATATAGCTATAAATTGAATTCAAATACGCGTGAAGAACAACAAATGTTTACCTTAGCTTAATTAGCTTGAATGAACATGAATAGCAGAACCAACTAGCATCCAAGTTCCAAGCTATTGCGTATTTGCGTGTGGTTGAAGCATTTTGTCAAACATCTAAGCTGCTGCAAATTTTCCTCTGTTTTTCTTTTTCTTTCTCGATTGGAAAAAGTCCTTGGATTCATATTGTTTTTTATTGTGGATTTTGGTTTTGGGCTTTTTCTTTAGATAAAGTTGCAGTTCGATAATTGCCCAGCTTTTCAAATTTAGGCCCAATTGTAAAAACGTTAAAAAAAAAAAAAAAAAAGTGTTGGGGGTACCCTCAGCGGGAGGGAGGCCATACATAAGATTTGGGTAAAACTGTCGGTATATTTGTTGGCAGAATGATCTGGATGTAATGTGAGACTGTTGATATGATATGCGAGTCTCTGCTTAACAGATGGTGCTCTAGCTGCGTGAGTGAGTCAATAACAAACACCTGTACTGACTTAGTGACACTGATCAAAGCATTCACATTGTTATCAGTATTCAGTGATGTCTATTGAATATTGATAGTGCTTCTATTCAAATAGCAAGTAGCTATGTAAAAAAAAAAAAAAAAAGTAGCTATGTAATCTTCAATACAGACGCAACGATTGTTATACCGTTGTCTTTTGTGTTGCTATACTTCCTCCTATTATGTGCTTTACGACAACTTATCCCAAATAGCCTGTAGGCTGTAGAACTTACTTGTAGCTCAACTGATTACATTTTATTTTGACGTGTTTCCTGTAACATTAGAAATGCTATCTTTCTGAAGTTTATCTTCCTGTCTAACGTGTGTTCTGTGCCCATGATTTCAAATGTTCCAAAGTGGACAGGCATGTTACAATCGTAGTCATAGTCACCAGCAGCTAATTAACCTAGCTACTATGTTTTCATTCTCAGCCATTTTTTCGCAATGTATTGAGAGAATTCTTAGTTCAGAAGCACCTAAGAAGCAAATGCAGAGATGAGTTTGGTAGAAGCCTAACGTAACTCGCAAAGCCTTGAACCAGGAAGAACACCTTTTAACTTGTCTGGCAGACATTATGGGAAGCTGACAGAGATCCCTCCATACAGCTAACTACTTTTCCTCACAAGATGGTACGGAAATGAGTCCTTAGTTCACTTGTTTCTTCACTGCCCTATTTCTCTGAAATTATGACTTATGTTAACTGATGATGATGACCCCCGCCATTTTTGGAGATCTTTATGCCGCTGATTCAATTAATGATTGGCTGAAATCGTGGCCTAAAAGAGAAGGGCCTGAGCCCTCTAGAATTGTCTGGCGGCTTTTCTCTATAATCTAGGTTGTATATAAACATAGGAATCATAAGATTTTTCGAGATCAATAAGTCAACATTTAGAAGCTAGAAATGGAAGTGGAAGGCACTGTTTGGTACTGGTCTGGGGTTTCGAAAGGATTACAGGTTCTGCGATCTACTATTAAGATGGGAGGAGGTCATTAAAGGAAGGCAGACCAGGAGCTGAGACGGGAAGAATTGAATTTTGGGGGTGACAGTCCTACTATGTGTTTTATTTTGGTCATGCTATATTCATACCTGGCGCTGTACCTATTGATGCAGGCGGATCAGGCTTGTAACATTTTTACCAAATATTAATAAAATATTACTTTATCAAAAAACAAAAAGTTTCTATCAAGTATATATCACCTGTGTCGTTCCAACAGCAGGTCCAGAAATTTCATTGTCATTGCCCCCCATGTTTGTTATTTTGTACGATGGTTAAGTGTTTGACAAGGACTCTTTTCACAAAACTTTCTTATTGAAAAAGGGAAAAATATTTGTCAGATATCTAGGTTTTAAATCTGTTCTCTTGATTCATCTATTAGTTGATTAGTTCCCCTTCCAACCAAGGTCTAGGTCTCTTTATCAGCACCCAATTAAGATTTCTAATGTGTGAACTATGGTCCTTACAAGTTACAACAATATTTATTAAGTCCGAGAACATATTTCAATTTATGTGAAGGTTGTTATAGTAGATTCATAAACGAGATTACAGGAAAAAATTCATTATTGCAACAAGAAAGTTGTAGGTGCAAAATATTGTCCCCTCATTAACTAATGCTTTAATTATATGAACATGCACAACCAACTTTACATAGTAGACTTTCAACAGATCATTCGAAAATGAAGTTCATAAAAATGTGACTCTTTTTCAAACCAGACATTTATCAACTATTATTTATATAAAGGGCCAAAACTGTTTTAAGTCGAACAGTAGTTTGTCAACTTCCATGGACCTACTCCAGTTATATAGTCGATGATGGTGAAGAAACAAACGGATGAAAGGCACACTACCTCTAACATGATTCAGCAAGCAGCATATAAACAGTTCGTTCGCAGAATGTACAAAACATGTGAAACAATCGATATTATCCACCAAAAATGTGATGAACTGCCTCAACTTGCTTCACTGAGAATCTGGCTTCGTAAAACCTCTCCCTGTTGAAATAAGTAAGAAGATATGGTGAGCCGACGACTAATGTTGTGAAAAAAGAAACCTAAACACAGACATCAGGACTTAAGTACTTAACACAGAGCTGGAAGATTCACCATATCAACATGCAGGGTATGAAATTAATAAAGAATAAAAGTTATAGAATGTAGGCCATTAAAATTTATTGTGAAAAATATGGCTTCTGGGAAAAAAATTTACAATATAAAGATTTACATACTCCTCGAGCATTATGTTGCCCATAAGCCTTGTAGATAATAATTTTCAACGTTCAACCTTTTCAAACATATGCATTAAATTGGATCCCAAATGCAAATGTTCGATGGGTGGTGGTGGGCCCGGTGTGTGTGGATTATTTTAAGTCCCACTACTGATTCTTTGCTCTAAATTATTGACAAGAGGTAGTTTTGGATAGACAGGATAATCACAAGTATTTCTCATTAACAGCAAATATGTAAGAGAAATATCACTTGGGTTAAAGGTGTTCTCAACCCGTAATGCCTTCTGAACTCATAATTCTATTGGCACAAAGAAGACCACTGAACCAAGCTAGATCCTCAGCACACAATTGGTATAGCATAGCCCAAATGGCAAATCATATAATCCTAGAGAGTACTACTTCAGAAACTTGTAACCATTCGTGAATGCATAATCTAAAAGCCTACGACTTAGTGCAATGATAGACCAATGAATTGAAAACCTGTAAGCATTATTGATATATACCCTAAACCATGTTTTGCAATCAAAAAAGTTGACTAATGGATTGAGAACCTCTATTTATTTGGAAAACTATAAAATTTACAAATTGAAGCAAGGCAACATTAACTAATCAAACTAGTCGATTAAAGCATAGAAATTTACCTCTAGAGGAAGAAGGAACCACAACAACATGCATTGTAGCATTGTTGGGAGGAAGCTGCAATTTAAGAGGATAAAGCTTTCCATTCAACGGACTTCGCGTACACACAATAATATCTTCAAGTCCTGTTTCTTCCTCTAACTTATGAGTCAATTCATAAACTCCATTCCCCTTAAAATTAAAAGACTCCCCTTCACTACCATCCTCAACATTCCCATTATCATCAGCAATAGTATAATAAATCATCCTACCATCTACCGCCTTTTGTGTCGAATTAACAAAAGAACCACTTGACTGCAAAACAAATTAAATCCAATTCATAAAAATCAATAAAAAATTTCAAATTTTGATCAATACCCAAATCATAAAATTAAAAATTAAATCAAAATCTAAAACACCCACCTCTAATTTCATTGAAATTTTGGAAAAATTAGACCCTTTGGGAGGCGAAGATGGTTCAGAAATTGGATGAACAACAACCTCTTCAACTCTAGGTTTTGGAGAATCAGCATGAACTTGTATTTCTAAAACATCAATATCCCATAAAATCCAATCTTGAGTAGCAGTTCTATGTGGAACATCATGAGTAACAGAATTTCTCCAAGGTGGTAAACCACCATTAGCACGAAGAAAATTACCATAACGAGTTTTTAACTTAACATGTAAACCATCTTTAATAGGTTCCCATTCAACTGATGAATCTAATCTTCTTGGTAAAGTTTGAAGAACTTTATTACCAGTCATACCAAGAAGAAATGGTGAATTTGAAGCTGTTAAATATTTACCAAAACAACTTTTTAATCGAATAAAGTTACCATCTTGAGTAAATTCAACTATCCATCTTGCTGCTTTTGATGATCCATTTCTTTCTTGTGTTACTGATTCTTCATCTTCTTCTGCTACTAAATACTTTTCATGACGGTTTTTCAAACGAACTGCTTTTGCCTTTTGGAAGAATTCCATTCCACGCTGAGTTTGAAAGAAAGAAAGAAAGAAGAAATTTGAATCAGTGAGTTGTAAATCGGTTCAAAGAAGAAGAAGAAGAAGAAGAAGAAGAAGAGAGTTTTGAAGAAATGTATGAAGCTTTGTGAAGTTTATATTAAAGTCTTTGAAACTTCAGACAACTTAAGTTGAGTTTTTCCAGTTTGACAAAAAGTCAAAACTGTCATGAGAGAAGTTTCCATACTCTCACTATAATTTACAGCTTTTGCTTTCTTAAAAAACACGTTTTCTTTGTTATTTGTATTCATGCATCATGAAACTTTTGTTCATGGAATTGCACTAATAAAGTGTTCATTGTATCCAAACTTTCTTTGGATTTGATCTTCGATCCATTTGAAGGTAACTCCTAGTAGTTGTCTATTGGTCGACATAAAAGAAAAATTATATTAGTACTTCAAACCATAGTTTAAAATGCAGATTTTGAGTGAAATTTTGAATTCTGAAAAAATAGTATATGCCGAGATTTTAACACTAGAAAAAAAAAGTTTGTGAATATTTATGGATATTTACAAATATTTATATATTCGATTTTTCAAATCTCGGTATAATTTATGATATTTTAAACTATGCTCCAAAGTGTAGATGATAGTTGCTTAGGTGAATGAAACAGTTTTAAAACGGTTTGACTAAATAGTGTTTAGCTAGTTCACCCGCCAACTTTTAATGACCCAATAGTTTTTCTCACACGCGTAAGTGAGGTGAAAGAGAAATGCGTGTGACAGTGTTGTGTTGTAGTTAGATAATAGTGATGAAGATTGAAGACACCGTGTGAATTTGTTCATTTCTTGTGTACACGCAATAAAATAAATCACAGTTTGATTTGTTGCATCGTATAGGCCAAAAACAAAATGAATTCATGTTTATCTATCTTAAAACACATCTCACATCATGAGTCATGACTGGCAAATATTAATAAAGTTTAATTAGTAAAAATTATAAAAATTTGATACTAGTATTATAAGTTTGATTAATTTTAATGTCAAACAAACTTGACTAATTTTAATGGAAAGCTGACTTAGGGTTCAATATCATATATTCATATCAAAGTGGTTGATTTGAATATCTTCCCTTAATGTAGGTAGCTTTTGACCAACAAATTCAAAATTGCATCAAATAGTCACATTATAAACAAAAGTCTATTTGAACAAAAAGGCCTAAACTCCAACAGTAATGTGCATAAAACTTTTGGGATTGGGATTCATTTATTTACACACAAAATAATGAGAAATTTTAAAGTTGAAATTCACAAGTTGTTCATAATTCACAACTTTTCCATAAGCTAATTAGTAGGTTTTGAGTTGGATCTTCACCAAAACCTAACATTTTTAGTTTACCTACAAATATAGTGTATGCAAAGTGGCACTAGTTTGGATCAAATTATGCTGAAATGTTGATAATGACATCTTCAATAGGCAACTTATCTTGTGTACCAATGACCACCACCATGATATATTTATTTTTTTTGGATAGAAGACCATCACCAATTCACCATGATGAGATGCTTAGATTTTTTGAATTTTCTATGAATATACCCTCTTTTTGTACAAACTCTAAAATTTAATACTCATACATTCTCACCAAACTAATCAAGAATTAAGTTTCTGACACTTTTGTATGTTGTCATATTGTGATAATTCACAAATCACAACTAATTTATATTACCAATTGAGCTTATTAAAACTTTTGGATATTCTGTACTATTTCTTAATAGTTAATACATTTACCAACTTTTTTTTTATCACTAATTAGTTTCTTTTCTATCACTAGTAAAGTCCCACAATCCTAAAAGTCCACCTACAATTTTAGAATCATAATTCAGCAAAATTTCTAACACTACCTAGCATGTTCATAAAATTTCTAATTTAACAAAAAAACTGTATTAGAAAATTCACAACAAAGAGGAACAAGATTGAAATAAATCAAACCTGTGTAGACAATCTCATTGGTGACTGAACTGATTCCAAGGACCAAGGTGAAGTTGGCGAATCCATGAAATCTTCTGATAGCGAAGATGAAAATCGCGATAATTGTGATTCAAAATCCTTAAAAGATCCATCAAACTGTGATGAATCAACTGTGATTACATCCCATAACACCCAGTTATGTGTAGTACTTCTATGTAGCATATCATGAGTTATAGAATTTCTCCAAGGATAAGTAGCACCATTTGCTCTTAATAAACTACCACCCTTTGTTCTAAGTTTAACTTGAAATCCATCTCTTATAGGTTCCCATTCAATCAAAGAAGCTGAATCTGAACTAGTTTGAAAAACCTTTTTTCCTGTCATACCAAGAAAAAAAGGGTCTTCTGATGCAGTTAAGTATTGGCCAGTACAACTCTTGAGACGTATAAGATGACTATTTCCTTCAACAAGTTCTACTATCCATATAACTTTCTTAGTTGTATCATTCCTGCTTTGTCTAACTTTCATTTGATCTTCATCTGCACATAAATACTTGTCTAAATGACTTCGAAGTCGAACAGCTTTTGATTTGTTGAAGAACTCCATTAGTTTGGTAGAACAGAAAGGTGGGTTTTGTCTTGAATATGCTTAGAAAGTGAAGGAAGATGAGGTATTTGGTGTGTCTGCTGTCTGTTCTTCTTGGTTTTTCTTCTTTCTTTCTCTGCTTTAGGAAGATTGATTTAAAGGGTTTAAGAAAGGAAGTATGGAAGAAAAGAAATTGGAAAGGGACTTATTTATACAAAATCCTATTATTTATGTATCTTCCTTACTAATAAAATATCCTTATGAGTACATCATTTAATTTAGAAATATTTCAATTACCCCTAACTCCTTGACTCAAAAATCAAAATAATTAATGAAATTGATTGTAATTTGGTCTGGAATCTGGATATAATTTTTCTCTTTTACCAACTACTGATAAATGTCATAAACTAAACTCAATCATCATAGGAATTATAATAAACCAGATGATCACCAACGCCACGCCTTTTATATAGTACTACATAGGTGCCTAGAGGGGCAGTATGACAAAGCGCGCTTCTTCTTGGTTCCAAGATCAGTAAGTAGCAACATTGCAGGTGTATATGCATGTTTTCCTCAAAATGCATATATTGGTAATGCTGATATCTCACCGGACTACTTGCTTTAGGTTAAACCGGAAAATGGAACTAGACTGCGAAATCTCCATTGAGGAGTGTTGTTTAATTGTATATTGAAAGCAGGGAGGAAGCTGGAATATAATAAATTACAATCTACCTAGGTGACTCCATCAGAATGTTCTCTATAAAAGACTTTCTGGTTGACCATGAAACTTCGACGTTAGTTCCATATTATTGAGTATTGACCTGTCTAGAAACACTAATAATTTCTAGATTGAGGCAGGGCTGTTATCACTGTCATGCATCATAATTCATATGTACTTCACCGTGTAGAAAAATTCATCCTGCAAACATATACAATTCAACCAGTTTAGTTTGTCCACGCAATCGAAAACTACAATAATTTTTTGTCATTCGGAACTGCATACATTTTGCAAAATCTGATTACGCGCACAAAACATATTATGATTTGTATGTATACTGTATACATGCTACCAAAGTACCAAATCTCACAACTGTAATTTGTATTTACGTTTTAAATCGATCATTATCCATTGTTAGTTATATGACATGAAAGACTGCATTGCTTTCTCCATTCACTCAAAGTAACAAGAAAAGCAGTTTGTCTCTTCTCTTTTGAAAACAATATACCTACTTTTGCCACCAAAATCAGTTGATTATTGTTGAGTTTCAATGGCTTTTTCTGCCAGATAAAGGCAAACCATTGAAATGAATTGCTTTGTGTGATACTGATGATGATGTTTTCTCGGTAGATATTGGCCCGAACTATTGAAAGGACCCATTCAGATTCTTGGTTATAATTGAAGCCCGTATATCTTTTTATACACATCAATAGAACCATGGGCCCATATAACCCTTGAACCCCATCAATTTTGTCCAAAGTTGACAGTGAACAGAAAGGTACCTCTTGTGATTAAAAATTAGAGATTCTTGGACATACCCATTTGAAAGTCGAAATTTGAGATAACCCTATTTGAAATTATTTTGAGATACCCCATTTCAAGATGTGGTATTATCTTAGCCGTCCATTATAAAACTAACCTACGGCTGTAAAGCTCTTCTGTCTTGAAATGGGGTATCTCAATTTTTTTATTTTTGAATAGGGTCTCAAATTTCGACTTTGAAATAGGGGTATGTCCAATAATCTCTAAAAATTAAAATGACTCTATCAGACGTCAGAGTGACTATCACTCCTCAGTCATCACCACTCAAATGCTAGCATGAAAGGCTTTACACATATCTTCATGAAAGTTTCATTATATTCTGCCACATGTCCAAGCTCAACTTGGATATTTACTAGTCCGATTTTAGTTTTTAAATAAAATAAATTTAAACAAAATAATAAGGCTTAAATAAAATAAGGATAATATCCCAAAAAAGCCCCATGTTTAGGTGTCTCTTCCCCAATAGACCCTCACATAGGGTCCTCTTCTCAAACAAGCCGTTACCCCACTTTTCTTTATTTTATTTGACTAAAATACCCTTTGTACTAAAGACAAGAAAAAATTAGAATAAGACAAATAAGAAAGAGACAAAAACATATTTTTTAATATTAATTAATTTTATTTGTTATATTATTTATAACTTATATATCTTTTGATTAAGAAATTAAAAATCAATATGATGTATATGGTTGGAAAGATCTCGACGAGATCTATCTAACAAGATCCCACATGGGTATGAAAAAAAACATGTGATTTTTATTTTCTCGATAATTTTTTCTCTATATACTGTAAGAGTTTTGTCCGCTAAAACACTGATTGTTATTCTCTAAACAATATACCTTTATCCTCTAAACAAGCTACTGTATCCACTTAATACGGTAAAACCTCGATAAATGAATACCCTTGGGACTGAAATTTTTTTATTACTTAAGCGAGGTTATTCATTTATCGAACACTCATTTAGTACAAAACTACAAATTGAGACCAGATAAATTTATTACTCAAGCGAGGTTATTGATTTATCGAATATTCATTTATTCGAGATTTTACTTTATGCAATTATTAAATCACATTATATATTGAAAAATGTTGAGAAGTGGATTAAAGTTGGTTATCAAAGTATATTGGTCATAGTTCCATATGTATTACTTGGATTTTGTGAAAAATAAGAATACATGAGTGTTTAAACAAAGGGAGATTATCAGTTTCAATGATGGTTAGAGAGCACATGAGTCTGTTGCTCAACAGTTGCATCCATCTCACAAAGTGGAGAGGTCGTTGGTTCGAAACACGCCAGTAACTGATTGTTTGATATAAGTTTCCTCATGTAATTTAAAGGGGTAAGGGGTGCCCTCAACCCCGTTTGCCAAAAAAAAAAAAAATAAATAGTTAGAGATGTGAGCTATTATATTGTTTAGTGTGGGGGATGGGAAAAAAGAATGGAGTACAAATTTGACGAGCTTCTTAACATTACACCAGGCAAAATGAGGGATTTATGTTTAGACTGGGTTATATTTTCTTTCTTATGGTTTGGGATGTAACCTAAAAAGAGTATATAGTTTTTTGTGAAGTTAACTATACCTTAAACGTTTTTATAAACTTTTCATGGTAATACAATTTTCTTTTTATCTATATTATAAGGGTTTTGTCCTCAGTCGAGATATCGAACTTATGCATTAAATTACATACTACAATCCACATATATTAATAAATAATATGGAATATATATTATGTTTTTGTAATTTATAGAACAACAAGTAATAATTTAGAGGATATTGCTTTGGTGTTAGAAGACAAGAAAAGATTTTTTAGAAGACAAAGATAAAAACTCTTGAATTTAGTAGTAATGGGTGATTTTTTAAGAGTAATTTTGAAAAACCTTTTGAAATCATAAGGAGTTTTTTTTTTTTTTTTGTCGAAACCTAACTTCTCAGTAAAAAAAATATGAAATTTTGAATTTTTATAATTATTTGAATTTTTATAAAAATTTAAATTTTTTAAATTTAAAATTTTATAGTAATGTGGGATCTCGTTTGAAAGATCTCGTCGAGACCTTTCCAACCATATACACCATGTTGATTTTCGATTTCTAAATCACAAGTTATAAAATTTTCAAATGTTAAAACCAAAAAGTTATACATCAACTGTTTTTTTTATCTTTTTCTGTTTTTTGTCTTTTTTGAGTTTTTTGTCTTATACTGACTTTAGAGGACAAAAGGTTAATTTTAGAGGATATAATACAAGGGTAATTTTGACCGCTTAAAAATTATGAAATAATCAAAAGGCTTGTTTGAGAAGATGGCCCCATGTCAGGGTCTATTGGGGAAGAGGCACCTAACATGGGGTTTTTTAGGGATATTACCCATAAAAGAACACACCCTCAAATAAGAGTCCAAATAAATTTAAATAAATATACCCTCAAGATGTGTGGTCCAGATTTGTTTAAATTCCACTAAGGTTACCCACCTCTAAAGTTAGGTTATAATTTTATTTTTTTAGTAAAAAAACTATTTTATACAAATTGAAAAAACTGGACTAGAAAGTATTAAGTTGAATTTAGACATGGGGCAGAATATAATGAAACTTTCGTGGAGATAAATATAATGAAACTTTCTTGGAGATCGGTGAAAGGCCTTTCACGGTAGAACTTAATGGGAAATGCTAAAATGACTGTAGCAGTATGATGCTCTTAAATAAGTATTTAATAAGCAATAAGCAAGTCCTCATTTCTAGTTGGGACTTCTGAGTTTGTGACGCATCTGTACACTAACAATTTCTTTGTTTTAATATGTTTTTTTTTTATTAACAATCAAACACTACTAAAGTAATACATTATGATCTGTTTATTGTATTATAATACATGATTCTTAATTTGGATTATCTTTGAGGATCTTGAAGGTGGTGCAAAGATAGTATGATGGGGACTTGAAAGGGCACATGTACAGGGGGCACAAAAGCTTGAAAAGCAGTGTAATATAAAATGTAAAAGATTTCATTATTTTCTTATTATAGTGGAACTGGAACTATGTCGGGTGAATAGAGTTGATAATTGGTAGTTCTTTTGATCTATAGAAAATTGGTTGGAAATTCTGAAGGAAATTGAAGCAATTTGTCCTTTTGGCAAAATTGGACTGCTTCTTTTTTTTTTTGAACCTTGATGCCAAGTGAATTCAATAGGTGAACTTGCATGTTGTTAAGTATGAGATCAGAAAATAAAGAACTCTACAGAACAGATGATTGAAAAATGGATTGATTTATTTGTGCATAATCTATGGCTTTATATAGCCTTACATCAGAAAACAGAAATCCTAAATACTAGCGCCTTATTAAACAGAAACAAAGACTAAGTAAAGACTTGGTAAACAGCTCTTCCACTAAGTATCCTAGACTTGGTAAACTCCTGTAGACCAGGAAACAGCTCTTTCAAACCCTCCCCTAAACCAACTGTCTCACAGTTAGTTTAGCATTTCTACCTTGCATACACCCAAACGATCTCTGAGCTTCAAGAATGCATCCAGCTGCAGAGGTTTTGTCATCAAATCAGCAACCTGCTCCTTAGTCCCACAATGCACCATCTCTATGACTCCATTTTGAACAAGCTCTCTTAAGAAGTGAAAGCGCACATCAATGTGCCTACTTCGTCCATGCATAACAGGATTCTTAGATAACTTAATAGTCGAACTATTGTCACAATAAACAACTGTACCTCTATCATGAACACAACCAAGTTTTGTAGTCACTCTCCTCAACCAAACTGCTTGACTTGCACATCCAGCTGCAGCCACGAACTCCGCTTCCGTGGTTGATAATGTAACAATAGGCTGCTTCTTTGAAAGCCACGAGACAGCCCCTGAACCTAGTAAGAAAACATAACCAGATGTGCTTTTTCTGTCATCCAGATCCCCAGCATAATCACTATCTGTATAGGCTACCAAATCCGAGCTCTTCCTCTTGTACAAAATTCCATAATCAATTGTTCCTCTCAAGTACCTTAGTATCCTCTTAGCAGCTTGTAAGTGGAGTTCAGTGGGCTTAGATAAGAATCTGCTAACTAAACTCACACTATACATTAAATCTGGACGAGTTGCAGTAAGATACATAAGGCTTCCCACCATCTGCTTGTAAAATGACTCGTCAACTAGAACTCCATGCTCATCTTTGCTCAACCTGCTACCAGGGACAATTGGACTACCAACAGCTTTACTTTCCATCATTCCAAATCTTCTCAGAACCTCAGTTGCATATTTCTTTTGACAAATGAAAATCCCACTTGCCTGCTGTATCACTTCTATGCCAAGAAAGAACTTCATCATGCCAAGATCGGTCATTTCAAAAGCTTGCATCATTGAACATTTGAAATCACTGACCATTCTTGCATCATCACCAGTATAGATTAGATCATCAACATAAAGACTCACAATAAGCAATTTACCTTCCTTGTTTTGCTTCGTGAAGAGTGTTTGCTCATTTGGACACTTCTCAAAACCTTCTGCCAGAAAATAAGACTCTATTCGACTAAACCAACCTCGAGGTGCCTGTTTTAGTCCGTATAGCGCCTTATGCAACTTGTACACTTTATCTTCACTTCCTCCAACTTCATAGCCTTTCGGTTGTTCTATGTACACATCCTCATCGAGCTCACCATGTAAGAAGGCGGATTTAACATCCAATTGAAAAATCTTCCAGTTGCGCTGAGCTGCTAATGCCACCACTGTTCTCACTGTTTCAATTCGAGCTACTGGTGCATACACTTCCACATAATCAATTCCATACTTTTGCGAGTACCCCTTAGCTACCAACCGAGCTTTGTGCTTCTCAAGCTCACCTTTTTCATCGTATTTGGTCTTATAGACCCACTTAACTCCAACCTTCTTAGCTCCTGTAGGTAAATCAACTAAGCTCCAAGTCTTGTTTTTTTCTATGGACTCTATCTCATTATTCATAGCTACTCTCCAATGCTCACTCTTTATTGCCTCCTCAAAAAACATAGGATCACTAGCCACCATGAAAGCCATATTGACTTCTTCATTTTCCGAAAAGTCGAACTCTCCCCCACTCGCATAATCATTTAGCCATGAAGGGGGTTGTGTTTCTCTTCTTATACGAATTCTACTACCATCTTCTCTCTCATTCTCATTTTCGACTCCTTCATTTTCAACTTCTTCATTTTCACTATTTTCCCCACTCTCATTTTCGACTCCTTCATTGTTATCATTTTCACTATTTTCCTCACTCTCATTTTCGACTCCTTCATTGTTATCATTACTATCATCACCCCAATCTAAATCTATCAAAACTTCTTCTCTATAACTACCATCCCAATCCCACTGTTTTTCTTCTTCAAAAACAACATCTCGACTTATCACAATCTTCTTAGTAAAAGGATTGAACAACCTATAACCCTTTGATTCATCACTTACACCCAATAAAACACAAGTGAAACTTCTATCATCAAGTTTAGTTCTTCGTACCTCTGGCACATGAACATGTGCAATGCAACCAAAAACTCGGAAGTGATTAACTGAGGGCCGAGATCCACTCCATGCTTCCTCTGGTGTGATGTCTTTCACTGCTGAATTTGGGCATCTATTTAACACATGATTACTCCAGTTTACTGCCTCAGCCCAGAATATTTTTGGAATTTTCTTCTCAGAGAGCATAGCACGTACCATGTTCAAGACGGTTCGGTTTTTGCGCTCTGCAACACCATTTTGCTGAGGGGTGTATGCAGTGGTCAATTGTCTTTGTATGCCATTCTCTTTGCAAAAACAATTGAATTCAGAAGAGGTAAACTCCCCACCTCTGTCTGTGCGCAAACATTTGAGTGGCAGCCCTGTTTGATTTCCTACTAACTTCATAAAACATTTGAAATAACTCAAAGCTTCTGACTTCTCCACCAAGAAATATATCCATGACTTCCTACTATAGTCATCAATAAAACATAAAATGTACCTCTTGTTGCCGATGGAAACAGGGTTTATTGGACCGCAAATATCAGCATGGACGAGGTCTAGAATCTGCGCAGCTCTCCACAAACTCTTGCTAGGTATTGGATCTCGGTGATGCTTCCCAATGAGACAGTCAGTGCATAACTCTGTCGTTATAGTGAGCTTTGGCAGTCCACGAACCATCTTCTTACTTTCCAAAGTCTTTAGGCCTTTATAGTTCAAGTGACCATATCTGCGATGCCACAGTTGAGTTGAAGTTTGAGCGCTTGTGAGGAGACAGTTGTCGTTCACAGCTAGTGGAGATTGAGATTGGTTTTGTGGCTGTGCAAACACTATAAACATCCTGTTTGCAGTCATAGTTGTTGCAATAATAGCACCTCTGTTAGGATGATAAATCTTGCAGGCCCCTCCCTTAATCACAATTGCTAATCCTTTCTCCTGAAGTTGTCCTATGCTCAAGAGATTAGTTTTTAACTCTGGAACATAGTACACTTCAGTTATAATGTATCTGACACCATTCAAACAAAGTTTCACATTACCTCGAGCTTTGACATCCATTCTGCAATTGTTGCCCAACTTGACGGTGTGTTTGAAAGCTTCATCTAACTCGGAAAACAAAGTTTTATCTCCACACATGTGATTTGAGCAACCTGAATCTAGAAACCATGCATTTTCTCGTCGGCTTTCCGTCATTTCAGCATAAGCCATCAATGCTAACTCATCTTCCTCCTCAAGCACAGCAAAGTTTGCGCCTGTATTCCAATCTGGACACTCATACTGAAAATGGCCGAGCTTATGGCACTTGAAACACTCTAATGTGGCTCTTGAAAATTCCTGTTTTCCTCTGCCCCTGCCTCGTCCTCTTGCCCCACCTTGTGCAAAACCACGTCCTCTAGTACCTTTTCCCTCATCATATGACACCTTGAGTGCTTGCTCCTCTTCTCCTTCTTTTTCCTTCCTGAATTTCTGCTCATGCACGAGCAGTGAACTCTGAAGAGCATCAACAGAAAGTTCATCAATATCTTTTGCTTCCTCAATGGAACACACAATGTAATTCCATTTATCAGTGAGAGTCCTCAAGATCTTCTCCACTATTTTGACATCAGGCATGTCTTCTCCACAGTTCCGCATATCATTTGCAATCACCATCACTCGACCAAAATAGTCAGTGATTGATTCTCCATTCTTCATAGCCAAAATTTCGAAGCTTCTGCGAAGGCGATTCAGTTGAGCTCGTTGAACACGAGCGTTGCCGTGACATTTCAGCTTCATTGAATCCCAGAGCTGTTTGGCCGTGTCTTTCTTCGTGATTGTCTTTAAAATTGACTTGTCAATTGAAGAGAACAAGTAATTTTTGGCCTTCAAATCTTTTAGCTTCATCTCCTCTAAGGCTTTCTTCTGTGCGGCTGACAGCGTTCCATCATCTTCAGCCACCGTATAGCCTGATTCCACTACACCCCAAAACTCCTTGGATCGGAGAAGGTTCTCCATGACCAGACTCCAATGGTCATAATCTCCATCAAACTTCGGAATGCCAGGTTGAGCATATCCATTGTTTGTTTCAGAATTCATCTCTCTCTCTCGAACCCGCTCTTGATACCAAATGTTAAGTATGAGATCAGAAAATAAAGAACTCTACAGAACAGATGATTGAAAAATGGATTGATTTATTTGTGCATAATCTATGGCTTTATATAGCCTTACATCAGAAAACAGAAATCCTAAATACTAGCGCCTTATTAAACAGAAACAAAGACTAAGTAAAGACTTGGTAAACAGCTCTTCCACTAAGTATCCTAGACTTGGTAAACTCCTGTAGACCAGGAAACAGCTCTTTCAAACTGTATCAAACATAGGGTACCCTTAAAATTATAGCTAATGTTCCCTGGTCGCCTTGTGGAGGTCCCTTTAAGGCTCTATTGGCTTCAGTTCATTATGTGTGAAGTCATTAAAGATTTATGGCTCAGGTGGTGTCACTTTTCTTTTACAATTGAAACACCAAAGCAATCTAGCTGGTATCTGGTTACCCAATTGATACAGCAGAATGTGATAAAAAATCATAAAAACAAACACTGATCAGCCCTGAAAATAGGTGCACATTTGCACTAGAGCTAGTGGGCAACTTTAACTGGTTCATATCCAATGACAAGATAAATGCTTTTCTTACAGGCAGAATAACCAAATAAATTCACACTCGTGTTCCCACTTTCACAGTTTTACTCGTACTATTCTGACAGTTTCTTTCTCAGTCTTTAGGTCTATAGGTCCCACACTCAACTTCTTCTACCCTTTCCTTCTTCCTTCCTCGTGCATTACTCAATTTCAATTTCAATTTCTTCTGTTCAAATTATCCCACCTTTTCCTTTTTGTCTTCTCTAGTTCTCTTCTCTCCACTCACGTGACCGCCCTTCACTCACTTAAATCTCTTTCCCTCTTTCCATCTCTCTCTCTCTCTCTCTCTCTCTCTGCAAATCTCACATCGATGAACCAACGGTCACGATTACTTCATCCACCACCACAACCACCACCACCATTACATCAGATCAGTTTATCCATCATCATCATTCTAATAATAATCAATCCAACGGCTGCAAATCCATGTGACAGTAAAACATCTGTTTCATGTCCGCCGTTCATTTCTCCGCTTTCTTTTCCATTCTCAGCAATACTCGGTTGTGGACACCCAGACTTCCAACTCCGATGTACTACTCCACATTCTATTATTTCTATTAACAACATTTCTTTCTCTATCTTAAGCTATGAACCTAACACTACTTCTATCCATATTTCACCATTACTCACTGAGTCAACTCACCGTTCTTCTTCACTCTGTTCTTTTTCTTCTTCTTTTACTTCACTTCCAACTCACTCTATCAATCTAACTAACACTCCATTTCATTTCTCTGATCATTCTTGTTCTAGACTCTCTGTTGTTAAACCTTGTACTTCTAATCTTACTAGTCTTTGTAGTTGGGAAACTGAGTTACTCAGTAACCCAATTCATCTTCTTCATGGTTGTCGTTCAAATCAAAGATTACAATCTGAACAAGGTTGTAAACCTGATGTTTTAGATTATTTACAAAGTTTTCTCAAATGGGGTTTTGAAATTGAATGGAATGAAGAAGACGAAGGTAACCCATATTTCTCTAATTGCAAGTCTTGTAGATATAAAAATGGTGTTTGTGGGTATAATTCATCTGACCCTCAAAAGCAATTTCTCTGTTTTCATTCACAATCTCATATAACCCAACCATGGATTCAACGAGATAACCCGAATAGAATTGTTCTGTTATGTACTCTGTTTATATGTGGTTGTATATTAGCTGTTGTTGGTGTAATCACAGTAATTTTTCGACACAGAAGAGCTAATTCTGCGACAAATGAAGAAGACCCAACAATGTTGTTTCTTCATAGACAACGTTCAGCAAGTTTATTACCACCAGTATTCAATTATGAAGAACTTGATTCAGCTACAAATCGATTCGACCCAAGGCGAAAAATTGGAGATGGTGGGTTTGGTTCAGTTTATTTAGGCCAACTTTACGATAATCGTATAGTTGCGGTGAAAAAGCTTCATAAACCACCACAATCAATGACAAGAACCAATTCAGAAAAGGCATTTTGCAATGAAATATTGATTCTTTCATCAATTCAACATCCCAATTTAGTTAAACTTCATGGGTACTGTTCAGATTCAAAAGGTCTTCTTTTAGTTTATGATTATGTACCAAATGGTACACTTGCTGATCATCTTCATGATTCAAAGAGTTTATATCGAAAAGGGGGTGTTTTAACTTGGCAAATTAGAGTTGAAATTGCTTTACAAACTGCAATGGCAATTGAATATCTTCATTTTGGTGTGAAACCTGCAATTGTTCATAGAGATATTACTTCATCAAACATCTTTATTGAAAAAGATATGAGAATCAAGTTAGGTGATTTTGGTCTTTCAAGATTGTTAATTTGTTCTGAATCATCTTCTTCATCTTCGTCGTCGGGTTCAGGTTTTATATGTACTGGTCCACAAGGTACACCTGGGTATTTAGATCCAGATTATCACAGATCATTTAGGTTAACAGAGAAGAGTGATGTGTATAGTTTTGGAGTTGTTCTGTTTGAACTTATTTCAGGTATGAAAGCAGTAGATCTTGCTAGAGATAAGAGAGAAATGGCGTTAGCTGATCTAGTAGTCTCCAAGATACAAGTTGGTTCATTGCATCAGGTTGTGGACCCTGTTTTGGTTAGTGAAGGTGAAGCAATGGGGACCGTTGATTCAATGGCGGAATTGGGTTTTAGATGTGTTGCTGCTGATAAAGATGATCGGCCAGATGCAAAGGAGATTGTAGCTGAGTTGAAACGGATTAAGAATGGGATACGTGGTGGTGGACATCGTGCGGCTCTTAATATTTCTGGTGATCTTTGTAAAATTTGATAGTCTCTGATTATTACAATGATCTATCAAATTGTGCCCGTTCGATCATCTCACTGTTGTAAGTTGTAAACTTTTTCTTGTAATATATATCATGATTAAGATCTTAAGTTTTGTAATACATATTTAAGGATCAGAAATGTCAATCAAATCTTAAGTTTTGTTTCCTTGACAGGCTATTGATGCACATTTTACACCTCGAATCCTCCATTGTGATAAACCAGCGTGCTTTTGCCCTACGACACTCTTTGGATGGCTTTCAAGGAAGTTGATGATAAGTGTTCAATTGTGGTGTAGGTACAAAATGCTTAGCTGTTACTCTGTTAGTAGCAATTGTTATACGGTGAATTCTTTTTTACTGCGCAGGGTATTGTCGCCCTGGTGCTGCTTGACTTCCCCAAAGTGGTCGAACATAGGGCTAAACCTAGAGGAGGCTAGGTACCCACACCTAGGACAAACTCGGCATCCGTTGGGCCACAATGTTGGGTAGCAGTAATGATGATTTAATAAGGAGTGGATGTACACGAGTAGTGGTGTTCAATCTCATAATTATCTGCAGATGTTGTAACTTGGTTCTTCTCTTCAATCAAACGCACAGGTAAAATGTACAGCAAGCCATATACTGTATATATAACTTTGACACATCAGAGTTGATATTGTCGCTAAATGACTTGTAACTTGACACTTCAGAATATAACATTCAAGTTTTAACACTTTTGGTCTTTTATCTTTAACTTGTAATGTGGACAAGAATCTAGGTGAGTACTTGTGTTCATAGGATTTATCCTTAAACATGATTTCTCAGTCTTGGTTTATAGTGTTCTTTGACTTCTCTTTTCTTGTAGACTCGGTTCAGCTGGCTTGTTTGGTAATAGTAAGACAGATAGCTTCATAACCTGAAGTGAACCGATAATTTCGGTCTTTTTTTACCATCCTTCTTAATTGATCTAATGGGTTTCTGCCAGGGTCTGTATCAATATATACCCTCTTATTCTTGTAACGATTCTTTTCCACTCAATTGATAATCAGTCACTTGGGAGTGCCAACATCTCGACATTATGGACAAACTATCCATATATCCTCTTGCTTTACTAAGGCGTATGATGATGGGTCTATGGTGAGATTCATCGTAGACGCACCAGTTTGTACTCCACATTCTTCCCTTGCTTTCTACTGCAATGGAAATTGCACTCCTTTCCTTCTTGCAATGTTCGTGCATTATCATAGACATGAAGCACGACCCCTGTATTAACCTATTTCTAGATTAATGCATCAACAGGGTCAGGTCGTTATGGAGACTTGACCAAATGGGGATATTGGATATTGGGGTGGCTGCACCTCGTTGAGATCGAGATTGCCTACGTACTCTAGCTCGGGGGAATTGAACTTAGAGATCAAGCCATCGTAGTTCTGTTTATATAGAAGATGGAAGGGCGTGGATCGTGGATCTTGCATATTCTCCGCCATGATGATTAAATGTGTAACGCGCGAGGATCATCCCTGTGAATTAACTTTGTAACTGAAGAGAATATTCTGTGCATTGATTAGGAGCACGTGTGAATAGCAGGTCGATGGTCGTTGTGTAGTCTGGTCGCTTTAGTCGAGCTGCTAGTGGGTTGAGGTTGTGGCGACCTGACAGATTGATGACTGTGCCACGTGGCTGCTTTTGATTGGTCGGAGTATGTAGTGCCCCTACATAAGCCCCCTCTTTTTAGGTCGACTATGGGAGTCGGGCTGAAAAGACTAATTACTCTTATCGATGCTGATTTGTAGTTTACTTTTCTGAAGTTGCTGACGTGGCAATCATGCAGCGCTGTCTGTGGTCATCATGGCGCTGTTACGGGGAAGTGGAGGAGTTTCCTCGAGCAGTTAGTTGTGTGATTATGGCAACTGACGCACGTATTGCCTGATTTGCTATCTGTCTTGCATGTGGATTTATCCAACGGTGGATGTGAACCGTTGCGTGAGTGGAGAATGACTGTACTGCATATGGATCCTTTTGTCGATCTCAGCCGTTCGTTTGTTTCGAATCGATGGCTAGAAATTTTCGAGCTACAGTATATAAACTGTAGTTACGTTGATGTAGGTTTACTCATCTTGCCTTTATTTGAATTGCTGCCGCTTTTGCCTTGCGAACTGAAGAACTTTGAGAGCTCGCGAGGTTTGTTCTCTTTTGCTTTTCTCTGATTTTTATTTTCTTTCTTTTTCTTCATCTGTTGTCTTCTGTATTGCTTGAGAGTAATGTCTGAGGGTAGTGATTCTCAAAATGACCACTTGAGTGATGGTGGATTTGAAGAGTATGAGTCTGAGAGTACTCATTCTGACCCTCCGTCTCCTGTTCCCGATGAGGACGTAGATAGCCCCCAGAGTAGTGGTTCTCATGGTCCGGATTCTTCTGATGATGAGATGGTTGAAGATGGTAATGGTAGAATGTGTAGGATTGTAAATATGAATTACGTACATAGGCACTTTGCTGTTAGGAGGCATTACCAATTTAGGTCGATTAGGAATTTAGAGATAAGGTTTCTTGGGGACCGCTTACTTTCTCCTGACTACCGACCTAATAATCCTTCATCTACTGTATTGACATTGAACCAATTCCGTGCTGGGTTGAGGTTGCCGTTGTCTGAATTGGTTGTCGACCTGTTGAATGCCATTAGGCGAGCCCCCTGTCAGATGAATGGTAATTTCTGGCGCAACATGAGGGTAATTGACGACCTCAACAAGTTGCACAGGTGGCACATTTCAGTGGAAGATGTATTGAACCACTTTTGCTTCAAACGGTCCTCGAAGGTTGAACTTTCTGGCTGTAACATGCAGGTTAGGCCAGACCGTTTGCCTTTGATTTATCCAGTGAGTAGCGAGCCATGGTGGAAAGATCCCATGCTTTTCACTGGGCCAATTGTTGAAGGAGATATCCAGTTGCGTCATACGATTAGGAATGACGCTCGTAAGTCAGTTGTCTGTAGTTCTATGAATGTTGAATCGTCTTCCTGTTTATGAACTTGATGTGTTTGTGTTTTTAATGCAGCAATCCGGGACGATCATTTGATCAGAAAAAACGATCTGCGATCTGCTCTGAACTGCTTCGGTAAGTTGGCTGACAAACGGAAGATTTCACTTCTGCCTCACCTAAAGGAGCATTTTATTCCTAAAGGTGGTCCAAAAACTGTTTGGGACGAGCTCCAGAGGAGGAAAGCTTTGAAGAAAACATTCATGTCTGTTGTTCAGAAAGCGAGTGGTGGTCGGACTGGTGGTAGTTCGCGAGCTGGTGAAGGTGATCGAGCAAGTGGTAGCTCGAAGCAATCTGAAAGGGAGCGTTCTGTAGGTGCTCCTCGGAGGTCGGAGAAGGAGCGACCTGTTGAGAAGGATCGACCTGCAGCGCAGGAACGATCTGTGGTGCCTGATCGACCTGTGGTGCAGGAACGATCTGTGGAGAGGGAGCTGCCTGCTGAGCGGGCTGTAGGTAGCTCTCGCCAGGCTGGAGTCGTGGCGAGCCCTCCAGTCTCAGGTCCACCCCCCTCACTTCCTAAGGTTGGTGCATTGGCTGGGAAGAAGAGGTCCTTCTCGGGGAACCTTAAGATGATGGATTTCCCTGCAATGCCAACTCCTGTTTCTTCAATGGTTGCGACGTCTCCTGGATTGTCTGTGATGTCCAGGAAGACTTCCGTTCGGCCTTCGCAGAAAGGCAAAGGTATTCTTTCTGAATTCCGCCCTGGGCCGTTCGATTACTTGGACGGGCGAGGAGAGAAGCATGTCGTGTACGACAATGACAGTGCTATTGATGACCCTTGTGTTGCCCGGGCTGTGAATGAGGGTATCGTCCTGGATGCTGATGCCCGAATGGTGAAGTCGCAGCCTCTGCTGGTGACCTGTTCAAAGATAAACGGGGCACTTTCTTTGGTGAGTTTGATTATAAGTCGCATTTGTTTTGATTATGCTTTGGTATTTGTGCTAAATTTCGTTTGGTGGTTGCAGCTCAATGCCAGCTTCCAGGAGGTGCGTCTGGTTGCTGAGATTGGTGCTCAAGCTGAAATTGAGATGAAGGCTCTCAATGAGAAGCTCGAGCAGGCGAGGAACATTGCTGACGTTGCTGAGTGTAAGGTCAAGGACAGGGATGCCCAGGTCGCAGCTTTGAAGGAACAGTTGAGGGAACGTGAGGCTGCTTCCCAATCTGCTGTTGAGTACTGGCAGAGGGTTTGTCAGGAGAATGAAGCAGCGTGGAAGGCCTACTGCGAGCAACTGGTCAAAGCTATGACGGGATCGCCCGAAGGAGAGGAGACGCGAGGTGGTGTTGAAGAGGCTTCGGCACCAGCTCAGGACACCTCGATGGGCCCTAGTGACCAGGTCGCTGGAGCCCTTGAAGTTGACGCTTCAGGCGACCAGTCTGTGCAGTAATGAGCTTGGCTTGGTTTCCCCTTCTTGTATTGGGTAACCTTGTTTTCCCTTTCTTATATTGGGTAACCTTGGTTTTCCTTTCTTGTATTGGGTGACCTTGTGCAAGGTTTGCTTCTTGCACTCCTTGTTCTTGCAATATGTCTTCCATAGCTTATTCATGAGAGCCCCCCTTGTAATCTTTGAGAGCTTGAGTGGAGAACTTCTTGTCTTTTGTAGTTGGTGTTAGTAATCAGCTTTTAGTTTGATGAGTTTTGTATGGATTCCTTTTTGCGAGCTAGTTTCCAGGAAGTCCTGGTAGCTCGTTCAGAAGGCAGGTAGACGAGATGAATGGCTGCAAGCAGGACGCACTGAAACAGTTCCTCTTGTATGCTTTGATTCTATTTTGGTTGTACCTGTAATTGTTAAAATCTCATAAAGTAAAAGTTAATTCAACTATTTACCTTGCATTGTTGATTATGTCGTTTTGTCTGCTTGAATGGTCTTGCAAACAATGTGTGACATTTGTTCGACCTGATCGGGGCTTGAGGTCGCTTTTAACATAATTGTGCTTGGGTCGTGGGAAGAGGATGACCAATGCACCAAGTTAAGTTGCTAGTGATTTAACTTAACAAATTTTGAAATTATCAAAGGGACTAGATTATTGATAATTTGTAGGTCGAGGGATTGGACCTTTAGTAGCCATTCATGTTTGAGCAGAGATGAAGGCAAAATTGAATTTATAGATTGCAATGCAATGAATGGATGCTTACATTTCACTGATAGAATTTCTTTAAATGAAAAGCATTCCACGGGTTCTTAACGATCTCCCCTTCTGGTGTCTGAAGACGATAAGAACCGTTGCTCTGGACTTTTGTGATAATGTAAGGACCTTCCCAGTTGGCGTTGAGTTTGCCGATAGTGTCCTTTCTTTTGTTATTGAACATTCTTCTTAGGACTAGTTCCCCTGGTTGAAAAGTTCTTGGTCGTACGCCTTTGTTATAAGCTCGCTTGAGTCTCTGTTGGTATTGCTCGAGCTTTATAGTAGCGTGGTTTTGTCGCTCTTCGAGGAGATCGACTCCAAACGACCAGATCTGATTGTTGAGCTCTGTGTCGACCAGAAGAGATTTGGTCGTTCCATATGTTAATTCAGTGGGAATAACGGCCTCAACTCCATAGCAGAGACTGAATGGTGACATCCCTGTGGATGTGCGAGGAGTTGTTCTATAAGCCCATAAGATGTTCTCCAATTGTTGTGGCCATTGATCATGTTGGTCTTCGAGCTTCTTCTTAAGATTGGTTAGAATCTGTCGATTTGCAGCTTCAACCTGGCCGTTGGCTTGTGGGTATCTGGGAGTTGACCTTGAATGCTCGATTTTCCAAAGGTCGTAGAATTTTTTGATATTCTTCCCAACGAACTGAGTGCCATTGTCTGTGACTACCCGTTTAGGTAGCCCGAACCTTGTGATGATATTTTCCCACATAAATCTCTGGACATCTGCCTGTGTTACGTTGGTTAAGGCAACAGCTTCCACCCATTTAGTGAAATAGTCTACGGCTACTAGGACGAATCTCTTCTCAGACTTCTTTTCCTTGATGAGGGGGCCCATGATGTCAAGCCCCCACATGTGGAATGGCCATGGGGCAGTGATGTTGATGAGGTCGTTTGGATGCTGGTGTTGCTTATCAGCAAACCGCTGGCATTCTTTGCACTTCAAAACAAATTTCTTTGCATCTTCTTTCATTCTTGGCCAGAAGTATCCTTGAGAGATTGCTTTATGGGCTAAGGTACGCCCACCGGAATGGTTTCCACATTCGCCTTCATGGATTTCTTGAAATATCATCTGCCCTTGCTTTGGGATCAAGCATCGTAATAACAATCCAGTTGCTGATTTCCTGAAAAGTTTGCCCTCGTGGATTTTGTACATTGTTACTTTATGCAGCAATCGACTGGCCTCCTTTTTGTCGAGTGGTAGGACACCAGTTTGCAGATAAACCATGAATGGCTCCATCCAAGTACCCTGGATGTCTTCTTGAGTTGTTTCTAGTAGATCGGAGATTTGATTAATATCCTCTTCTTTGAGGAGATATGCGGGCTGTGAGTTGATTGCTATAGTTAGGGCCCTCGGTCTGTCTGACTCGATCTTAGATGCTAGAAACGCCAGTGAATCAGCATGTCTGTTGTCGTCTCTAGGTATATGCTCGATTGTGAAATAGCTGAGCTTGCTGATGAGCTCCTTTGCTTTGCTAGCATACCTGATGAGGTTGACCCCATTGATCTGGTAATTGCTGGTAATCTGGTTGACTACCAGCTGTGAATCGCTATACACTTTGAGACGAACTGCTTGCAAGTCGATGGCCATTTTAAGGCCCTGTATGAGTGCTTCGTATTCGGCCTCGTTGTTTGAGGTCGAAAAGTCCAGACGAGTTGCCCTTTCGAGCTGTGAGCCTTCAGGAGAGATTAGCACACTACCTATTCCACTTCCATTGGAGTTATGGGAACCATCTACATAGAGCTGCCAAGTGTCCGGGGGGTTGTCTTGGATTTGCCTTGTTTCAGGTTCAGGTTCCCAATTGACATCTTCTGCTGGATAGTCTACCAAAAATTCTGCAACGACCTGACCCTTGACGGCCTGTCTTGAAACGAATTCGAAAGTGTAATCACCCAGCTCGGCTGCCCATCGAGCCATACGACCTGTTTTGTTTTTCTTCTCTAGTATGTGGCGTAATGGCTGATCGGTGATTACTTTTACAGTGTGTGCTTGGAAATAAGGCTTGAATTTGCATGCAGCGTAAAGTAATGCTAATGCTAACTTCTCCAGAGGTGTGTACCTTATTTCAGCCTGCTGTAAGACTTTGCTTGTGAAGTAGATAGGTCGTTCCACTTGATTGTCTTCTTTGAAGAGTACTGCGCTTATCGCAAAATCTGATGTTGCGAGGTAAACGCCAAGTACATCACCATCTATTGGTCTGGTAAGAACTGGTGGAGTAGACAGATATGCCTTGAGGTCATCGAAGGCTTTCTCGCACTCTTCTGTCCACTCATATGTAGCCCCCTTCTTTAAGATATGAAGCATTGGTCTACACTTATCTGATGCTCTGGAGATGAATCTGTTCAGAGCTGAAACCAGGCCGTTGAGCTTCTGGATTTGTTTCTTAGTTTTTGGACTTGGCATGTCGATCAGGGCTCTGATCTGATCTGGATTTGCTTCGATGCCTCGTCTGGTGACCAGGTAGCCTAGGAATTTTCCTGATGCGACCCCGAACAGACATTTTTCTGGATTAAGACGCATTCTGTATTGTCTTAACCTTTGGAATGCCTGGTCGAGGTTGTACAGATGATCTCGTTCTTTATCGCTCTTCACTAGCATGTCATCAATGTAGACCTCCATTGTTCGACCTAGGAGGTCGTCGAACATTCTGGTGACCAGTCTTTGGTAGGTCGCCCCTGCATTCCTTAGCCCGAATGGCATGACTTTGTAACAGAAAATACCTTGTTCAGTTGTAAAAGAGGTCTTTTCTTGATCAGGCTCGTACATTGGGATCTGATTGTACCCTGAGTACGCGTCCATGAATGATAGTAGCTCAAAACCGCATGTCTGATCGACTAGCCTATCGATTCGTGGCAGTGGGAATGAATCTTTAGGACAAGCTTTATTCAAGCTCGTGAAGTCGATGCAGACCCTTGTTTTCCCATTCTTCTTTAGGACTGGGACTATGTTGGCTAGCCAGTCTGGAGTATCGACTTCTCTGATGAAGCCGACCTGTTTGAGTCTATTGATCTCTTCATTGACGGCTTCGTGAAACTTGGGAGCAAGTCTCCTTGGTTTCTGCTTCACAGGTCGATAATTGGGATTGACCCGTAGCCTATGGCATGCAATTGATGGATCTATTCCGGGCATATCGATATACGACCAAGCAAAAACATCTTTATTCATTGAAAGAAAATTTACAAAATTAGCGAACTTATCTTCTTCCATTTCTGAACCTACATAGACATACCTTGGGTCCTCATCTGACCCAATGTTAACTCGGACGCCTGGATCGGTGCTTCCGAGACTCAGCTTGGGGGAGCTCGCTTGCTCCTTCTGTAATTGCTATTTAGCAGGTTCAACTTTTTCCTTTACTGGGCTCTTTGATTTGTTGCCCTCCTGAGCCTCTGTTGGGACTAGGCTCTTTCCTTTGTCATCACCATCCTTGACTCCAGAGGTGGATGGCTTTGATGATGGGACAGCTTCAATAACACCGTGGCATTCTTGTGCGGTGTTCTGATTGCCGCGGAGTTCCATTATCCCATAAGGGCCGGGATAGCGGAATACCTGATGGTAAGTTGACGGCACTCCTCTCATAGCATGGATCCACTTTCGACCCAGAATCGCATTGTACTTGCTTGCGATATTCAGGACGCTGAACTTGCTGGTTACAACGACCTTATCTTCCCTTCTGCCTACAGTGACGGGCAGAAGGATCTCCCCCTTAGGGTCTTCCCTTGAACTATTGAAGCCAAGGATCGGTGTGAAGTCTGGAATGAGCACTGAGTCGGGCAGCCTCATGTCCTTGAAAGTTCGGTACATGAGAATGTTGCATGATGCCCCAGGGTCGATGAATACCCTCTTGATGGTATAATCAGCTATCCTGAGTTCAACGACCAGTGCGTCGTTGTGTGGAGTAACGACCTTATTGAGATCGTCTTCGGTGAAGGTGATGTCAGTTTCTTGCCGGGCAGGGATGTTGAAGCGAGCTGCTCGGCCACTGATAGAGTAGACATGATGGAGATGTTCTACTCGTCTCTTTTTGTCCCTAGAGACAGGGGTGTGATGAGATTCGTCAATCATGTAGACCACATGACTGTCCGAGTCGCTGTCGCTGTCCACCTTGTTTGCGACCTTCTTGTTTATATGATCGCGTAGGTCGCCTGTTGGACCTAAGCGCTGGGAGAGGCTACGCCCTCTGCTGCGTGCTGGGCTTGCGGAGGCCGCTCTGGCCTTGCTCTGACCCCGCTTTGGTGAACGAGGAGGGGTTCTGGATTCCTTCCTCATTCTCTTGCCTGTGGACTCCTCATTCCTTCCGAGGATCCAATTGTTGAGCCGTTTCTCATCGGCCCAGGTCTGAAGTGCGCGCTTCAGGACGCGACAGTCATCAGTCTGATGACACCGTACTTTATGGACTTTGCAGTACGGGCGACCAGATGTATCCTCCAGCTGTGTGAAGGCAGGAATTTTGCACCAATGGTTGTGCTTGATCCTTTCGAAGATATAACCGGCTGGTCGCGTAAACCGGTGATACTCTCGCTGCTCGGTAGGCAGCGATTTAGCTTTGAACCTCTTTCCTTCTGATCGAGGTCGTTTGCTTGAGCCAGCCTCAATGTTGCTGACTACATGATTCTTTTCCCTCCCCGTGAGGGCTTCTTCTAGCTTAATGTAACGATCTACCTTTAAGTAGAGCTCGTCAAGTGATGAAGGTCTCTTCATTGCTAGAGACTTGTGCAGGTCGGACCCTTGGATCAGTCCGTGAGAGAAAGCAATAGTTGCAAAGGTCTCATGCTCCTTTGCAAAGTCCTGAATGGAATGTAACTCAGACTTAAAACGTGAAAAGAAAACGCTAAGTGACTCACCATCCTTCTGCTTGACTTTGAAGATGGAGTCAATGGTAATCGGGCGCTTCTTATTATGGATGTAGAAGATGACGAATTGTTTTTCAAGCTCCGCAAACGAGCTGATGGATCCTGGCTTCAGTCGATGAAACCAGTCGAGAGCTGGTCCGGTGAGGCTGGACTGGAACAGCAAACACAAAAGATGGTCCTCCTTTATCAGAGGAAGGGACTTTCGGAATCCCTTGACATGGTCGGTTGGATCTCCGACTCCTGCATACTGGTCGAACTTTGGGGCATTCAGCTTGTTCGGCAGATCATGCTCCAGGATCTCGTTGGAGAATGGAGACTCCTGGAATTGTTGAAGGGACTGCACAGCAAGTTGCTCTGCAGTGTGGCTCTTGGACCGGTGAAGGAGAGCCTGGGATGCTTTGAACTCCGCCAGCTGCTGGCTGAGTTGCTCGAACTTTTGGTTGGAATCATCAGCAGGGATGACTCCAAGTCCGCTATTTTCCCCTTGCTGGGGGTTGGTTTGAGCGGCTTTTAAACGCTCATTTTCTTCCTGTAGACGTGTAATTTGTGCCTGCAGAACTTGGATGGTGACTTCCTGGTTAGACATTTGATCGAGTGATTTTTGATTTAAGGGTGGGAGGGCTTTGGGTTTTCGAATATATCGAATTCCTTGCAGTCGGCGCCAAATGTATTAACCTATTTCTAGATTAATGCATCAACAGGGTCAGGTCGTTATGGAGACTTGACCAAATGGGGATATTGGATATTGGGGTGGCTGCACCTCGTTGAGATCGAGATTGCCTACGTACTCTAGCTCGGGGGAATTGAACTTAGAGATCAAGCCATCGTAGTTCTGTTTATATAGAAGATGGAAGGGCGTGGATCGTGGATCTTGCATATTCTCCGCCATCATAATGATGATTAAATGTGTAACGCGCGAGGATCATCCCTGTGAATTAACTTTGTAACTGAAGAGAATATTCTGTGCATTGATTAGGAGCACGTGTGAATAGCAGGTCGATGGTCGTTGTGTAGTCTGGTCGCTTTAGTCGAGCTGCTAGTGGGTTGAGGTTGTGGCGACCTGACAGATTGATGACTGTGCCACGTGGCTGCTTTTGATTGGTCGGAGTATGTAGTACCCCTACAACCCCCACAACTACTTTGGTCTGCCAATCGGAATAATCCTGTTAGTGAGAATTCGACCTTGGAATTCACTCAAACAGGCAATTTAATCTTGAGAGATGTTGATGGTAAGTGGAAGATCTATTGTTCGCCTAGAAGTTACCCAAACAGGGAACCTTGTGCTCTTCGATGCAAATAATAATACTATCTGGTAATCCCAACCGATACTTTAGTTCTCGGGCAAAAGCTGGTTGAAGAACAGAATCTTATAGCCAGTGGATCGACAATGACTTTTAATGAAGGTTCACAGTATCTTTCTGTAACAAGTGAAGGCCTATTTGCATTCATTGCTTCCAATCCTCCACTGTCTTACTTTGGAAGAAAGAAAACGAGCAATGAAACAAGCTATGTGATATTCCTAAATGGAAATCTTTCTTTATATGCAAACAACACAAAGCCTGCAAAGCCAATGTGGGAGATTCCATTCCCTCCAGTATCTTCCATTCTTCAGTACATGAAGTTGTGTTCTGACAGGCATTTGAAGGTTTACGCCTGGGCTTCAAAGTGGGTGCAAGTGTATGATATTTTCTTTGGATATGTCGATGACTGTCACTATCCTCTTGCATGTGGCAAATATGGTGGTTTGTTTGATAGGTCAGTGCACCTGTCCTGAAGATACTGAAAATGGAATACCTTAATCCATTGTCTTGTGAGGTGCCACAGCATCATCATCAACTTATAAGCTTCAATGATATTACTTATTTTAATGTTGGGAACAATGGGATAAATACATGATATGGAGGGCTTCAAGCAGGCTTGTTTAACAAATTGTTCTTGTAAAGCATCTTTCTTTAGTTATGGTGGTACAAGTTCGCTTGGTTAAATGCTACTTGGAGTTGGATATAATTTCCTTGATTAACAACGCGAATTCCAAAACTAAACTAAATGGTCAGCACATATTAAACACCTGAGCCTTCTCCTAAAAAGTATAAAGAAACACACAAATTCCAACTCCGAACCCAAGTTGATAAACTGGGGGAAGGTGCGTGTGTCTCTTCTCTTCTTTCAATTCCCAATTTCCAATCTCATAAGCTTCTCTACTGTTAGCAAATGAGTATACTCTTCTTCTTTTTGTCTTGAAGGTGAATTAACTTCCAACTTTCTTTGTAGATTTCCACTCACTCGGTCTCAGATTCTCAAATTCTAATTTATATAAATGATTTCCTTTTCTTTTGTGTTATATTCATACACAAGATAAGATTTGATTTGAATGAATGAAATTTTTAGGATTCTTTAATTAATTGAAACCTTGAAATCAACGGATTTTTAATAAAAGAAAATATTTCACGAAATGCCCATCCGCTTCATCTTTCCCTCTTTCCGTCTTCTCTTCTGTTGCAAAAAAATATATATGATGATGAAATGCTTCTAAGCAAGTAGCAACCCCACCTTTTTTTTGCGCTTTTTCCCTCTAGCAGGTAATAATATGATATACGTACTTACAAATATTGTGCTTCATTAGAACAATTTTTGTTGTCGTTGGATTTTTAGATCTTGAAGCAACAAGAGTGTCGTATGAGTAGAGTTATTGATGGTTTGTTTTTTTTTTTTTTTTTACATACTAGAATAGCCAATTCCATTTTCAAACAAATTGTTCATTAGCTAACAGATGGTATGAATATTTTTAATGATATAATTATTGTGAAACTAATATTTATTATGTTGGCAGTAGGAGATGAATGACGTACAAGGAGATTTGCCAATTCTTGAGGATAAAGATCAAGCGAACGTTATGACCAGTGTTGATTCAACCAAGGTACCTGTACTAGGTATGAGATTTGACACAGAAAATGACGCATATGAATTTTATAATTCGTATGCTCGGTCGGTTGGTTTTAGTATTCGAAAGCATTGGAAGTATCAAAGTAAGAACGACAAAAAGTTAATGTGGAGGATATTTTGTTGTTCAAGTCAGGGTAATCGTGAAAAACATACCAAAGGAACACCCAAAAAACCACGAGCTGCAACAAGGTTTAATTGTGAAGCTCAATTCAAAATTGAGCTTGATAAAACATCTGGAAAGTATGTTGTTGTGGATTTTGTAGAACAACATAACCACGAGCTTGCACATCCAAGTAGAGCTCGAATGATGAGGTCTCACAAACGTGTACAACTTGCCCAAAAAAACCTTATCATCAATATGACATCCGCGGGTATTGGGTCATCTGATATTTACTATCACATGAGTAAAGAATCGGGAGGGTATGAAAATGTTGGGTTCTTACAATCAGGTCGTGATAACATAGTGCAAAATAAACGTATAGAATTTTTGAAGAAAGGGGACGGGAAACTACTCTTTGATTACTTTAAACGAATGGAAAAGAAGAACAAATCTTTTGTTTATGAATTTCAAGTGGATGAAAATAATCAAATTCGTAATTGCTTTTGGTGTGATGCAAAGTCCAGAATAGATTATCACTGCTTTGGTGATGTAGTGTGCTTTGATACCACCTATAAAACCAATGATGATGACATGCCATTTGCACCTATTGTGGGTGTGAATAATCATGGACAGACCGTTATCTTTGGTGCTGCCTTACTAAATGACGAGACCACTGAAACATTTGAGTGGGTGTTTGAAACTTTTTTGAAAGCAATGGGAGGAAAAGAAATGGAAACCATTTTCACTGATCAAACGCTTGCTATTGTCAAAGCTATTAAACATGTATTGCCGAATACACATCATCAATTGTGTATAAGGCATATTTATCAAAATGCTTTGAGAAATTTATCCCATGTGTTTGCTGAATTTGAGTCATTTCATAAGGATTTTAAGGACTGTATTTATGAAGCAGAAACTGAAGGTGAATTTCTGTTACATTGGGAAGAATTGCTTGACAAGTACAAGTTGCAAGAAAATGATTGGTTGAAAGGTTTATTTATACTGCGTGAAAAATGGGCGCAGGTCTATGCACATGGGCATTTTTGTGCTGGTATGGCAACTATGCAAAGAAGTGAAAGTATGAACAATTACTTCAAAAAATATTTCAAGAGAAAACAGATCCTTCGAGAATTTATGGACCAATTCGACAGGGGAATTTCTCTTCGGCGTCAGAAAGAAGCAAATGGAGATTTGAAGTCAAAAACAACAGCACCAAGTCTAGTATCAAAGTGGCCTGTGGAACATTCTGCATCATTGTTCTACACAAGAAAAATGTTTAACCGGTTCCAAGAAGAAGTGAAGGCAACATTGGATTTGGAAGCAGAATTGATTGATGATGGTAGCAGAGTATGCATATATAAGGTATCATCTTATAGTGGTGCTAGAAGTCACACAGTTGAATTGGCATTACCAGATTATACGGTGAAGTGTACATGTAAAAAATTTGAGTTTACAGGTATACTTTGTTCACATGCCTTGAAAGTGTTGCGGATGAAAAACTTGCCTGACCTTCCTTCTCAATACCTTCTGAAAAGGTGGAGTAAAAATGCAAGTCCGGATGTTGTTATCGATGCATATGGTGCAATATTGGAGGCTAATGTAAATCCAGCTTTGTCTTTACGTTACAGGGAGCTAGCAAAAATGGCTCAAGATGTAGTTGCAAAAGGCTCAATAACTGAAGCCCAAACTGAAGTAGCGAAGCGCGGATTGAAGCGAGTACTTGATGAGTTACACTCTAGCTCAGAATCACATCATGATAGTGATACTCTGCCTTTTGATATTATTCGGGATGAAGACTCCAACTCTGTTGTTAAAGAAGGTGGTAGAGAACATATTGGTGGAAATATAACTTTGGTTGCTCCTCCATGTAAGAATCACAAAGGGAACCAGTTCACGAGGGATTATATGATACGGTTCTACTGAATTTGTAATCTTATGCCATGGATTCGAAGCTTCCAAGGTCAGACACTCCTTCAATGCTTCTTACACTAACTAAATATTTTGGGGTGTGACCAAGGATCCAGTTACCAGTTTTCCCTGTAAACATTATACATAGAGTCTATATTTTCAAATATTAATTAACCCCGATTTAGAAGTGTAAATAAGAAGTGTAAATAATTGGGTAGTAGTCATAAATATCTGTGATCTATATCATAGATGATTCAAATTTGGCACTATCTTATACACCTGCGATTATTTTTATTCCTCCTTTTTGCTAATCTTAAATACTGTAATTGGCCAGTTCTTGCATAAGAGTATAAGACTGAAAATTTTGAGAATGTGCGCATACTGTTACCTGCACTATGAAGTACTGGATTTCTTCTTGTTGTCTGTTTGTAGTTGAGAATACTGGACCAATGGAGGGCACACAGCATCAGTCCATGCCTCCATGGTATACAAAGCCAGTGAACCACCAGCTTTATTATATCATGCTTGTTAATACTATTAGAATTGATATGTTCAACACAACAAGGCTGTGTTAAGGTATTGCACAAGGCTGCCCTACGGGATTTGGCAATCAGGGTTCCCACCTCAGGATACCCCTTCCTTTATAATCATGCAATGATGAAAATACTGGTGATACTCTCAATCGGTGGAACCTTATTCATTCCCAAGAACATTATTATATTCAGTAATCAAATCCAAATAGATTTTACTCCTCTGAGCAGTGGGTTATATTTCCGCAATTTGAATTTGTAGCCTTATAACTCACTTCTCTATGACCAGCTTGTGGTTGATCGAAATACATGGTGCATGTAATTTGTTTTAGACTTGTGTTTTCTTCTCCTGTTAGTCATGTGTCTGATGTTATGATATGTATTGGTGCATATTCATTTCTCCTGATTATTTCCGCAATTTGAATTTGTAGCTTTATAACTCACTTCTCTATGACCAGCTTTTGGTTGAGGGAAATACATGGTGCATGTAATTTGTTTTAGACTTGTGTTTTCTTCTCCTGTTAGTGTTAGTCATGTTTGTCTGATGTTATGTTATTTTATAGTTTTAAAACAATCACCATTTATGTTAATTGATTTGTTAAGTTTGCCTGCAATTCATCACTACATATCATTGCTTTCAGGGTCTTGACTGTTCATGGATAATCAGATGAAGTCATACCAGTTGAAGATGCTTTCGAATTTGCTAAGATTATACCCAACTACAAACTTCACATTATAGAAGGAGCTGATCATGGATACTCTAAGCATCAGGCTGAGTTGGCTGAGGTAGTGTTGAACTTTGTAAAGACATTCCTTCATCAGGTTAGAGGTTAGCTTAACTAGGGCCAGTTACTGTCAGGTCCAACAACCAATGTGACAGCTATACCAGAATCTAGCGTTTTAGCCCGGTCATATCATTGGAAGATATTGCTGTGAATATGCTTGCTGACATTGTGTGTTCTGATATGTACCCAAATGACTGGATTTTTAATCTAAGACGCTAATCTATTTTAGCCTTGTCAAAGTTTTGTTCATCTCTTCTTTACGAGTTTATGAATGGTATATAATGTCCCATATATGCAACCTTTTTGACAAGATTAGAATTATTAATCGTTGAGATGTTTGCTCTTGTTGGCATACTATCTTCACCATGAACTCTTTAAACCAAATGTGTATCATGTGGGTGTCAGATTTTTACTATTATTTTTGCTGAAGTGTCAAATTTCTATCCCTTGCCACACAAATCCCAACTTTTTCTTGAATGTATTCCTGTAGATGTAGTTTTTTTATGATGAGAAGATTACAAAACTTCAGTTAAGTTTAGTTGGTTGATTCACCCTGAAGGAGTTACAAACTGTCCATTATGGTAGATGTGAAGCAAGCAAAATTAGATTGTGATGTTTTCAAGTGGAAGAAGGTTTTTAGTTTTCGGTTACTGAGCTATGTCATTAGACTTTTTCCATTTGAACTTTCTCAGAGTTGATTCTGTATTAACTATTAACTACATTTACATCTTCTTGGAGATAATTCTGTTTGTTGAGAGCTGAATTGGTGTACACATCAGAACAGAAGTGTACACCTTTGCGAAAATCTGAATAACGTAATGGAGATGTCGTAGATAGTCTTTTTTTTTTTTTTTAATGGAAATGTAGATAGTCTTAATGATGATACGATAGACAATACACCTTATTACAGTAAGACAAAGTGTTTAATGATCATAATCTAAGATAAACAATCTGAACCCTTAGCCATGAGTGTTGGATATTGGAACCAGAAGAGGAATCCCCAATCTCTACTGACTTAGAAATCAAATCTTCATCACTATTATTATTGGCAGACATAACAAGTTAGCATGCAAACCTGGGTTCACCAATGATTCACTAATGCACATTTTCTTCAACTGTAAGTATAACAACATAGTCCCAATACTACTGTCAGAATTCATCCCTTCCCTCACAACTGATGACATCCTAAGACCTATATCCACAAAGGTTAAATGCCACCACAATGACCATAGTTCATGTTGACAACCAACTACGTCTACGAGCGAAAAATGGTTAATGGTGCAGTCTATGGAGGAACACCGTCACCACCCAGTAGTCCAGTACAGTAACTAACTACTATAGTGCTACAATACTCTTTAATCTAAACCTCTCTAATCTCTCTCCTATAGTGTCAATTGGAGTAAAATGATTCATTGGACTATCAGACCTACTGGGCCTAAATGTGAGGCAACTGCAACACAGTTGCACACAGTCAAAGACTGTCAGTACTGTCATCATGTTTCTAATGACTCCAAAATCCAAATTTCCAATCTCATACATAAGCTCTTACTGCATCTGTTTGATTTTATTTGCAGCGTATCCCTGTACTTTGCTATCTACAACAGTAATATAGAAATGGCTGATGAGTCATCATCTTCGTCTCTTGAAGGTAAATTTAACAATCCATTGTTCTAAACTTCCAACTTCCTTATTGCAATTTGTTTTCTAGATATTCTTGCTACAATTTCAAGATTGGTGTATGTTAATGTTATAACCTGGGGTGGGGTCCATTGTTTTCAGGAGCTCAAGTGAGAAAAATTACGGTGCAGAACAACTATGGAAAAAATCTAGTTGGTCTGTTACATGAAACTGGTTCTACTCAACTTGTAATCTTATGCCATGGATTGGGAGCTTCTAAGGTCAGACACATTAAGAATCCAATTACCAGTTTTTCCCTACTGTAAACATAATAATAGTGTCTATTTCTTCAAATACTAATTCAGCCTGATTTAAAAGTGTAAACAATTGGGTAGACTAGACTAGTAGTCTTAAATATCTATATGATCTATATCATAGATGATTCAAATTTGGCCCTATTATATTTTATACGATACCCCTTGCATAATTAGAGTATAAGACTGAGAATTTTGAGAATGTGCATATACTGTGTAGGGGGACTATGAACTCCTTATTGTTGTCTGTTTGTAGTTGAGCAATACTGGACCAATGGAAGCACACAACATCAGTCCATGCCTCCATGGTATACAAACCCAGTGAGCCACCAGTTTTATTACTTTAAGCTTGTTAATTAGAATTAACATGCTCAACTACGGGATTGGGGAATCAGAGTTAGCACCTCAGGAGTCAGGATTCCTCTTCCTATATAATCATGCAAATACTGGTTACGAGTTACGACAACACTTGGTCTTAAACTCTCAATCAGTGGAACCTTATTCATTCTTCAGAACAGTATTATACTCAGTAATCAAAGCCAATTAAATTTTAACTAGAAGAAGAATAGAACGAGAAGTAGAGAGTCCTCACACACACTATTACTACCAGAAACTTTATATGTATGCTTTTCTCAACTTGGCGACTGATTGATGAATATCTCATACTCAGGAAGACACTACTATGGTAAACCTTGCGGATGCCATAACGAAGGGAGGAATAAGTGTTTATCGTTTTGACTTTGCTGGGAATGGGTGAGATTTCTGGAGACCTACAGCTCTTTTATTTTTCATGTTATGTGATTGTTTGAAAATAGACCAAGAAAATATTTTCAATTGAAACCTGTTATCCTTGGTATAAAAACCACTTCTTTGTTTCACGCAAAAAGGTTCATTGATTGTCTATTTCGTCTTCTTATCCTAAAGACAGATCCATATTTTGAGCTACATTTTGTTATTTGAAGCTTTCCATCCAATTTTACCTACATTGAAACTGACCATACTCTGCTTGCAGGGAAAGTGAAGGTTCATTTCATTTTGGAAATTACCTCAGAGAGGTTGATGACTTACGTTCTGTAGTTCTATATTTTTCTGGAGGAAAACATGCAATAATCACAGTTCTTGGACATAGTAAAGGTACATGCATTTCCTATTTATAGATCTACAAATTGCTCCTATTAAAGGTAACATAAATAACTTGACTGTCGTTAAAATGTTTTTGATGGTGTATGATACCAGACTATGTAGTGGAGAAAAGGTTCAGTGACAGTCTGGCCTTTATTTCATTTTTCTCTTTCTAATAGACCCATGAACAATATATGGGATCAGCTAGTTGTAGACCTGTACTAATGTTTTTGATGTGAATCATAAGGAAATGCTAAACCTCCACAATCCACTGAAATAAAGAAGCCTTTTTAAGGTTTTTCTTTTGTTGTTTAAGCTTTACATGGTAAAACTTGTTCACGATGTACCCTTTATCTGTTATAGTAAAAAAATATTATACAAACTGGTAAAAGTTATTCACAACGTAACTTCTGGGTAAAGGCCAGATTACAATCTAACGAAAAGGTAACCGCAGCAAGTAGATTTATTGAAAAGTGACAGGAAAATTTATGGATGACACTTTAATGACCATTGAAATCTAGGCTTTTTAGATTATGATCATGAAACCAAACATTAACAGTGGTCCAAGCTTCTACAGTATAAAGAACAAGTGAGCTGCCTGAAACTCAATTTTCTTAAACTGTCTTCCAATGTGGTATATAAGATCTTAAGTAGGAGGGAAAAAAAATCAGACCTAAGTTGTATGCCAAGTCATGATCAGTAAAAGTAAGCATCATCAGTGCCTTTACGCCAGTAACTATTTTACCTTTTTCTATTTTCGAGAGGTAAACAATTAATATAATTATTTAAGCAGATAGCAACAAAAGTGCCAAGGGATGAGATATCTCTGGTTAAGAAAACCGGTTGAAACAACAAAACAAAAGACTCCTAAACTAGCAGACATGTACAATTTGGGATCAGATTGGTACAATTTGGGGTGCCCTTATGTCACTACCAGACTTGGGCAGGCACCCCTCTCACAAACATCGCTGCTTTTGACCACACATCATATCCTGATAGCTTCCTGAAGGATTATACATGTTTTATTCCTCCTGATGCAGCTGTTTGATTCTGCTGAAGCACTTCATATGCTTTTTATTTCCAAAGTTTTCTATAGAAATGTTTATCTGTTCTTATGCCTTTCAGAGTTGCTATAGAGACATCTTTATTAGTGAGATTTTCAGACATACCCTCCATTTAAACCACGAAATTTGAGAAACCCCACCCATTTGAAAAGAAAAAAATTAGACCTACCTGTTATGATAAATACACAGGATCTTGATATGATTAATGAAGAAACAAACACAAAAGATGTAAACTAAAGCAGAAATACGGAAACACAATAATATACGTGGTTCGGCAATATGCCTACATCCACGGGACAAAGAGAAATAGCTTTATTGATAATTGAGAAGTGAACTACACAATAACTAATGAAACCTTAGTTTAGGTTTTCTCACAAATCTCCCTCACTCATACTTTCTTCTTTGCTCATCTTCTTGTGGTTACACAACACCAATATTTATAACCTCTTTGGTTAATCCAATTCGTAACCCAATTCCTAAATCAACAACAACTTAGATTTCTAATAAATTAGAAATCCTTATTGAATCCTTCTTAGAATTCCACCACACTTGTTGCCAAATAAGGAAACCGATTCCTAATAGGAATCCATTACATGTAACCTCCACATGTCACTTTTCTACACTACCCCATTCAAGACATTGCTTTTTCAAGCCATCCATCATAAAATGACTCTACGGCTATAATTATATTTTCCCTTGAAATGGGGAGGGGTGTGTGGGGGGGTATGTTTGAAAATCTTTTATTTAATTCTTCTTTTCGTAGTGTTATATTGCTGAGATGGTTTATTTCAGGGGGAAATGTGGTGCTCCTTTATGCATCTAAGTACCACGATGTTCCTACAATTGTTAATGTATCTGGTCGTTACGATCTGAAGAAAGGAATTGACGAGCGCTTCGGCAAGGATTTTCTGCAAAACATCAAGAGAGATGGATTTGTTGATGTGATGGGTAAAAGAGGTATCGTCCTTTCGTCTGATCACATCATCAGAATCTCTAGTTCTTGTTATTTTTTATTTTATTTAAATGACCTGGGATTACTGCGGTTAGGCATGAATCAGAACAGGATATGACCATCTTACAACCCAATTGGCCCAAGAGATCATTGCCCTCCACACTTTTGGAAATCTAGGCAACTACATCCTACTAGGAAGCCATGTCCATTCTGGGGGATTGAACCAAAAATGTCTAAGTAGGGTGAACAGGCACCAGCAGTTACTCTGTTGGTGTTATCTGATCACAGCAATGTACATTTACTGCATTATGTTATTTTTTTTGCTTAATAGATTAAACAAAGTTTCATTTATGAGAAGGCATCCTGGATCTGAGAATATGAAGGGTTTGCCCAAGAATCTGCATGGTCTTTATGACATTTCAACCAGTTTGGCATCCCATACGGCCATACCTCACTCATCATTTGCCATTCAAGCCTTGGGCCCTTTAGCAAGAGATTCTAGTACTTTCCAAACAGTACAGATAGAGAAAACCCATCCTAATGTAAATTTACAATGTTACAACGGATTGGCGTCCCAATTGACAACTTGAACTAATTGCTGCAACTCTTTATTTGTCATGATTAAAGTTCTTCTGTTCATTTCTTTGCAAGGGAACAAGTTATATCTGCAGGAAAGTGGTTCACCAGCCAACTCCATAGCAGCTGAAAAAAGTGACAGAATAGTAGGACAGCTTTCCAAAGCCTTTGAAATTTTTGGGCACCGGTTTTCACCCTCCCTTTCCTAGCCCCCCAGGTGGTTTTTGACCCTTTTAAATCGATGTAAGGAAAGCAGAAGCAATATTCATAAGAATTAGACCAATTAAAAAGCAGAAAACTCAAATAAAGGAGAACAACGCTTTCCCTCAAGGAAGAGCATAAATAATAAACACCATTGTCTTTTGACTAAAATCACTATTTTATCTGTACAAGATACACTAACAAAACCTAGTCCTCAAGAAACCTAACTTTTTAAAAATTAAAAAAATGGAATAAAAATATATTGTTAGAGAGATGAAAAGGGTGCAATGAAAGTGTAGACTGTGGTTGACGTCATCTAACTAGGCGCCCTGGCATCATTTTATTGGTATGAATTTAACCATCTTCAGTCTGTATATGGCAAGCAGTGTTCTAATTGACCCAACATTTTTGAAGTACTTTTAACTCCTCGTTATATATGGGCAAACTGTGAGTGCATTTTGTTTGTTATGCTAGATATCTTGCTTTTAGGTATGATACTATAAATTATTGTGCTTCATGGTCCTTGTTACATACTTTCATTCAATTCTCAATGTCTTTATTTCATTTAATCTTGACTTGTAGGAGAAGTCTGGTATCGTATAACTGAAGAGAGTATGATGGAGCGTTTGGGTACTGATATGCATGCAGCTTGCTTATCAATTGATAATTCCAGCAGGTTAGAATATACTTGGCCTTTCTTTCGAAAGATATATCAATATATCATATGCTTGAATAGAGTGGAATTTCTCTGATGTAGAAATGTCACGACCCAAATTAAATCATAAACCTGGGCCGCAACAATTTTTGGTATTAGCTAGGTACACTTAGAGTCTTCGACCGGCGAGGTTTGGGTGATCCTCGGAATGTGAATTTGGGTGGTGTTAAGGTTTTCGTATTTATGATTTTCGTGTGGTTTTGACTTTGATATGACGCTTGTTTGTCGTTTTCGAGAAAATATTGTTTTTTATTTGGATTATGATTTGTTTCTTTCATTCAATTGCTTATACGATGATGCGATGGGATCATGTCATATAATTTGGGTTGTGACATCTGTGTTCTTTTTCCCCAAATTCGAGGTGGCTTGATTACTTACTTCTTAATGTTGGGCGAAATAGATACATTGCAAATTGCATCTAATGTGCTGATGACTTGATTTATTTTGTCTCCCAATGATCATGTTTTGTTTAGTGTTATGAAATTGGAAGTCAAAAAAGATCAAAGATATGTATCAGTGGATATCCTTTTTCTCTTGGATTATACAGTAGCAAGGACCAATATTACTAAACCCTTGAATCTTTTTGGTTTTGAACACTGGCCATTTACATTGTTTATATTATGCCTGCAATCTATCCCTAATTTCAATTGCTTACAGGGTCTTGACTGTTCATGGATCATCAGATGAAGCCATACCAGTTGAAGATGCCTTTGAATTTTCCAAGATTATACCCAACCACAAACTACACGTTATAGAAGGAGCTGATCATGGATACTCTAAGCATCAGTCTGAATTGGCTGAGGTTGTGTTGAACTTCATAAAGGCATCCCTTTAGCAAGGAAAGCTTAACTAGGAGCCAGGTACTATCAGGTCCAACAACCAATGTAACAATGATACTACAATATGGCATTTTGACCGTGTCATAGATCGCTTTGCACATCCACAATGGCATTGCGTATCATCTCATATGTACCAAAATGACAGCATTCATACTTTCAATCTGAGGTGCTTAAGGTTAAGTTTATTTTTATCACATTTGAGCATTGTCAGAAGTTTGTTCACTTTAGGAATTAGTGAATGATGTATAGTTTCCCAATTTCTAATCTTTTTGACAAGATTAGAATTATTCACACTATAATTAATACTGAAAATGTCATGGTGGGCATGCATATCATCTTGACCAAGACTCCCCTATAAAACTCATATATATGATGTGGGTGGTGTTTGCTTGACTGTGGAAATTTTATACTATCACCTATCACAACATCCAATCCTTTTTATATTTCCGTATTTGTAATTTTTCAAAGTTCAGGAGATTATAAACATCAATGAACTCTAACCAAGCTAGCTGTCGCTGCACGCAACTACTTTTCCTAAATATATTGCAGACTGTCTATTGTCATAATCAGAGAATGAGCTTGTGACGCTTGCACAGAGAATGAGCTTGTGATGTTTTCTAATTGGACATGGTTTTTAGTTTTCATTTGTTGAGATATGTCATTTATCATTTTGCATTTAAACTTTCTTCTCTTTCTCAGAGTCGATTCTATATTTCTGTTTTGTCAAGTGATCTCAGTCATTTAAATCTGAACCTAGTGGAGTTGTAGATAGTCTTAAAACATATCATATGATTTTCGCAATTGGTTGATGGACAATACATCTTATTACAGTAAAAAAGGAAGAAAAAAAAAGGGGGTCTGATTAGGGAAAAGTACAGACCAATAAAAAGTCAGGGTCCTGCATGGTCAATGGAGCGCATGGTGTAGTCCATGTCTTATTCCATCAAATTATTGTTGTTTTTAAAATGAAAGGAAGCAATCAATGAAATTTTGTGTAAACCAGGAGCCCTTAGCCATGAGTGTTTTCTGTCAATGCTTGTGTTCTATAAGGTGATGAGCATTGGAACCAGAAGAAGAATCCCCAACCTCTAGCGACTTAGCATTCAAACCTTCACCGGTTTTAGTATTGGCAGACGTAGCATGCAAACCATCACCAACGATTTCATCCTTCGTTTTTTTATCATGGATATGCACATCTTCTTCTACTGAAAGTATCACAGCTTGTGGACCATGAGGGCCAGGTACAATAGCCTCTTGGATCTTTATGTGTTCATCAACATCAATGGTTTCTGTTTCTCTAACAACCTTCTTCTTTTTCTTCTTAATGAAGCAACATAGAACAATTGAGAGAAATGCTAGGAAGAAGAGACCACCTAATGACACAAACACAATTATGATGGTAGTATTGCCTCCTGAAGGTGATGGTGCAGGAGGATTTGGTACAATATGAGGAGGTGGAGCAATGGGGTGAGGTGGTGGTTTCACCCTTGGAGTTGGTGGTGGCTTCGCACTTGGAGATGGAGGTGGAATAGAGTGCCGAGGTGGTTTTGCTGCCGGAGTTGGTGGTAGTGGTTTCACACTAGGAGGTGGGGGTGGAATAGAGTGACGCGGTGGCTTAGCTGCTGGAGTTGGTATAATATGTGGAGGTGGTGGTGGTGCCGCGGCCTTAGGAGGGGATGGAAAATAATGAGGTGGTGGTGGAGAATAGTATGGGAAGCCATATGTTTGTGTAGCTGCCATTCTTTGTATGAAAGTTTAGTAACTTTTTGAAGGTAATATAATGGACTGGTTTGTGTCAACTAGGAGATGAAGAGAATGGTTATGGAAGTATCTATTTGTAGTACTATGTTTTTTTTTTTTTTTTTAATTTAGTACAACTTGCAAGGCTTTGTTTACTTGTACCTCATGCTAAGATTATGAAGAGGTTTCCATGGGTTGATTGCATTGAAATACACTTCTCAAGCTTAAAATTTAAGATAAGGAATTTTGATGGAGAAGATGAGCAGTGGCCTTGACATTTCATTTTATATATATAACTGATATTTTTCATTACAGTACTAATTCCCACAACTTTCAGACTGCTTCAACCACTTGAGAATCAATGGCAAAAAATCCCCAAACTTCTCAAGTCTTTAGCTTCTGGGAGATAATATACACACAACAACCAACAAAGATGTAACCAAGGACTCAAAATATACAATATCCTCAGCCATGGCCAATTCCATGTCATCAGACTGCTATGTGCAATGGCAGGCAAACCTCATATAAGTTCTAAGTTCTAACTACTGCAAGTCTTTGTTATTCTTCCAAAACAAGTCACATAATTAGTTTGGCATAAATTTACAACCTTCTTCAAGAGATGATAATTTCCGGCAACTTACTTTTGGCTATTATTGAACACCTTAAAAGTTAAGTGCTTGGTTTTACAGTCCTATAAAAATGATCTTACAAAAACACAGCACGCATTACCTGCGAAAAGTTTAATACTTGAAAAATGAAAATAAAGATGAGGATTTATGTGCAATTTTATAATATAATTAAGTTTGTGATAAAATGAGAACTACACCATCATTTGACTTTACTGAACAAAAATCCTAACTTGGCTAAACCTTTCCTATTGGCAAATGTAATATCTTAACTACTGTTCTGGTACTATAGATAACATGAATAGAAATGAAAGAACAAAGTATGTTGGGGCAAGCTTAATCTGCCATTACTTTGTGGTGATTGGTGAACTCGTTTCAATTATCGGTCATGGGAGGATAAGTTGTATTCGGCAATCTTCTACCGGACACAAATGAACTGAAAAGGTGCAAAGCTCTTCCTGGCTGTGCATAGGGTACCATATGGGCAGCACCTCTAACTGTGGCAAAAGTCAGTAGGTTTCCATACTCAGTTTGCCAACCACCAACCTAATCATGAAACACCAAGGTGAAAGACAAAATTTAATACCGGACAACAAACATATTCAAATAAAACAATTGCGCAGATCAAAATGGAAAGGAAAGAAAGAAAATCAAAGTACCTGTTTTCTGTGAAACCAAGCTCCATATGGAACGGTTATCTTAAAGTTAAGATCTTGAGCTAGTTCGCGGACAAGTGTTCGACTGCCCAACAATGGGACAACAGAATCTTGGTCTCCACTACAATTGAAAAACACTAATCATAAACCATCAAAAAGATTTACGAGAATGGTTATTACTTTTACAAATAGAAGAAAAAACTCACCTGAAAATCCAAACAGGTATCTTACTCTGGACAATTCTTTTAAGCAATGGAAGCATGTCGAGATTTCCATCCGCGTCAGTATAGTTCAATACACTGTAACCATTGAAATATAAAATAAATAGAAGGAATTAGTTCAAATTCAACTACATACTGAAAAATGTTTTAATATATGTAAGCATACAAACGCGACAGATATTTTGGCCACTGAAACATGAAAACCTTAATAGCAGAGTTTCCTTACGATGTTGGTGGACAGAAATCCACTTCATCATTGTTAGTAGAGAAACATACTATACAAATCATTTCCAGATTTGGATATCCAAATCACTCTCTGACAAGATGTTCGTAAGTATTCCTAGAAGAGTTCATCACTGAAGTTTCCCAACAAAGGTACATGGATATCAAGACATTAAAGATGGGAGAAGCGCAGCAATCAATCAAATTTAACTTAAGCAAGGTTGAAAAAGGAGAGTTTCAAGTTAGTATAATGGAAGTATTTGACAGTACTTAGTCAGAAAGACTACTTACTTGCTGCACATATCCCAAGCGTAAGGTAAATTTGTTCGATTTGCATGTAGAGCATGTTGAACTTCTGGAAGGTTAAAGTAGAAATGCCTTTCATAGGTCATGCACACATCAACTCCCACACTCATCTTCGTGGCCTGTCACATTATTATTTTCTTAGAAAACAGAATATACGGTACAATACATGGAGGAGCATCCAAGTAAAGGAATTACCATTTTATGCAATCTTAATTCTTGTTGCACAATAGCTGGGTAGCAGACATCAAGAATCACATCGTAGTTGTTTATATATCGGCTAACCACATTATTTGCGTCAGTCATAGCTTGGTTGCACGATTCTGACATGTTGTATGGACTGCCAAAAGTATAATCATCGAAATTGCAATCATTCTTAATCCTATCGCCAATTTCATCAGATATCATGCCATGGGACAAGTAGAAGTCGAAGACTGAACCACTATCTTTATCAAGGTTTAGAAGAGGATTCCCAATCTATACAGAAACATTGGTGCAAAATATGATCAGATAGCATAAATCATCGACTAATAGACACCATGACATCCATGTATAAAAAAATTGTCTCTGCAAATAAATGTAAAACATTGACCAAAATTCCTTACAGCTACACCCTTGATCTTGAATCTCAAACCAGTTGAGTGAATATTGTGGTCCAGCAAAACATTGGCCAACTGTGGTATATAATGTCCTGAAATATATCACTCTTTCTTGTAAGAGTTCACTCAAAATGCAAGCAGCAACAAAAACTAGGGACCCGTAAACTCAGAATTAATCAGACCAAAAACTGTATGTGGTTCTAGTTTAAATTACTCCACATTAATAAGAACATTAATAAATGATTATGACATTGTCACACCTGCATAGCTTTCGCCGGTGAGAAACAAATCGCGGGATTTCAAGTCTGGAAACTTTTCAAACCATTTCATGAGAAATATGTGCATGTCATTAGCTGCAAGTAAATGATATAGATCATGTCAAAACTCTGCTTGGAATTGATTATACCAACAATTTAATATGGAAAACATACATACCAGTTTTGCTATCCCCAGTGACATAATCTGAAGTTGTATTTGAATAAGACCACCCGACGCCAGCAGGAGATTCAACGAAAAGGAGATTTGATACTAGGAAAGATAGAAAACAAAATGAGTTGTGAAGTTATAATTTATAAATATACACTGTATGTAGAAATTTTGTTTTAAAAATAATTCGAACCTTTATTCCACGATTTTGGGTTTCTTACAAGTCCTCTACCATCTCCTTTTGGGAAGAATGGACCTAATTCAGTGAAAGCGCCTCCACCAACAGAGGAACAACCAGGACCTGGACACTAAAACTGTTAGCTCACCATAGTCAGCAATTAAACAAAATGGATTCCAAAATATCCAGAGTAAATCAAACCAAAGTCAGCAATTTCAAATCATTTTGATGCTCAATTGCAGTACAAAATAGTCACATTAAAATTCTAGTAAGATGATACATATACAATGAAAAAAAGTCCAGAAAACAACCAAATGAAAATATAAAATGTTAAGAAAAGCAACTAACCTCCATTCAACCAAAGAGTAAGGGGTTTGTTATCTGCATTTTTCTCAGCTTCAACATAATAATAAAACAAACTCTTCCCTGCCTTGTGATCAACATCAATATACCCAGCAAACTGCCTGAAATCTACATTAGGTTGACCAGGCAACTTCACCACAAGATCTTCCATTGGATAGCCATAAACACTACTAGTTACAAACACCCCCAACAATCCTAGAAGCACTAAACTACCAAACCAAAACCTCCCCATTTCTCAGAATATATGCAGATAGAGAATAATTCACTCTATCTCCACTACTACTACTAATGAATGAAAGATACCACTATAGTCCATATATATATATATACAAGAGAGGCAGAGAGGTAAGTAAGTAAGACTAAAAAGAGACCTGGAGGGATAAATCACAAAAGAAGTATGATTTCAATAGAATTCTGTTTTGAAAAAGCCACAAGGCACGTGAATTTGGGCTTTTTTCATAAATTTTTAGTAGAATTTTTGGCTAAATATAGAGAGAAAGTATGTATGTTTGGATTGTAAGCAAAAACAGTCTTCTTTTTTTTACTATAAAATGTTTGGCTGGTTTCTTCCTTCTGAATACTACTAGTATTCAATACTATAAAATGTTTGGCTGGTTTCTTCTTTCTGAATACTAGCTACTTGAATAGTAAGTAGTATTCAGTATTCAAAGCTGTTAGGTACGTAGGTGATATTCTGATTCCTGATATGGTATCTTGGACTACAATTGGACTTTCTTTAGTACCACACCTGTTTGGATAAAACCATGTCAACTTAATAACTCATATATTGTGCTGAGTTTTGTATTGTTGAACTACTCTTTTATGGAAAATTTGCTTAAAATCCTAGAAATCTCTTTCGAATGATCATCACATTGGTGTATCAGTACTGTTGTAGTGATGATGGTTGGATAGTATTTAGTAGTAATATTTTTAGAGAGAGATTTCTTAAGAATTTTATGTTCACGTGATGCATGAAAGTAGATTTTAGAATCTTTTCAATATTACAAGAAGACGACTTAACTAAAAGCTAGAAACTTATCTATCTATAAGAAAAAGTCTAGAAGCCAACAGCACTAGGGATCCTTGCTATTGGAAAACCAACAAAAGCAAGCAACTCTTTTACTTGTGTATTTGATTTATCATTCTTCTCTCTTGAAATAAATCCTTGAAATCTTTAATGCTATAGGTTGCTTATAGATTATAAAAAAGGCAACATGGCAGTTTCAGAGTCTTGAAGCTTTCAAAATAATACTGTATCACTCTTCTGGGTTTAAAGGCTCTAGTAACATTTAAGTTTCATGTCTTGAATGCTAGCGTGCTACTACCTTTCACCTCACTTGCAGCTAAAGTGCACTACACTGCAACAAGGCAAAATGCAAATCCCCCCATTAACCCATTTGCTTCAAGTCCTTAGTCCTTTGACTACAAACTGTAGCATTGTCTTTGTGTAGGTGTAGTAGTATGTTAACCATCCACTTACAAACTGTAGCATTGCGTTTGTGTAGGTGTAGTATGTTATCCATCCACTATTAACCAATTGTAGTAGATGTGGTTGACACCTTCAATTCAATGTACTTTCTGAATAACACTGCTCCACATATTATATTGGTGTGCCTCCTAGAATCAAAATTTTCTGAGTGTTTGATACTGTACATAAGCTAGTAACTGATACACGTAGATAACAACAATAATAATGGTAATAAACTGTACATACCATTGAGAAATTCCACTTCTTCCAAAATGTTGCTTTCCATATGTTCAATCAAAAAAATGATAATTTCATAATTACATGAAAATGAAATGCTATGTCAGTACTCAGTACCAACCCCTTCTTGGAATATGTTATTTATCAGAAGTCCAATCTGTATAATTGCATGTCCAAGAATTCCCCTTTCCTCTATACCAACACTAACGACTAAGGAGTATCACAATCATTAATCAATATAATCCTAAAAAATTTCAATATAGCATCAGAAAAAAGAAAATCAAACAATCTTACAACACTAATATGCTTGCTAATTATCCAGCTTATCTTGTGAAATGTCCTGTTCTATTGGTGTTCAGACTTCAGATGATTGGAAGGCTGATACAGTTTTCTAACTTTTATCTCATATGGAAATTATGGAAAGACAGCTTACAATGAAGACATGAACAACTAGTCATATGATTTTTTTTGATAAAACCCAATCATATGTACCCACCATTGAAGGCACCATCAGCCTTGTACATGAATCTCAAGTTCAAAGATGATATAATGTAAGTTATAAAATCTAAAGTTTGTGGCCATTCGCAAAGAAAGAACCTTTGTGGGGCTCCAATATACTGTATTCAATAAAGGAAAATAACAAAGAGTCTACTGTTATGATTTTCCAAAGAGGTATGCAATCATTGTCATTCGAAACAAACTTGGATAACCCTATGCATCAACTTGTTCATTATCCTAGCCTTACTTTCCCTCATTTTACACGCCCCTTTCCATGACCTTTAGAACAGGAATCTTCTCTTTCGTTCATCACCTATCTTCTTAATTTCATTTAAAATTAGAAAGACAGCTTACAATGACACAAAAAGAAAACAAAACATCCACCAAACACCTTGATTTCTGGCACAAACTTTGTAAAAAAATTAGGTCCCCTTGTTTTAATTTCAAGTACCTCTTTCAGCTCCTGACTATGGGTGATCAATATGATAAGCTTCCAACTCCAATCTATGTTCTTTTAAATGTTTCTCCTTGCTGTTCCTACTTAAAAAGATTTTAATAGTTCAACAACCTATTCCAGATTCCAGAGTGACCGCACAACATACATTTGACACCAAAGATTTTCTTTTTTAGTTCAATTTCCAGACTGAACGGTTATTTTAATACCACAGGGGAAAAAAAATGATAATAAGTAACTAATACTCCATTCGATACTAATGAATTACTCCTAATTCTCTGGTCTTGTTTTTTATTTTATGATCTTATCCTTTCCAATCTTCAGAAAGCCGAGGGAACAATGCTTGCATTGTAGGGTTCTAACGCCAACCTATGGTATCATCTAGAAAGGGATTACCAAGTACCAACTAATCAGTGACGCATTTTCCAAGATATGCACATTGCACAGTATCTTGCTGAAGTTAATTAAACAATTGCACCAAGGCCGAAAGCATTAAAAATACCTCATTCGTGCAACCAACATGGCTTTACATAAGCTTAATGACTGCAACGACTCAGACACTTTCGATTAACTTAAAGAACAAACAAACAAAGAAATAAATAAATAAATATTGCATCTTCGGTTGTAAATGGATAATATAAATTATAAAGTTCTTAGCTATAGCCTTTATTCCATATCAATTTCTTAGCGATTGGTTTACTGTATTAAGTTTCCCTTTTGTGTCAAGAAAATTAAGTTTTGTTGACAATACCATGACTCCATGGGGATTTTTCGTGCTGATATAATTTCAAGAAAAGTTGAGGGCCTACTCACACTTTGTTAAACTCAGGTTTTCCTTTTTCCAATAAATGACATCTCTTCTAGCTTCTTGTTTAGTTTTTCAGGTAAAAACTTTCAGGAAGAAACAATTGTGTTACCTTAGAAAAGACAATACTGTTCAAACATATTACAAAATAGTACTCAAACATCATATCTTAGCAGGCTTGTCAACATATATATCAAGAATGAAGCAGCTCAATATCAAAGGCAGGCTCACTAGCATCAAAATTATCGGTCTTCCTCATACGGAAGGACTATCATCCAATTATAAAAGGACCATGACTAACTAGGTGTAGTATGACATGAAAAATCCACAAGGTGAGACCTTGTCATTTTCATATAAATGTGTCATGTTTGTGTAGACTCGAGTACCAACTCGATCAAGTAGAACCATGATTTAACATTCAGAAAATATACGTACTAAACGTAAGGAGTCAAAGGGTGTGTTCAAACGCCATTCTCTTTGCTTCTTGCTCAGTGGTCTTCCTTTCCCGGCTTTTTCTCTATTTTTCCTCACATCAGCTATACCCCATGTGCAACAACCTGATTCCAGGTCAAAAGAAACTAGTTTGAAAACACCATCACATTCTGAGGTTAAGCCTGCTGCAGTTCCCTCAGTGACATACTTAACATACATTGGCCGTTCCTTAAATCGATCAAGATCTTGTGGTATCCGAACAATCCTTTCCACACCAGGAGAAGATACCTAGAATATAGTACAACTATTTAGAACTGAAGGCCAAATAAGTACAAAGTATTATTGAACTATGAAAGTATCCTGATATATATACAGGATACTTAATTACCAGATACAGTTCCTAAAAAATAATTTAGAGTCCAGCTTCCTCAACTTAGATGCATATCAGACCCAATATAAGGCCATTGCCAGCACACATGGCCACATGCCCTGCCTTAACTACAGAAGGCTTGTACTTCAAGCATTAAGCCTTTCTTATTACACTAACCATTTTGCTAGGCATCCAAAACACTGCAAGAACATAGTACCAAAGAAACAATGAAAACTGGAAAACTAACCTCTAAATAAGTATTTTGAGGTATAGAGCCAGCTCGCTCGGCTTCATCCAGTTTTACTCTATATGCTGAAGAGAATTCTTCAATATCAGCCATACTAGGAGAACCAGACCTACGAAATGCATTGCTGGTTAGAGTTAGAGGTAGGTTTGCTTGTATTCGAATCTGGACTACAATTTGACTTCTCAGTTTCATAAGAACAGGGCAGCTATCTAACGAAAAGAGTAATCAAGGAAGGCCAACGACTACCTAATATTGTTTATCATAGGGAAAGCAGTTCTTTTACTGTCGTCATTACAAAAAGTTCCCAAGTTCACTGTATAAATATTTTTTGAAGTCGGGCTAAATCTTTTAGTCGCTTCATTGTGAGTGACACATGCACTAAATCCAGGTAAATTCATTTCCAGTATTGCAGTTATTTTAAAGGTCAAAACATAGTAGTCAGTTGGAAAGTAGAAAATATATTCCATAAATTCTCCTGAAGCATTACAACATAAAATAGTTTCTTGCAGAATTAGTTTGAAGATATAGATTAATCCGTACTTATTATGAAACAAATGCAGCAGAATAATAATTTATGTTAACTTGGTAAAGAACTAAATTTGTTCTTAGAGCTAAATCTGCGACCAAACAAAATACATATAATAAGCAATTTATTAGTATCTTGTCTCAGTTGGAAGTTCAGGTCACATCAAGTAATCGATTATCCGAAAGTGAGTTTTATAGAATCAAATCTGAGTACTTGAAAGAGATACAGTACTTAGCCTGTAGGAGTCACTCACCTATTGGAAAGCTTCTCAATACGTACTCGAATTGTGGAATTTTTAAGGGTTTGGAATGCATATATCTTTAACTCCCCGTTGAACGATAATATAGTATCTTCAGCAATAGCTAATGCTTTTTTGTCCCACTCTGTCCCAGCAAATAAAATACCACCTCCGCCAGCTCCATCCCCTACCTGATAAGAATATTTACAAGAATGTTAACTTTTCATAATTTTCCTTTTACCAACAAATTGTGATGATTGAATTAGAGTTAAGAGCTTACATAAAGCTCAGCTTCTTCCTCTTCCTCAAAAAGATCATCAGCATCCGTGAGCGTACCTGAAAAGTCATTAAAGTATGTTTAGACATAACTTTTTGCTCAACAAGAGGTGAAGAGAACCTGAGAGCCTGCAAAATATTGACGTAGGCTTCATTACAAGACTATTTATTAAAGAAGAGCAAAATTAAAGTATGTTGAAGTAACCTATGTTACAAGCAAAATGACATTGCAAGGGAAAAAAACAATCACCCATACTCAAAAACAAGAGACTCCCATATAACAAAATGCTAAACCCAAATCTTCTTAAGCTTTTCTACAATTTTGGCCATAGGAATAGTGATCCTTTGATAACCATAATAATTAATAAGATCACCAAACCCAGTGAGCCAACATGCTTAGTTAATTTTTCTGAACAGTCAGATCCCCTGTAATATTACAAATGGAACAATACATCACAACCAACTGCCCTGAATACACTCTCTTTATATGATGCTAATAGATCTGTCACTGAACCTGGCATTACCCAAGGCACACTAAAAGAAAATGGAGTGAGTAATTGATTCACCAACTGATACAGAAAACAGGCAACAGTTAACTACAATCCTCTTTCTCTTAATAAAACTCTCGATAGTCCATATAGGCTCCATAGCCAAAAAACAACAAAGAAAAGCAATCTGTGGAAGAACCATTGACTCTTAACTTACCGGTGCAAGGAAAATTAGGAATAGGAATAAAGTGTTGAGGACTAAGGACCTAGGAGGCTAGGAACGCTGTGTCACATGAAAAATCTAACAAGATAGATCCTTACTGACTAGATCCTCCTATAATTGTCCTCTTTCACAATACTAGAGCAGTATCTAACTTAGCTTAAGGGAGTCAACTATTGAAACTTACTATGACCAAAGAGAGTGATAAGAAAATGCAATTTTCAAATATTACAAGGTTAAGCGCTCCTTTGAACTGGTGTGGGGAAGCTATTCTATCTGTTTGTCACATACGTGACATAATACCTCGCAAGAAAACCGGTAATTGCATTTTGATTTCCTATTCTATGTCCCCACCCCGACCCTCTCTTTCTCACTACATTTTGAATTGGTAGTATAAAATGCAACCATTTCATTTTCGTGAAACTGTCACCAATCCAACACCATCATCTGAGGCACTAATAAATCTTGGATTTGGAATGGACATGGTGATAATCCTAAAGAACGAAAATATTGTACTTCCTTTTGAATAAATTTAACGGTACCTAATCAATTTTAATTTTGAATGTTGGCTTGTTCTCGCAGACTGTTATTTGCGCTTATAATATCATTCTGTCCTAGTCCTAGCTAGCTCCTAACAACTCGGATGAAGAAAAGTTTAAAGCATGCAGTAATAAATTGTGGGGATTGAAGCTGTGTGTGCTATAATAACAAACCAAATACAATTACTCAAATAGTAGCAAGCAAAGCAATAAACTGATAAAGTAGACAGAATACCCCCAAATACTCAAAACCTGAGATTATAAAGAAAGGTGTAATTACCATCATGAAAATCATCAACAAAATCAATTTTTTCTTCTTCTTCTTCTTGCTCTAAGCTTTGAACAATTTGGGTGGTGGTGTTGGTTGGTTTAAGAAGTGGTGAAGTTTTCTTCTTGGCATGGCAAATGAAGGAAGTTGTGGAAATATATAAAAAAGGGTATTGAGAATTAAGTGGGAAGAGAATGGTATTGGTATGTGAAGGAAGAAGAATTGAAGCATTGAAGCATGATGAAATTTTAAAAAAGGGTGTTGTTGTTGTTGTTGATATCATCCAAGATGCAAACTTTGCCATTTCCAAAGACTATATATATATAATTTGATATCAAAAAAACATTCTTATTCTTAATAATCTTATGATGTTATTATGTATGGGAAAGCCATGATTTATCCCCAACAGGCAACAACAACTGACTTCAATCCAGAGAAAGGTGGAAGAAAGATAGAACACAAATGGACTTATGGGAGCCCATGTTCAACTCAAAATGTATGGGCCATCTTCTTACAAATCCACAACATTGAACTCAACCACAAACTCATAGGCTACGTTTTGGTTTTTTTTTTTTTTTTTTGATAGAAACTAAGATTTATTGATTGATAACCCTTTCATACATAAGTCCTCTACAATCATTATCTAGAAATTTACAAAGAAACTGTGGTGGTCGGTTCCACCAAGCTGACATAGAGCTTGAGAGACACGACTCCATGTGATTGGGCCAATTGCATCTCTGATATTCTGGCTGGTTCCACCAATTTCGATCAGCTGCTTGTTTCGATGCCCAATTTGCTAATGCATCTGCGCAAAAATTACCTTCCCTGTAGGTCCAAACCACTTTCACATCTTCAAATTGTTGCATGATCACCTGGGTATCACGAATCACATGTACAATATCTTCAGTAGGCTCTTCAATCTCATTTGACAAAGCTCTTTGAACAAGTTGTGAATCAGTCTCCACTATTATTTTGTTTCTCCCCATCTTGTGTAGAACTTTGAGGCCATTTAAAACTGCTAAAGCTTCAACCAGATTGTTAGAGGCAAACATTACAGGAGCAGCAATACCAAACATAAAATCACCATCAGCAGACCTAGCAACACAACCCCACCCAGCAGGTCCTGGGTTATCAATAGCAGAGCCATCAGTATTAAGCTTAATCCAGCCCCAAGGAGGGCGCAACCATCTGATTTGAATGATTTTCTTCCTGGCCACTTTAGGATGTACTACCATTTCTTCAGGTTCAGCATTCATGTCGGAGATCATATAAACTGCCCTTGTATGACTTCGTACAGGCTCAGCCTTACCACCGCGAAAAACTTATTCATTCCTTGCAAGCCAAATAAACCACATACATGCTCCAAACTTCATAAGACCTTCTTCAGCATTATTCAAATTATGCAAGGCGCACAACAGTTTCCTTACCGAGCTTTTAAACTCAAGATTCAAACTAACCACGTGATCGATAATATCTTGACAACCACACAAAAGCCATACAGCTCTAGCAAAGCTGCATTTGAAGAATAAATGAATTTGTGTTTCAGGTTGATCATGGCAGAGCACACAACAATCAATTATTTGAAGGTTAAGAGATGCCAAAAACTCCACCGAAGGGACGACACCTTGCAGACATTGCCATACAAAACAACGAACTTTGTATGGTAAATTTAACCTCCAAGCAATTTTGAATGCTTTTTCATCATCATCAGAACAAGTAACTTGAGAATAAATAGAGCTCCATGCACCCACATAAGTCGACTTGACAGTAAATCTTCCAGTCTTGCTCCAACACCAAATTCTGTCATCATTCTTAAAGAAAGATGGAATTGTAATTGAAGTGATCTTTCTAGCAATGTCCTCTGGCCAAAGTGATTTTATCAACTCCCAATTCCATTCTTTATGGCTTGTAGTGAAGAGTTGAGCAACCCACGTAAGGTTAAGATTATCAATCTGTGCTTTGTTAACCTTGTCTCTAACATCTGTCATACACACTGTTGGAACCCAATTGTCTTCAAGAATTCGAGTGTTTAAACCGTTACCTATTCTACATCTTGAACTTTGTAGGATCAAATCCTTGAACTTGAGCAATTGTCTCCACATTGGTGATGCTCCCTGCTTCAGTTGTGCATTGAAGAAATCAGAATTGGGAAAATATCTTTTCTTCATCTGTGTTGCCCATAGAGAAGTAGGATTCGCAAGCTCCCAAGCCTTTTTAGCCATTAATGCATAATTTTGTAGTTGAAAGTTCCTCACCCCAAGGCCACCAAGACACTTTGGAGTACAAACTAAGTTCCAATTACAATAGTGCAGTTTCTTTTCTCCAACTGTATGACCCCAGAAAAAAGCTCTTCTAATAGCATCCATCTCGTCAATCACTTTTGCTGGCAACAAGGTACAAGACATAATGTGTGTGGGCAAGGCTGTTAACACAGAATTTACTAAGGTTAACCTTCCACCTCTAGAAATTAGCCTAGCCTTCCATCCTGCCAGTTTCTTATGAACAGCCGCAATCAAATTCCCAAACTTTTGAGCACTATTCCTTCCAACAAGAGACGGGGCACCGAGATAAAGATTAAGAGATGAAGTGGCTGGCATATGGAAAGTTTTCCGAAGGAACAAAACAATTCTTCTGTGTAGCCTAGGATGATGCAATATACAAGATTTTTGCTTGTTCACTGTTTGCCCTGAACCTTTGCAGTAGAGCTCGATAAGATTATTAATTGCATTCTGCTCTTCAAAACCACATTTGCCAAATACCAAAAGGTCGTCAGCATACATAATGTGAGAAATAGGTTCACAAAGTCTTCCAAGCTTGCACCCATGAATGATCTCTTGGTGTTGAAGCTTGTGGAAATTAAGAGAAAGAATTTCAGCACAAAGAATGAAAAGATAGGGAGACATTGGGTCTCCCTGTCTAAGCCCTCTTGAAGGTGTGAAATTTCCATAAGCTGCCCCATTGAGAAGAATTGAATATGAGACATTCTTTACACAAAAAAGAATTTTCTGAATCCAAGCTGAAGGAAAACCAAACTTGATCATTACTTTTTCCAAAAAACACCATTCTAACTTGTCGTAAGCCTTCTGCATATCAATCTTCAAGCCAAAAAATTTTGCTTTCCGATTACTGGGGCTTCTTATCTTGTGCATAAGTTCATTTGCCAGAAGGATGTTATCATGAATGCTTCTTTTAGGTAGAAAGGCTGTTTGGAAAGGGCTCACCAATTTTTGAATTATATTCCTCATTCTGTTAACCATAATCTTGGTGATGAGTTTGTACACAGTATTGGTAAGGCTTATAGGGCGAAAGTGTTCTGGAGAAGTAGGATTGAGACACTTAGGAACCAGAACAATGAAAGTATGATTAAGACTTAAAGAGAAAGAACCATGTGTGAAAAAATGGTTTACAGCATCACATACTTGAGAACCAACTTCACCCCAAAATCTTTTGAAGAAAATAGCTTGGAAACCGTCAGGTCCTGGTGCCTTCAAGGAATGTATTTGTTTCAATGCTCTATGTATCTCTGCAACATCAACTGGAGCAAGCAAGGAAGAGCACTCTTCCGTAGAGATCACAGGTGCCTCCACATCAAACAAAGATTCAACATTTCCAGGATTTCTGGTTGTAAGAAGTTCAGAAAAAAAATTAACCAAGCAGTTTCCAACATCAGTTCTATCCGTAACAAACTGACCTTCTTCAGTTTTGATTCTATCAATGTAGCATTTTTGTCTTCTCTGCTTCACCAGATTATAGAAGTACTTGGTATCAGTATCTCCAAACTTGAAGCCCTGAATTCTAGATTTTTGCTTCCAGTGTAAAGATTTTTCTTTGAGCACCTTGTTGAATTCATTAATTAACCAACCCTCTTCATGGAACAGAGCTGCCAAACTGTCTTCATCCATATAACTAGAATTACTGATTTGTTCTTGGATTTCACCAAGCTTTTGAGTCAAGAAATTCAGCTTGTCCTCTATGTGTCCAAAAACCATACGATTCCATCTCTGTAACTTATATTGACATTGTCTCAACTTGCTGCATAAGATGAATGAAGATGAGCCTTGTATATCCAGTTGAAAAGCTTGTACCACTTCATCTCTACAAGATGGGTTTGTCAGCCACATTTCTTCAAATCTAAAGGGTTTTCTAACCTTAACATTACGATGGTTGAGCTTCAGCAATAGCATCTTGTGATCAGAGTTCATTGCTGCTTGATGGAAGAGTCTAGCATTAGGAAACAAATTTGACCAGTTAATGTTTACAAGTACCCTATCAATTCGTTCCCAAATTCTCTTCCTACCAAACTGCTTGTTACACCAAGTGAACACAGGACCAGTAAAACCAACATCACATAATTCACAATCATGGATCATATTCAGAAAAGGTAAGACATTGCAAACATTAAAAGGTTTCCCTCCCCTCTTCTCCTCTGCTGTCATCATGTCATTGAAATCCCCTAAAACCATCCATGGTTCATTCTTCTGGTTACCCTTCAATGTACTCAAAAACTCCCATTGATATTTCCTTTGGTTCAGTTTTGTACTTCCATAAATAAAGGACATATAGCATGAACTATAATTTCCATTTAAATTAAAAGTTGGAGTTACAAAGTGATCCATCATCCCCTGTGTCTTGATCTTACAGTGCATAATCCACTCATCATCCAGAATAACTTCTAAATTCAACTCTCTTTTCCACAAGAGCCAAAGACCACCAGACAATCCCTTACTAGGAACAATAAAATGCAGATATTCTACAAACTGTTTCAAGATCAACTCCGATTTAATTCTATTACATTTAGTTTCTACTATGAAAATACAAACAGGTCTCTCCTTACTAATTTTCCGTTTGAGCTCCTCAATTGTCGAAGATTGGCCATTTCGACCACTTCCTCGACAATTCCACATAAGAAGACTCATGACCTCCTATTGTGCCTTTTACAACCAACCTTCTCCTCCAGTAAACTAGCATAGATACTAAGTGTGTTCTTGTCAATCACCTCTTCTCTTATCCCGTTAGAGCAACCCATGGCAAGGATTAAGCTACAGAAACCAATGAAGTTTGGACTTGAAGTCCTTGGAGAGATTCTCAACCTTAAGTGATTCATCAGTAATTGGAATCTTACAATTGTAAGAACTCATGAGTAGACGAAGAAAAGGTTGAATTTTTATAGAAAAAACGACTTAGATTTGATGAATTATCACCCACAAAGTTCCTTTGAAGTAGGCAAAACTCACCAAAGCCACCAAGCGTGCTTTCCTAGCGCCATTCAAACCATTAACTCCACTAATCAGCAGCTGGTTCAATCCTTCATTACTTCCAAATCCCTCTTGAAATCTTTCCAACAACATCAATAATTTCCAACTCTCTTGAAAACCCACTTGAACACCAACCAAGATTACCGATCCAAGTTTGTCTACCCCATTCCTTCAAATAAAGAGTCAATTGCTCTATCCAACACTCAAGAATCTTTCACCAACACAGATTTGAGCGAACTTAATGCGTAGCCAAAGAGAGTAGTGAAGAAAAGGAAGGATGATAAGGAAAGCTCACCAACACCCCATCCTTCAAACTAGCACTCAGTTGAAACAACAACATAGTAAACTCGAACCCCTCTGTCTTGAAATGATGTAGTCTGAGGTAAGGAAGAGAAAACCATTAAAATGAAGACGAAAGGAGCTAGAAAAACGTAATGACTCGGTCGTAACTCGGTGGAACTTCCAACGACTCGGTCGTAACTCGGTGGAGCTTATATGATATTATTTGAAAGACATATATACGCTTTGCTACGTTTTGGTTTGAACTTTTGAGGGAATTTAGATTTCCGTGAAGGCTAAAATAAAGGAATATCTTTTGATCTCCTCGTAATTCCTCCCATCTTAAACTCTATATCTCCGCTTTTTTATTGCTTTATCTTTCTTCTACCGTTTTCTCTTCTATTAATACCCTCTTTTCTCGGAATCTAAATTCTGTCATATGTATATGTATATTACTGGGTAAAGAGAGGCTACCACAATGTATATCAACCAGAATACAGAATAAATTTATATCTCTTTTAATAACTCAGGAGAAGAGGTTTTTTCCTGATGCCAAACTTTTACCAAAAAAGTCTATTTCTCTTTTATTAAAATCAAATATATTTTCTCTAATATAAAAGGTTATTAAGTAATTTTAATATAAATAATTAAAGGGCGAATTTGTCAAAACCCCAAGAAACCTTAGCTGAATTTGCATAAACCCTAGACTTTTTTTTTTATTTGCGTTTACCCCATACCGTCAACTTTTCTATTAAAAAACCGTCTGCTGACTAGGATGGCAAGTAAATTTACTGGAATACCCATTTTCTTCTCTTTCATATCCAAAGCAAGCTCACAAGCTTTAAGCTCTCTAATGGCAGTTCTATCAAAACACTCAAAAATATTCTCAAACGAAAGAATTGTTACTCAATTTCCAAAACTTCTCATTCAAAATTCAACTTAGTTTCAATTCTAATCTCAAAACCCTTATATCTAATATTTTCTTCAATACCCACAACTCAAAATCTTCCTCAATTCAATCTATCTCTCGCTTACTCCAATATTCTCATTATAACTCAATTCAATCATTTTTACAGGAATTAATAAAGAATTTGGTGAAATTAAACAATTGGATTATGCTAAAGGATTTTATTTGAATATACCAAACTTAGTGATAGTATTGTTGTTAATAGAACTCTTGCTGTGACTAAATTTGATATACAGATTCCGACTTTTCAATTGGTATTCCACATACATTTAGAAAGACTTCATTGATTGTGGTCACTTGTTAATTTAGAGAGAGTGCTACTACCGTCAACGCGAATGGGTGGGCATTTTGACAGGGGAGATTATTTCAATATGTAGTTAGATTTGGTTATCTTTTGTTTCAAAGAAAGTAAGAAACAAAACAATATTCATAGAGACCTTTACCTTCGATCATCCTTTCCCATGGGAACAAATTAGAATGGAAAAGTAGAAGACGATGGTTGTGTCTGAGTTTTTTCACAATCTAAGATTTAGATTAGATCTTAGCCTTCCATTTTTATCCGATCACAATAAAAAAATCTGCTAAGGGTAGGATTGGTATATTAGAAGAACTTTTAATAACAAATATTCTCATCCTAGTCAGCAGATGGTTTATTAACAGAAAATTTAACAGCCTTGGGTAAACTCAAATAAAAAAAAAAGTCTGGGGTTTATGCAAATTCAAACAAGGTTTCCTGGGGTTTTGACAAATTCGCCCATAATTAAATTTTATCAAGTAGTTACCTATAAATTAGGAAACTAATATTATTTTTACCAAAAAAATAAGGAAACTAAATATGTTACACATGGGCATTCACTTAGCACTATATAATAGTGGAGCCTAACAAGTGCCACGTGGCGTGTTCTCAACAACTTGAGAATAGAACTTAAACCCAACTTTAAGCCCATTTCAAGTCTAAAACTTAAACTGAGTTCTAAAGCTCTAAAACTTAAAACCTAAACCTAATCGATTCCTAAAAGATTTATATGAATCATTCACTAAAACCTAATTGAGTTCTATTAAGTCATGGATTTCTATTCTCCTTTAAGTCATGGATTTTTATTCACCTTCGATCTTAGTCACTATAAAAAAAAAAACCCAACACTATTACCTCTAACAAACCCCGGTGCGTAACACGGGTTCAACAACTAGTTGGTAGACATATGTCAAACCAAACACAAAGGTGGACTTTGCCACTCTCAATTGGGCCAAACACACAATGAGGGCCACAATCCTAACCAAACATGGGACGTGGGATGGATGTGAATCCACCGACAGTCACAGCACTCGGCCCGTATATCCAAAAACCAGCTTCTGTGTTCCATTTGTTGTACTTCTTATTAATACCATCAAAGTTCTTTTGATGAAGAGGAGGAGATCAGCTGTTGATAAGTATGAGAGTTGTTTCGATAATCTATCTGGAATCCATGAGATTCTCTTACGAAGAATTGAAAAATGCAACTGAGAACTTCTGCAGGAAACTGGGAGAAGGTGCATGTGGTTCAATGGAAACAAAGTTGCAGTTAAATGACTTGACAGATTCGCCACTGCAAATATTTCATTTCTGGCAGCAGTTGAGACAATTAGAAACATTCACCATATATATCAACCTTGTAAACGAATAGGATTTTGTGCTGATAAATCACATAAGCTTCTTGTTTACGAGTTCATGTGCAATGGATCCTTGGATAAGTGGATATTCAGTGGAAAAAATCAAGTAATCCTTGATTGGCAAACTAGACAGAAAATACTTACAAATACCCATTGCCGTGCATACAAGAAATATAAATCTTTCATTGAACCAAAAGAGCAAGGCCATCTTAGAATAAAGCGGTGGTAGGATTTTTTTAGTAAAGCCTAACTCCATGCCTGTAGTAATGAAGGTTTTAGATGGTTTAATCGAAATCGAATCGAACTTAGACTGTATGTAATAATGTAGGTTTAATTGTTTCATCTCCATTGTTATCATCTGTTCTCTCTGGTCCTAGATAACAAGATCAATGGAACTTTCATCTGTAATACTTAAATTCTTATATGTGTTTTTCAGTGGCATGTTTCTCTTGGGTTCAACTTATGTAAACATCGAGCACACTTTTTTTTTTTTTTTTTTTTTTAATACAAAGTTAGAGGACAACCATGCTACAAACTTCGCTGTAAGCCCTTTTTGAATAGCAATGTAAACATTGAGCACCCCTTTTTGAATAACATTGAGCACATTTTTTTTTTTTTATCAATCACGGAAATTTTATTGATAAAAATTTTAGGAATTATACAAAGTTAGAGGACAAACACAACTGGGCCGCAATCCTTTTTGAATAGCAAAACCAATCCTACGGAATATTATTTTTCTTAACAAACCTGACCCACAAGTTAACCATCACTTGAAGCAGCTCCCCTGTTTTATAAAACAATTATAGAACCTCGATCTGCCATTCAAGCTACATCGAGATATACTTTACATGGCTCGAGGTACCTTGAATGGTAGAGATACAATGTTCTATTACATTTTAGGGTTGCTATACGTCATTTTTTTTAATAAAAAACAAGAGGAAAACATGAAAAAATGGACTCTTTCAGCATATAACACTTGTACTTGAATTAAACTGTCAACACATATTCAAAAAACAAAAACTTTTCAAACTAAAGTAATCCCATATGAATCGGTTTCCTATTTTACTTGGTCTTTCTATTTCCTATAAATCCGTAACAATCTAACCTAAATGAACTTAAAAACACACACAGGTTCTTCTTTGGAGTTTATGTAGAATAATATGCTTGTTGAATCTTCTTCATCATCATCTTCAGTATCTTTGCTCGTAAATCTTCTGTTCTTCATTTCGATTTCATATTTTTGCATTTGTTATCTTACTGATTATTATTCTGGAGTACTATCTCATTTTGATTCACACACTAGTGTGCCCCTTACAAGGATGACTGTAAAGGGTGGCACTAGTCAGGCTTGTGCAGCCTGCAAGTACCAAAGAAGAAAATGTGCACCAGATTGTGCTCTTGCACCGTACTTTCCTCCTGATCAACCAAAGATGTTTCAAAATGCTCATAGGTTGTATGGTGTTAGTAATATTTTAAAGATATTGAAAATGCTAGATCCATTGCAGAAGAAAGAAGCAATGCTTTCTATTATATATCAATCAAATATACGCGAAAAATATCCTGTTCATGGTTGTCTTGGTGTTATAGCCTACCTTGAACACTGCACTCATCAAGCCGAATTAGAACTTGCAGATGTTATGACACAGCTTAACATTTGTAGGCAACATCATCAGAATCAAATTTCATCCCCTTCGCCAGAGTACTCCCCATCTTCACACTTACCATTAGCTACTGAGTCCAAAAATGTTCTCCCACTTTTTCAACAAAATCCTCAGTCGTTTAATGCCGTCAAGTCACTCCCACCCAATTATCACGCAAATGGTGACAATGCTTATGATGCCAATTATACCAATTATATTGATTCCAAGGATAACAATTTATGGCTTCAAAATCAATATAATAATAACAATATGCTGTCGATTCAACCTCACTTGTTTGCTTCTCAAGCATTTCCTCTCCAACAACAATCTGCAGCAGAAGTTCTCCAAGATTATGATGAGATATCTCCTGTCTTCTTTGATGTTGTGGACGACAGACAATCTTATATCGACTCCAAAGAGGCATATGAATCTAGGTATGTTTTAATTCTTCCAGCCCTTCCTTTACTTAAATGTATAGATAAAATCAATCTGAATGTGTCTCAATTCTTCTAAATAAAATCTCGTAACTTATACATACTATAATTACAGCTCAGAGTCATCGATGAGGGATACAAAGCATCCAATTGACGATGTGGCAGAGAATGAACTCAAGATTGCTGCTGCACGGTTCAGTCTGACGAGTATTAACTGATCAAGACAGAACATATGCAAAGAGTAGGAGAGTTCCTGAGTTCAACAATGAGTCTTCATTTTCCTTTATTTCTTAAATAATTTTTCAGACTAGCATTTTGAGTTTTTTTGGTTTTTTTTGTTACCAGTTACCACGGCTTTTTCTAATTTAGTATATGATATGTTCATTTATAGTTCTAAATTTCATTGAACCATTCATACAAAATTATAATGCAATAAGAGTCTTAAAGGCTTCATTTTGTTTGCTTTCACTTACCAGTTTAGTTTATCGATCTTTTTAAGCTCTCTGGACAGTACACCAAATACATTCATAAAAAAACAATTTGCTCTGTTTAGAGAAAGGATAAAAACTTAATAGTTGCTATAAAATAAAGTTTTTCATAAACCTTTAGTCATTTATAGTTTGTATTTATTACATTCACTTCTTGCAATACGTGTCCTCTTATATTGATGAGATGATTATATAGACAATGACGACGCTGTGATAAATCTATCCAAGCACTAGCTGATTCCAGTTGTAGCCCAAGTCAATGATGATGATGATGAAGTCCTCGCATTAGCATGTTTAGCAGTAAAATGCCAGATAGAACACTCTCCAGGTAAGATAGCTTCATCCACACAATTTCCTTTTAAACAACAAACATATATCTTAAGAGAATTTATCAGAATAGTTCTTTCGAAGATGTTCTTCCTCCATTAGTTCATATGAGTAGTGAATATATCTTTGGAAAACTTCAATTAATTGGTGTTGGTTTAGATGGAACAAATACAAATAACAAGATTGTTTTAGCCAACTAGAAACACTTCAATGATGAATTGATAGTGTTATGAATAAACTGTGAAGTTTTAAGAATATAAATCTCAAACTTATGATATGTTAAGCTAGCAGGACAGGTAGTACAACACTTGATGATGCTATGTATATTTAGATGCTACAAGTGTTACAGAAGACAGATAAATCATATCACATAAGAAAATTACATGGAGAGTTTTTAGAGAGCAATTAAATATAATATGTATATCTCACGTTTGGCATATATGAAGTGTCAACCAAAAGAAACTGACAATTAAGGGTCGAGTTTTAGGATAAAAATTAGGAACTATGAGTACATTAGAAGACATACTACATGAAACAAAATCGAAGAAAACATGTTAGCATGGACAGTTACTTTATTATCTGGATGAATGTGAGAAATAATTGCTTTACCTAACCCTGGATAGTAAGAAATCAAGTTATCTACATAATCTTCAAATGATATGCCTCGCCATTCCAATCAAAGAAGTCGGGTATTGTAAGAAGCACAGCTAGAACATTTGTGGTAAAGCCAATGGAAGGGAGCAACCCCTCGCTTCTCACAATCATTACAAAGTATCACCTGTAATGTCCATTTGATTCCTTAATCAAGACACATCAATAATCAGTATTGAAATAAAAATGTAAATGCAAGATGGGAGGAAAAACCTGAGTTTGGCCGTAGTACTCGTCTGGAGTTATCTCCTCAGACAACAAGGCGTCGAGCATCCTAAAATATACCTGGAAGTTCATAAGTAGGCATTTGAGAACTTTCGTTTGATAGGTAAAATTAAGCATATATTAAGCTTATGGTGGCTTTTTATTGAGAAATTAGTTGAACCCAGGTAAAACCTTTATTAGATTTAGTATTAAAGAACAGAAAAGTTCAGCAGAACAAAAACCATTCAAAAGTAACTCTTAACTACTACATTAATGAGAAGTTAGTCTTTTAGTTCTACATCAGACATCTTAATTTGCCATGACCCTCCCCCCTGTCTGCGGGAGCAATAATGGCAGAGATCATTAAACTGTTGCATACATATATTCACTTTTCATAAACCTACGAACTGAGAAAACAATGGCAAATTTAGGAGAGAAACTAACAAGACTTTATATGCATCAGTAGGTAAAATGGATATAAATTACTTTTGATGTGAATATTTCTAGAAGAAAATTACTATACAACTGACCTGCATGTCCCCCAGGGACTTGCTACAAATAGGGCATGTATAGTGCATGCAGGTGTAATCCTTGAAACACGTTGAGTGCATTAAATGCCCACATGGAAGGGCCTTCACTGGAGAGCTTGACGTGAAGATGAACTCATGGCAAATTGGGCAGTTCGACTCAAAACATTTCTCTCTGCAAATATGGGATGCAAGTGACTTTGACATACATGCATTGCAGTTCATGCAATGAAAGTAGTCAATTCCCAACCCTTTTCCAACTCGACAGAGATTGCAATAAGGGCAGTGGTATATCTCCCTGTTGAACAGTCACATCATCAGTTGCAGAAGCAATGTACCCCAAAAGAGAACAACCTCATAGTTAATTTAAGAGAGCATATTGCTTGAACTATTAGCCGGTATAAACACGTAGTACACAGGAAACTTGTGGATTAGGAAATATTTAAATAATCTTCCAAATTGCAGATATAAGGTGTGCAAGATCCACATTCTATAGGCTAGTAATTTTTTCACACTCTGAAAGAAGTATAGTAATATCTTTTTGCATGAGCTGACAGTCACAACACGGCACAAATTTATGGAGTCGAGCAAAGGTAGAATGCATCCGAAAATATCGGCATCCAGTAGACCAGAAACCAATATATAGTGAAAATTATATACTGGTAGTTATATATATTCCAGCCCTTCCTCAAAATTTCCGAAGACCTACTCCCCAGTGCATCTTGGGTCGTACCAAAAAAGAAAGCGGTATTAATTTAATTATGTTCATCCCGCCAAAGCCATCCCAAAACAAAATGCGATTTTCTTCCTTGTGCTAAAAAGAACTAAGAACTTCAAATACCCTGTCCATGCTGACTTCCATATCCATGTTGTCGTTGTAAGTTTTGATTAGACGTTGGCGTGATGCCATCCAGGAGAAGAGACAAAACTATATCACTTATCACAGTAATCTTTATAGTAGTTTCCCACACTGCCTTGACTTTATGATGGTTTGGGTTGTTTTATTGATTCTTTTGTCGAATAATTTGGTTTAAGTTTAACTGATTCCCTTGTTAGACTTATTTAGCAGCTCTGACAGTTCCCTTCTCAACATTGTTTGGTCCAAGGTCAAATAACTCCATTGTTAGAGTTGTTGGATTCGACACAAACAAAATATCCATCATGGTCAGTTTAAATTTTAATATGGTCTTGGTTGATCATGTTGCTGTAATGCTGTTTTTTGGTAGCAATGGTTCATTGCTGGGACACTCTAAATTAACCCCCCGAAAAAATACATTCTAAATGTACAAAATATTCATCGTATTCTATGTTTCAGGATCTGATAACTATAAAATCTCGGTGATATTTGGGATACTTCAGCCTAAACCTATTGGTAAATATTTCCATAATATATTAAATATACAGGAATCGTATGAAAGATGAAGGATTTGTGGAGCCATGTGCCAAAGTATATCCACAATAAGAGAAATGTAAAAAAGACTGCTTTAATTTTGTACCTTTCGTCGTCATACAACCTGCAGATGCTGCAGAAGTATTTTGCCATGGATAAACCATTGCATGAAATGTTGGAGCATGTGGCACCAACAGGTTGAACTGTTAGACATTTCATGCACATCATCTTGGTAGTAGATTTTCTGCTTATGAATTAAAACCAAAAGCCAGTTAAATGAAGAAGAGCAACAACTTGAGAAGGCTTGGATATGGTATGAAAGATAAGCAAATCTTATATACCTATCCATAGTGTGATCAGTTGCTTCATCATGACAATATCTGCATGTAAATAACTGGTTACAGCAGGCAGCAAAAACTTTGCAGTTCCTCTTATAGTGTTCACAACCAAAAGTTGTTGAGTTCCTATAAGATGGACACTGACCAGGAATTCCACCCTCATTGCTGGAAACTGCTATTTCTTGATGATGCTTCTGCTGGGTAACAGTCCAACGGCTGAAAACCAAGAAAATTTCTTTTAATTTTTTTAGGAACATCAGCCAGATCCTACCAATTCGCTTCCTATTTATAAAATATAAAATATGCAGATAAGGAGGAGATCAAGGCATCATCGTGCAAGATTGGTCTAGCAATGAGAATCTCACACAAGTGCACATGAAAAAAGTTTGGATCTTCCCAGAGTCTAGATGACCATTCAAAGTAAGTTTGTTTGATTTGGTTTTGGTGTCTGCATGGGTCTCTCAGATATAATCATCTAATATAACTCTGTAGGAACTTATACAATTCCATATGTCAAGCTAGTCTTCATGTCAGCTGAATTTAACAATGGCACAAGGTCATTAAAATTTCCACTTTCTTTAAAAGGTTGGAAGAAGAAAGATCCAGAAAAATGGATAATTCAATGTACAGAGATATCTGATGTCAGGTCTTAGCCATCCTTTCATCCCCTTCATGTTTTGATCTCCATGGTCACATGGTGTGAAGGCCATTTTTCACCAAAATTCATCTTTTGAATAATTTGAAATGGTACATGTGAAAACTATGTTTTGAAGGTTGTGTATAAAATCAGGTAGTACAAACATGGAGGGAGCATTCATATCAAATATAGACTAAATTATGAAAGAAAAACAATATATACGTAATAACTTGCTTAATATCTACCTCGTGCGCAGAGTCTGTGTGATATACGATTTCTTTTGAGGATCTATAGTAGTGTCACGATATACTCTTATTATTGCAGCCTCAAGATCTTCCGGACTCATTGTCAAAATGTGCTCCTCAAGAGGCCGAAACTTCTGAGTAGTGGATATAAGGTCACCTGACTTCTTAACCTGATCAGTGACAGGTATTACTTTATGTATTGTCTCCTCATACCCGTCGGTCTGGTGCTTATCTAGATCTGAATATTGATCAGTACCCATGTCCCCAATCAGAGTTTTTGTTTTGTGGTCTCCATCACCGTTCCCAAAATACTCTTCTGGTTCAAATGTCAAAGTTTTATCACAAGGTCTGCTTCCATCTAATTTGCCTGGACTTTCCTTAGAGAGATAGGTAGCAACAATATCCAATGGATCTACAGTCCAAGAAGGAAGGCTATTTGACTCTTCTGTAACAGAAGCTATATCATTTTTGCTCATACCTTCCCACCACTCTGCTAACCATTCATCAAACTTTGTACTTTTTGTAGTATTGCGCCACACTGACAACATAGCTTGTTGTTCCCTGGCTGATAAGGATGCCATAAGCCAGGGTATCATTTGTTGAAGAACTTCAGCTCTTGTATTTCCTAGTATGCGTCCAATGATATTGTCTTGCTCCTCATCTGAAAAGCATTCTGTAAATAGGGGCCAAAGTACGATTTCTTCACGCTCAAAATGCTTTCCTAGTGTAATACAAATGGTTTTGCATTTTCCTTGGAGCTTCATACATAAGCGACGGTACTGCAACATTTTCTGACCGTATGTAGCATCCATAATAACAGTGACTTCAGAAGGAAATGAAACATGCAGTTCAGACATTTCATCTAGAATAGCTGAGATCTGATTGAAGTATTCTACTTCTATTTCGTGATCAATTGTGTATGAGCCACAAATGTTTTCGTGTTTTCCCTTGGCCTCCAAAGCTGGGAATGCAAATTGATCTTCATTATCACTATGAATTTGGTAGAGCATTCGAGTCAGATGAAAACGACGACGAAATCCACTAAGTAATGCCATATTTTCAGCCATCTTGGTTGACTCAAGGACTAGATAATTTAGATCATTTGTCAGGGCCTTGTGGAAAAGAAAAATATAGTCAATTGGTTTTAATTCTGGTATGAGACTGGAACCAGCATCACCTTTACCAACGAGATCTTTTGAAAAGGGAGATAATTTCCTTAGAAAGTCAGGAAAATATATTTGCAGACCGATTTCACTGGAATATAGTATGATGTCCTTTTCTTTACGGTTCTGGGAAGAAGAACGCAAAGCACCTTTCTTTTCCTTTGAGTTTGGCTTCACTTGACCAGGGTCAATTTTTTTGCGTGGTTGACCATCTACGTCTGCAAAGCCAGTTCTCTCCTCATGAGAGCTGTCACCTGAATATCCATGGCAGACCCACATGTGTACTAGAGATGCAAAACACATGTCCAAACCAGGTCCTGTTTATTTAAGAAATAAGACAAAGAGAGAGATGGAATTTCAAGATCAGTACCATCAAAGAAACCAAATATGTGAAACTATACTAAGCATTCAACTAGCCAGAGGCAGACCTGCCATATTTATACTACGTAGAACAGCTTTTGACTCGTCCTCGCTCAGATGCATTGAGAACCAAGTTATCGTGCATTTCAGTAAACCAATAGGCATTGTATGAAGACTCGCGTACAACAAACTCTGCTGCATTTCATGATTGCAGTGCTTGTAGATTAGAGGGAAAACCTGGTTGGAAGTAGATATCATGAATTATTGGTTATGGCTTAAATGCAATTTGTGAACTGTTCTGAATTTTAAGAAGTTTTGACTGAAATTTTATTGTCATTTTGCAATTTACCTCTAATTCTTGAAAAGTGAAGTGATTGCCAATCCCTTCCAAGAGAGCATCCAATTGCTGGCAAAGCTCCTCCACAAGTGTGCACAAAGATGTCCCACTTTGGGAATCAATCTTGTGTAGCACAGATAAGAGACCTTCAATATGACTGCCATGCGGGAACGGCTTATAAGAGAATAACAAGCACCCATTTGCAAATTCACTTAACACTGAATAGAAGACGTTCTCCAAAGCATCACTGTTAAGAATATTTTCATTTAGCATACAACTCTAAATAGCAAACAGAAAAACATTTGTAGACAAGCACTCCTAACGAGCAGCAGGATCTCTAAAGAATTAGCTATTGACCACCTATTAAAATACCTGTAAAGTATGAGAACATCTACAAGAAACTTTATTTGCCCACCAATGGAAGCTAAAGTTGAGAAAACGTTCAAGGTTTTAATTTGATATAGCTTGTCCACGACTTCTCTCAACCCCTTATTTATGGCACCATGCCAAAGACGAAGAATATCAACAGGATGATGTTTGGCATCATCATGTGGGCAGTGTAAATCTCCTTGAGTGCAATCTTTATTTGAGCTTGCCCAAGATAAATGTATTTGCTGAAACTTCGTCAAATACAATGACTTGACAGACCACAAAGATACTTCATCCTTACTGGAAATGAATCCCATGGAAGAAGGTTGCCTCTTTTTACCAAGCCAAGATGCCACCACCTTCATAGATAGATTAATATTTACAAAGATAGCGATCAAAAGGTTGATTCAAACCACAGGGTTACAGAAAGCTTACCTCTTGCAACACATTCTCCTTAGGAACAATCTCCTTAATACAATGTACAACATCGGCCTGCTCATCCTTAGGAATACAAGATGTCATCCATGGTAGAAAATATTCCAACAAAATGATAGGTACACTACAAAAGAACTGCCAAACAAGTGAAGCCTGCTCTTTGAAAGAGAATTGTGTCACCAGCTTAGGAAATACCTGCATCCAGAGGTACAATCTCCTTAAAATGAACAGTATTTATGTGGTCAAAGGAACACTAATATAGCGAAACCATTTTTTCGGAGACGACTAGGTGGAATGTCTTCTAGAACGCTGATATAAGCCCGTCCAAAACCATAAAATATTCTCTATAATAGTTCAAAAAGCTTAAAGGTCTACACTCTAGTTTAAAAACCAACATAAACTTTTAATCTATGTTTCTATATGATCATAATTGGCCAGAACAATTGCATATAACATTGCTATTTTATGAATCATATATCTTACACAACACTGCTATTTTAAAGTCGCCATGCCCAAGAGTAACCTAGCACAAGTGGTAAGAATTTTACTAGGTCTCATTGATCAACAAATAATCAAATATATATTACTACCACCTAAATGACTTTATCGCGCCACCTTTAATCTTGTTTAACTGAGATACTTAAGAAAAAAAAAACTAATTACCTGCTCTTCTTCTTTGAGCATATGCTGGCATATTGATGTTTGAATGGTGGCAATATGGTAAACTAGCTCTTGAAATTCTTTTGAAAAGTTCTCATCCTCCTCCAACAGAACAGTAAGGCTCTGAAAAACAGAGTCAAAGAGGTCATCTATGCCTCTGTGTTCCAGAGAATATGCCGGTACAACATTATTGACGTGTACATCCAGTGCTTGGAAGATAATCTGCAGACACAGATAATATTATAAATGCAATCATGATAAACTGCAAAGACATATAGGGTAAAGTAATTAATTAAAAAATCATATAGTGCAAAACTGAAACTTGCCAACAATCAAAAGAAGATGACCTGTACTCAATTATATACTGTCAATGACTTGTTCAGTTACTTATTTTGTATTGACTCTAATGTAGCTCGTTCTGGACTTTTATGGAGTGTATTGTAAATGTATTATTTCATGGTGTCGCATGAGGAGAAAAAGATTAACTAAATGTTTATCGTTTATGCTCAGTACAAGTAGAATACCATTAAGAAAACGGTAGGTTGGGGCAATCTACGTTGTGAATAACTTGATTAGTATGTCAGGCTTTCAGCTATCTGAAGGGTTTATCATTTATATGAACGAGACAATAACGGCTACAAACCAATACTAATGACTTATTTTTCGTCAATCAAACTGAAGCTTGAATCTGAATTTATTAAATCTTAAACCCTTAACATAAATCATGTGTCTGTCGTTGGCAGAAACTTCGGTGCGCTGAACTATGGTTATGTTGTTATTCACTTGGATTCCAAAAATTGATTTTAAGATTCAGATTATAGTCTTCACCTTCACTCTACAACGCCAAAATGAACAAGAGCATAAAGTACCTTTTTTGCTAGTGAACATGATATGGTTTATTCCGCATTTTCCTTTGTAAACTAATTAGAGTCGCTAATGTGTCGTTTATGCAAGCTTCCAAAACTTTTGTTTATTATAATTACATTTTCACAAGATATAACCAATGTTTGAGTATTAAGATTAATCAAAATTCCCAAATTTTTGTCAGTTTTCATACACAATGTAAAACAAATTGAAGAAATTGAACTAACCTCATCTTCGGCAGCGCAATGATACTTGTAAACAAGTTTAAGAAACTGGAATTTATTGTGTAATTCTATAACTAGATCACGCTTCGGCGAACAATTTTCTAACGAAAACGAAGAAGTTAATATATAAATGCAATCAAGTTCAGCTCGTAAAGCTTTATGAAAACAAACCAAAATAAGAATTGGTGCATCTAAAACTCCAATTGAAGATGCTCCCCCCACCATCTCCTCCTTCTCCAAATCACATCTTGGAGAAGAATCTCCTTAATTATCCACCAATAATCACCATTAATGAAGTTTTTTAAACTTCTTTCAAGCATTCTCTTTCTTTTCTCTCTTCTTTAAACTGTTTCTTTCTTCTTGTTGTTGTTGTTGTTGTTGTTCTGACAAGTGAAGTCGTTGAAGAGAGGTATTGTTTTTTAAAAATTAAATTTTAATTTTTTATTATTACGAATCTCGATGGAGACGTTATACCTAACGACTTTTTCTCTTAAATCTCAACTTCTAATTTTGGCGCGCGTGAAGGGAGTTATTTTTTAAGTTTTGCGGGAATTATTTAATGGATTTGGGCTTTTTTCATGCCGGCCTGGTATTGTCGTCACGTGAGGTGGGTCAACTTACAAATATTTGAATATGAAGAGTGTGTTCTGCTTAGTTTGCCACAAGTTTTCTATGTACATCCACGTACCATTTGTGTACGGCTGGATGTTCGAATGGCGCTTACGTGGAGGGTGCCTTTCAAATATTATAGAGGGTTTGGTCTTTTTCACACCAATAAATCATCAATAAATATGTCATGTATCATATGTCATGTAGGGTGGAGTACTCGAGTTTGGTTTTAATAATTGGTGGAAGTTTGATGGCACTTACATGGAGGGTGCCTTTCAAACTTCAATCTTGGTTGTCCATGTGTGAATAATTGGATGCAATATTATTGAAAGTTTGGTCTTTTTCGCACCTATATAAATTATCAAGAAACAATGTGTCATGTAGGGATGGCAATGGGTCGAGTTTGATTTTAATATAATTTACAAATAATAAATATTAATTTTGAATTTAACAAAATAGTTTAGATTTAGGCGAAGAATGCACGAATTCTCCTCAACAATTAAAATTGTCTAAAACTCGAGATTCTCTTTCATTTCTCTAATAAGAATTGCCCCTTCAAGGTACTGCATGGTTAGGGTCATGAGTCATTAGGGATTTAGGGGTATTACAAACAAAGTTGTTTATGTTAATTGTAAATTAACATAACAAAATGTTAATTATAAATTAAGTTAGACAATGTGAATTAATTAAAATTTTGAAAATGTCAATGGGGTACAGGCTGATCAACTAAATAAACTAATAAGCCTTGTTTTTAACATGTAGTGCCACTGCGTGTAAGGTGCCTACCTAAACCTAAACTAAATTTTGCACCACCTCATTTATAAGCTCATTGCTATAGATTTCTTGTGACAAATTTTTTTTTTACTTTTGGTTCAACCATATCTTGATTAAATTAAGCTAAATGTTGTGACTCACAACTTTTTGATAAGAGGTCTGATGATCCATGGAGATATAATCGTGGTTATCAAAAAAAAAAGACATAATCATGGTTATGCTATTTTTTTAATTTGACGGATTTTTTAACATAGCATTTTAACCTTCAAATAAAGCAATATGTTGCTCGACATGTTAGTATATAAGCAAAATTGCGTCTCATTGAGCCTAGAGATGCTATCTTCTATGGGACAAAAACCTCCTCAACACATTTTATTAGACTTTTGTACCAATAATCTGATTAAAATATGGTTGTGCTTATTTGCAGGTAATTTTGAGGGAAAACAGTTTTAAAATATTTTGCTAATTTTTGTTTTACAATTTATTTACAAAAATTAAATCTAAACATGTTTGTGTTTGGTCTATAAATCTGAAAATCAAGATAAAGATAGAGAGAAAGTAAGAAGAGCGGGTGATTCCCATAGATTCCGCTATTTTCAAAGCAACAAAAAATGTTGAACTATTTTAACTTTTTGAAAAATAATTCCGGTAAGGCCCACTATAAATGGTAACTACCAAACATCGTGCCGATTTTTCGAGAGATTTCTCTGCAACCAAACATAGCCTATATTTATAACTATGGTTTTATCAAATACAATAAAGGGGTGGGCACGGTCCGGTCCAGTCCTAAAATGTAATAGGACCGGGACCAAACCGACTTGAAAGTATCGGTTCGGTTTCGGTTCCATGGACCGAAATTTTATGAATGTAACCGGACCGAACCGGACCAAATACAATCGGTCCGGTTTCGGTCCAAAACTCGGTCCTGGGCTTTTTTATTGGGCCTTTAGTCCACTACCATTTAGATGATTATTCTTAAGTTTTGGGCTTTAAACAAAATAAGACATACACCAAATCAAGTACTAAATAGGAAAAAGGTCCAAAACCAATGAACCAACCATGGATCCACCATAAGTCCACAACCAATTACAAAATCAAACAAATCTAAAAACAAAAAAAAATGTCTAGTTTAGTAATTTACTAATAAAAAAAATATTTTTTTATTTATTTCGGTTCGGTTCGGTTCTCTCGGTTCTATAAAAACAAGAACCGAGACCGGACCAATAGCTATATAGTGCGGTTCGATTTCGGTCCGGTCTTGACCGGTTTTTAGTCAACTCGGTTTTGACCGGTTTTGACTCGGTTTTTTCGGTTCGGTTTTTGGTTTTTCGGTTTCTTTGCCCACCCCTATACAATATCGTTAAAATAATAGTTTTATTGTGAGTTAGATTTTTATTTATATGTAAGAGGGCGATCGAGTTGAAACGACTTTTCCTTTCCCCCTCATGCCATAATTGAGTCAGCTCTAAAAATGTCCCGGTGCTTTTTGTTAACCTTCAATGGGGAGGTGGAAAATATGCCATTAGATGAGCTTGCAACCCCTCACTCCTCATTCATCTTATTTCCAAATTATTTGATTTCTGCATAAAAGCTCTGAAACTCCCGATAATATTCATCACATAATGAGCTTTGGATTGAGGATTTCACACATTCAGGATATAGACACCATGAAAAATTGTTGGTCTAAAGAAGAAGAAGAAGAGTTGGAAGCCATGGAAATTGTGTGGTGCTTTAGTTTGAATACAAATTGAAGGCTAGAATAAGTTACTAGTTAGTGAGTTGGCGCTTCATTTTCTTGTGTTTTGAGCCACTCTAACATTTTTTCAAAAATCTACTCTTCTAATTAAGGATATCCTAGACCATGGATTGGTTCACTTGTGTCTTGGACTTTTAGCAAGCTTAGAGCATCTCTAATGGGTCTCCTAAAACCTAAATTATAGGAATTCCGAAAAAAACAGCACCCTAACGCGTCGTCTATAATTTTAGCAGCCGACTATCCACGTAGGATGTGGTGGGCCGGTCTGCTAAAACTTCGTCCAAAATCGAACCAAAGATAGGATTATAGGAATGTGGAAAATAAAATGTTCCACGCTGGTTCAACCAGTGTGGAACTTTTTTTTTATTATTTTTTTAATTCCACGCTGGTCAAACCGGCGTGGAACTTTTTTTTTTTTTTCCCCCTATTCCACGCATGTCAAACCAGCGTGGAACATTTTTATTTTTTTTTTAAATTCCACGCATGTCTAACCAGCGTGGAACCCTAAATTTCAACGGCCATACCCTCCGAACGGCTAAATTCCCAAACGACTATAAATCACACCTATATATACATGTTCTTCGTTTCGATATCTACTTCATTTCTACTTCTTCATTCTTCATTTTTTCATTTGAGTTTGATACTTTTTGTTATATAATTATGGGAGATGGTTCTGTCAAACACTTTTCGACGCGCATTGAAGATCCGAAAGATGAAAAACGTGAAGAAATGGAGAAAGAAATCATCGAAGAAGAAAAACCATTAACACCCGAAGAACAAAAGCGTATCGATGATGAATTTAATCGACTTATTGACGAGTATGAAGATGAAAATCATGTGCTTCCCGAAAATTGTAATCATGATTCGTTTGATTTTGATTATGTATTGGGTAAAATGTATTGTTCAACTTGTGGTGAAGAGTATGAAAATTAAAATATATCGAAGGTTAAAATGTTTTATTTAATTATGTATTGAATTTTAATTTGATTAATGTATTACTATTTTGATTAATATATTTTTATTACTATTTTAAACGAATAATAAATAAATCATTACGAAATAACCATAAATTTATCTTCCACGCTGGTTCAACAGAGACAACCCCAATATCAAGCAATAGTATACAGTTAACAAACACTCAAACCCACTCTAATATCAAGCACTCAAAAACACTCAAGGTGCACTCCCCTGACTACTCTCCCCACTTCGGCCTCGTCCACTTCGGCCCCGTCCACCTCGTCCCCGTCCACCGCGTCTAGTGTGCCCTTGCAACTCCTATAATCAAATATAAATACAACTAAAATTTAATAACTAAAATTAATAAATTTTAGGGTTTAACTGTAATAGTAATTAATAATTACTTACCAAGACCTCTAATGTGCTTGTCAGCTCAGCAACCCTAGAAGCACTTGCTGTGATTTCTTCTTCAGCCCTTGTTATGGCAGTCCTTTGCTCTTGCATCCAACCATAATATCTCGTAGAAGAATCAAATGCTGCATGCCGCATCCCTTGACCAAGCATTACAAAATCTGCTAAGCGTGACCGGAGAGCAGCCTGTATTCACAAGATTTCCCTTAGTTATAAATATACAAGATTTAACTAACAAATATAAAATTATAAATACAATTGTAAATAAAAAAAATAAACATACCTCGTCTAAGGTATCAAAATCAGGTACATGCTGTGTAACTAAGTCACGGTCGAGAAAGGGAACCGGTACAGTCCATGTCATACCTTGTGATCCCATCAACCTAAGGCTATGTTCACCAGCCTGTTCTGCATACTGTATTTGTCTCAAAGGGTAATCTTGCTGAGTAGTAGTAGGGGCTGCTGGGAAAGGAATCTGATACTCTGGTCGTATGCCTCGCCATGACACATAATCTACGTTACCCTCACGAGAGACGGGGGAAATAGCTAATGAGCCCCGAGAAACAGTGTTCCAATATAACTGGTACTCCATAGCCGTAACAAACGTGGAAAAAGCTGAACTAATTGGCCAGTTAAAGGATGATCTACGAGCACGGATCTGCTCCAAAGGAAGACTCACTGGAGCCATATCAGGTGGTGGAGGATGAGGAATAGCTATCAGCCCAGTCGTCTGTCGTAAACATCTATCCCCTAAAAACCACACACTAATCTCTGGAGAAACTAAAACCACTCTCGTCTGAGATATGATTCTAGCCTCGTCAATATGTGGGTTATTGTTCGATGGTAACCCAGCCCAAGGCATCCACCTAATATTATCCCAAGTTTTCTGCTCGATCGAGGCCCTTACTTGTTTAAAGTTATTCGTTACAAGTCCCATCAATTCAGCTCGGTTTTCAAGGGCCCAAATAAAAATACGAGGGAACACTTGTGGTCTACAGTCTAACAAAATCGGATTACACGTGCCCAGATACTCATACCACCAAAACTACATAATAAAAATTTCGTAATTAAAAAAATTATATACAAAAATAAAAAAAATCATTCATGCTTTTATGCTTTAGATTAATTAAAAATTAAAAATAATATAAAAACCATAACTAACCTGTAGAATCCAAATGAACCCACCGATGTTGTGTAATTTCTTGCCACTCATAGAAAAATAATCCATCTGATAATACATGTGTGTCATCACTGCACCGCCCCAATCGTAGTCTCCAATCTTGCTTGTATCAAGCAACGCTCCACACCAACCCAACTTCACACAACTGTGTCCAGTAGAAAACAAAACCCCGGACACAAAGTATAACAGAAAAGTTAAAACATACTCATCCTCTTCAACTGAATTGGGCTCTAACACCCAATTATCATCAGCAACAGTACGCAGCATGTATATATTCTAAAAAAAACCATACTGTAAACCTGTTTGTTTGTCATCATCCTTCCAAGCCTCCTCATATTCACTTAGAGTTGGGAATAATATAGTAGCCTCACACTCATTATTATCATAAGATGAAATATATGGCACAATCTCTCCCACCCCGACACGCAAACCCGTAAGCATAGTAAAATCATAAGGAGTAAAAGCAAGCTCACCGAAAGACAAATGAAATGTATGTGTCGTCGGCCACCATCGCTCAAGCAACGCGAATATAAGTTGACGATCAGTTCGAAATGGTGTCAAAGAAACGAGAGGCCCAAATGGCGTCGCTTGTATTCGGTCTCGTACATGAGCAAAATCATTTCCTCTCTCCACCATATATGACCACCAAGTCATTACGTTATTCATTTTGCCTCTATATGTCAAATTTTTCATCCTGTACATTAAACGAACAATTTACCAATTAAAAACTAAAAAAAAATTTAATTAAAAAACTAATAAAAAATTAATTAAAAAACTAATAAAATTAATTAAAAAATAATGAAATATTAATAAAAAAATAAATATATTAAAAATTAAATCAAATACTTACATCGACGGAATACTGGTTATCACTAAGATGCGATCCAGTACATGGAGCGAGCTCTCTCGGTGTATAACCTCGAACTTCGCGAAAATGTGGAAAATCAATGTCGACAACTTCAACTTCCATATTATCTAAAGATTGATCTTCCATAGTACTACTAGTTCCTTGATACACCTTTTGAACGATTTTACCGCACAATCTTCTTTTTGGAGCCATAATTTGTGATTTACCAAAAATTTAAAATTTTGAGTTAAAACTAATAAAAAGATGGCTAAATATAGAAAATAACAAAAGATGTTGGGTAATTTGGCAGTAGGAAGAAGTAGAAGTAGCAAAATCGAGATGGAAGAAGTTGAAAATGGCGGAAGAGGAAGAAGAATGGCGGCGGAAAGAGGGAGAAGACGGTGGTTGCTGTTTGTTAAAAAAAAAAACTTCATTAAAGTTCCACGCTGGTTGAACCAGCGTGGAACATATAACAGATCCTGTTCACTAGCCCAGCCTGCCCCAAGCCCAGCCCACGCCTCCCTCTCAGCCCAGCCTGCCCCAAGCCCAGCTCAATCCCAACCCAGCCTGCCCCAAGCCCAGCCAACCACGCGAAGCCCAAGTTTTCCACGCTGGGTTGACCAGCGTGGAACAGAAAAACATTTCCACGCTGGTTCAACCAGCGTGGAAGATAAAAATTTGACAAAAAAAATAGGAAACGCGTTAGGGATACCCCTGATATAGGTATGGAAGACCTGCTAAAAAAAGTGATGGGAAAGGAGGTGGCACCTACGTGGAGGCTAAATCGTCCCATGTGTAGGCTAAATATGGGAGACCCATTAGAGATGCTCTTAGGCTGTAGAATATTTTCTGCCTATTTTGTTGTAATGGGCCTAATGAGCCCAAGTAAACTTTTTACATGCCTTTTTAGGCTAGATGCTCTTTTATGAACACAAGTAGGGTCCATGCCAAACCCAACCCAAAATCCAAATAGGTTGGCCCAATAAAGTTGATAATGCTATATCCAAGACTCCAAGCCCAACCCAGTTTCGGTCGGTCCGATATACATCTCTCCTGAGTCCTGATCTCCTTGTCTCCTTGATAAATTCACAGAATGAGAACGGGATAGGAGAGAGTGAGTGAGTTTAACGATAACCAAACAGCCCCTTAAGGCGTAATTAAACTCAGAGAGAGAGAGAAGAAGAAGAAGGCGAAGATGAAGACGACGAAAGGAGGGAAGGTTATGAACCCTACTGATGCTTATCGTAAAGAGCTTCGCAAGAAAGAATTAAAACGGGTATGAATTTTTTTTTCTTTTTTCTAGGGTTTTTTTTTTTATCAGAATTCAATTTCATCTTGTTCTATAATAAATGGATTCAAAATCAATTAAGCATTTGAAATTTCTTCATTAGATAGATAGATAGTTGTTTTGAGGGGAAAAAGCTATGTTTTTTAAGGTTTTCGTTGCAATTTAAAAATGTTAATTGAACCTAGAATGATGATTTTAGTTCAAATTTTTAGAATTTTGAAAAAACAGGAGAGTGATTAACACTAATACAACATTGTTTGTTTAGTTTCAACTTTGAACTACAAATGTTGATACAAACAAGATGTTAGTGGACTTATGGCATTGGTTTGTTATATGTTTAACAGAATAAAAAGGAAAGAAAGAAGGTTAGGGAAGTTGGAATTTTGAAGAAGGATCCTGAATCAATCAAGGAACAAATTGACAAGTTGGATATAATGAGTAAGTAAAACATCTTTTTCTTTATTATCCCACTCATTGCTTTATTATCAAATTATGTCATATTCTCTTGTTCATTTTGAATGTTTTCTTTTCCTTCAAGTGTTTGTCATGATTACTATAAATGATTCAGTCATGTTCGATACAAGTGACTAAGATCTTTGTTCGACACACTTTTCTAGTATAGGTGTTCTCAATCTCCGTTAATATATTATCAGTCGGTTTGTAATCACACACTTAGCTTTAATTTGCAATTATATTTATTAAGCAACAATATCTAATATTTTACGTGTTGTTTTAGTTATAATTTATAATACAAATTTTCACTTTTAGTCAAAATTTGGACCTCAAAAGATAGAGATAAGATGATCAGATGGTCTATAGATTTATAGGGTAGGAAAAATGTTCATTTACTGCATTCTGAATTTCCCTTCACTAAAGCCATCTTCTTACTTAGAATCGTCATCAAACTCTATAGGTAGAGAAATTGTGAAATGAAGAGCAACTACCATGGAGTAGAGCCTACAACACTCCTAAGTCCTATCATCTTTCTTTGTAGATAGAAACTAGATCACAAAAAAACCCAAGTTTAAAATATATACGTAGAAATCTTATCAATGAGGCATTTGGTGAAGTGGGTTATAGTTTTCTACTATTCCACGCATCCATGGCATCGCCTATTGGGTTCCCTTGGAGCATGAATAAGAAGTTCAAAATGAAAGGTGGATCTGAATATATCTTTCATCACTTCTTTCTTCACCTTTCATTTGTATGTTGCATTAAAGTCTTTGGTCGAGAAGATGGACTTTTTTTTCTTAATTTTTTAATTGGTTGATAATTTTATATATCGACAACTAAAAGTAGATATAGTTGTAATATAACTATAGTTGTAATTTCCTTATAGTTCTGACTTCTGACAGAAATTGACAAACAATGTCGGTGGGCATTTTCCTGATGTAGTGCCGGTTTATAGAAAACTGTAATATCACATAATTTTGTGTAAAGGTTCTCATTGTTTTGTTTGGTACCAAACCAAAACTAGATAACAGTTATTACAATTATTGAACCATCGAGAATTTCACTGTGGCCTATGGCAACTTTCACTTGAGCACTGTGTTCTTGATAAGATTGACATTTGACAATGAGTCCCTGACGTACTTGTCATTTATTAGGTATATGTATGGACCCCAGCGTGTGATCGAATTAGCCATCTAGGGAATAATTTCATATTGAAGTACATTAATAGACAAGATCCGACTTTTTCTAAGGCCTAGACCAGCTTATACTCTGAATCTGGTTTATCTAGTTTAGAAGGGTAGTGATGTACATTTAACTATCCAGTCACATATCTTTCAACGTAAATTTTTTGTCATTGTGGTCTGGTATTAGGTTCTATTGTCCAAGGATAATTCTTATTAACTAGAGGGGTTCATTAAAAGGCAACACATTAATTGGGTATGCACTCATTTGTTTTGTTGTGTTTGTGTGCACTGAAATGTTTATGGAGCAATCCTTTTATACAGCCATCTCTTTCTACCTATAAAATTTTTGAGTTACAGTATTTGCGTAGGAATGTTTATGTTTTTGTTGTGAAATTGGTCAGCGTCAGTTTATCTTGGTGTTAGGTTGCTGTTGTGTCGTCTTTTTATATTGCAAAAAAGTTTATGTTTGTGTGTGCACTTGTATAATATTGAGTATTTTAAAATTTTACTGAATGGAAATTTTGGCTGATCTATTGTTTGCTTAAAACTATATGGCTGTATCCCCTTTTCACTTTTATTGGAGGAGAGGAATGTAATAATCATATACAAAGCAGCAGAGGTGCCTTTCAAGAGATTTTGTTTCATATATCTAGAGTCTTGTTGGTTAGTTAATTCCACAGGTTATTGCTTCTTCATGAATAAAGGTGGTTCAGACCATCATAACCCTTGGGGGTTACAGAGAAGAGACGATCAAAGTCTCAGAGGGTGCTATTGCAGGAATATCAGAACCAAAAAGCAACAGTTGCGCAGGTATTAAGTGAATATTGTTCTGGATAAGTGATGCAGAAACCTCCATTTGAACAGTAATAATCACGCTGTGAACTCTTAGCTGATGGGCGTATCTTGACTGCGAATCCCCCAGAACTGTATTTGGTTATTCTGAAAATCAATAACGGTTTCCAACAGAGTTAAAACTGAATTGAAGTAGCAAAAGATATTTTAGAGGAATATTATTCATTTAAAATCAATCGAGTGAGCTTTTAGTATATGTGTATTTGACATGAAACAACTGCTGGCTCGACTAATCAGTAATTTTTTCACTACAATGTAGTAAGTATTGGGTGTTTGCTTTTGCCTTATTTATTTTCGTGCGTATTACACCAATATGTAGTTTAATGCTGTTTTGCATCAATTTCTTGTAGATATTGCAACAATGGGCACATTTTGTAAATACCATGAGCTAGGAATTGAATGGTAATGCTATAATTGCCAGTTTCATTACTGCTGTTGGTTCATCTTTTTATATCTGATGATTTGAGAAGTACAGTTTGGCCCATGAATTAATAAAAATAATATAACAGATGTATTCTTCTGTCATTGGATGCGTGCCTACTTAAATACTGCTATTTAGTTGCACTGCAGCAGATATTGGCATCCTTCAAGATGCAGCATACCTTAGCACATAACTTATGGAAATCAGCTCAGATACAACTTAATGTTTATCTAATAGTGTTGTTGAATGCATGAACTATGGTTTGCAGAGGCAGATGGTGCTTTGGACAAGGCAAGGAAGCACAAAAAAAGACAGCTTGAGGACACACTGAACCTTGTTTACAAGAAGAGAAAGGTAATACACTCACACATATATGTATACAATTAATACGCTTTTGTTAGGGTTTGTTAGAGGGTGTTTATGCTGCACATTGGCAAGACCCCTCTAGAGAGTTCTTTTCTCCACCGTTTAATGCCAATGAGCATATTTTTGGGAACACTTGTTATGATAAATTGATAATTGGCCTCTTGGACTTTAATTCCTATGGTACAAATGCTCATATCCATTTTACCGAGACCAGGTCGCCGCCTATCAGTTGGCCCACTATCACTAGTACTCCATGAAATTGAAATTTATTCTGAGGTTCAGAAAATTAAAATGTTGGAGTATCCAATCCTAGATTCGCACCGTGCCAGATTCTTGACCTGCATCTTTAGAAACACCTATGTTAAAACACAGACTATAATGCATTGGTGCTGTGATTTGGTTATGGATCACCAATTCACAACATTGTATATGAATATTTTGATATCTGACCAGGACCGTACTAATTGTACTTTGATTGACCTTAATCAATGTGAGTTTGTTTAAGCCCGCTACAAGGTGTCGAATGTACTGTTTATCTACTGGGTAAGTTGGTCAAATAACATTGATGGATCTGAAGGTTGAAACTTTATCATGTTAAGTAGTTCACTTAGCAATTAAAAGAATCATCACCACACTGTAAGATTTTTTTATGGTGTAGCTCTAGATATTGTAGGAACAAACCTCAATAAGAAAGAGGTTATGCTACAATTACGGATGAGTTGCATAGCATTGCCATTAATTAATTCAATTTTTTTTGGCCTGATCCATTTGCCATACAGACCAAAATGCATATATTAATATTATTTATCTAAAAATGTACATCCGAGTAACTAACTAGAACCCGTTTTGTTTTTTCATCGACAGGAGTATGAAGAGAAATTAAAGGAAAAGGGTGAGACACCAGTGATGTTCAGGTGATTACTCTTCATTTTTCTTGCTAAAATTCAGGAATTTTATTACATTTCCTAATATGGTTTATATATACCTTCCAGCCACTTAGGACCTCCTCGGAGACGAACAACTGCAGAAGAAGAGGAGAGAGCGAAACATCCCATGCCAGAGGTAGTTTTACATCAGGTGTAACTTGTAAGTTAATGATTCTCGAAAAAGATTTGTTTATTACTAAGTAACATTGATTTATCTGCAGGACTCTGTATACTATCATGCTACACTAAATCCTACTGGTGCACCTCCTCCCGGAAAACCTCCCATGTACAAATCATCAATAGGTTTGTTGTATTACATACTTTCAGGCAACTAATAATGCTGTTTTAGGATTATAAATTTATCTCTTCTAACTACATTTCTCGCTATTGAGTTCTGCTTTGCAGGACCTAGGATTCCCTTGTCGGCGGCTTCATCAAGTGACGTGGCCTCATCATCACAATCAGAGTTGGAAGATATGGCTTTAGGCGTACCACCTCCACCTCCTCCACCACCACCCTTGCCAGATTCTGGAGAGTTAGGATCTGGAGATGGTTCTGCAGTACCTTCATCCTTGCCTCTACCACCCCCGCCTCCAATGCCACCAATGCCTGTTGGTACCAACTTAGGTCCTACTTTGCCTCCACCGCCACTCCCTCCTCCACCTCCTGCCCTTAGACCTAAAGAAGAAGTTGATGTTCCTAATTCACTTCCTCCACCTCCACCACCTGGCACAGGCGGAATTAAGAAGGAAAAAGATGTAATGCCAGAGTCAGACGACTCCATTAATAAGGAGCCTTTGCGGGTAAGTTTGTTACAGGTCTCTACTTAATGGAGGTATAACTGATGGAATGATTATTAATGTCAAAGGTAATTGCATCTTTGTTGTAGGTGCCTGCTGGACTCCCCCCTCCCCCTCCACCTGGTTTGCCTCAGAAGGTGGCAAATCAGCATAATGAGGGCAAACCTTCTGAATCTGATTTCAGTAGTTCTACAGGAACCAAGTCTAACATGATTCCTCCACCTCCTCCTCCAAGGCAGCCACCAGCAATGCCAAGGTCTTCTTTAATGCCTGCCTTACATCCTGATTTATTACCTCCAGGAATTTCACGCTTGCCTCCACCCCCACCTCCTCCTGGACCACCATTATCTGGTCCTGGACTTCCTGTGCACCCTGCTCTCCCTGGAATGATTGCACCCCTCATGCCAAGGCCACCTTTTGGTCCTCCACCTGGACTGCCCCCAATGATGAGACCACCACTTCCACCTGGTCCTCCAATCTTCCAAGGTGACGATTATGCTGCTGGTGGACACTTGCCACCACCCCCAAAGCCATCATACATAAAATCTGCTGCTTCTACAGTTGTAAAGAGGCCTCTAGCACAGCACACCCCCGAGCTTACTGCTATGGTGAGTTTGACCTTTTTCACTATGTTCCTTTTGTTGAATATTAGGGTAGTTTGTTTGGAATTTGGGCTAAATTTTAATACCCTGCACTCAATTTAAGTTTGTTATCTGAATTCAGGTTCCTGCATCTGTACGTGTAAGGAGGGAAACAGTTGCCCAGAAAGCAAAACCAAAGCCACCAGTATCTACAGTCAATGTACCTCCTCGGGTAGCAGCCCCTTCACCTGTTGGAACCTTTCAGGCAGTGAATTCCTCCTCAGCACCAAAGATACATAGTGTTGATGACTCGTATTCAGCCTTTTTAGAGGACATGAAGGCCCTTGGTGCACTTGAAAGCTGACCTGATTATACAATTAGAAGATGTGGAAAATAACAAGCTTAGCCCTTTGCTCAAAGGAGAAGTGTGGGTGAAGGTGCTGTAAACGTGTTGAAAATTGTTAGATGGTCTTTCCAGATATGTCTAGCCTTAATGGGCCCTATTGTTATTCTGGTGGGCATGAAAATTGTTTCTTGATAAAATTGGAAAATGGTAATGCCATCAAGCTTTGATCTTTATTTCTTTCCGGTTATGATGTTGAAGTGGAGTAATTTTCCTGCATGTCGCTGTTTCTTATGTGCCTCTGTATTATGCATGGATGGCATGGTTCTTCTGATTTAATTGCTGAGCAACTATGGTTCTGGGGTTGGAAATTTTATACCAGGTCAAAGTTCTTCACAAAATCCTTGCATTGAACCCTGCAAGTGCCATCTAGAATTAGAACCTGGACAGTTTATAAATGATCAATACATCTTAATAGTTGGTTGCGGGGTGAAGTCATTATGTGTGAGATACCCGGTGAAGTTACAGATCCTAAAGTGTAGTACATTGTTAACTGGCATTGTAAATGAACTGCATTAATCTGAAGACAATAGTTACTGTTTAGGGAGATGCGATCTGCTCGTCACAGATCTTTTTATAATTAAATCAGGGACTCAGGAGTCAGGACATTCCCATTGGTTGCACCTCCAGTGTTACTATTAATTCCTCACAATCCTTAAGTGTCCCACTTGACTTATGTGTAGAGGTCTGGGATACATGCCAGAAGTACCATTATGGAATTCGCCATCTCCCCAGTAGCTGGTGCTGTCTGTGAGGCATTTGTTGGGATATCTGCTGCATTATATTTTGATGGTGAAGCACTTGGATATTCTGAATCTCCAAGACCCCCAAATGGTATGTGCATTGAGAAAATTTACACATGGTTCCTCGTTTCTATGGCTCAGACTCAGACAGTACTTTTGTGGCTAACCAGGAAGGTAATTGGCAACTGTTCCAAAAGAGGACACTGACGGAATATTGTTTTTCGAAGAATCAAAGCCCTTTCTTGATATACCTGACAAAGTTCACTACCATACTACCTATTGCCAACGGGAGCCTGTGATGCAGACCTACTTGGGCACACATTGGCATGCTGCATGCCTCCAGAGTCCAGATCATCTTTTTAGTTCTTCCCATGTTTGTGCTTGATTGAGAGTCAAATGACGACCTGCATACTGCATAGAGAGTTCTTGACTTTACAGGGCTTGGTAAAATCATATTAAAAGGCCGGGCCGTGCTGTATTGATGTTTTTCAAGAGGCCCACAATTCATCTACTGTCATTCTGTAAACCGATCAGTGTTGTGAAACACCCCACGAGGCAACCACATGGGCAACAACCACCACACCACCATTCTTTGTCCACCACCACCACCACCAAGATCCACCACCACTCTGCTGCCTGCAACCATACTAGTCTAGTAGTGAAGTAGTGAACTACTTGGATTTGAAATTACAAATAAATATCAGTTATTTTGGGTAACTGAAACTATGTATGACAATGTGGGTTTTTGAACTCTTCCAAAGAAGAAGAAGAAGAGGGTGTGAGTCAGTGACCACCAGAATATGAACAGCTAAAAGTATCTATCTTTACTTGATTATTTTGATTTAATACTCACCATTAATTGTTGCCATGTTCTTCTTCATTTTAGTCAAATATCTATGTACATCTCATGAACCCCACCACCACTGCACTCCTCCTCCTTTTTCTCCTTTTTATCTGTTATACTAAACTCAAAGGACCCCACAGTTTGACACTTTATATAACTTTATTTTTGCAGAAAATGGGTCTAAACTCTAAAACTTCTCTGTTATTTTAAGTTGAAAATTAGATTTTGGCTATCTTTTGATTCTTCTGGATGTATGTCCTCATCACCTTTTTTTTTTTTTTTTTTAACTGGGGTTGTTGAATTTACCTTGTTTGTCAATATTTCTATCAAGTTGGTGAAATGGAAATTTCTTTGTTTTTACAGCTTTGATAATTCATCAAACAAATATATTTACACTTGTTTCTTATTATTTGGAAGTTAATTCATGATGGGTTAGTAAAGTTAATCTAAAATTTAAAGTTCTAAAGTGGGTTGTTAAAGGGATTCAAATTCAAGTATTCAACTCTTCAGCTCATTTTATATTAAAACATAGTAAGTTGGGACTTTTGGAGAGTTGAAAGGTGAAGAACAAGAAAGTAAACTACCTTTGCTTTCATGACTTTTTTCAGTTTTCAACTTCAGACATAAATGTTTTACTTTTTCTCAGTTTCACTCACCTGGTTCTTAAATATCAACCACCTCCCATCCATAAGCTTTGATATATATAGAGTACTAGGCATGAGGCTTGTCAACCCTGGTCTCCCCACCTTACAATATTGTATATACAGTAGTACTTGTGTTCCTTAGTGGTTTGGCAACATTTATCTGTTCTCACCCATGATCTTGAATTGTATATGTATATGATGATATCATGATCAATGGTGGCAATAGAAAAATACAAAATTCTATGTAAAAAAAAAGGATAAGGTAGTTGTTAAATGGTAGAAACATTCAAAACTACTAGACTTTTTCTTTTTTCTGTTTGTAATTGGTTTTGTTTTCTTCTTCTCTAACAAATGGAGACTATTGGGGTGATGTTAGTGTCCCTGCCTTTCTGTAACTACTCTTGAAGGGAATATAAAAGAGAGTGTAGTAGTAGTAGTTGTTGTTGTTGTTGTTGTTGTCTCTCTGTCTGTTCTAAGAGATGGCAGCTGGTGGTGTAGCAGTTTTCATAGTTTGTCATCTGCTGCTACTTTCATATTTATCTTATTCACTTCCTTTATGCACCAATTCAAGTGGGTTTCTTTCTTTTTCTTTCTCTTGTTTTTTTTTTTTTTTTTTTTGCATATTATTCGATTACAATCTTTTGGTGTTATTTATCAAATTTGCTGTTTTTTCTGCAGCTTCAAAATATTTCAATCAAAAATATTTGATTTGTTTGATTTTGATGAGTTTTCTAATGAGTTTTTGTTCTGATTGGAATAGGAGCACCATTCACCCCCAAGAAGGCTTTGGATTTTTGTTCTTACAATGGGAGTGTTTGCTGCGACTCCGCCGAAGATTTGCAGTTGCAGAAACAATTTCAATCTATGAATGTTTCTGACTCTTCATGTGCTGCTATTCTGAAATCTATACTATGTGCGGTAAGATAAGACAATAATTATTTGGAGTGCAATATGGATTTTGATTGAATGTCAATTTTTTTCTTAATAAATTAGTAGTGTCCTCATGTTTCAAAGCTTTGTCAATTACCTTATTTTGGTAGTCATCGACCTTCTGTATAACTGTGAATGAATGATGATAGGAAGAAATTTCCTTGCCTATAAATGAAGCATCATCCTTTAGTTGCTAGACGCCTAGATGTTTTGATATTTGTTTGTTGGTTACTACCACTTGTTCTAACATCTACCAAATGTCATGAACTTCCATATGTTTGCTCCTCTGTTAATGTGTACTTATCTTTCTCGCATGTTACATGATTAATTAGCTAGTTGCAACTCATCTACGAACTTTCTTCTATTTATACATTTGCACCTTCACAAACAATCTGTGGCTATGCAAATATTATGATCATCACTGAGATAGGTGAACTCAATCATTGATTGAGGAGTTAATATGGATCACCTTTGTAACAATGGCAATTGACAAATGGTGACAACAAATATTTTAATAAGCACAAATTCCAGAAAGTGATAATTTAGCAGAACTAGCTCATTCTTTCATTTGTTTCTTCAAATGAAGACAAACTCTGTTCCGTACAGTAAAACAGTAAGTACAAATCAAAACAATTGCCATTGCAGTCACATGTGGCTGTCTGAGAAACGGCAAAAGCTCTTCATAGGTTGAAGAGGGTAGATTAATGAGCAACTAGCTCTGAACTCCACAAGGGTTGAAAGATGTTTGAGCATGACCCTTAGACTGCTGCAAAATCTCATCCTTTTCCATTAGTTAATGTAAAGGTTATTTTTGGAGATTGATGCTATATTGTCTCTAGGTGTAATTTCAAAAACAATTATGTGGTTGTTCAATTTTGGTTATTTCTGTAAAGGAATTTTTATGATTTTTAAATTAAGAATGTTAAAAGATTGAGTTTTCTTACACGAATTTCAGACCAGAATGAGCTTTGAATTAACTAACTTGCAACTTCTGCAATTGTAGAAATGTGATCCATTCTCAGCAGATCTATATACAACCAAATCTACACTAAGGACGATTCCTGTGTTGTGTAACTCCACTTCTTCAGTAAACTCAGTCCAGACCAAGAGTGCAGCCAATGCCTTTTGTGATAAGGTCTGGGACACATGCCAAAATGTCTCTGTATTCAACTCCCCATTTGCTCCTTCATTGCAAGGGGGTGTGCCAGAAAATTCCACTGTATCCAAGCTGACTGATTTCTGGCAGTCGAAACCTGTTTTCTGCGAAGATTTTGGAGGATCCGCTGTTGATGGATCTATCTGCTTTGATGGTGACCCAGTAACATTAAATAAAACCGAACCCCCTAATCCTCCAAGTGGCATGTGCCTTGAGAAGATTGGGAATGGATCTTATCTCAATATGGCTCCCCATCCAGATGGCTCTGATCGTGTCTTTTTTGGAAACCAAGCCGGAAAAATATGGCTGGCAACCGTTCCTGAAGTGGGAAGTACAGGAACACTGGGTTTTGACGAGTCCACTCCTTTTATAGATTTAACTGATGAAGTGCATTTTGATACTACTTTTGGGATGATGGGAATGGCATTTCATCCCGATTTCGCACGTAATGGCCGCTTCTTTGTTTCATTTAATTGTGATAAGGTCCAATCACCAGAATGTTCAGGCAGATGCTCTTGTAATTCAGATGTAAACTGTGATCCCTCAAAGCTCACTCCTGAAAATGGGGTGCAACCTTGTCGTTATCATACTGTTATTTCTGAGTATACAGCTAATGGTACTGCAACAGAGGGATCCTTGGTACAAATCTGTCCGTTTCTCATATATTATCTGCAAGAATTCCTACCTAAGGATTCTAATATGATTCTCTCTTAATCTTTACTCAGAAAACCAGTGCCAGCCCTTCAGAAGTGAGAAGGATATTTACCATGGGGCTTCCATTTACGGGTGGCCATGGAGGGCAGATTCTATTTGGACCTGCTGATGGATATTTTTACTTTATGATGGGAGATGGTGGAAGTAGAGGGGATCCTTACAATTTTTCCCAGAACATGAAATCCTTGCTTGGAAAGATTATGAGGCTGGATGTGGATAACATACCAAGTGAGTACAGAGTTGAACAGAAAATATTTTCATATTCTTTATTCTTAAACTGTTTACTTGTTAATTGCTGGAAAAATACATGCAAAACTTGTTTATATCTAAACATAAAGAAAGGCTGGGGCCCACCATTTGAATTTTATATTCATCTTTCCCTTCAACTGGGAAAATTGTCGTCAGTTGGTAAAACTTATCATCTAGGTGTCATTTTGTCATGAAAGATCTTTGTGGTAGCCTGGTAGAGAGTTTAAAAGCGACCAGACTCTCAATTTTTAGAGTACCAAGCTGTCATTGCTAGACTCTGTGATCTAGTCGTCAGATGTACGATTCAAATCACATAATTGCAAAGGATTTTGAGCATTTGAGTCCTAATAAACTAGCAACCGTCACTAGAAATCCACTAAATACTAGCTTCATTTACCTGATAATGCTCATTGGTTTTAATAAATCATTTATTTCTGTTTTCATACTGTGTTTGCAGGTGCTAAAGAAATAAATGACCTTGGTCTATGGGGAAACTATTCTATTCCAAGGGATAACCCATTTGTTGATGATAAAGACCTCCAGCCTGAAATCTGGACATTAGGGATGAGAAATCCTTGGCGTTCTAGTTTTGATTCTGAAAGGCCTTCCTACTTCATCAGTGCAGATGTTGGCCAGGTCAGACATTACAACCTTTAAGCTCTTTCCATGTACTCATGTTTCCATCTTTTCCTCACCTTGTTATCTATTTAAAATTTCTCTTAAATACATGATATAAGGCATTTGGGTAAAGAAGTCAACGAAATTGTGCAAGAATATGGGGATCCTGGGACAATATTGTGTTTGTCTAAATTGTCAAAAAATTAGTTGTCTTTTTTGCTGTACGTTCTGTATGTATGCTAACTAATTTCCATGACCTTCCATTCAACTAGTTGCTGTGAAATCACCATGTATTTAATATTACGAGATCAGCCCCTAGTCCTATTTATCCTTTTCTTGCAAGTTTATAGGGGCCAGTCATGGGGACAGCACAAGTTATTTTTCCTTACTGCTTTGTTGTTTCGGCATGTAATATATCCAAGCTCACCCTGACCTTAAAATACTGTTTTTTATGAATGGTTCAATATCTTTCCTAAAAGGCTTTTAATAAGAATTTAAATTACCTTTTCATTGCAAAACTCTTTCCCATTCCCTTGCGTACTCTAATTATGGTAGTGATCCCAAGTAATAAAAAAAGGTTCAGGTTCAAATACTTACGATTATAAGATCTTGACACACTCCAGATTTAATTGAATCTTACAATGTTCATCATTCTTATAGGAGACGTATGAAGAGGTGAACCTGATCACTAAGGGTGGTAATTATGGATGGCATATATATGAGGGGTATTCTCTGTATAAAGCTCCTGGATCACCTGAAGCAAATAGTTCCATCAGCTCCGTGAACACCATCTTACCTGTAATGGGATACAGTCATTCTGATGTAAATAAGAATGAAGGGTCTGCATCAATTACTGGTGGTTATGTCTATCGAGGACAGACTGATCCATGCATGAATGGAAGGTAAAGTTAACATTTTAATTTGATAACCACAGCTAATCTATATGTCTTTATACATAGACTTGAACTTGTTAATAACACTGTTAAGAAACAAAATTTCAGGTACGTGTATGCAGATCTGTACGCAAACTATCTGTGGGCAGCTGACGAGACCCCAGAAAACAGTGGGAACTTTACTTCGAATTTGATTCCTTTCAGTTGTGCGCACGACTCACCAATTCAATGCGCTTCTGTAGCAGGAAGTCCTCTCCCAACATTAGGGTACATATACTCATTTGGGGAGGATAACAGGAAGGATCTAATGTTTCTAACAAGCACTGGTGTATATAGAGTGGTACGTCCAAGTCGCTGCAATTACACATGCTCCAAGGAAACTGCTCCATCTCCCACTAGTCCAGGTTCCAACCCTTCTTCCCCTTCGTCTGGTTACAGGGTGAGGACCTTGCAGACGGAACTTGGGTTATTACTTTCTTCTTTTTTGCTAATTTTACCAGGCTTTTTCCTGTAATGTATAGCACATATAGTTTGTTGGTGATTATATTGTTATAGTATAGTAACATAATGAGATCATATCGGACTGGCTCGGTTAATTTTTGTATATTTCTATGCTGAATTTTACCCCCATTTAAAACCATCAGAATTAATCAAAAGACGAGTTTATACACATCATCTGCCTCTTCTCTAAAGGCATTCAAGACTCCAAAAGGTAGATACCTACTAACAACACCACATTTACATAACTCTTTTACTTGATACGATCTGACCTTCATTTGCAAGCAAGTGAGCACACTTTACCAAAGCTCTGGGAACATAAACAAAAGAACAAAAAGAGAAGTGAGCTGCTAGACTTTGAATTTCTTCAAGCAAACCAAAATGTTCTCTAGAGATCACAAGTATATAATTCTCTTTTCTTAAAAAAAAATAACCTTAACAAGAAAGTGTTGCACACTTGGGTGTCTCATTATGTCCATCTGTTGCCAAACTCGAGTTGCAATTCCAAATCAACTTGGCACTGAAGTCCATCAAGGATGCAGAATACACGCGCACACATACTGACATAAACATGTATAATGCATTTATTATTGGACCTACATGGCATCCATAAATCTCCATCTGTCCATTTAAAAGGGTCCCACTCCCACTTGTCGATGCAAAATAAATAAATTACAACTAGAAGTATAATATCTAAACCCAAAACAAGAAAGAAAGAAAGAAAGAAAGAAAGAAAGAGAAGGAAGAAGAGAATTAGAATTAACCACAAACACTTTTCTTTAAACCAAAACTTTCTGCAAATCGCCTTCTACTTCTTCCTTCTTCTTCTTCTTCTTCTTCCCTTGTTCCTTCTCCTAAAAACACACGTGGCAACAAATTGTCAAATTTACCCTCAAACATCTCATAAAAATCCCATCTTTACCCTTCTTCTTCTTCTCAACTGAATTCCCTTTTATTCAAATTCTTCAATCAATTCAAAACCCTTTCTTTCTTTCTCCCTCTCTTTTGTATTTCTTTTAAATTGAACCGTTAGATCTTCTTAGAGATGTCCATTGAACCTTCAGATCAACAACAACAACAACAACAACAACAACCCAAAACCTCTGACTTGCCCATCACCACCACTACCACCACCACTAGTCCAAAACAAGAACGCCGATTGCGTCCTTTAAGAGCTTGCACTGCCCGTTCAGCAGCTGCACGTCTTTACCCAAAACCTCCAACTGTTTCTTCTTCGTCGCGTAAAGCTAATGCTAGTGTTGTTAAGAAAGAGAAACCAGAGGAAAAAGAACAATGTAGTAAGATTATTACTCCATTAGTTGTAATGCCATCTTCCCCTTCCAAATTGCCTAGGTGGAACTTACGTTCAATGTGGGAATTTGCTTCCCTTCTTAATTTTTTGAATGTAAGTATTTGGATGTCTTAAAGATTTGATTTTTATGTATTTGAAGTAATGGGGTTTTGATATTATAATTTGGGGTTTGTTTGTTTTAGGTTTTTCGACATTTTTTGAATATTTCGGTTGAGTTTACAGCGGAAGAGCTTGAGACTGCATTGCTTACACCAAATACTACTTTGGATGATATTCATATTCCTTTATTAAAGGTTGGTTTGCTCAAATTATATATGACATGCATGCAGTTAAAAACACTGACAGGGTTTATATGTCATCACGTGTTAATGATAGAATAAATCACTTTTTGTCGTTATGAAGTTGATTTTTTGGTTTGGAGCGAAAAATGTTGATGTGTTAATGATAGTTTTAACTTTGGTTGTTCACATTGTTGTGAATTTTAAGTATGGCTTTCTGGTGATGGGGGCGATGTTGCCTGTTGGTGGTATCTGAATTCTGAAAGCGAGTTTTTCTCTATATAGCTTGCCTTTTAGGTTCTTAAGGGATGCTTTACATAGTCAGTGTCAGGTAACATCATCAATGGTATGCAGTTGAGATGCTAGAATATTGGAAGTTTCTAGTGCTGTGTATGGATTTTGTTCCATTACTCAATTTAGTGACTTTATGAGGATTATAATTAATTTTATTGGCCGATAAATCTGGCAGTAGTACTCTCTGAAGATTTGTGGTACATATTGGTAACATGGTATCAAAACATCCAATTTGTTGCATTCTTGTTCATTGTTGATAGCCCATGAAAAATATAGGAATATATTGTTTTTACTAATTTTTCCTCCTTGTATAATACACATATCTAGGTTGATAGTGTTATTTGATCAATAAAGCAAACCTTTATGCTTAATTACTCCATAAGAAGTGAATGGGTTGATGAATCCTATTACAAACCATAATTTTAAAGCATAAGTCGAAGAGCCATATCTTGTCAAAAAGAGCATCTGTATTATGGTCTTTGCCTTCTGGCTTGCTGCAGGGAACTGATTTACACTCCATTTAAGATATGAGTACATTAATTTTGAAATCAAAGAATGCTTTTAATTGTTTATGATCTATGCCATATTAATGTACTAGAGCTGTTTAACTATATGTTACTAGGTCTATGATGCAAGGGTATTTTTATTTGTAACACATTACATTAGGATAAAGATAATAATTGAATTTTGATGATTTAACAGGCAATCCCTCCTGTTGCACGGATGGCTTTAGGGCGTGGTACTTGGGTTACTGTGTTATGTAGGAAGTTGAGGGACTGGTGGCACTGGGTATGTTATCCAATCACGAGTTGATTCTGTCATTTAATTTGCTGCAATCATTAAGTGAGAACATTCTCTCATTTCTAGAACTAACAATAGATTGGTACATATTGCAGGTTGCAGAAGGTGATTTACCAATTGTTGCGTCACAAGGGTGAGTAGCTTTGAACTCTTATGAAACACTTGATGGACCTCCAAACATTCTCCCATTAACAAGACTTGACTTGCTTATGAGTATGGGTTTGCATATGACCATTTTTTTTTTACGAGCATGCCTTTTATCATTATTATGATTATAGAACTAAAACAGAAAAAGTGGTTTGATTTTGGTGGCATCTCTCCACTCCTAAGATATCCATCTAAACTGGAGTTCGGAAACACATTAAAAGATAGCTAGCCAATAACTTACCTCCCGGAGAAGTGCTAGCCGGAGCAGAATGCAAAGCACAAATAGGACACTGCAGCAAAGTTTCTATGACATACAATGTTTAGCCCCTATTACTGTATCATATAATTATATCCTCAATTGACAAATCAACTCATCAGTGGCGAAAACTGCATATAATCTTACTTTTAAGTCTATACGAGAGCAAAACACAAAGTACATATAGGAAAACTGCAGCACAGTTTCTAAGGCATACAATGTTTAGCCCTATCAGGCTATTACTGTAACTGTATATCTTTCCTCATGGAGAATTATGAATGTGGCGAACACTGCATTTAGTTTTGTCCGTAAGGCAATACCATGAAGTAGCTTTGGTGAAAATTTGAAAAGAACACTTTGTGGTTTAAAAAAAGGAGAACACACCTCAATCTCGATTTCTACCAAATAAATAGCACATGACTTAACTCTTAAAGTTAAAGATAAATGGTTATGACCACCCCTTCTTTCAGAACATGGCTAATATGACGACTAGAATGCAGGGACTGCGCAGAACTCCCTTTGGACATAGTTTCGTATGAGACAAATTATATCTTATTGAAGTACATGAAAATGATTCTAAGAACTTGTAAGATAACACATGGAAAAGGTTAAAATTGGAATTTTGGATAAAGCAGAAGCTGTTGTTCAACTGTGGTGTGAGGTACCTTAGGAAATAATATATCCCACACGGGTAACTTATACCCAAAATTTTTGTCATACTTTTATGACAATAAAGTTCTTTTTGTATTTTGGATTGGTGAATTTTGTTGATTATTAACATGTTCATAATGTTATTTTTCAAGGACGGAGGTTGAAGCATATAAGGCACTTGATCCTGGGATTCGTGTAGTTATTCTGAAAGCGCTTTGTGATATTCGAGTCGAGGTATTTTCATTTCTACGTACTTGTTATGTAAAGTTTTTTTTGCGGTAAAGGTGAAATGTAATATGTAAGAAACAATGCACAAGGAGTTGTTGTGAGATGTCCTACAATACAATGAGAAAGGAAAAAAAGAAATAGAAAAGGAGACGATAGTCCGATACAATCGGATAATTATTATTATGTAGGGAGATGGGAGATATAGTATGCATTGATGTAACCTCTGTATCGTAGGACGTATTGTTATTTTCTCGTTGCACTGTCCTCTGTTGTGAAAAATAAAAGTACCATTTTTTAAGGAAACAAAAGTGACAATACAGTGAACATGACCACACAATTCTAGCTCACACATAACAAGGAACCCTATCCGAACACAAATATCTCAAACGACGAGCTTGCTCTCTCCCAATGATCAATATACACGAGATTTTGTGTAGGGCGATTTTAAAAATGGAGATGGCATGCAGTCTAAGGAATACAATGAGCGAAGCTCTTTTTGAACCCCATTCATATGGTCTAGTCAACGGACCTGAGATTATGTTTTGAACCTAGATTTCAGTACATTTCCAAAGCCTGTCCAGCTCCGCACCAAACCTCCACCTCCACGTCCTCTGCATGGCAAGAGACTCATGTAGTCTCTCAATACCCAGGTAACTGTCCTTCTTGGGGTCACAAAGCTTTCTTTTTGACCAAGTAATATCTATCATAATCCTCATTATTGCCCCTCAAGAAGTTCCTAATGATTCTGTCCAATTTCATGGCTATGCTCTAGGGCATGGAAAAGAGAAACATGCATTATACTATAACCTATTATGCCCGAAAGAGTATTTATTTAATATGGATGTCCCGCTCCTTAAAAGAGGCAGCGAGTCTCTCAGCACTCCCGTCACACTTTGGGGCGTATAGGTTAGGGTCATGTACATAAATGTTTTATGATTGCACCAGGATGCTGCTTTTTAGTGTTGAGTTTATCTACACGTGGAACAATTAGTTTATACGAAAATGGTAATATAAAGTCTTAAGAGCTAGATTATAAAAGAAAGAGGAGAGATGTATTGTTGGCAAGCAGGACTAAAAATATAGTATGCTCGCTAAATGATTGAGATTGTATTAAGAAGATATGAGATGGTATTATTAGCAAGCAATTAAAAAAAATAGGGTGATTGAGATAACTCTCTAAATTTAGTGTGAAGGAGACTAGTATTTGTTTTCTTACTCTTAAAAGCTGCCTTGTGTTGTATTACAATCATATTCCTTCATTGATTTGGTTCGTTTAGTTCTTTGACCGGTTCACTTTGACTACCTGATTATGTGTTTGAGGATATATCTTCCTGCAAATATGAAATTTTATTACCTTTAAAATAGGAGGTATAGTAATGCTACTCTGGATGTTCAGTTACATATTGGAGAAAATATCGCATAACAAATTTGATACGATGAGATAGGTTGTGGCATTAGCACTTCTATTTGCAAATCCCTTTGTTTAATCCTAGAAATGTGAAAGTCTTTTTTTGTCCTTCTTATTTTATTACCTTGGATTTGTTGTTTATTTTTCGAATTATTTCAAGATTTCACTCCTACAATAACTTTAACTTATTCGTTGAGATAATACCCTGTGGGGAGGACTATAGTTTCATTGTGCTTTTGAGTGTTCTCTGTGAATTTTTATGTTATGCTGTAAAAAGTCCCATATAACATTGTTGATAGTGTATAATGTATAAATGTATTCATAAACATGTCAGCCATATTTTAATAATGTTTTTTTTTGGTAATCTAGAGCATCTACTCATGGCGATCTGAATATTGTGAGAAGTTTGTTTTAAATGGCCAAATATGAGTAGCTTTGATATTTTTTTTCCTCACCGGAGTAATTGTGATAATCATGTTGTAGCAAGAAGATATCAGGAACTATATAGACAGAGGTCTAAAACAGGGAATGCAGATTTCAGTATTTCGTAAGGAACGCATTGGGGGTGATTCACATGGAGTTTCGTACTGGTAAATTATATGTTTGGTCTTTTTCCATACTGTTTGTGCTGAATCTTTTAATTAGTTCTTAGCTTCCTGATTCTATTTACTATGAAAACTGAATTTTCTTTATACACTGTCACGGTGGTAAATTGGTAATAGATAGAGTCATAGAGTAGAAAAGTACAAGGCTTGACTCATATCTGGAGTAAGGATCTTTGATGTTAATGAAATATTGTAATGTCAATGGTTATGAGCTTATAAGTTTTTTTTTGTTGTTTTATTCCTATATAGGTATGAAGATGATCCTATCAATGGCCATCGTTTATATAGGGAGATTAAAAAGGTTGAGATAAAGAAAGTGAAGACAAGGGGTGTTCCATCCCTTCCCACTGTATCTTGCCAGTGGGAAACAGTTGCAACAAATTTTGAGGAATTTGAAGAAGTTTCTGTAAGTTAGTATATGAATTTGAAGTTAGTATTATGGCATTTTTCTGTGAAGAATTCCTAGACTGTTATGCTGTCTGGACCAGTGTTTGTTAAAGATGTGCTGCTAACACATGTTTCTTCTTAAGATAATGCACATTCTTTTGCAGCATATTTATGTATGTATGCAATGCCTAGCTTGATCCAAACCCCCCTATAATAAATGATATGTTACTAGAAACCTAGAAGCACCATCATGTACCAGGACAATGGACATATCATCTTGACATCATTAAATCTGTTTCAGAATGAGTAATTGCTGAAAATGCATGTCTGAAATGTTAAATCCATCATTGTATTATATCTTGTATACTAGCTCCGTAATCCTTCCATTTTTTGTTTTTGAGATTTGTCCAATCTGCTCTCATAGCTTTGGTAATGACTAACGAGTGATTGTACAATGCCATCTTAAATTGAAGAAAAATCAGAAACATGAATATTGGAAATTTTCTTTTCTCCTATGTACATAGTTTTCTACCATATAAAAATGATCAAGATCTAGTGCCCTTCAATTATGTGGTGCCCGAGTCAGCTTAACGTGCGTCATGCAAACCTCATGAGTTATTTTAACATCTACCATTTTAGTGACATATAAAGAGAAAGGAGAGTTGACCACAAATTGCCCTATTATGGGTTTTGTCACCTGAAATTGCTTTTTGTTCTTTAATCTATCTTCTCTAATACTGTGCATGCATACTGAAACTACAACTTCATACTTTTTTTTTCTCTAGTTCTAATTGGAGCTCCTATGGGCATTGAATTTAGAACAGGCAAACACAATGCTTTGTACACTTTCAGTCTTAGATTTTGTCACCAAAGTTTATGTGCTCTTCTTATTGAATTTTTGCCCCTTCTCTGTTGCTTGTGTGCCTGCAGGAGAAGCTTTTCTCAAGTGAAAGTAGAGTAGAGACTGCTGTTGGGAAGAAGTTAAAAAATGACATGCTTCCAGAGATTGAGATAATCCATAAGGTTTTCTTTTTGGTACTCCATACTTGAATTTTTGATATTTTACATGATGCACAAAGTTGCTTTCTAATTTCTGAGTCTTGAATGTGACTACTATTCATCCCTTGCCATGGCTGAATGTGTTAGTTTTTTCTTAATTTTGCAGAAGAAAGAAAAATTGCTTAAGAAACAACACAGACAGGCCCTCCTTCTTGATAGCAGCTATTTAGAAGCACTTGCATCAGGACGTGGCCTTCGTGACAGAAAACCTGTTACCTATACTTTCGGTAAGAGCAGTCAACCTTACGATTATTCATTATTTAGATTGTTTTATCTCTGCTAAGTTCATCTGTGCAAAATTCTTGCTTTTTGAGGAATATTAAGTTCTCATATTTATTTGTTTGTTTATGCTTTGGGATTTTTCTTGTTCCAATGATTCCATGACTGAACCAACTGCTTCTAATTTCTGATACGTGATAAATGTAGCTGTTATTACTATTTGCATAGTGGAATGTTCTGGAAAATTGCCTATTACAAATTTAGCTAGATTCAACATCTGTTGTGACAGATAATTGTCATCTTCAACAGACAATTATATATTTGTTCCATATGGTAAATTTTCTGGAAAAAATCTAATGGAAGACCATATGAACTTTGTTCCACATGTAAATTATACCCACTAAATTCAGAGCTGCTTAGCTGGTATTAGTTCTGTTAAAGCTTTGTTATTTTGTATGCCCTGTTTGATTAGATTAGTCCAAAAGCTGTATTCCTCAGTGCTTTAGTCAGAAGTTACCTATGATTACATCACTGTCTCGCTTTTCTTATGAAGCTGTATACCTGGATGACTAATGTTTACTTCAAACAATATTGCAGATGATTTTGATCGTTCTATTAACGAGGCTATTAAAGTAACCAAGTATGCTTTTGATCACTTCGATCTTTATTTAATTTTCTTGACAATGGTGATAGTAGTGAAAAAGGATTATATTTAATGGTAAATTACTTCGTATTTTAGGAAAAACCAACAATTTCCTGAACCTGTTGATAGAAGAGAGACAGCTACAAAACCAGAGGCATCAAGTAATGGTAGATTGAATGGTAGTACACATGCTCCGCACCATGTATCCTATGATGAGCTATCACCTAAGTCATTTGAAGAAACTGAAGACGCAAAAAAATCTGGACTTCTTGACCGCAGGTATCTTAAAGCTGTTTTTTGTGCTTCCAAAGTTTTCGATTATATTAGCTCACTGAATACTAATTAATGCAGTAATCGGCGGAGACAGAGGCCTCAAAGATATTCAGAGAAGGAATTTGTTGAAGCTGTTTCAGATTATGAGGCAGAGTTTGACAGTGATGATGATATTGTTGGAGAAGTAGTATATGATGAGGAATATTTAAGGAGCCGAAAACGTAGAAGAGGATCAAGCAGTTCTGACGGGGAAGAGCAAAGTTGGGGCGAAGAGAATGTTGAGGATGATGATGAGGAAGAGGATTATGTGAGCAGTTCAGAGGGCAGTGATGAGCCTCACAGATCCAAGAAAGTCCCAACTCGTAGCAAGAAGAGGGAAGCCAAATTAAGGTCTGTTGATGAACTGCAGTCAGGCTTGAGACGGAGCAGGAGAGCAACCCGAAACCGTATCAACTATCGACATTTTGAATTTTCGGAATCTGAACCTGAATCCACAAAACCTGACAAGTTAAATGGCACAGATGAAAGATCGGAGGCAAGTAATGACATGGAATTCTCAACAGACAGTCACGATTCTCGGATCAATGAGGATGAGCAGAAAACTGTCGTTGATGAACAAGTTCATGGATATAATGGCAAGGCCGGACATAATAAGGAGAGTCGTTCACCCGAAAAGATGAATATACCAGGTCAACCTAAGGGTGTAGGTCGAAGACAATTTTTGGACTTAAACGAGCTTGCCCCAGGAGGTAGTTTCGATGATGGTCACAACATGATGAAAGATGATGATAGAAATAAATTTTAGGGTATGGCTGAGAAGCATCCTACTTAGTATCGGAAGATAGTAGACATCAAACAAAAGATGAAGGTTGTCATCTCCCTGTCAAAGAGACTGTACAATAGATTCATTGAAGTTAAGGAGGAGGTAGTGATATTCTTAAAATTATCCTTACCTGGCTAGCAAGCATTTCGAGTATAAACTGTTCACTTATTTGCAGCAGGGGCACCAAATGTGCTGATAGTTGTGTTATAGGCTAATCATCTTAATTGTACAATACCCTTGAAGCTGACAGTGAATGAAAGAAACTGTTGGTTCAGAAAGTTTTAAACATCGTTTTATTTAGCAGTTTTACATGACTGTTTCTCAACTACGAGAATGGTTTGATTATTGGTGCTCTAAATCTAAGTATTTCCATAAATTTTATTGTGTCATGGCTTATTGGTGCTCTGAAACTAAGTATCTCTATAAATTTTATTGTGTTCTCCTTCATGCAGGCCAGCTTGTTTGATTAGATAAGCTGTAAAATGAGTACAACTGTCAGGTGCAAACAAATACGAAGAGTCAGCCCAATAATCTGTCAGTGCAGTCTGGACAAACTGCTGTTCAATTCAACAGTCCGGCCCAATACTCCAGTTTCCCAGTACTTGAAATCGATAGTTTAAATTTTAAAATTTCGGGTTCAGTAAAAACGATATATTCTGACATTCCGACCCTATGTTGACAATATTAAATCCATCAAGCTCTAAGTGATTAGTACACTAGTACAGGTATTAGGTATGGCTAATTGCGAACCCTATGATTGCCAGTGTTATTCCTGAGGTTGAGGCCTATACCAAATTGGTGGTTATGTTGCTGATTTAAAAGTTGCATCAAACATTTAATATGCAATATTGCAATGGATGTGTACCTAGGTATATGTTTTTTTCCTTTTTCTTTTTGGTAAAAATAGAGAAATGTAGTTAGGTTGATCAAAGCTCCCACTTTTTTGAGATTTTTGGACATAACCCCATTTGAAAGTTGAAATTTGAGATACCCCATTTGAGACAGAAGAGCTTTACAGCCGTAGGTGAGTTTTATGATGGACGGCTAAGATAACACCACATCTTGAATTGGGGGTATCTCAAATTTCGACTTTCAAATGGGGGTATGTCCAAAAATCTTTTTTTTTTTTTTTTGACCAAGTAAGTTGATATATAAATAAGCAAATATGAGAACACAGAAATTGTGGGTGGGTGGTAACATATCTACCTCTCACCAGATAACATCCAGACTTCCAGAGCATTACAAAAAAATAGTCAAAGCTCCTACTGGTGTCTCTTAGTTTTAGGTTGTTTTTTTTTTTTTTTTTTTTGAATGAGCCTGTGGCTTAGTGGTAGCACCCCTCTCACAAAGTGGAGAGGTCGTGGGTTCAAAACACGTCAACATCGAATTGTTGATATAAGTTTCCACACGTAATTTAAAAGGGGGTCCTTTCAACCTCGCTTGCCAACCAAAAAAAAAAAAAATGTTTTTAAGTTTTTTTCGAAGAACTTGGAGGGATAAGCAGACCCTTAACCTGTATTAATGTCGGATTATAATAACACCATCTTTATCTTCATCAACTAGCATATTCAAATGCCTACAAAAGCAGCAATAAAAATAATTTTTCTCCTATTACATTTTCAATACCAGCTAGGAAATCCGCCACACGGTTAGACTCCTTGTACACATGCTTGAAGATCACCATCTCCATTGCATTCTGATGATGCCAGATTTCTCCTATTACATTTGAGCAGTACCGAGGAGGATCCATCTTCCTTTGTAGGATCTGAATTACCAACAATGAGTCTACTGCCACAATTACTTTGTGCCTCTCTAGAATTCTGCTCCCCCTTGTACCAACAAGAATAGCTCTAAGCTCTTGAATTAATACAGACCTGTCAAAATTTGAACCTGCTGATAGTTGCTTTTTACTACCTCTTTAATCAAAAGATGAATTTGTATGTTATTTTTCTTCTTGTGTCCGTAAATACAAGTAACAAGCAAGGGGTTGTACCCACCTCGAAGGGGGGATTCTTAGCTCAAACACCAGTGGCGGAGTCAGAAATTTTGCTCACCTGAGACACCCTAACCTAATATTTTTTTCAACACGTAAGTATACCAGAAAGAAGTTAAAATCACATTAGTCATGTCGTCATAGAGACCTGGATGCAATATAACAATCATCAAATTATTATTAAATTTTATATGTAATTTACAATAGCAAATTACTAAAGTGCCATGCACACTACATAACAGAGCTAAATTTTTGAGATTTTACATGAGTCCAAAACAGCCCAACCCAATATATTTTATCATATAGGTTTCCTACCCAAGCCCATGCCTAAAAGGCATTGGGCTTTATATTTTTTATTTGGCTTATTAAGTAAAGCAGAGCTGCCAAGAAAATCTGTTGTGCTTGTTGGAAAAGTCAAAAAACACGGCTGGGTAAAAAATATTTATAAGAATTTTTGAAATCACCTGGGGCACGTGCCCCAGTATGTTCCTACATAGCTCTGCCACTATCAAACACAATAGAAAACAATAACTTAAGAACACCAATGAATCAATTAATAAGATATGGATTAATTTTACTTTCTATAAGCAATTAAATAAATAAACTAATAGTAGAGATGAAAAGAAAATCTTATGAGGAAGAGGGGGAAGAGTTGGTATCCACAAACTAAACAATGTAAACCATACATAGGGCTGGGCAAAATCGATCCGAAAGATGTAAACCGAACCGAACCGAATCGATCCGAACCGAAAATAGGGTGTTTACATGTTCGGTTGCAGTTTCTAATTTTGTAAAACACCTACTTTGGGTGTTCGGTTGCAGTTTCGAAAATTTTCGAACACCCAAAACCGAATCGAACATGTAATTTTGTATATAGTCCAGCTCATCATGTAATTCTGTATACAGTCCAACCCATCTCTCCAGCAATCCAGCCCATTTGTCCAACACTCCAACAGTCCAGCCCATCTACTAGGTGTTCGGTTCGGTTTTATTCGGTTAACCGAACCGAATAACATGTTCGGTTATGTTTTGATTTTAGTAAAAAAAATTCGGTTCGATTTCAAAAATGAAACAGTTCGGTTTCGGTTTTAGCTTTTACAAAACACCTACTAGGTGTTCGGTTGCCAGTTTTGACCAAAACCGAACCGAACCGTACCCAGCCCTAACCATACATGTCATTCAATCATGTTCAATCTATAGCAATTACTTAGTCACCTCTCAGCTATTCCAAATAATCACTCATACCTATAATAATTAAATAGTCACCTCTCAACTATTCCATTGATTAAAGTGGGATTCTCTATATGTGCTTATTAAATATATCTCATTAATTAAACCGTCACCTCTCAGGTATTCAATTCAATTAATTCAATATATTGATTTGTATTCAAATTGTCACCTCTCAACTATTCAACTTGATTACAAATGGGGTCCAATTAAAGAGATTAATTGTAGATATAGATATATGAAAGTCACCTCTCAACTATTCCATCACATATCTCCAATTGACCTAACACTATCATTATAGCTAGGTCTCCATGTACTATAATAATAGTATTTAACAACATGGATACAATAAACACTAAATAATCATGTCTACTTCTTATCATGAATTAAAATAAATAAGGGGGATTTAGAGATACCCCCTAAAATAATAGAAACTCTTTGAGATACCCCCCAGATTTAAAAATCATTAGAGATACCCCCAGATTTTCATTTTAAGCCGGTCAACCAAGCCATTGACCAATATAACTTTTATATTGACAAAAATACCCTTCTCAATTGAAGTTATATCCTAGTCATCCAACCCAATTACCATGTATGCCATATCATGTAAACTTAGATCTAATCCTAACTATTCAATAAGATAAAACCCTCAAATCTAATCCTATGGTTAGAAACCAATATTTTTTTTCTCCAACTCTTCTTCCTTCTTCTCAACCACCAATTCCTCCACCACCACTATTAAAACCACCAATTCCTCCACCAAACTACTAAATCTTCTCTCTCCTCTTCTACTCATAAATCACCCCATACAACCACCACCACCACCACCACCACCACCAATTCCTCCACCACCACTATTAAAACCACCAATTCCTCCACCAAACTACTAAATCTTCTCTCTCCTCTTCTACTCATAAATCACCCCATACAACCACAACCACCACCACCACCACCACAACCACCAATTCCTCCACCACCACTATTAAAACCACCAATTCCTCCACCAAACTACTAGATTTTCTCTCTCCTCTTCTACTAATAAATCACCCCATACAACCACAACCACTAATTCCTCCACCACCACCACTAATAAACTACCAATTTCTCCACCCCCACTAATAAACTACCAATTTCTCCACCCCCACTACTAAATATTCTCTCTAATCTTTTTCTCACACAAAAAATTTTCTCTCTCTTATTCTCATAAATCACCCCACAACCACCAATACCTCCACCACCACTACTAAATCTTCTTTCTCCTTTTTTTCTCACACAAACAATTTTTTTCTCTTCTTTTGTACTCGTAAATCACCCAACACAACTACAAAAACCACCAATTTCTCCACCACCACTACTAAGTCCACTAATTTCTCCACCACCACTATTAAAGTTCTTGGATTAATGGGGTATGGGTGTGGTTAGGATCAATGGGTTTGAATTACATGAGATGGATGGTTATGATTTAATGGGGTATGGGTGTTGGATGTGAGTAAAATTTGTTTATGTTAAAGGTTTTGCTGACATGGCATACAAGTAGATGACTAGGATTAAGGTTCAAATAAAAGAAGGGTATTTTTGTCTAAAGAACATAAAGATGGGTCAAACATAGGTCAATGGCTCGGTTGACCGCCTTGAAATGAAAATCTGGGGGGTATCTCTAATGATTTTTAAATCTGGGGGGTATCTCAAAGAGTTCCTATTATTTTGGGGGTATCTCTAAATCCCCCAATAAACAAGCATTAAGAACTTTGAATTACAATGAACATAAGAGAATAAACATGGTGTTTTTTGTATATCGTTGATAAGAGGGTAGTTCAGATATTATGAAAAAAAAAAGGACAATGTAATTATACACGAATTTATCCAGGAAACAATATTGAATTGTGTATAATTGGACTTCTCTTAAACCTAAACACCAACCCGGGTCCTTGGCCTTTGGGCCAACAAAAAAACTTTTTTACTTGGACTTTGTACTAGTTTTTGGAAATTAGATTGATGGTAGAACTGATCGATAAAAAAAATTGGAATTTTGAATCAAACTTGGAATTGATGTAAAGAACTCCATTAGCTGAGAATTGCAGGCTCGGAAATCGGTCAAAAAAACTAAAGAGAAAAGCTAGTATCGGTGCCATTTACTCTACTACTGCCGAGTCTAGACTTCCAGTTGAGTCAGTAGTTTTCACTTTACTTGTCAGTCAGTCTGTCAGAGGAAAAGAAAAAGCTAAAGAGAAGCTTGTGTGATTAGATACTAAGATGCTAGATAGATTATGTTGTCAGACAGATTAGAGGAGACACGTAGACTTTACTGGATGCTGCTTGGTTTGTGTTGGCGACAATCATATACTGATTGATGGATCCTAGCAGATCAATGAATACATTGAACGCAACAACGATACAACATTGTTATTTGTTAATTATAGTACCTGCAGCCCAGACACCTGAAATTTCTGTGTTTCGTTCCCACCAACCGGTTGCAGAATTTGATTTAGATGGTTAGTCCCCATACCTTATTTCCATTGGAAATTTTATATGCATTTATCAGAAATGGTTACAAGGTAGGTATTGGTTTTATCTGAGAAACACTTCTTCTGGCAGTGTTTTTTTTTTATCACGCCCCAAAAATCCTAAAACCCATTCCAAGCCATGAGATTAAAATATAAGCACAACTAAAAACAATCCCCAATATATAATGTTTTGAAGGTTCCATAAGATGCGAAAAAACAATTATTTTATCATTTAATTGAATATTCATTTGTCAATTGTGAGTTGACTCATAATGTTTGTTCTTTGCCTTTTTTGAATTTAGTTGTATATGCAGTCCTATCACTTATTCTTTGGTTCCAGCAATGTGAATGATATTGAACTTGTGAATGTAGTATGGGTTTACGAGCATAAGAGGGGCTTCTCAGTAAATCTTGGTATTTGGCGATTCTTCTAAACTCCCTCTCCCTCTATTCCACTCCTGCTTTACCTCATCCCCAGTTTCTCTTACGAAATCCACTTTATAGATAACCTTAGAGCATTCCCAAATCCCAATGCAAGGTAGATTTTGGGAGTGGGGTGGATAAATCCACCTTAAAAGTCAAAATAATATCCCAAGGGAAGGTGGATTTTCAAAAGTGGGATCCCACAGGTGGTAGAACCGGACGGCATGTCACATGTCGTCCGTTTTTTTTTAAAGTTTAAGTAGTGTTTTAAAGCTTTTGGACTCTCGGACGGCATGTCACATGCCGTCTGCCTATTTTTTTGCAAAAAAAATGGGACGGCATGTGACATGTTGTCCGGATTTTTAAAAAAATCCACTTTCTATACCAAAGAGTCCACCTTCCCTTGGGAACTCTCCACCTTGTAGAGTTTCACCTTGAGTCAACAAAGTGGATTTATCCTAGTGGCGCATACGTGGCGCCTATGTGGAGGTGGATAAATCCACCCTGCATTGGGAATGCTCTTAGACGATTGTAATTAATTTAGGACGGCATGTGACATGCCGTCCGGTTCTACCACCCACAGGTGGATTTCAAGGTGGATTCTCCCACCTTGAAATCCACCTGTGGGATCCCACTTTTGAAAATCCACCTTCCCTTGGGACATTATTTTGAGTTTCAAGGTGGATTTATCCACCCCACCCCCAAAATCCACCTTGCATTGGGAATGCTCTAAGCGTAGGAGATTCTTATCAATTTCTGCCCTATGTGTCTTGAGTCAAGCGAGTATGTCGATCATGTTTTCATTGTCAGTTTCTTTGCCATTTGGGGGGTTTTTCATTAGATTGATAGGGGTGGGGTGGATTATTCCTGACTCTGTTCTCCTTCTGATGTGCCACCAGTTAGGGTCGACCTCTCTTCCTAAGAAGATCCCTTGGGGTATTTGGTTAGAACAAAATCGAAGACATTTTCAAAGGTGCGATGATGATGCTTAAATTTGGCCATTATTATCTCCACAATGCTTTGACTGAGTCAACCTAGTTTGACTAGATCCAATCGAAAGAAAAAGTTAAACTTTATTATTATATTATTGTCCTAGGATGTTTTTATTGTTTTCTATGCTATTTTCCATTAGTTTACTATTTAGATGTCATAGAATTTTCTATTTGCTATTTTTGAGTTATAAGAGTATTAGAATTTAGTTTAATTCAATTAATCAATCAACTTATTATTCAATCAAACAAGGAGAATATCTCTCAATCTTAGTTTATCTTTTTAGTTTTTATCGAATCTATTGATTCTTTTTAGTTTCATATTTACCAAAATTTAGTCTTTTATCTTTCGCAAATGGCAAACAAAAGTATGCCATTTAGTGTCGTATTTGAATGTGCTATAATAAAACGAAGGCCTACATATGTAGGTGTAATCATCCATTCATCCGTCTTCCTAAATATATAAACTCAATCTAGATTTACAATAAAAAATTTAATTAAACAATATGCAAGTTCAGATATCTTTATAGGAGACAATGTACTTGTAGATTTTTCTTAAAGACTCAAATATGGAAAACAATGTTATTCTTTTTGAGCAAAATTTCTGTACTTTTGGATTCCTGATGCATATATTTTGAATCAATTTTTCTCAGTGGTGCATGTATGGTTTCTGCTTCTGCTAATGCTACACCAGGTCTTGGAAGTTAACCTCCATTTAAGTGAGGTAACAATCTCTTGATATTGCTAAATGTTCTTTTACTTTGTGGGAGTTTCCCATTTGGTTGGACTAAGGCAACTTTTTGTCCTGCAATTACATGTTACTCTTCAAAACAGGTTGTGACAATAGCAATTGCTGCATTGGATGTTTTAGAATAAGGAAGCTAAGAAGATGGTTGTTGTACACTTGCACTTGTTCATATGGAATGTGCTTTTGTTTCAAAACAGGTTGTGACAATAGCAAGTGCTGCATTGGATGTTTTAGAATAAGGAGGCTAAGAAGATGGTTGTTGCACACTTGCACTTGTTCATATGGAATGTGCTTTTGTTCCTCTGTGTTTCATCCATTTAGTGCAGTGGAGGTATGCTTGTTTGCTCATAATAGTTTGTCGTGTCCATTTATGAATGAGGAATGTTCGTTAATTGGTGGCCAATAAGGAACTTGTCCTGTTAATTGATACATTAAGTAATTGATAATTGATTCAGAAATTTTTTGAGCAGTGTGAGTGAAATAATGGAGATAGATAACACACCACCTGCATCTTATGCAGATCTTAAGGGTATCAAACTCATGCTATAAGGAATTGTATTCAAGAAACCAAGGAAGAATCCTAATTTTTCCAAGGTGCAGAGGTCTTCCATCGTTCTGGTATCAAGGTTATACGCGTAGATCTTGGTGGAGGTCTCAAATTTCTCATTTTTTTCGTCATTTAAAAAACTGCTACGTAATTTCACAAGCAAAATCCCATCCTTGTAAACTAATGGATCAATCCATGGTGGAAATGGAGTTACATAAGTACTAGGCACCATGCTAGCAACACTTTTTGCTTCATTGTAGACGAATCCTGGGTACTCTTTTTCCAGTGCTGGAAGGGGAATCGAGTGTTTGAGTATCCATTTAGTTTTACAGTCGAGGAGCCAAACTCGAAGCCCTGCCTCAGATATATGAATAAAATGAAGCTGACCTTCAGACTCCCCGATGCAAACTTCACAAAGCCCCTGAGATCGATGTATCCTATGAACTGGTAAAATAATTAAAGAGGATTGCTCCTTTTCGACGTCAAAGGCAAGGATTATGTCCCCAAAAGTCATCCAGTATACCACTCCATTAGCAAAAACTACTCGGCTATCACGTACACCATTGTAACCACGATAGTCAGATTTGTAATTGCGAGCATCCAACTTCTTCCATTCTTTTGTCTTAGAAGAATAAACTTGAAACATGTAGCACAAGAAATCTACCATTTTGACGGAGATCAGTTTGAAATTTTCCATACCATCCTGATCGAAAGCAAATCCAAAGTATTGATCATAATCACTATCTCTTGGCCATTGTACTAGGACAAATTCCTTTGTTGCAGGATTGCAAACATAAAAAAATACATCACTAGTTCTTTTACAAGTTTTCTGATAATAACTACTACGACAACATAGAAGGCCATTGCTTGAGGCAACAAGCTTAACCTTCTCAGGAAGGAAATTCATGACTTCATGCTGCACAGTGGAAGAAGAATCACTACTTACAGATAGGTACTTTACCTTACTGTTAAAATCGAAATGATCTTGGAAGAAGAATCCTGAGATGGTATTAATAGCTTTTGTTCTTTGAAATTGAAGTCTTCGAAAGAAATTATCAGATATAATATTGCGCCAACTTTTGGATACTAGTTCAAATCTAAGCAGTGATTTAGCTGGTAATCGTGATAGAAGTTCAGTTATAGTATCATTGTTTGATGACATTGACTCCATCTTTTATAACATGAGATCAAATGTATATAAATACATTAGATCGAAAGCCATGAATTTAAAGAAGGCAACAAAATAAATTAAACTCAAAACATAAGGCAAACACTATAGCTTACATAGTTACATGCAAACATCATATTATTTTTAGTGTAAAAGATAGATCAGTTGTTTATAGTTGTTTTTGGTGAATTGGACATGATTTAGTAATCAAAACTCAAAGAAACGATTTATATTAAGTTCTTATTAACAAAAACAAGAGAGTATATCAAACAAACAATTAAATGAAAACATTTTTGGAAGACAATTGAAGTTTGAACTTTTTTCTCAAAGAAGAAGGGAAGCTTTCTTTGGCTATGTCCCCTAGTTCACTTTCAAACCCTAGGAAACAAGTACATATCTTGGGCCTATCAATACTCAATAGGGTTATATTGGGCTGTAGCCCAAGGTTGAATTTCACACAAACCCATTAATATACAACCCAACAATTCTGACAAAATCAACCCAGTGAAGAGAAGCAAATAAACCATAACATCTGATTGCATTATTGGCTTTCAGAGGAAAGATCTACTAATTAAATATCAGTTTCATCATCTTTATCCAGAGAAACTCAATCATTTTCTCCTGTATTCCGCATTAATGACAAATTCTTTACCAACAGAACCCTCTCTTTTGGAGTTGTGGATTTCTTTGGTGACCTACCTAGTAAGGCATGAACAATCATACATTCATACATAGAATGGTGAATGGTTTATATCAAACTCATTAAAGCTGGACAAAGAAACGTAGAGTAAGAAGTTTTTCTGAATCTAAATGATATTCATTTCATCTGCCGAGCTTGTTCTATAAATCACAGAACACTGAGCTGTTGAGTATCTTCTTTACAGATATAAGCATTGACAACCCTCCATTTTTCTGCAGACTATAAAAGGGAAAACAAAACGAAATAATGAATGAATTTGAAAAGGAAAATCAGCACCGTGTCTTCCCCACCTCCGCACAGAATTTACACTGCGAGATGCAACGAGTGCAAAACTTGCTTCGTTGTTTTTGTTAATTCCTGTGTTGTCACTAAACATTTTTTTTATAATCATTGTCATCTCATACTGCAGCACAGAGGTAGTCCACGTTGTTTTAATTTGTTCCATAAGCAGATCATCTGCCTAGGGGATTGATAATGAGCTGTGTAGTAATAATCAATGCATCCAAACTGACAATACTTCAAATCGTGTACATACTCCACCGGTCTTGAACTGTTGAACTGCCCCACCCACATTCCCATGCTTACATCTTCCATCTTGAACAGCTGCACATATTGTTTTAGTCATTATTTGGGATTCAAGTTCCAAAAGTATTTTTTGTATTCTTTTAAGGTCAATAATAATGGAAGAACAACCAAATTAACAAAGATGGACAAGTTTTGAAGTTAACATACTCTTAATTTGTGCGTCTCAAAATCGGATACAATGAATTGTGCAATGTCAGATGATATAACGTAACCTGGTCCATTTGCATATGCCGGGTAAACTTCTTCTGGCCATTCCTGCAAATCCCAAAGAAAAATGAATTGATTCAGAACCACGACATTGTGCAGAAAACGTTTTGACAATTCCTATCATAAAAATAATGTATAAAAAATTATGTAGGAATACTAAGAAGCCTTGTCTTAAACAAGTGTGACATATAAGCGGCCTGCAGGCTGGGCTACCTAGCACCAACACTCAGGATAGTAACAATCTGATGATTCAGTTTCCATTATTTCCAAAGTGCACTTTAGGTATTGGAGCTAGGCCTATGGCACTTGACAATGACATAAATCAGTGGGAAGGAGACATTGTGATTGTGTTATTGATAATATAGAGTACTTCATATTGGAATTTGTAGATGAAAGCAATGTACTATTGAAATTTCGAGTAATATATTCTTCGAGAAACTTGGGTCTGATATTAACCCAACAGATCATAATAAACTAATTTTTTCTACAGAAAGAATTAACAATTAAAAGAAACGGAAAAAGTGCAACCACATAGAGATCTAATTTCTATCGATTCTCAAGAACCGTGTCTATTTTGGAGAAACAAAGGCGTCAGCAACAATTCTTCATAAACAGTTTGTTGTAGGTGGAGGCAAGTATATTATGCATTCCAGTTCATTTCAATCATATTTTGATGGAAAGATGCCTCAACACAACAATATAACAACTTTCGTACCAACTAGGAATCGTCTTTTGCATTTCTTAAAAGAGAATGCAAATGAACATAGAAAACAATAACGATTTTGCTCATCATAACATATCTAATCAGAAATCAATTTCGATTTAATATGCTCACAAAATTAAGGCAGATAAAAATCTCAGCAGAAGAATCAAAGATCAATTCATACCTCATATGTCACTGCCCATTTGCCATGTCGCAAGGGCTTATGGTAGTAATTCATGTTCCCCACATACAAACTCTTATCACTGGGAACTTTCTTTACTTCCTTCATCACAGCATCTACCCTAACAAATGTGTCATCATCACACTTCATTACGTACTTAGCAGACACAGTGCGTACCTGAAAATAAACGTGATCAAAGATAAATTATTGCTGCAGAAAAATTTAGGATTATCTCACTACATAATTCTTAATCCTATTTCAGTACTTACCCCATACTCACAAATGGAAACAGTCTTCAGAACCACGAGGTCATAGCTATCCATGAAAGGGACTATGACAATGTCACCAAAGAACTCTGCCTCTTTTTTTAGCTCCACATTTACTTCCTTTCTTCCATTCTGTACCCAAACAAACTCAAAATGTAAGTAAAACCTGGTCAAACTTGCAAACGAATCTAGACGAAAGAACCGAACAAAATTCAAATGTTATGCAGGTTGACCCTTACCAGTGCAAGAAAGAACCGTGCAACCACATTTCCAGATTTGATGAGATCAGACTGCATCCAAGATTTCCTCACAGCCATCCTCTCAGCAAAATGGTTTCCAGCAGAAAGGATCCCAATAAAAAGTTCAACTGGTCCATCACGAAGAGGTGGAGCCTGCCACTTACTTGACATATCAAGATTTTTCTGTGGATCAAAACTTGGATGTGATAGGGGTAAGGAAGCAGCTAAAATGGAATGAACATCAATGTCACCATTCAGGGAAAGACCGGTTGCATCCTCAAGAACAAACCCCTGTTTACAATACAAGACACTCATGAGAAATTGTTCATCTTTGTTATATTTCAACACTCTTCTTTATAGGCGCAACGAGAAAACTCACTGTGCGATAAGGGAAAGAGGTAACATGTCTTCCATCAACACTGACATGATAGCCTTCCAACCCTGCACTAAGGGTAAGAACAAACAATTTGTTCTCTACAAATGGGAATGGCCAATCAAATGTGACTTTTTTTGTTCGCCCAATCAATCGGCTCAACCACCATGTTGTATTTGTTTCTTCCGAGTGATCTTCATCATCACGAATCCACTTCTCACACTTTACCTGCCCATCAACTGCAAAACATAGACACAATAGAATTAGAGTGGGTCATGCACTTCGAATGATTGAACGAAATGATAACACACTTTTTTATAATTTGGGGGTAGGTAGAAACGTTGATTGAATGGTAATTAAAGACACAAAAATTTCTTATTGAAAAAGGGGTTAGAGATTTTATAAGCATATTATCCATCACCATCAACCAAGGATTTCATTTGCAGTCAGAGAAGTTATAATACATAAACAATTTATTCTTCAATGAAATTCTGGTAATTCAGCTTCCAATAATTCCAAAAATATCAAATTAAACACATATAAATAAATAAAAATCATAAACATACCAGTTTCTTCTTCTGCCTTTGATTTCCAACCATCACAACGAATACCTGATCCCCACTGCATCCTATAGCAAGTGTTCTGCTCAATTACAGGTTTCCCACTCCAATCCCCTTTCAACCTAGGATTGAAATGTAGGATCCTTGGTGGGTCTTCTTTATCAACTGTTTTCAAACCCTGCAACTCCATCATAAACTGTGAAACCATAACTGGTTCAGACCCATCTTTCACAAGTGTTATCTTCGGATCAAGCTCAGGATGTGGCGAAAATGGTTTCCCCACCACTGTAATATGTGATCCTAATGTCAATCCACAAGGAATGACCATAATATTACCGCGATTCTTAAACTCAATCCCAGTAAGTGAAATGGAATGTGGGCAAGTCTCAGATCGATTTTTCAACTCTTTTTTCTCTTCAATTTGAATTTTCCCAGATTCAAGTTCTTCCCAAATCTTCTTCCCTACTACCCAAGCATCTTTTGCTGATTTCTGTAATTCAGAAAACCCATCTACACCACTAGTATTAAAACTACTCTCTTGAAAAACCAAACCTGAAATAGTTTTTCTTTCTCTCATTAATCTTTTAGGAGTTTTATGTTGAGAAGGTTGATAACTTGTTTGAGATACCCTAAAGGGTACCTTTGAAGGACGAGTTGGAGCTTCTTTTTGTTGTAATTCTTCTTCACTTTTAAGTTTATCTGATGATGATGATCTTGATAAAGGATCATTGAAAAAACCATTAAAACCTTCATTTGAAACACTACTAATAATCCCACTTTTAAATACAAATGGGAATTCTAAACTCATTAAAACTAAATACAAAAACCCAACTATGAATAAAAACTGAATTGATCTTCTTTGTCTATTTGAAGAATAACTAAAAAGATCATATTTTGATTTCTTCATGATAAAATCTTACAAATTAAACAAAACCCCAGTAATTATAATGAACTCAATTGCAAAAAAAAAGAAACCCCCTTTATAAATGAACTTGTGGGGTGTGGGGGTTTCTAAAAATTCAGTTTCAAATCACTCTAAAGAAAAAAAAAATTTCTAAAAATCAAGTTTTTATTAATAAGAGAGAAAGAAAAAAAGAAAGAAAGGAAGTTTGTTTGTTTGTTTGTTTAGTTTGAGTTGTGATGGTGAGTAGCTGAAGAAAGACGTTTTCAATCTCTTTGTTTCTTCAAAGTCATACAGGTTTCATGGAAAGTTTCAAAATTTAATTTAAATATATATATATATAAATAAAATAAAATTTAATTAATAAAAAAGATTTATGGAGTGACCGACATTTAATTTGCTTTTTGTTGTTTTTTTTAATGTGCCAGAGATATTATATTTAGGTTAGAGAATGTTTTATTTTTTCTTAGAGTAAATCATCATTCTTTGTTGTTGTTGTTGCTCCATGAATTGTTCATGATCTTTTAGTATTTAGTGACAGATAGATCATGGTTTACACATGGTCTTGGTGTTAAAACTTAATTATATAGAATTATAGATTGTATTTAGCTTCAATAAATTATGGAGAAATTTATTAAAAAATACATAAATATATTTTGATTATTTTTTCACATAAATTTATACGAACGAGCCAAGAGGGGAGGAGTCGTAGTTATCTACCTCCCCCCTTAACGTGACTCCTCCCCTTGAATTTTTTTTTTTTTTTTTTTTAATAAGTTATACATATGCTTGCCTATCGGCTTTCTCGATCCCATACTTGTATTTCTAAGTAAGGTACAGATACAATGGCAAGTCTTATTATGGTATTATTTATTATCGTGCACGTTGAAATCTTATTCATTTACACCATCTAATTCTTAGTTTTTTTTTTTTTTGGTAGAAAACTTTTAGTTTCATTTATATTGGATCGTATTTTATTATTTAATTTTCTTAATTGCGCCTACGAAGAAGATGAGTATAACACACAATTTTTATGTGTTACCATTGGATGAAAACTACATTTGTCCAACCCTCCTTGCTATATGAGTATGTATACGACCTACTTCTATATTATCCAGCTAAGAAAATACAAATCCAAGAACCATTTTGCGCTAATATCAATAATTAATTAAGACTCCATTTTCCACCAATACTTGGTGGAAAGAGATAAAAAACAGACATGATCGTTGTAAAAGTATATGATTCCAAAAAGCTTGGTGATCGAGAAAGAGAGAATAATGTTAACATATAAAAATAAAAATGGACCACATGAGGCTCCCCTTTCGCCATCTTAGCTAGAGTGGAGATTCCTGTTTAATATTTTACATCAAAATGAATAATAATCAAAATCAAAATAAATTCAAATTATATATATAGATTGATTACATTACATACATGAGTAGTGAAGTGACACAATAAGATGGAGTTGGAGTCTTGGTTCTTGGAGTAGTAGCATTTGGTAGGAAATATTTGACACAATTAGAGAGAATATTTTAGGTAATTTCATTCATAATTATATGGTTTTAAAAATCTATCTCCAACGGCTAAATCTTGTTGGCTTATTATATGTAAAATCCAACACATAAGTCACTCTCTCTATACAATTATTGTGTTGCTTTGTTTTTATATTGAAACAAGAAAGAAATAGGAAATGGGGCCAAACAGAATTATATTTCTTGCAAGCTAATTGTAACTGTCAACTCAAGCAATAGCAATTAGCAAACCGTTGTCTTCCAATTCCAAAGTGGAGTAAATATATTTACATGCATAATGCTACGTGGGATAAGCTAAAGCTTTTGCTTTCATTAGGGGTCAGCAAGTCCACATTACTGTATATATATATATATATGCATGGTTGATAAATTAAACTATACTATACTGGCTATATATATCAAAAATAAAGTTATATGTAGTTTGATTAATGGACCATGACTTGAATTGTTTGAAAATTCTAATCAAATTGTTGATAATTCATTAATTAGAGAATGACACACAACATGCATGGTTGATTCTAAGCTAATAGGTCATAGGCTAAGGAATTGAATGGGGGAGATCACCTATATTATAGAATAATTTGAAATATATATGTGGTGATGATTCAAAGTTTCAAACTAGTCTCATAGCTTCACTCAAAGAAAAAAAAAACACTAGTCCCATGGGCCATGTCAATCTAATCAAATAATTTGATACTATTCAAACATATAAATGAGTTTCCATCATGTGGTGCCAGATAAAAGGAGGTACAGTTATATATGTCAATTGGTTCTGAAGGACCTAAACAGAGGAGAACAGTGAACCTCATAGCATATGGTTAATATAATTCTCCACAAGTGTACATCTGAAAATTGCCAATAATTCTCTGGAAATTTATATCCATATGAAAAAAAACTATGAACATCCCGCACTTCAGCAGGTCCATGTATGTAATAGGCCATTTATTCCAAAATGGTTTCAGGTAATAATAGTTCGCGCTTCATACCGTTAGTTTAATTCCTTCATATAGTATCATACAATGGGTGAACTAGCAACCAAGACCAAGAACTAGGACCTGTGCATTTAACAACCAAGAACTAGCATTTTATGGTCCTAGCTAGGTTAGTCTAAAACTTGACAACCAAGAGTCCAAGATCATTTAGAACAACTACTGCATGTGTACAGTACTTGCTTTCCCTTCTCTATCTTCAAGTTCTATTTTAATTTTGTTCCTGTAATCTACCATCTTTTCCCTATAATTGCCATCATTTCTTTTATATCACGTATATATGCTGTTGAGCATACACCGCTAATGGTGGTCTGAAACCCCGCTTATGGAGTTATGGGTCATGGGACATGCTAAATTATACACTAAGCTTGACAGTTGACACAGTGACCAACTCTAATTTGGGCTCTGACATGATGACAATTTTGGATAACAAATGTTTGGGCTAATGTGCTTTTAATCCATGATGTAAATTGAAAACTAGGCCCCAACATTCTGTAAATGCAGTAAATAGTCGAATCCACCTAAAAAAAAAAAAAAAAAAAATTCATTTCCTCTTCAATCTGGATTCTGGATTTGATGAAGTACAAAACATACAACCAATAATCTTAAAATTAAGATACATGAATGTTGAGTAAGATAAATAAGTGCTTCATCACTCCAAAAATTGTGTTTGTGGAAATTCTTGTTATCTGCTTCACACTACAAGCAACTCACTAATTACTTTACCCTCACACATGTATTTTGCTTTTACTATTTTCATCTACAACAACTCGTATGAATCTCCCAAAACCACCCCATGCCATGTTTTTTACTAGTACAGTAGTAGCATATATCTTTCAGCTCCCACTTTGTTTTTACATATTTTTATCCACAACAAGCCATGTTAAACACTACAAAAACATTCCAATGCATGTCTATAACTAAGCATATTTCATTGGTTTAAAATGTAGCATATATTGAGATTTGAAAGTGACAATAAAACAAACACTTTGACGATATTAACAAAGAAGTTAACATGCACTTTTACTCTAAAAACAACAACTTGTCTACCCTCGGTTGATCCAAAGTTTTGGAATTCCACTTAGCCACCATTGATCTTATAAGCCAAGTCTTTTGTCTCTTTTTCACTTCTTTCTAACTTGTACACTATGTTTTGTTCTATATAAACTATGAACAAAGTCACAAACTAGTCACAAAATCTAAAACTCCTTAGCTTATAGACTAAACACCCCTCTTAATTACTAATTATGGGGAAATCAAATGAAGTGCAATCTCCAACCTTCCCTACAGTTGATCAATGCGCGTCTATAGGTCGTGAAAAGCATACAGTGGTTGCAGATTTGGATGGAACCTTACTTCGTGGTCGGAGTTCATTTCCCTACTTTGCACTTGTAGCATTTGAAGTAGGAGGAATATTAAGACTTTTGTTCTTACTTTTGTTATCACCTATAGCTGGATTTTTGTACTACATTGTTTCAGAATCAGCTGGAATTCAAGTACTTGTTTTTGCAACATTTACTGGCATGAAAGTATCTGATATTGAGTCTGTGGCAAGAGCAGTGTTACCGAAGTTTTATTCATCCGATTTACATCCAGAGTCATGGCGCGTTTTTTCTTCATGTGGCAAACGATGTGTACTTACTGCCAATCCCAGGATTATGGTTGAAGCTTTTTTGAAGGACTATTTGGGTGCTGATATGGTTGTTGGGACTGAAATTGGAAGTTATAAAGGCAGAGCTACTGGCTTTATACTTAGCCCTGGAATCCTTGTGGGGAACAATAAGGCTACTGCATTAAAAAAGGCTTTTGGTGAAGTTGCTCCTGAAGTAGGACTTGGTGATAGGCAAACAGATTTCCCCTTCATGGCACTTTGTCAGGTTTGCACTTTGTCAAAGTAGCAATGCAATTTGCTTTCATTTCCATTATTCCATGTTAATGAACTATGGTACTTGGTAGGCAACTTTTCTTTATCTTCTTTTCAATTCTCATAAAAAAATTTGTACAGGAGAGCTATGTCGTGCCATTCAAGACTGGAGTTCAAGCTGTTACTCGCGACAAATTGCCAAAGCCGATAGTCTTCCATGACGGTCGTCTCGTCGTAAAACCAACCCCCCTCATGGCCTTAATCACCATTCTTTGGACCCCAGTAGGGTTCGTCTTAGCCTGTATACGTATTGCAGCTGGATCACTCTTGCCCATGCCGCTTGTCTACTACGCCTTTTGGGCCCTTGGTGTGCGTGTGTACATCAATGGTACACCCCCTCCACCAGCACAGAAGTCAACAGGCCAATCTGGTGTCCTCTTCATATGTTCTCACAGAACTTTACTTGACCCTATTTTCCTGTCCACAGCCCTTGGTCGCCCTATTGCTGCCGTAACCTACTCTGTTTCGCGGCTTTCAGAGATAATCTCTCCTATTAAAACAGTTAGACTTAACCGTGATCGTGCCAAAGACGCAGCTATGATTAAAAAGTTGTTGGAAGAAGGTGATCTTGTCATATGCCCAGAAGGTACTACATGTAGGGAACCATTTTTGCTGAGATTTTCGGCCTTGTTCGCGGAATTGACAGATCAAATTGTACCAGTTGCTATGGCAAATAGAATGACTATGTTTCATGGAACAACAGCAAGAGGATGGAAAGGAATGGATCCATTTTACTTCTTCATGAATCCAAGTCCAGCTTATGAAGTAACATTTTTGAATAAGTTGCCTCATGAACTGACTTGTAGTGCAGGTAAGTCGAGTCATGATGTTGCAAACTATATTCAAAGGGTAATTGCAGCAAGTCTTTCATATGAATGCACAAGCTTTACAAGAAAAGATAAGTATAAAGCTCTTGCTGGTAATGATGGAACTGTTGTTGAGAAGCCAAAGCTTGCAGCTGATAAGGTCATGGGTTGTTAAACTCGATCATCAGGTCTCACTAAATGTATGTCTTTAATTAAGAGATTAAATATAATTATTATTGTAAAGGTATAGTAAAAAATTACTGGACCTGCACCCTAAATATTGTGTAATTTGATATTATTTTGAATCGACAGCATTTTATCAATGTTCGTTTGCTTCCAAACTACACTAAAAATTTGAGTGCAGTGCCTAAAAACATTGAAACTTGTTTTTCGAGGATGTTCGAACCATCCATGTGAAAACTGAATATAAACCTGACTATTTTTAAATATCATTTCGTACATGACATGAATATAAACCTGCATCTATTAAAACGACAAAATAGAGCCTCACAACGAGGGAAGACTCTCCCCGTTTAAGTGCATACAAAATTGGTTCAAGACCAGCAGGTGTTTGAAAAACCCAGCTATCAGAACTAACAGTAACATAGGCGAGCATATCCGATCCGCAGCCATATTAATTCACTATTACATGAGAGAAAAACCCGGAAACAAAAAGTAGATAATAAGTGCTTATAGTCTTAAAACAAAGTTTTAAACTTTCAACAAACAGCAGAATGTCCAAGCAACAACTTAACACAAAAGGAAGAGTCTGATTCTAGTCATTCTACCCATAGCTTAGGAATCTGCAGCTGGCCAATTAGCCTTTATCAAGCCTGTCCTGAAATTCCTGATATCATAGGGTTCAGCAAAGTCGTTGGTTGTTGGAGGGATGCACTGTGAAGTGGCCGTAAGAAAAATTCCATTATAAACTCTAAATGAAATTCCAATATCTAAATAATCAGGGTAACAAAACCATTAGTATTCATTTCTATTCATGGGTTTTTATACTCAACCGGATTTCACACCAATGTGATGTAGAATCAAGAAGAAACCCCTAATGTATTGTAGTTCAAATGTAGAGTTTGATTAGGATTAGGATGTGATCCCATGATCTCTAATGTATTGTAGTATTGTAGTCCCATATATTTGGACTTTAAAGTGGTTACTTAATGTATGTATATATGTCCTATTATTTAGGAACATGAGTTGTAGAGATATTGGAGTAGTAGTTGGATTAGGTTAAGGAAATCTCTACAAAGATGTAGTACCATATTAAATTGAATATAATAGACTTAAAATAGATAACGCCCATAATTGATATTGAATGTAGTAAGGGGTCTAAGCCTTATTACTAATTGAATTGAGTTTAAACTCTTATTGATTGAAGTCTTGGGCTTTGACTTGTAATTGATTTGGGCTTGAGCCCGTTAAAGGGGGGTCAACACATCGCCCTTTCTTTAGCCGATGGGTGAAACCCGTTGGGTAAAGAAGAAAAAATAAACGCAATCTAAGTAAAGAAACAGGCGGTAGAAAAATATAGGAAAAGAAATTGAACTTAACTGAGTAAAGAAACAGGCGATAGAAAAATATAGGAAAATAAATTGAACGAAAGAAATTAGAACGAAATTTGGGTTTGATTAAAAATCCGAGTAGAAAAAAAATAAAAGTTGAGTGATGTCAAGTGACGAAGAAACGGATGTGGAGAATGACGATGGATTATGGAAATGGGCGTGAGCTCGAAAAAAGGAGTGTGCATGGACAATGGGTACATCAAGGTGCAAACAAGACACGTACAAGTCCCTATTGAGATTGAGATTAATGTGACCGGTTGTCGATCACTATTGAGATTGAGATCGATATTGATGTGACCATTGGAGATCACTCTTGATATTGAGATTGATGTGATCGGTTGTCGATCACTATTGAGATTGAGATTGATTTTGATATGGATGTGACCATTGGAGATCACTTTGATATTGATATTGATGTGATCATGAGAGATCACTCTTGATATTGAAATCGATGTGATCATGAGAGATCACTCTTGATATTTGTATTAACTATTTCTAGATTAATGCACTACTAGATCAGGTCGTTGGGAGACTTGACCAAAGGGGAAGTTGTAGATCGGGGTGGCTGCACCTCGTTGAGATCGAGATTGCCTACGTACTCTTAGCTCGAGGGTATTGAACTTAGAGATCAAGCCATCGTAGTTCTGTTCTTATAGAAGGTAGAAAGGCGTGGATCGTGGATCTTGCAGATTCTCCGTCATCATAATGAGGATTAATTGTGTAACGCGCGAGGATCATCCCTGTGAATTAATTATGTAACTGACGAGAATATTCTGTGCATTGAATGAGAGCACGTGTGTATAAGCAGGCCGCTGCTCGTTGTGAGATCGAGCTGTTGTGGACGAGCTACTAGCGGGTACAGACCGTGGCGACCTGATGGATGAATGACTGTGCCACGTGGCTGCTTTTGATTGGTTGAAGTATGTAGTACCCCTACTTAAGCCCCCTCTTTTTAGGTCGGCTGTAAAAGTCGGGCTGAAAAGACTAAGAACTCTGATCGATGCTGATTTGTAGTTTGCTTTTTGAATTTGCTGACGTGGCAGTCATGCAGGCTTGTCTGCACTAATCATGGCGCTTTTACAGGGAAGTGGAGGATTTTTCTCGAGCAGCTAGATGTGCAGTTATGGCAACTGACGCACTTCTTGCCTGATATAGTCTTTGCGTGGCACGTGGGTTGATCCGACGGTGGATGTGAATCGTTTGTTAAGTGGAAAATAACTGCAAGTGTTATGGTTTCTATGGTCGATCTCAGTCGTTCACCTGTTTCGAACTGATGGCTGGGATTGTATGTGCTACAATATTTAAACTGTAGTTCTCTTGAGAAGGGTTTACCTATCTCGCTTTCGTTTGAATTGCTGCCATTTTTCTTTTGCGATCTGAAGAACTTTGAGAGCTCGTGAGGTTAGTTTCCTTCTTCTGCTTTTCTTTCATCTTTTGTTTTCTTTTCTGTTGGTTTGAGAAAAATGTCTGACTTGAGTGACTCTCAAAATGATCACTTAAGTGGTGGTGGCGGTGAGGAGTATGAGTCGGAAGGGACTCTCATGGGGCGGACTCTCATGGTGGTGGTGGTGGTGTCTCCCATTCATGGTGTGGACCCTGATAGCCCCCAGAGTAGCGGCTCTCATGGGGCGGACTCGTCTGACGAAGAAATGATGGAAGGAGACGATGGTTCGATGTGTAGAGTAGTGACCTTTAAGTATGTAAATAGGCACATTGCGTTTAGGAAGCGGTATGGGCTTAGCTCGATTGAGCATTTGGAGATTAGATTTTTAGGAGATCGTTTACTTTCTGCTGAGTATCGACCTAAAAATCCTTTCTCGACTGTCTTTACCTTGACCCAATTCTGAGCTGGGTTGAGGCTGTCATTGTCTTGTCTGGTGGTCGACCTGTTGAATGCTATTGGTCGAGCTCCTTGCCAGATGAATGGCAATTTCTGGAGGAACATGAGGGTAATTGAAGACCTCAACAAGTTGCATAAGTGGGACATCACTGTGAAGGAAGTGTTGGACCACTTCAGCTTCAAACGTTCTTCAAAGGCTGACTTTTCCGGCTATAACATGCAAGTTAGGCCAGAACGTTTGCCTTTGATCTATCCTGTAAGTAGTGAGCCATGGTGGAAAGATCCCATGCTGATTACTGGGTCGATCATTGAGGGGAGCATCCAGTTGCGTCATGTGACTAGGAATGATGCTCGTAAGTTTCTGGTCGTTAGCCTTAGGACGGTAGATTGTTTTCCTTTTTCTGGACTTGATTATGTTGTATGTTTTTGCAGCGATCAGGGACGATCATCTTGTGAGGAAGAACGATCTGCAGTCCGCTTAGAACGGTTTTGGTTTCTTGGCTGACAAACATAAGATACGGCTCTTACCCCACCTGAAGGAGCATTTTATTCCCAAAGGTGGTGCGAAAACCGTTGCAGACGAGCTCGAGAGGAGGAAGTCGCTGAGGAAGGCGCATATGTCTTCTGTACACAAAGCTGAGGCTGGGCGTTCTGGTGGTAGTTCGCGTGTTGGGGAGAAGGAACGAGCTGCTGGTAGCTCGAGGATTGGTGAGAGAGAGCGGTCTGGTGGCGCTACTCGGAGGTCGGAGATGGAACGACCTGTGGAAAAGGAGAGAGTTGGTGGTAGCTCGCGCCAGTCGGAGGTAGTGGCGAGCCCCCTAGTCGTGTCTCCTCCGCCCTCACTTCCCAAACTATCTGCCTTGGCCGGAAAGAAGAGGTCACTTGCAGGGAATCTGAAGTTGATGGAGCCTCCAACTGTGCCATCTCCTGTTCCTCCAAAGTTCGTGAAATCTCCTGAGCCTCCTCTTAAGTCTAGGAGGACTGCTGCTGGGCCTTTGCAGAAAGGCAAGGGGGTATCGTCTGAGTTTCGCCCTGGTCCGTTCGATTATTTGGATGGCCGCGGTGAGAAGCATGTCGTGTATGATAACGACAGTGCTATTGACGACCCTTGTGTTGCCCGGGCTGTGAATGAGGACATCGTCTTGGATGCTGATGCTCGAGCAGTGATGTCGCAGACCTTGCTGGTGACCTACTCAAAGATAAACGCGGCGCTGTCTTTGGTAGGTGTTATCATAAGTCTTTTCTCTCATATTTTCTGTGTTTAGTCATTGCTGAGTAAACTTTCCTTACACTTGTAGCTCAACGCAAGCTTCCAGGAGGTGCGTCTGGTTGCTGAGGTTGGTACGCGAGCTGAGATTGAGTTGAAGGACCTCAACGAGAAGCTCGACCAGGCGAAGAACGTTGCTGTCGTTGCTGAGTGCAAGGTGAAGGACAGGGATGCGCAGGTCGCGACATTGAAGGAGACGGTGGAGCAGTTAAAGGAGAAGGTGGAGCAGTTGAAGGTAGACTCCGCTGGTGCTAAGGCTTCTGCTGAATACTGGGAGCGCGCATGCCAAGAGAATGGGGCAGCGTGGAAGGCCTACTGCGACAGCTTGATGAAAGCTTTGGAGGGGTCGCCCGAAGGAGAGGAGACGCGAGGTGGTGCCGATGCAGCTTTGGTGCCAGCTCAGGACACCTTGATGGGCCCTAATGACCAGGTCGCCAGTGGCCGTACAGAGATTGATGGTTCCAGCGACCAGTCTAAGCAGCAGTGAACTAGCCTCGGTATCGACCTTCTTGTATTGGGTAACCTTGTGCAAAGTTTGCTTCTTGCACTCCTTGTTCTTGCAGTAAGTCTTCTTTGGTCCTCCTCAAAGCAGTCCTCTGAGTTTGTGAGCTTGAGAAAACAATTGTTTCTTTTGATTGGAGTTGTATTGAACAACATTAATTTTGATGAGCTTGTACTTAAGCCGTTCTGATCAGCTAGTTTCTAGGGAGTCCTGGTAGCTCGTTTAGAAGGTAGGTAGACGAGATGAATGGCTGCAAGCAGGACGAACTGAAACAGTTCTTCTTGTATGCATTAATTTGACTTTGCTTTTACCTGTAATGGTTAGAATCTCATCAAGTAAAAAGAAAATTCAATGATTTACCTTTTATTGTCATTCTTTTTACGTTGTCTGCTTTTATGAATTTTGCAAACAAGTAGTAACCATAGTGCTGGACCTGCTGGTGGATGAGGTCGTATGCATGGTTGTTTGATTGTACATAGGTCGTGGGAATGATATGACTAATGCACCAACTTAAGTTGCCGATGTTTGAACTTAACAAAATTAAAATCATCAAAGGGACTAGAGTTCTGATAATTTGTAGGTCGATGGATTAGACCTTTAAGAGCCATTCATGTTTGAGCTGAGATGAAGGCAACAATGAGTTTGTATATTGAAATGTAATATATGGATGCTTACACTTCATTGATAAAACTTTTTCAAGTGAAAAACATTCCATGGGTTCTTAACGATCTCTCCTTCTGGTGTTTGAAGACGATAAGATCCGTTGCTTTGAACCTTGGTGATGATGTAAGGTCCTTCCCAGTTGGCATTGAGCTTGCCAATAATGTTCTTCCTCTTGTTGTGGAACATTTTCCTTAGAACCAGTTCTCCTGGTTGAAAAGATCTAGGTCGTACGCCTTTGTTATAAGCTCGCTTTAGTCTTTGTTGGTATTGCTCAAGCTTTATAACGGCGTGGTTTCGTCGCTCCTCGAGGAGATCGATTCCGAACGACCAGATCTGATTGTTAAGTTCAGTGTCGACCAGAAAAGATTTGGTCGTTCCAAATGTTAACTCGGTGGGAATAACGGCCTCAACTCCATAGCAAAGACTGAATGGTGACATCCCAGTGGATGTACGAGGGGTTGTCCTATAAGCCCATAGGATGTTCTCCAACTATTGTCGCCATTGATCATGCTGATCTTCGAGCTTCTTCTTCAGGTTGTTTAGAATCTGTCGGTTTGCAGCTTCGACCTGGCCGTTGGCTTGTGGATATCTAGGCGTTGACCTTGAATGCTCGATTTTCCATAGGTCGTAGAAAGCCTTGATGTTTTTGCCAACGAACTGAGTGCCATTATCTGTGACTATCCGTTTTGGTAGACCAAACCTTGTGATGATGTTTTCCCACATGAATCTCTGCACATCCGCTTGAGTAACGTTGGTTAGCGCAACAGCTTCCACCCATTTAGTGAAATAGTCAACGGCCACTAGAACAAATCTCTTCTCTGATTTCTTCTCTTTGATTAGGGGGCCCATGATATCAAGCCCCCACATGTGGAATGACCATGGTGCAGTGACGTTGATGAGATCATTGGGATGCTGATGCTGCTTATCAGCAAATCGTTGACATTCTATACACTTCAAAACGAATTTCTTGGCATCTTCCTTCATTCTTGGCCAGAAGTATCCCTGGCGAGATTGCTTTATGGGCTAAGGTTCGCCCTCTGGAGTGGTTTCCACATTCCCCTTCATGGATTTCTTGAAATATCATCTGGCCCTGTTTGGGGATTAGGCACCGTAACAGTAAACCAGTTGCAGACTTTCTGAAAAGTTTACCCTCATGGAGCTTGTACATTGTGAGTTTATGTAACAGCTGACTGGCTTCCTTTTTGTTGGATGGTAGGACACCAGTTTGAAGGTAAGTAATGAAAGGCTCCATGCTGGAGTTGTCTCTAGTAGATCAGAGATTTGATGAACATCTTCTTCCTTGAATAGATATGCGGGCTGTGTATTGATTGCTATAGTGAGAGCCCGCGGTCTGTCTGACTCAATCTTAGATGCTAAGAATGCCAATGAATCAGCGTGTCTGTTGTCATCTCTTGGTATGTGCTCGATTGTGAAATAACTGAGCTTGTTGATGAGCTCCTTTGCTTTGCTAGCATACCTGATTAGGTTGACCCCATTGATCTGGTAATTACTAGTAATCTGATTGACTACCAGTTGTGAATCACTGTACACCTTCAGGCGAACTGCTTGTAGGTCGATGGCCATCTGTAAGCCCTGGATGAGTGCTTCGTATTCGGCCTCATTGTTAGAGGTCGAGAAGTCGAGACGAGTTGCTCTCTCGAGCTGTGAACCTTCAGGAGAAATTAATACAGCACTTATGCCACTTCCGTTGGAGTTGTGGGAACTATCTACATATAGTTGCCATGTGTCCGGAGGACTGTATTGGACTTGCCTTATTTCAGGTTCTGGTTCCCAATTGGTATCCTCTGCTGGGTAGTCTACCAAGAAATCTGCAACGACCTGGCCCTTGACGGCCTGCCGTGAAACGAACTCAAAAGTGTAATCAACCAACTCAGCTGCCCATCGAGCCATACGACCTGTTTTGTTCTTCTTTTCTAGTATATGGCGTAGTGGCTGGTCGGTGATTACTTTGACAGTATGGGCTTGGAAATAAGGTTTGAATTTGCATGCAGCGTAAAGTAAAGCTAATGCTAACTTTTCTAGAGGTGTGTACCTTATTTTGGCCTGCTGTAACACTTTGCTTGTGAAATAGATAGGTCGCTCGACCTGGTTTTCTTCTTTAAAGAGTACTGCGCTGATCGCGAAATCTGATGTTGCGAGGTAAACGCCGAGTACATCTCCATCGTTAGGCCTCGTGAGCACTGGTGGAGTAGACAAATATGCCTTGAGATCATTGAAGGCCTTCTCGCATTTTTCTGTCCACTCATAGGTAGCCCCCTTCTTTAGGATATGAAGCATTGGTCGACATTTGTCTGATGCTCTGGAAATGAATCTATTTAGAGCTGATACCATGCCGTTGAGCTTCTGGATCTGTTTCTTTGTCTTTGGGCTGGGCATGTCGATCAGGGCTCTGATTTGGTTTGGATTTGCTTCAATACCTCGTCTGGTGACTAGGTAGCCGAGGAATTTTTCTAATGCAACCCCGAACAGACACTTCTCTGGATTGAGACGCATTCTGTATTGTCTTAATCTTTGGAATGCCTGGTCGAGATTGTACAAATGATCTTGCTCTTAGTTGCTCTTTACTAGCATGTCGTCAATGTAAACTTCCATTGTTCGACCTAGGAGCATAGTACAAAATATCGTTATCGACTAATGTATCGATCTCCAAAAAATAGATATATCGGGATATATTGGAATCTATCGGTGGATATTTTACATGGAATGTATCGACTAATATATCAATTTGTTATACAAAATATATATAAAATCAAATTTGGAAGTATATTTTCATAGTATTTACCTAAAAAACATCATATCTACTAAAAATAGAATAAACAAATTATTTCCAAAAAAAAAAATTTGAAAAAAAATAATATTTCCAGAAAATATCGGAAAATATCAGTAAATATCGGAATATATCGAAAAATATCGACCGATATTTTACAGATACTTTAAGGCGAAAATTTCGGGAATATATCGTATCGTTTTCTTTGAAAACCGATAAATATCGCGATATATCGTGATATATCGCGATATTTTGTACTATGCCTAGGAGGTCGTCGAACATTTTGGTGACCAGTCTTTGACAGGTCGCTCCTGCATTCCTCAACCCGAATGGCATAACTCTATAGCAGAAAATACCTTGCTCTGTTGTGAAAGAGGTCTTCTCTTGGTCAGGCTCGTACATTGGGATCTGGTTATACCCTGAGTATGCGTCCATGAATGACAGAAGATCAAAACTGCATGTCTGATCGACTAGCCTATCGATTCGTGGCAGTGGGAATGAATATTAAGGACAAGCTTTGTTCAAACTTGTGAAGTCGATACAGACTCTTGTTTTCCCATTTTTCTTTAAGACTGGCACGATGTTGGCTAGCCAGTCTGGAGTATCGACTTCTCTGATGAAGCCGACCTGTTTAAGTCTGCTGATCTCTTCATTGACAGCTTCGTGAAATTTGGGAGCAAGCCTTCTTGGTTTCTACTTGATAGGTCGATAATTGGGATTGACCCGCAGTTTATGGCATGCAATTGATGGGTCTATTCCAGGCATATCGATATACGACCAAGCAAAAACATCTTTATTAGTTGTAAGAAAATTTACAAAGTTATTGAACTTATCTTCTTCCAACTCTGCACCTACATAGACATATCTTGGGTCCTCATCTGACCCAATGTTCACACGCACACCTGGATCAGTACTTCCAAGGCTAAGCTTGGGGGAGCTCGCTAGCTCCTTCTGTAGTTGCTATTTGTTGACCTCACTCTTTTCTTAGAATGGGCTTTTTGACTTGTTGTACCCCTGTTGAGCCTCTGGTGAGATTGGGCTCTTTCTTTTGACTTCAGCATCCTTGACTCCAGAGGTGGATGGCTTTGATGGTGGTACAGTTTCAACAATGCCATGGCATTCCTGTGCGGTGTTCTGATTGCCGCGAAGTTCCATTATCCCATGAGGGCCAGGATAGCGGAATACTTGATGATATGTGGACGACACACCTCTCATAGCATGGATCCACTTGTGACCCAGAATCGCATTGTACTTGCTTGCGATATTAAGGATGCTGAACTTGGTGGTCATAACGACCTTGTCTTCCTTTCTGCCCACGGTGACGGGCAACAGAATTTCACCCTTAGGATCTTCTCTTGAACTGTTGAAGCCTAAGATGGGAGTGAAATCCGGGATGAGAACTGAATCGGGTAACCTCATGTCCTTGAAGGTTCTGTACATGAGGATGTTGCATGATGCGCCAGGGTCTATGAATACCCTCTTGATGGTATAGTCTGCTATCCGCAGTTCAACGACAAGGGCGTCGTTGTGAGGAGTAACGACCTTGTTGAGATCGTCTTCGGTGAAAGTGATGTCGGACTCTTGCCGGGCAGGGATGTTGAAACGAGCTGCTCGGCCAGTAATGGAGTAGACATGATGAAGATGTTCTACTCGTCTCTTCTTCTCTCGTGAGACAGGGGTGTGGTTGGATTCGTCAATCATGTAGACTACATGACTTTCCGATTCGCTGTCCCTGTCGATCTTATGTGCGACCTTCTTGTTGATTTGGTCGCGTAGGTCTCCTGTTGGACCTAAACGTTGGGAGAGGCTACGCCCTCTGCTGCGAACTGGACTTGCGGAGGCCGTTCTAGCCTTGCTGTGACCTCGCTTTGATGAACGAGGAGGGGTTCTGGATCCCTTCCCCGTCCTCTTGCTTGTGGAATCCTCTTGTATGTCGAGGATCCAATTGTTGAGCCTTTTCTCGTCGGCCCATGTTTGAAATGCGCGTTTTAGAACGCGACAGTCATCTGTTTGATGACACCGTACCTTGTGGACTTTGCAGTACGGTCATCCAGATGTATCCTCCAACTGTGTGAAGGTAGGAATCCTGCACCAGTGGTTGTGCTTGATTCGCTCAAAGATGTAACCGGCTGGTCTTGTAAACTTGTGATATTCTCACTGCTCAGTAGGCAACGACTTAGCCTTGAACCTCTTGCCATCTGACCGAGGTCGCTTGGTTAAGCCAGACTCCACATTGCTGACTACGTGATTCTTCTCCCTCCCAGTGAGGGCTTCCTCGAGCTTGATATAACGATCTACCTTTAGGTAGAGCTCGTCTAGGGATGTAGGTCGCTTCATGGCTTGGAGGTCGGACCCCTGGGTCAGACCGTGAGTGAATGCGATGGTTGCAAAGGTCTCGTGCTCCTTTGCAAAATCCTGAATTGAGTGTAATTCAGAGTTAAAACGAGCAAATAAAACGCTTAGTGACTCACCATCTCGTTGCTTGACTTTAAAGATTGAATCGATGGTGACGGGGCGCTTCTTGTTGTGGATGTAGAAGATGACAAATTGCTTTTCGAGCTCGGCAAACGAGCTGATGGATCCTGGCTTCAATCGGTGAAACCAGTCAAGAGCCGGTCCGGTGAGGCTGGACTGGAACAACAAACACAAAAGGTGATCCTCCTTGATCAGAGGAAGGGATTTCCGGAATCCCTTGATGTGGTCAGTTGGATCTCCGACTCCGGCATACTGGTCGAACTTGGGGGCATTGAGCTTGTTCGGCAAATCATGCTCAAGGATCTCCCTAGAGAAAGGAGACTCCTGGAATTGCTGGAGGGACTGTACAGCAAGTTGCTCCGCAGTATGGCTCTTGGAATGGTGCAGGAGAGCCTGGGAGGCTTTGAACTCCGCCAGTTGTTGGCTGAGTTGTTTGTATTTCTGGTTGGAATCATCAGCAGGAATGATTCCATGTCCGCCATTTTCAACTTGTGCGGGGTTGGTTTATGCGGCCTTCAAACGTGCATTTTCTTCCTGCAAAAGAGTGATTTGTGCATGCAGATCTTGGATAGTTAACTCTGGGGTAGTCATTTGAATAGATGACTTTGAGAAGGGTGGGAGGGTTTGGGTTTTTCGATTATATCAAATTCCTTGTAGTCGGCGCCAAATGTATTAACCTATTTCTAGATTAATGCACTACTAGATCAGGTCGTTGGGAGACTTGACCAAAGGGGAAGTTGTAGATCGGGGTGGCTGCACCTCGTTGAGATCGAGATTGCCTACGTACTCTTAGCTCGAGGGGATTGAACTTAGAGATCAAGCCATCGTAGTTCTGTTCTTATAGAAGGTAGAAAGGCGTGGATCGTGGATCTTGCGAGGATCATCCCTGTGAATTAATTATGTAACTGACGAGAATATTCTGTGCATTGAATGAGAGCACGTGTGTATAAGCATGCCGCTGCTCTTTGTGAGATCGAGCTGTTGTGGACGAGCTACTAGCGGGTAGAGACCGTGGCGACCTGATGGATGAATGACTGTGCCACGTGGCTGCTTTTGATTGGTTGAAGTATGTAGTACCCCTACAATATTGATATTAATGTGATCATAAGAAATCACTCTTGATATTGATGTGATCACAAGAGATCACTCTTAATATCGAAAGTGATGTGATCATGAGAGATTACTCTTGATATTGATATTGATGTGATAAATAGAGATCACCCTTGATATTGATAGTGATGTGACCATTAGAGATCACTTTTGATATTGATATTGGTGTGACCGTTAGAGATCACTCTTGATATTGATATTGATGTGACCATTTGTCGATCACTCTTGATATTGATAGTGGTGTGATAGTTAGAGATCATTCTTGATATTGAAATTGATGTGATCATGAGAGATCACTCTTGATATTAGTATTGATGTGATCATGAGAGATCACTCTTGATATTGATATGGATGTGACCAATAGAGATAATTTTTGATATTGATATTGATGTGACCATTAGAGATCACTCTTGATATTGATTCATATGCCCCCATGTAGTGATATATTAGGTGAAAGAGGGAATCACCCCCAAGCGTATGATGTAGAAACGTTCCGATCATAATGAGGACACCATTAAAGGTGTGATTAAGATATATGGTGACGCCCCCAATTTGTGTGATAGAGGGTTGGACAAAGGTATCGACTTTGAGTTGACTTATCATATGCTAGTACCACGTGTGGTACCCTTAGCAATGACACAAAGTCTTTTTGCGTGATACTAGTCGTGCAAAATCGTTAGTGTGGATCTTGATCTGATGCAACCATAAGGTTGACGCCCCCAAGTGGTACTTGAGTTGGCGAATCCTTATGATTGATAAGTATCCAAAAACGTAGTTCTTACCCCTAATTAGTATGATGTTAAAACTCACTTTTGGACTTGTATTAGAGTAATTTCTATTATTTTTGTAAGAAAGAACCTAGAAAAGACTAAATCAAAGAAAAAACCTACAAAATGATATAAAAAGAGCAAAAAGAGAAAAGTCAAGTATGAAGCCCAAAGTCATGGATCCAAATGGTCAAAACCTTGAATGAATCTTAGTATATTAAATCTAAATGAGCCCGTAAATTATCTACAAAGCTTAAGTCCAAGAGAAGCCCATTAAAATGAAGTGAGACTACTAAATAGAAGATGGAACATAGAATCACTTCAAGGTTGATATTTAAGATTCTATCATGTGTAAAATATGGAGAATATTGAGACAACTCAGCCATCCAAGGAAGATTGCCAGCATATTCTAGAATGACACTATATATGGCAGTTTTATACATAATTGGCAAAAATGGTGGCAAGGATTTGATTTTCAACACATGTTTTTCCCCTCATTAATCTTTGACCGCAATTATTCAAAGATTTTATTCTTCACATTTTCTTCCACAAATGTTTAGTAATCGATTTAATTATCAATCAAATCAAATATTATGTAATATTTTGCAATTTTTCCCTTTTAGGCTCCCTATGGATTTATAAACAAGGAGCTCTATTCATTGTATTCATCATCAAGAGTTGAGAGCAAAAACTCATTCTAATAAAAGTTCTTTTCTTCTTCTTCTTTTTCTAATTTAGTTAGTTTTTATTTTATGTCATTTCATTTAATAGATTTTAGTTTAGTATTATGTTTGTGCTTTATATGTTTTTTTTTTTTTTAAGTGTTATTTTTAAGGTTTGCTGGACTTGTTAGCAAAACCTTTTTACCACCAACAATGCTTCTTTTTAATTGGGTTGAATTATTTGAAGCTTAAATCAAGTACAAGTTGGTATGATAATTAATTTTTATCCACATATCATCTATAGACATATTAGGTGCATAACTAGTTTAATCAGTTTTTGATTTTATACATAGTTGTTGAAATGATATGATCCACTCGTAATAAAATAAAACCTATAATATAAACCCAAACACATTAAATAGAACAATTTTATTAAATGTCATTGCAGAACATAAGTTTTCGATTTATAGTTTGGAAATATTTGTTTGAGAAGGAGGAGGCTTGAGGATATGATAGGCAAGAGGATAACAAAAAAAAACTTGAACAAGCAGAAAGGGGGGAAGATTTAATTTTTGGGGTCTTGTTTTCCACAAAACTATTAACTTTCTTACTGATCCTAAGGAAGGAAGATCGACATTACGTCCTGCTGATATTCTGGTCTACAACTGGTCTGAAGGCAAACATGCGTGTGTTGATGTTACAGGGCATCTCCGATGGTCGGGCTGGGTGCTGGGATTTTCGAGATGGGGCTAGCAGCTAGCAATACAGCAGCAGCAAAAGTGGAGAAACATGACGGAGCTTGTAGGGCTAACCAACATAGTTTCATCCCCTTTGCATTTGACACATTTGGATTGTAAGGCTCAGAAACAGTTGAGCTCCTCAGGAGAGTGCAGAAGGTAATGGATAGCAACGTGATGATTGCGGGTTCGAACGAATATGTATTTAGGAGAATCGAGTTTGCTATCCAGAAAGGACTTGCCGCACAGTTTATAGCGCGTTTGTCCTCTATTTTTGTGTAATTCGCTGAGCTTATCAATAAAATTTATTTTAGATTAAAAAAAAAAAAAAAAAAAAAAAACCATGTTAACATAGATATAACTACTGTTAAGTGGGCATTTAATTAGTAATAGGTGACAGAAAAATTAACATAGCCTCAAAGAACTGTTCTCTGTTGCTGGCAACAGAATACCCGGACTCATCAGGTCTCACCAAATGTATGTCTTTAATTAAGAGGTTAAATATAATTATGAGATTTTTGGACATACCCTCCATTTGAAAGTCGAAATTTGAGATACCCCATTTGTAAAAAAAAATTGAGATATCCCCATTTCAAGACAAAAGAGCTTTATAGCCGTAGGTGAGTTTTATGATGGACAGCTAAGATAACACCACATCTTGAATTGGGGTATCTCAAAAGTTTTTTCAAACGGGGGTATCTCAAATTTCGACTTTCAAATGGGGGGTATGTCCAAAAATCTCTATAATTATTATTGTAAAGGTGTAGTAAAAAATTACTGGACCTGCACCCTAAATATTGTGTAATTTGATATTTTTTTGAATCTGACAGCATTTTATCAACCTGCATCTATTAAAACGACAAAATAGAGCCTCACAACGAGGGAAGACTCTCCCGGTTTAAGTGCATACAAAATTGGTTCAAGACCAGCAGGTGTTTGAAAAACCCAGTTAGCAGAACTAACATTAACATAGGCGAGCATATCCGCAGCCATATTAATTCACTATTACATGAAAGAGAAAAACCCCGCAACAAAAAGTAGATAATAACTGCTTATATGTCCAAGCAACTAGGGCTGCTATCTGAGCCGAGCGGCTCGGGCTCGGCTCGATAAAAGCTCGGCTCGGCTCGTTCATTTATCTAAACGAGCCGAGTTCGAGCCGGTTTTTGAGCTCGTCACGAGCCCAAGCCGAGCTCGAGCTCTAAACGAGCCGAGCCGAGCAGCTCGTTTACTATGGGCTTGGGCGGTTGGGCTTATGGTAACTATGGGCTTAGGCAGTTGGGCTTCTATCTCCATCACTTGCAAGTTGCAACCATCAGTATCAAACTTATAAAATAATTTAGAACTTAGAAGTTAGAAGTAATGAGCAACTCTCCATCAGTTCTAACTTAGATCAGTTGGGCACTTGGGCTTCCATCACTTAGAACTTAAATCAAAATTTAGAACTAACTTAGAACTTAATCTAAATTTAGAACTAACTTAGAACTTAGATCAGTTGGGCTTCCATCACTTAGAACTTAAGTTCTAACTTAGAACTTAATCTCCATCAGCTCGATCAGTTCGATCAAACTTCTAAGTTTCGGTCGGTTGCTCATTACTTCTAAGTTCTCACAACCCAAACTTAATCTCCATCAGCTCGATCAGTTCGATCAGTCGATCTCAACTCTCTCTCTCTACACTTTTGATTACCATCAGCTCGATCAGTCGATCTCAACTCTCTCTACACTTTTGATTTCTCCATCAGTCGATCTCAACTCTCTCTACACTTTTGATTTCTCCATCAGTCGATCTCCTTTTGATCAATCGATTCTAGTTTTTTTCTTTCTCCATCACTCCATCAGTCGATCTCCATCGCGTCTGTTCAAGGTGAGTTGAGTTAAGGGTCGTCTCTTTCAATTGGTTTGCTGATTTGCTGAATTGGTTTGCTGAATTTTAGTTTAGAATTGGTATGTGATTCAATTGGTTTGCTGAACGAGCCAAACGAGCCAAACGAGCCAAACGAGCTAACGAGCCGAAACGAGCCAGCGAGCCGAAACGAGCCGAGCTCGAGTTTTACTTTTGGCTCGCGAGCCGAGCTCGAGCTCATAGTTCGGCTCGATCTAAATTTTAAGCTCGGCTCGAGCTCGGCTCGGTTAGTAACGAGCCGAGTTTGAGCATACCTTAGCTCGGCTCGAGCGGCTCGAATAGCACCCCTACAAGCAACAACTTAACACAAAAGGAAGAGTCTGATTCTAGTCATTCTACCCATAGCTTAGGAATCTGCAGCTGGTTAGCCTTTATCAGGCCTGTCCTGATTGTTGGGTTTTATATGCATAAAGCGAGAAGGGGAAGTATTTTGTTCAGGAACGTACGAACGACTTTAGGGCGTTCGTACGTCCAATGTGGCAGACAACTTTTTCGGGACAGAACGTACGAACGTGGTTAGGGCGTTCGAACGTCCTGTACGCCAGATTTTTATTACGTGTTGTACACGTACGTACGTGATTTCGACGTACGTACGTCCTCCTCTAGTTTGTGCAAATGGGCCTGTTTTGAGCCCAATTCGTGGCTATTGTAAGGCTATACTATAAAGCCAAATAGAGTTGTTCAAAACCTTAACTTTTCTAAGAGAGAGATTGTGAGAAGCCATTAGAGAGTTTGAGAGAACTTCTGTGAGGAAGAGAACTTCGGTTTCTTCGTGAGGGCTTGTACAATTGTCTTGTGAAGAAAAGCATCATCCTTTCTCCCCGTGGACGTAGGCATATTGCCGAACCACGTATATCTTGTGTCTTGTGTGTGATTGCTTGTTTACTTTTGTCGTTTTCGTTTTACTTTCATATATTAGTTCAATCATCATTATTTGTGCATTAGCCTCCGCTGCGTACAACAAGTGGCATCAGAGCTTAGGTTAGAACTTGAGCGTCTACAAAGTGTGTGTGTTGAAATTCCGGTGTGAATTTCAGATTTGTTTGGTGATTGTTTAGTGCATGAAAGTTGGTGGAAAGATGTCAAAAGAAGGGAGTTCGAAGAGTTCGAAGGGGAAAACCAAATCTGTGGTTTACCATCAAGCAAAGATTGATGTAGAGAAGTTTACCGGCACCAATAACTTTGGCATGTGGAGGTGTGAGGTAATGGATGCTCTATGTCAACAAGACCTAGAAGATGTTCTGGAGGATAAGCCAGAAGATGTGGAAGAGAAGGATTGGAAAAAGATAAACAAACGAGCTTGTGGAATCATAAGGTCGTGTTTGGCACAAGAAATCAAATATCTTGTGATGAATGATGTTTCCGCAAAGGAGATGTGGCAAAAATTGGAGGAGAAGTACATGACAAAGACTATCCACAATAAAAACTATCTACTTCGAAAGTTTTATCGAATAGATATGAGAAGAGGTATTTCCATGGCGGAGCATCTTAATGATTTTACCAAGTTAATTGCAGACTTGGCAAATCTAGGAGCAGATGTGAGTGATGAAAGCAAGGCGGTGTGTCTCCTCAATTCGTTACCGGACGAATATGAACACTTGGCTATCACACTCACATATGGGAAAGAAAAATTGGTGTATAGTGAGATTTCTGCAGCATTGTTAAATCATGCGTGTATGAAGAAGGACAAAGAAGAGTCCAAGGGCTCTACACATGAGGTCTTGGTTACAAGAGGAAGGTCTAGTGACAGGAAAGGCCAAGGTGGTAGAGGGAAATCTCGGTCAAAGTCGAGAGGTCGATCTCTAGCAAAGGATGAATGCTCCTTTTGTCATGAGAAAGGGCATTGGAAGAAAGATTGTCCTAAAGCCAAGGCAAAGGACAAGAAGAAAGACTCTGAGGTAAACATTGCATGTGATACTAAAGATGAGGATGTAGATTCTGATTATTCTTTATCTGTTTCATCAATGGCTTGTTACACTAGTGGTAATGAATGGATTTTAGATTGTGCTGCTTCTTATCATATATGTCCTATAAGGGAATGGTTTTCTGATTTTAAGAAGCAGGAGAGTGGTGTAGTGGTGATGGGGAATGATCAACCTTGTCACATAATGGGTATAGGCACCATTCGTCTGAAGATGTTTGATGGAATTATAAGGAAGCTGAAAAATATTAGGTATGTTCCTGACATGAAGAAGAATCTTATCTCAGTTGGTACTTTAGAAGCCAGTGGTTACAGGGTGGTACTTGAACATGGCGTTCTAAAGGTTGTGGCTGGTGCAATAGTTGTACTCAAGGGTGTTCGACAGAGGAACTTGTACTTCCTTCAAGGTAGTACAGTTACTGGTGATGTGGCCATGTCTGAGGCTACATCAAAGATGGCTAGAGAGACTACGCGGCTGTGGCATATGCGGTTGGCGCATACTGGTGAAAAATCCTTGCAAAGATTGATAAAGCAAGGATTGTTAAAGGGTGCTATCGCCTGTAAAGTAGAATTCTGTGAGCATTGTGTTCTGGGCAAGCAGACAAGAGTAAAGTTTGGCACGGCTATCCATAATACTAGTGGAGCTCTTGATTATGTTCACACGGATGTCTGGGGACCTACCAAGAACGCATCTTGGGGAGGTAAGCATTATTTTGTGTCTTTTGTTGATGATTTTTCTAGGCGTGTGTGGGTGTACACCATGAAGAGCAAGGATGAAGTCCTAGAAATTTTCATGAAATGGAAAAAGTTAGTTGAGACCCGAATTGGCAGAAAGATCAAGGTACTTCGCTCAAATAATGGAGGAGAGTACAAGAATGATCCATTCTTGCAAGTATGTCAGGATGAGGGTATTGAACGCCATTTCACTGTAAGAGAGACACCGCAGCAAAATGGGGTGGCAGAACAGATGAATCAAACTTTACTGGAGAGAGTTCGGTGTATGTTGTCTAATGCTGGGTTAGGCAAAGTGTTTTGGGCTGAGGCTATTATGTATGCCGGTCACCTTATTAACAGGTTGCCTTCGACTGCGATTGACGGCAAAACTCCTATGGAGGTTTGGTCTGGTAAGCCTGCTTCAGATTATTGTTTTCTTCATGTGTTTGGGTGTCCAGCTTACTATCATGTCCGAGAGAGTAAGTTGGATCCTCGTGCAAAGAAGTCTTTATTTATGTGTCTACAGAGTGGAGTAAAATGTTATAAGCTATGGGATCCAGAATTGAAGAAAATTATTCTAAGCAGAGATGTGACATTTGATGAGGCTTCTATGTTGAAGTCTAAGAGCTCTCAGCAGGTGGAGAGCAAGGCCAAAGAGGTTTCGCAGTGGGTGGAGACTGAAATATCTCCACGTGTTCCAGGTGGTTCTGTATCCAAGTGATGAGGTTCCTAGTGTTACAGATTCTGATGACATGACAGAAAATGAGGTTGATGATGAGACGGTTGATGATACAGTACATGTGGACTCTGATGATGAGGGTCCAATTGCATATAGATTATCCAAGAGAAATGCCGGTGTTCCCAAACGGCTTACTGATGATATGGTAGCTTATGCACTTTCGGTTGTTGATGAGGGTATTCCAGAAACTTTTCGTGAAGCACTGCAGAGTAGTGATTATGAAAGGTGGAAGAAGGCCATGGATGAGGAGATGAAATCTCTTCATAAGAATGAAACTTGGAAATCATGGAGTTGCCTAAGGGAAAGAAAGCAATCGGGTGCAAATGGGTTTACACTAAGAAAGATGGGTCTCCTGGTGAAAATGTACGCTTCAAAGCAAGATTGGTGGCAAAAGGCTATGCTCAGAAGGAGGGAATTGATTATAATGAAATCTTTTCTCCGGTTGTGAAACATTCCTCCATTCGCATCCTATTGGCCTTAGTAGCACAATTTGATTTGGAGTTAACTCAACTTGATGTGAAAACTGCTTTTCTACATGGTGAGCTAGATGAGGAGATCTATATGACTCAGCCGAGTGGGTATAAAGATGCGAGTAATGACAAGTTGGTGTATAGATTGAAGAAATCGTTGTATGGGTTGAAGCAATCTCCAAGACAATGGTACAAGCGGTTTACACAGTTTATGCTTGGGCAAGGGTACACAAGAAGTCCATATGATCCTTGTGTCTATTTTCGCAAGGTATGTGATGGTTCTTTTATCTATTTGCTTTTATATGTTGATGACATGCTCATAGCCTCTAAAAGCAATGTGGAGATAGACAAGTTGAAAAAGACTATGTCTATGGAGTTTGAGACGAAAGATCTTGGTGATGCGAGAAAGATACTTGGCATGGAAATTCAGAGGGATCGAGACAATGGAAGGTTGTGGTTATCTCAAAAGGCCTATCTACAGAAGGTGCTACAGAGATTTAACCAATATGAGATTGGTGAAGCTGTGAGTATACATCTCTCAAAAGATTTTAATTTGAATGCTTCCATGTCTCCTAATTCTGATAGGGGACGTGCTTATATGGCACGTTATCCATACGCAAGTGCGGTTGGTAGCTTGATGTATGCGATGGTATGTACAAGGCCCGACATTGGGCATGCAGTTGGCACTGTAAGTAGGTACATGCATAATCCTGGTGAGAAACATTGGGAAGCTGTGAAATGGATCTTGCGCTACATTCAAGGTAGTGTGGAGGTTGGTTTACTATTCCAGAAGGGAAGGGATTTGACTCAGTTGTGTGTTGGTTATGTGGGCGCTGATTATGATGGTCAGATAGAGAGACGTCGGTCTACTACTGGATATGTTTTTACATTGGCAGGTGGTCCTATTAGTTGGCGGTCTACATTACAATCTTTGGTTGCTTTGTCTTCGACATAAGCAGAATATATGGCTGTGACTGAAGCCTTTAAGGAAGCCATTTGGTTACGAGGTATGTTGAAGAACTTGGGTATTGTGCAGGAGAAGCTTATGGTTCATTGTGACAATCAAAGTACCATAAATCTGGCAAAGAACTCAGTTTATCATGCTCGTACAAAGCACATTGATGTGCGACATCACTTTGTCAGAGATATTATTGAAGATGGTGAGATTTTATTGAAGAAGATTCATACTAGCAATAATTCGGCTGACATGTTGACTAAAGTGGTTCCAGGGACTAAATTCTATCATTGCTTAGATTTAGTCCATATCCTTCCTTTATGTTGATAGTATATCATGGAGTGAACTACGATGGCTTGATCCCTTAGAAGAAGGGTACGTAGGCAACTATGAAGTGGTGCAGCCGAGGTGGTCTTTCGGGACATGTGTGGGAGTTTGTGATTTGTGTTTTTCGGCTTAGATTTATTGAATCTTCGCCGAGGTGGAGAATTGTTGGGTTTTATATGCATAAAACGAGAAGGGGAAGTATTTTGTTCAGGAACGTACGAACGGCTTTAGGGCGTTCGTACGTCCAATGTGGCAGACAACTTTTTCGGGACAGAACGTACGAACGTGGTTAGGGCGTTCGAACGTCCTGTACGCCAGATCTTTGTTACGTGTTGTACACGTACGTACGTGATTTCGACGTACGTACGTCCTCCTCTAGTTTGTGCAAATGGGCCTGTTTTGAGCCCAATTCGTGGCTATTGTAAGGCTATACTATAAAGCCAAATAGAGTTGTTCAAAACCTTAACTTTTCTAAGAGAGAGATTGTGAGAAGCCATTAGAGAGTTTGAGAGAACTTTTGTGAGGAAGAGAACTTCGGTTTCTTCGTGAGGGCTTGTACAATTGTCTTGTGAAGAAAAACATCATCCTTTCTCCCCGTGGACGTAGGCAGATTGCCGAACCACGTATATCTTGTGTCTTGTGTGTGATTGTTTGTTTACTTTTGTCGTTTTCGTTTTACTTTCATATATTAGTTCAATCATAATTATTTGTGCATTAGCCTCCGCTGCGCACAACACTGATAGCATAGAGTTCAGCAGAATTGTTGGTTGTTGGAGAGGGATGCACTATGAGGTACCTGTAAGAAGAATTCCATTATAAACTCTAAAAAAATTCCAATACCTGAATAATTTGGGGTACGTAACAGAACCATTAGTATTCATTTTTATCCATTTGAAAGGATGAGGTTTCCAAGGTGCAACAATGTGCTCATAATTCTAGATGCAAAAAGCTAAACTTGACCAAGAAAATAAGGAGCTCCCAGAAAACAATTTCACAAAACAAAAACGCATGACTACGCACCAAATGACATTCTGATAGATCCGTAAATAAAATAATAAAAATAAAATATAGCTAGCACCATCCTTCCAAAAGTTTGTATATGACCAAGTGATACAACATCAACATAATCAGTGTCTTAATAAAAGCAAGGATAACGGCAACAAAACAATCCACTCAAAAAGCACCAACACTTACCTTGGCTCACACCTACTGTTGCTCTCATACTGGGCCCTCGCCCACTGGTACATTATTATGTCATTAACTGCATAAGCAAAACCCGACATTAAGTTATATTTCTTCATTTTCAACAAAAGAACCATAATAGAAATCATGCATTATCTAATTTCTCCAAGAACAATTAGAAGAACTGGATGCATATGATCTTCATTGAAATGAGTCAAATGACACAACCCATTCAAATATTACAAGACATTTAGCAAACGGGTATATATACACATTCTGTTTAGCGGGACTAAGCCTCCCACCATTTCACAATAACTGCCTTTCCATACATGTCTCTTTTTTCATATCTACAACCAATAGGTAAAGGTAGAAGCAGGTAATCTTATATAGGGCAATTACCTGGCTTAAAGACTTATTGTTTGTACATATGAAACTGCCTGTATTACTCCACAAAGGATACAAACCCTATGCTAATTAAAGGGTAGAAGCCAGGTAATTGCCCTATAATGGAACTGGGGAAGTACGGAACTGGTCACATTCTTTTCACTTAATAAAAGACTTGGAAGCTATCCTGTATTACTCCACAAAGGTTACGGACCCTACACTTTTAAACAAAACTGGCTACTTCACCACCATTTCAGAACAGATGAATTATATGTTGCATAGTATTTTGAACAAAGTTTGGGTCTTATTCAAGAAAAAAAAAATGTTGTTGGGCCCTATCTGAATGGAGTCTAAAAGGCGTAGGCACACTAGATGAAATACTTATTAACCAGAGCACAAAAACCATGAGACCAGTATATAAGATAACCTGAATATATCTCCGTAACAGCTACAACTGCATACTGAGACACTCTAGCAAACAACCTTATCTTCTCTTTAATACTCAAAGAAGATTCTGCATGGCTATGAAATTTTTTTGAGAGGAGTACATCCATTCTCTCCAAGACATTGGTGTTTTGAAGTAAAAACCTCACCAATGCCAATTCAAACTCACTTCCTTCAAACGACTCAATTTCAACACTTCTTAGTTGTCAGCATCCCATCAGTATTCAACTCTTGTGTTTTCAAGTATTCTTCCATTTTGAAAGTATAATTATGTCCACCTTGAGACTATTCAAAATTGAGATTGGTTAGTTTTTGAATGCTTCATTTTTGTGGAATATGCCAATGAATTGATTGCTTGATAAATAGTTGTACCTTGATGGATATACAGAGAGTCTGCAAATTGGGATAACTTCTCAATAAAACAGTGATGACTTCAACTTGATTTTTGGTAGGGTACAAATCAAGATGCAAATGTTTGACGCTACAATATGAAGTAGGCAACCGACCTAACAAACCCTCTTCCCTGGTCAAAAACTGAATAAAACAAACAAGATTAACTGACTAAATTGAAATATACTATGTATAGTTGAATACTGAGGAATTACAATGGATATATATGTACCTCCAGATAGAAACTCCTCAAACGAAGTGTAATCACATTACTCAGATCCATGAGAATCTTGCTTGCCCAGTGAATATCTCCAGCCGTGGCATCACTTAAATTAGGTAGCCCAGCCTTAGGTGTAATATTGAAGTTGGCTTCATCCAGGGAGGAAAGTATATCTGAATCAAAGTTTGGTGGGGGTACTCCACCATGATATCCTAAGGTATGGAGATTTTTGGATAAAATTTTGATTTCATGGATAGTAGGCCATTTTGATAGTGATAACCATAAAGTCTTGAGGTTAGGAGAAGGTATAATGACAGTATCATTAGAATGATCCTCGACCTCATCCTCGTAAACCCTAGTGGACAAAACCAAACTCTCCAACAAAGGACAATTTGAAAGGTGTTGGTTAATAACATTTACACTACAAATATTAATTAACCTCATCAAGATACATAGTTCTGAGATTTGGGAATTTGACATTGGTGTTTGTGAACAGTTTGAGATTGACAAAACCTAGTGTCAAATCCTCTAAACTATTGCATGAAATAATTGGCCAGCAAACTGAAAGCCTTTTAATAGTCCCTGACATTAATCCTCGAACGAAAAGTTGACGAACATTATGATTAATAGCAAAAGAAATCCATTCATTGAAATGAGGATCAAACTCATCAATCTCATCAATATCATCATCACCATTATCATCAAGATAATCAATAGTAAGATAGAACTTGTTTATGTCTGAGTTATCATGTTGAGAAAGTGTTTGATAAACAATTTCTTTAAAAGTTTCTGAGTACATTTTCTTCTTCCATCTAAAAACATGTTGCTCAAACATTAAATTAGAAAGAGAAGAGCATACCTTCCTCCATTTTGTAGAAAGAACACTTGTTCTAATTGCTTCTTCCAATGGAAGATATGAAACAATGTGAATTCGAATTTCTTCAGGCAAAGAACTGATTGTAGAATCATCAACAACAACCATATCTTCTCTCCTTTGATCTCAAAACTGAAAGGGTTTTGACTTTTGAGTAAGTTGCATATACAGTAGTACCAAAGTACCAACTTTGTTTTAAAGACTCAACAAGCTAAAGCAAGTTGTCTACACTCTACATTAGCCATTGGGAAAGGCAAGGACTTTTGAGGCTTTGCTTCCAGCCATCACAAGTGTCTTAGTTGGTCAGCAAAGTGAAAAAAATGAAGTACAGATTCAGATGTTAAAGTTATGCTCTATTCTCTGCAATTGTATAGCTTTGGTCTTTGGATTGCATTTCTTTCAATTCACTAACTTTGCAGATTTCACTGAATTGGGTATTACTATAGTGTAGGCCTTCAGTAGATGTAAAGGATACATTCTTTGGGGAAAGTGAAAAACCCCTTGGTGTCATACTGCCATAGCCCATAGAAGTACTCAGTACTGTATATATATTTTTTATAAAACTAGAATCTCCTAATATCAAACCAATATGACCCTATGTCAAGTAATTAAGAGTTTAAGACTCTACACAAACAATTACAAAATTACTGCAACAAAACCCAACTCTGATCTTCAGGGGCTGATTCGGGATCTCTGTTCGGTCAAGTTTCCCGGTAGCATGTATTCCCCTGCAAAAAAAAAGACTGAAACCAACCTCTGCAGCCCGTCAACACGCTTCCTAATGTCATCTATCAGCGGCAGCAGAACCTCCCCTATTTCAGCAACATAGATGCAGGTCAACATTAATTTATACCCTTCTGGAATTTCATGTTTCTGCAATGTATATTCAGCCATGCCCTGATTGTGCCCTTGTAGTGTATCATTGCTGGAAATCCCACCATTTCTGACAGTCCACAAGACCACAGGCACCAATGCACCATAATCCATTATGTTACGCATGAACCAGCATCTTAATACTAGTTACAGTATAAATCGATCTGCCACATTTTAGGGTCTCAGATCGTTTTAAGGTAAAAATAACAGTTTTCTTCTTTCAAGTATACCATCTTCTTGGAGAATTAAGCTAGCTCTTTCAAATCTAAAACGATTAGGTCCTCTCATCAAGATGGTAAAACCCAACACAAAGATTACCAAACAAACCAGAAAAAAAATCAGTTCAATTCATAATCCAGATATCAATGCCTGCATTTCTAAGTGTAAAACACAAAGATAGGAATCCACCTAATTCTCCAAGTCTCTAGAAAAACCTCATTTTTAACATCAAAAGAAAGGATTAGATCATACAAATGTTCCACAGACCTAGCTGCTAAAAAGTGAAGAGCTCCATTGACAAGTACAGCAGGAGAGGAATTGGATTTGCAGATAGAAGTGATACCATATGTGTCCAAGGAAGATTCTAAACTTCGCCATGAGCCAGTGCCGAGTGTATACACACTCACATGTGACTGAAAAACCTCGAGTGTATTAACTACTCTTAACTAGCTATGACCTTATACTCTTGGGTAGCATGATGAAAACCGAAGCCAAATGTGATAGAAAATTCACGTCTATTACATTGATTAAAGTAAGATGGAATGGGTGAACATGGGATGACAATGTGGTCTGTGGTGAGTGGATTCCATATGAACACATTGGAATTGGAGTTCTCTTAATGAAGAAAGTTGGTCAAGCACAATAATCCGTTACAAATGCCAGAAACTTCATAATATCTACAAGCATGATGCTTAAATGGCATATCTAACTCTGTTGCCTTATCACATGATTCGTAATCTTCTGCAAAGTGAGTGTGTGTGTATTCATGGATCTAAAAGTTTTTTTTGATATTGTAGAAGCAAAATACTAGGGTTATGGTTTGCTTTGATTAAATGATTCAAATGTAATTGAATGAAATGAGGATCAATTGTTAGTAATTTTAACCAAGTTTTGCAAACATACCTAAAATGCATCAGAGACTTGACTGGTACCCAAGAAGTATCTCCATCACCACCTCCTCTGGAAAGCTCCTCGTCGTCATCATCGACATCCTTGTCAGTCTTCTTTCCTCTCACTGGTTCTGGTTGCACGAACCCAAACAACCCAATGGATGAAACCAAGCTGCATACCCGGCCAGCCACTGCTAATGAAGATCATTTTATGGGATTAACCATTACAATATTACATTACATAGGGACGACAATTATAGAATGTTTGAACAAGGCATGCTCTCAATTTTCCAATGGGATCAAATATGTTTCCGAATGCATCTTCAAGAGACTCTAGATTTTATTACTACTGTATATTGGCGCGCTTTGATTTAGACCATTTCATGATAGCCTGTGTACCCTGCGAGTTGCATATATAGACATTATACCTAGACTCAATAGCTTAATATGACTGTGATCATATATGCTATGGACATTACCACCCATGGTCTGTTGTCATTCTGTTAGACCTCTTCTTTTGATATAAATAAATTTCTATTTTCAGCGAAAAAAATATATATGCTATGGACAGTGTGTTGCCTACTAAGTACTAACTTTGCTCTTGAATTCTTTGAATTTAAAATCAGATCATTTGATATTAAAAAAGGCTTTTTTTTTTTTGGCCAAGTAAGTTGATATATAAATAAGCAAACATGAGAGCACAGAAATTGTGGGTGGGTGGCAACATATCTACTCCTCACCAGATGACATCCAGACTTCCAGAGCATACAAAAAACAGTCACTAGGACCTATAATTACTTGTAACAGTCATGAGGTCATGTAATTTCTCAAGATCTCAACCTCATTGAGGGGGATTGGAGCTAGTATGAGCACCAGGGTCCCAGGCAGTCTTTTTCTTCTCCACCTTGCTAGTAGAGGACTCTCTTGCCATTAGCATAGATTGCCTCTTGTAGCATGTAGCATCGATATAATTCTTTGATCTAAACATGTCTTTAGTAGCTTAGTGTCACTAATAATGTGCTGAATGCCTGAATCTGCAACAAAGCAATACCTTTTTACCTCAGAAAGGGAAGGTGGTTTAATTTCGATTTGAAACTGCAAGCTGTGTGCACCAAAAAATATATATTACCCAGCTCGACACAAGCTCCTCGCCACAACATCAGCTCTGAGAATGAATGACAGTTGCTTTTAAAGTCGCTGCAAGTCAATTGTAAAAGTCGCAAAAGAATCCAGTTGTACAAAGCACAATTTCAACAAGCAGATCACACACCAGACAACTTAGCTAGCGTAGGTTTAGTCAAGAAGGTAATAAACTACTATTTCAGAACAATCTTCCACAGATTCAGGGACCTGAAAATCACTGCGACATCTGACGTACGTACACCCAAGATAAAGAACTACTATTTCAGATTATATTGCTCAATGTTCATTATTTGTTCCTTCAGTTTCAGCTGTATAGATATAGCATATGGCTTAAGCAAGAACGACAACCTCTCTCTTATATATAAAACGTTCATCGTTCTGCGACAAGGATGAGGCAGGCAGGAAGAACTGACTTCTACTATATATACTAGGTTCAGCGAGCAAGTGAATGTACATATGTTAGGTACAGTTGGTTGGTGCCTTAAATTTCCAAATGCCCTAAAACATAACTAATAAGAACAAAGCCCAGTTTAAGATCCCAGACTTTGCAAATCCAAAAATCAGGTCATTTTGCTCAAATCATACAACTATTTTTGAACCTTTGAACCAAAATCAATGCAACTAGTGCTGAACAACGTTCGAAGTTCGTACCTGATTTTAGGACGTTCGAACCAATAATTGTGTGAAAACTGAATAAAACCTTCATATTTAATATCATTTCATAAGTTCACTGGAGCAAAATTTCGCCATAATGATTAATTCTTAAAAGACGGAAACTAATTAATCCAACATCAAACTCTTCCCTCCTATTTCGTTCATACAACTATTCAATGTCTAAAGGTTTGTGTCTTTTCTTGTAGGTAGTATAGTAGTTTTGCATCCATTAAAACCACAAAATAGAGCCTCACAACCGGGGGAATTGAAGGCTCTCCCCGTTAAGTCTGCATACAAAATAAGTCTAAGACCAGCAAGTATTTGGAAAAACCAGCTATCAGAACTAACAGTATAGTAGTCTCGTAGGCGATATATCCGTAGCAAAAAGAAGATATATAATTCACTGCTTACAGTCTTGGAACAAGGTTTTAAACTTTCAACTGACAGCAGAATGAATGTCCAAGTACAAACTAACACACAGGGAAGAGTCTGATTCTACCCATATATATATATAGCTAGCTTAGGAATCTGCAGGTGGTTAGCCTTTAGTGAGATTTTGGGGGAAACCTTAACATCATATGACACTAAGAATCAATCAATCAATTATTTTAATTTTCTTACAAATGGAAGGATTAGATATTGTAGGGGTACTACATACTACAACCAATCACAAGCAGCCACGTGGCACAGTCATTTATCCATCAGGTCGCCACGACCTCTACCTGCTAGTAGTTCGTCCACAACAGCTCGATCTCACAACGGGCAGCGGCCTGCTTATACACACGTGCTCTCATTCAATGCACAGAATATTCTCGTCAGTTACATAATTAATTCACAGGGATGATCCACGCGCGTTACACAATCAATCCTCATTATGATGGCGGAGAATCTGCAAGATCCACGATCCACGCCTTTCTACCTTCTATAAGAACAGAACTACGATGGCTTGATCTCTAAGTTCAATTCCCCCGAGCTAGAGTACGTAGGCAATCTCGATCTCAACGAGGTGCAGCCACCCCGATTTCAAACATCCCCATTTGGTCAAGTCTCCCAACGACCTGACCTAGTAGTGCATTAATCTAGAAATAGGTTAATACATTTGGCGCCGACTGCAAGGAATTCGATATAATCGAAAACCCAAACCCTCCCACCCAATATCAAAATCACTCATTCGAAATGACTACCCCAGAGTTAACTATTCAAGATCTGCATGCTCAAATCACTCTTTTGCAGGAAGAAAATGCACGTCTAAAAGCCGCACAAACCAACCCCCAACAAGGTGAAAATAGCGGACATGGAGTCGTCCCCGCTGACGATTCCATCCAGAAATTCGAACAACTCAGCCAACAACTGGCGGAGTTCAAAGCCTCCCAGGCTCTCCTTCACTATTCCAAGAGTCACACTGCGGAGCAACTTGCCATACAGTCCCTCCAGCAGTTCCAGGAGTCTCCTTTCTCCAAGGAGATCCTTGAGCATGATCTACCGAGCAAGCTGAATGCACCCAAGTTTGACCAGTATGCCGGAGTCGGAGATCCAACCAACCACATCAAGGGATTTCGGAAATCCCTTCCTCTCATCAAAGAAGATCATCTTCTATGTTTGTTGTTCCAGTCCAGCCTCACTGGACCTGCTCTCGACTGGTTTCACCGTTTGAAATCAGGATCCATCAGCTCCTTTGCAGAGCTCGAGAAACAATTCGTCATCTTCTACATCCACAACAATAAGCGCCCTGTCACTATAGATTCCATCTTCAAAGTCAAGCAGCAAGATGGTGAGTCTCTGAACACATTCTTTGCTCGTTTTAAATCTGAATTGCATTCCATTCAGGATTTTGCAAAGGAGCATGAGGCCTTTGCAACTATTGCTTTCTCTCACGGTCTGATCCAGGGGTCCGACCTCCACAAGTCTCTAGCAATGAAGAGACCTTCATCACTGGACGAGCTCTACCTGAAGGTAGACCGTTATATAAAGCTCGAAGAAGCCCTCACTAGGAGGGAAAAGAACCATGTAGTCAGCAACATCGAGTCTGGCTCAACCAAGCGACCTCGATCGGATGGAAAGAGGTTCAAAGCTAAGTCGTTGCCTACTGAGCAGCGAGAATATCACCGGTTCACACGACCAGCCGGTTATATTTACGAAAGAATCAAGCACAACCATTGGTGCAAGATTCCTTCCTTCACACAGCTGGAGGATACATCTGGTCGGCCGTACTGCAAAGTCCACAAGGTACGGTGTCATCAGACCGATGACTGTCGCGTCCTGAAACGCGCACTTCAGACTTGGGCCGACGAGAAAAGGCTCAACAATTGGATCCTCGGCAGACAAGAGGATTCTACAGGCAAGAGGGCGAGGAAGGGATCCAGAACCCCTCCCCGCTCACCAAAGCGTCATCACAGCAAGGCCAGAACGGCCTCAATCAGTCCAGTACGCAGCAGAGGGCGTAGCCTCTCTCAACGCTTAGGTCCAACAGGCGACCTACGCGACCACATCAACAAGAAGGTCGCAAACAAAGTTGACAGCGACAACGAGTCGGACAGTCATGTGGTCTACATGATTGATGAATCCAACTACACCCCGACTTCAAGAGAGAAAAAGAGACGAGTAGAACATCTTCATCATGTCTACTCAATTACTGGGCGAGCAGCTCGCTCTAACATCCCTGCACGCCAAGAGTCCGACATCACTTTCACCTTCGACGATCTCAACAAGGTCGTTACTCCACACAACGACGCCCTAGTCGTTGAACTCAGAATAGCGGACACCATCAAGAGGCTATTCATTGACCCTGGGGCATCATGCAACATTCTCATGTACAGGACCTTCAAAGACATGAGATTGCCCGATTCAGTTCTCATCCCAGATTTCACCCCAATCTTAGGCTTCAACAGTTCCAGAGAAGATCCTAAGGGAGAAATTTTATTGCCCGTCACTGTGGGCAGGAAAGAAGACAAGGTCCTTATCACGGCAAAGTTCAGCATCTTAAACATCGCAAGTAAGTACAATGCGATTCTGGGTCGAAAGTGGATCCACGCTATGAGAGGTGTGCCATCAACATACCACCAAGTATTCCGCTATCCTGGTCCCCATGGGATAATGGAACTTCGTGGAAACCAGAACGTCGCACAGGAATGCCACGACATTATTGCAGCTGTGCCACCTTCAAAGCCATCCACCTCTGGAAGCAAGGATGCTGACAACAAAGGAAAGAGCCCGATCACAACAGAGGCTCAAGAGGGCAACAACAAGTCAAATAGCCCGTCCAAAGAAAAGACCGAACCTGCTAAATAGCAACTACAGAAGGAGCAAGCGAGCTCCCCCAAGCTTAATCTCGGAAGTACTGATCCAGGTGTGCGAGTGAATATTGGGTCAGATGAGGACCCAAGATATGTCTATGTAGGTGCTGAGTTGGAAGAAGATAAGTTCAAAAACTTTGTAAATTTCCTTTCAACTAATAAAGATGTTTTTGCTTGGTCGTATATCGATATGCCCGGAATAGATCCATCAATTGCATGCCATAAATTACGAGTCAATCCCAATTATCGACTGTAAAGCAAAAACCAAGAAGGCTTGCTCCCAAATTTCACGAAGCCGTCAATGAAGAGATCAATAGGCTTAAACAGGTCGGCTTCATCAGAGAGGTCGATACTCCAGATTGGCTAGCCAACATCGTACCAGTCTTAAAGAAGAATGGAAAAACAAGAGTCTGCATCGACTTCACAAGTTTGAACAAAGCTTGTCCTAAAGATTCATTCCCACTGCCACGAATCAATAGGCTAGTCGATCAGACATGCGGTTTTGAGCTACTGTCATTCATGGACGCATACTCAGGGTATAACCAGATCCCAATGTATGAACCTGACCAAGAGAAGACCTCTTTCACAACAGAGCAAGGTATTTTATGTTACAAGGTTATGCCATTTGGGTTAAGGAATGTAGGAGCGACCTATCAAAGACTGGTCACCAAAATGTTCGACGACCTCCTAAGTCGAACAATGGAAGTCTACATTGACGACATGCTAGTGAAAAGTGACAAAGAGCAAGATCATTTGTACAATCTCGACTAGGCATTCCAAAGATTAAGACAATACAAAATGCGTCTTAATCCAGAGAAGTGTTTGTTCGGGGTCGCATCAGGAAAATTCCTCGGCTACCTAGTCACCAGACGAGGCATTGAAGCAAATCCAGACCAGATCAGAGCCCTGATCGACATGCCAAGCCCAAAAACAAAGAAACAAATCCAGAAACTCAACGGCATGGTGTCAGCTCTGAACAGATTCATCTCCAGAGCATCAGATAAGTGCAGACCAATGCTACATATCCTAAAGAAGAAGGCTACATATGAGTGGACAGAAGAATGCGAGAAAGCATTCAATGATCTTAAGGCATATTTGTCTACTCCACCAGTTCTCACAAGGCCCAACGATGGAGATGTACTTGGCGTTTACCTCGCAACATCAGATTTTGCGATCAGTGCAGTACTTTTTAAAGAAGAAACCCAGGTCGAGCGACCTATCTATTTCACAAGCAAAGTCTTACAGTAGGCCGAAATAAGGTACACACCTCTGGAGAAGTTAGCATTAGCCTTACTTTACGCTGCATGCAAATTCAAACCTTATTTCCAAGCGCACACTGTAAAAGTAATCACCGACCAGCCACTACGCCATATACTTGAAAAGAAGAACAAAACAGGTCCTATGGCTCGATGGGCAGCCGAGTTGGGTGATTACACTTTTGAGTTCGTTTCACGGCAGGCCGTCAAAGGCCAGGTCGTTGCAGATTTCTTAGTAGACTATCCAGCAGAGGATACCAATTGGGAACCAGAACCTGAAACAAGGCAAATCCATTACAGCCCTCCTGACACATGGCAGCTATATGTGGATGGTTCCCATAACTCCAACGGGAGTGGCATAGGTGTTGTGTTAATTTCTCCTGAAGGTTCACAGCTCGAGAGATCAACTCGTCTCGATTTCGCGACCTCCAACAATGAAGCCGAATACGAGGCCCTAATCCAGGGCCTACAAATGGCCATCGATCTACAAGCAGTTCGCCTGAAGGTATACAGTGATTCACAACTGGTAGTCAATCAGATTACCAGTAATTACCAGATAAATGGGGTCAACCTAATCAGATATGCCAGCAAAGCAAAAGAGCTCATCAGCAAGTTCAGTTATTTCACAATCGACCACATACCAAGAGATGACAACAGGCATGCTGATTCATTGGCATTCTTGGCATCTAAGATCGAGTCAGACAGACCGCGGGCTCTCACTATAGCAATCAGTACACAGCCCGCTTATCTAGTCAAGGAAGAAGATGTTCATCAAATCTCTGATCTACTAGAGACAACTCCAGCAGACATCCAAGGAACTTGGATGGAACCTTTCGTTACTTACCTTCAAACTGGTGTCCTACCATCCAACAAAAAGGAAGCCAGTCAGCTGTTACATAAGGTCACAATGTACAAACTCCATGAGGGTAAACTTTTCAGAAAGTCTGCAACTAGTTTGTTATTACGGTGCCTAATCCCCAAACAGGGCCAGATGATATTTCAAGAAATCCATGAAGGGGAATGTGGAAACCACTCCGGAGGGCGAACCTTAGCCCATAAAGCAATCTCCCAAGGATACTTCTGGCCAAGGATGAAGGAAGATGCTAAGAAGTTCGTTCTGAAGTGTGTTGAATGCCAAAGATTCGCTGATAAGCAACATCAACATCCCAATGATCTCATCAACGTCACTACACCATGGCAATTCCACATGTGGGGGCTTGATATCATGGGCCCCCTAATCAAAGAGAAGAAGTCAGAAAAAAGATTCGTTCTAGTGGCCGTCGACTATTTCACTAAATGGGTGGAAGCTGTTGCACTAACCAACGTAACTCAAGCAGATGTGCAGAGATTCATGTGGGAAAACATCATCACAAGGTTTGGCCTACCAAAACGAATAGTCACAGACAATGGCACTCAGTTCGTTGGCAAAAACATCAAGGCTTTCTACAACCTATGGAAAATCGAGCATTCAAGGTCAACGCCTAGATATCCACAAGCCAACGGCCAGGTCGAAGCTGCAAATCGACAAATTCTAAACAACCTGAAGAAGAAGCTTGAAGATCAACATGATCAATGGCCACAGCAGTTGGAGAACATCCTATGGGCTTATAGGACAACTCCTCGTACATCCACTGGGATGTCACCATTTAGTCTATGCTATGGAGTTGAGGCAGTTATTCCCACCGAGTTAACATTTGGAACGACCAAATCCCTTCTGGTCGATACTGAGCTTAACAATCAGGTCTGGTCGTTCGGAATCGATCTCCTCGAAGAGAGACGAAACCACGCAGTTATAAAGCTTGAGCAGTATCAACAACGACTTAAGCGAGCTTACAACAAAGGCGTACGACCTAGATCTTTCCAACCAGGGGAACTAGTTCTAAGGAAAATGTTCCACAACAAGAGGAAGGATATGATTGGCAAGCTCAATGCCAACTGGGAAGGACCTTACATTATCACCAAGGTTCAAAGCAACGGTTTTTATCGTCTTCAAACACCAGAAGGAGAGATCGTTAAGAACCCATGGAATGCTTATCACTTGAAAAAGTTTTATCAATGAAATGTAAGCATCCATTCATTACATTTCAATATACAAACACATTGTTGCCTTCATCTCAGCTCAAACATGAATGGCTCCTAAAGGTCTACTCCCTCGACCTACAAATTATCAAAACTCTAGTCCCTTTGATGATTTTAATTTGTTAAGTTCAAACATCTGCAACTTAACTTGGTGCATTGGTCATATCATTCCCACGACCTCTGTACAATCAAGCAACCGTGCACACGACCTCACCCACTAGCAGGTCCAACACTATGATTACTACTTGTTTGTAAAACTCATACAAGCAGACAACGTAACAAGAATGACAATGAAAGGTAAATCGTTGAATATCATTTTTTACTTGATGAGATTTCTAACAATTACAGGCAAAAACAAAAATACACTAAGGCATGCAAGAAGAACTGTTTCAGTCCGTCCTGCTTGCAGCCATTCATCTCGTCTACCTGCCTTCTGAACGAGCTACCAGGACTCCCTGGAAACTAGCTGATCAGAACGGCTTAAGCTCATCAGAATTAATGTTGTTCAATACAACTCCAAACAAAAACAAGTGTTTTCTCAAGCTCACAAGACTGCTTTGAGGAAAACCAAAGAAGACATACTGCAAGAACAAGGAATGCAAGAAGCAAACTTTGCACAAGGTTACCCAATACAAGAAAGTTGGAATCAAGGCTAGTTCACTGCTGCGTAGGCTGGTCGCTGGAACCATCAACCTCCATACAGCCACTGGCGACCTGGTCACTAGGGCCCATCGAGGCGTCCTGAGCTGGCGCCAAAGTTTCTTCAGCACCACCTCGCGTCTCCTCTCCTTCGGGCGACCCCATCATAGCTTTCTGCAGTTGCTCACAGTAGGCCTGTCACGCCGCACCATTCTCCTGGCTTACATTCTGCCAGTGTTCAGCAGAAGCCGTAGCAGCAGCCAGATTCTCCTTCAATTGCCCCACCGTCTCCTTCAACTGCTCCACCGTCTCCTTCAAAGCTGCGACCTGGGCATCCCTGTCCCTCACCTTGCACTCCGCAACAAGAGCAACGTTCTTCGCCTGCTCAAGCTTCTCGTTCATCTCCTTCAGCTCAACCTTGGCTTGGGCACCAACTTCAGCGACCAGACGAATTTCCTGGAAGCTCGCGTTAACCTGCAAGTGCAAGCAAAATTAGGCAACAACGACTAAGCAGAAATAAATAAAATAATACTTATGGCAACACTTACCAAAGACAGCGCCGAGTTCAACTTTGAGTAGGTGACCAATAGAGACTGAGACTTCACTGCTCGAGCATCAGCCTCCAGAACGATGCCCTCATTCACAGCCCGGGCGACGCAGGGGTCATTAATGGCACTGTCGTTATCATATACGACATGCCTCTCACCACGGCCATCCAAATAGTCGAACGGCCCAGGGCGAAACTCAGATGACACACCTTTGCCTTTCACCAAAGGCCGAACAGCAGTCTTCCTGGACACAGCAGACATCTCAGGAGCCCTAACAGACGGGGCAAGAGCAGGTGTCGGCATAATGGGCCTCTCCAACAGCTTCAGGTTACCTGAATGAGACCTCTTCTTCTGCCCAGAAAAGGCAGGCAATTTTGGAAGTACGGGCGGGGGAGACACGACTAGGGGGCTCGCCACTGACTCCGACTGGCGCGAGCTACCACCAACTCTCTCCTTCTCCACAGGTCGTTCCTTTTCCGACCCCCGGGCAGCGCCACCAGATCGCTCTCTCTCAGCAGGCCGAGAGCTACCACTAGCTCGCTCCTTCTCCACAGGACGCGACCTACCACCAGATCGTGCCGTCTCAGCTCTATGAACAGACGACATATGGGCCTTCCTCAACGCCTTCTTCCTTCGAAGCTCGTCTTCAACGGTTTTTGGACCACCTTTGGGAAGAAAATGCTCCTTCAGGTGGGGTAATAAATTTATCTTACGTTTGTCAGCCAAACAACCAAAACTGTTCAAAACGGAATGCAGATCGTTCTTCCTCACAAGGTGATCGTCCCTGATCGCTGCAAAAACACACAACATAATCAAGTCCAGGAAAAGGGAAACCATCTATTATCCTAAGACTGACGACCAGAAACTTACGAGTATCATTCCTAGTCACATGACGCAACTGGATACTCCCCTGAACGATCGACCCAGTAATCAGCATGGGATCTTTCCACCATGGCTCACTACTTACAGGATGGATCAAAGGCAAACGTTCTGGCCTAACTTGCATGTTATAGCCGGAGATATCAGCCTTTGAAGAGCGTTTGAAAGAAAAATGGTCCAACACATCTTTCACAGTGATGCGCCCCCTATGCAACCTATTCAGGTCGTCAATGACCCTCATATTTCTCTAGAAATTGCCATTTATCTGGCAGGGGGCTCGACCAATAGCATTCAACAGATCGACCACCAAACTGGACAATGGCAACCTCAGCCCAGCTCAGAATTGGTTCAAGGTGAATACAGTAGAGAAGGGATTTTTGGGTCGATACTCAGCAGAAAGTAAACGATCTCCTAAAAATCTAATCTCCAAATGCTCAATCGAGTTAAGCTCATACTTTTTCCTAAACGCATAATGCCTATTTACATACTTAAGGTTCACTACTCTACACATTGAACCGTCGTCTCCTTCCACCATCTCTTCATCAGACGAATCCTCCCCATGAGGGCCACTACTCTGGGGGCTATCAGAGTCAGCACCATGAATGGGAGACACGGCTTCAGAATGAGTCCTTTCAGACTCATACTCCTCACCACCACCACCACTCAAGTTATCATTTTGAGAGTCACTCAAGTCAGACATTTTCTCAAACAACAGAAATGAAAACAGAAGAGGAAAGAAAAGAAGGAAAAGAAAACTAACCTCACGAGCTCTCAAAGTTCTTCAGGTCGCAAGAGTAAAAGCGGCAGCAATTCAAATGAAAGTGAGATAGGTAAACCTTTCTCAGCAAAGCTACAGTTTAAATACTGCAGCTCGTGCAATCCCAGCCATCAGTTCGAAAAAGGTGAACGGCTGAGATCGAATAGACGATCCACTTCCATTGCAGTTATTTTCCACTTCATAAAAGATTCACATCCACCGTCGGATCAACCCACGTGTCACGCAATGACTATATCAGGCAAGACGTGCGCCAGTTGCCATAACTGCTCGAGGAAAAATCTTCCACTTCCCCGTAACAGCGCCATGATTAGTACAAACAAGCCTGCATGACTGCCACGTCAGCAAATTCAAAAAGCAAGCTACAAATCAGCATCGATAAGAGTCCTTAGTCTTTTCAGCCCGACTTTTACAGCCGAACTAAAAATAGGGGGCTTATGTAGGGGTACTACATACTACAACCAATCACAAGCAGCCACGTGGCACAGTCATTTATTTATCAGGTCGCCACGACCTCTACCTGTTAGTAGCTCGTCCACAACAGCTCGATCTCATAACGGGCAGCGGCCTGCTTATACACACGTGCTCTCATTCAATGCACAGAATATTCTCGTCAGTTACATAATTAATTCACAGGGATGATCCACGCGCGTTACACAATCAATCCTCATTATGATGGCGGAGAATCTGCAAGATCCACGATCCACGCCTTTTTACCTTCTATAAGAACAGAACTACGATGGCTTGATCTCTAAGTTCAATTCCCCCGAGCTAGAGTACGTAGGCAATCTCGATCTCAACGAGGTGCAGCCACCCCGATCTCAAACATCCCCATTTGGTCAAGTCTCCCAACGACCTGACCTAGTAGTGCATTAATCTAAAAATAGGTTAATACAGATATTAATCCCATGCAATCCATCAACTCTTTTAGACCAGTCAACTGCTAAGGAAGGTTATTACCATAGTCTTCATATCTTGCAGATCTTGGGTTTTCCTCGTTGATTTCGAATTTGGGATTTAGGGTTCATGGTTAATTGGTTTCTCTCTTGATTTTGAAAACAAAAATGGATCTAAGAGATGGCCTGGGGGTTCTGATTTTTGAGTAAAGTATTTAGGCCTGACATTGAGCAGGAGTTCAAGAATTTTGGCAGCATCAAGCCTGATGGAGTTGCTATCCAGAACCGCCAGGTCGGTAAATATGCCTTTGTTTTCTAGCTATTTTTTATTTGGGTCTCATAAATTTTCACAAGTGTTGAATTACTAGGTTCATTCAAAATTTGTTTACTCAAACTATGTGAGTTGCTCTATTAGTATATGTTTTAAGCCTTGCATGCAGCATCACAAGTATGTTGTGAGCTTAGCTAATTTTGTGGTTCGATTTTGATGAAGATTAGCTGCTTAGCAAAAATTAGCTTAATATCTAGAAAATTTTAAACTTTCATTATATGTGCAACATATTAATGTTGTCCATGCGTTTTTGTGGAATTTGAAGATGAAGTTGGTGCACGAAATGCTATAAATGTACCACTTTCTCACTTGAACTTTATTGACCAAACTACTCACTTTGACAACGAACTTTGAAGTTGGTTGCAAAACTAACAACCAACTACAAAGTTAACAATGAAGTTTGAGTTAGCTTTCTTAACAATGGGAACGGAATCCGGTAAATTTCGTCGGCGTACTTACTGACGTGTAAAATATTTGAACACGTGGCGTTGACTGCTACACGGTGTCACTAACTATTGCCACGTTGGCACGATAAGAAGCTCATGGTAGGCACGTGATTAATTAAAAAGTTGATTACAATAAAATCTCTTTCAGACAACAATCAAAACTAATTTAATAAAATCAAAACTAATTTAATCTTTCTTTCTTTACAAAAATCACTTTCACTGTGGTCCCTTTCTGTCAACTCCACTCAAAATCTCTTCTCTTCCTACCAACAAAGTGGTCCAAATAGGGTATGTTTCTACTGTTAAAGCTTCAATTCTTGTCGAAATAGTGAAGAACATGGTGGGGCCGTATGACATTTTGAAGAAAGTTTGTAAGTTTTCTAATCTAGGTTTTCAATAAACTAGGGTTTTATCTTTGTTTGTTTGCAATCATATAATATTGGTAGTTTGTTTGTTTAAAAGCTTTGAAATTGATTTATTTCTGCAATTTTGGGATTTTCAAAAATTGGGGTTTTTTAATTTGGGCATTTTTAAAAAATTAGGGTTTTTTAATTTGGGGATTTTCAAAAATTAGGGTTTTTAAATTTGGGGGTTTTGTGAATTAGGTTAATTTAATGTTATTGGTCTAAATTAAACATTGATTAATGGTGTAAAATAGACAAAGGAAGAAGAAGATGTTTAAACAAGGGTTAACCGTTATTGTTTTTTCTCACGTGCAAAGCACGCATGGACTTAACCGTTATTGTTTTTTCTGTTTTTATTATTTACTTACGTGTCATTAAATGGCAAGCCACGTCATACATATTCTTCCACGTCACACAGTTCAATGGAGAAAACTACCGGAGACTTTTTCAATGTTAGTCAAGAAAGTTGACTCGAAGTTCATTGTCAAATTTGTAGTTGGTTGTCAGTTTTGCAACCAACTTCAAAGTTCGTTGTCAAAGTAAGTAATTTGGTCGAACTTTATTTATTATGTCAATATTTGCTGAATACTAAAGGAAAATTGTTCTCATGCCTTAAATTCTTATTCTTGTATAAATCTTAGAGAGAGCAACTGATTTGGGAACAAGATAGTGTTCTGATCGAAAATATCGGCTTGCGTTTAGATCTTAGACGACCATTTTCACCTGTATAAGAACAAGTCTTTTTTATTTATTTGATTATTCATCTGATACTTTTTTTTTTTTTTTCAAATGATTAATCTGATACTTTTTCTTCACCTCTTTCTTCTTTTTCTTGTTGTGCTCCCCTCCAAATTTTTTGTGTTATTTGTATGGGTCCTGCGTTTGTGAACCCAACTTTATTGTAAAAGACCTTACATGCTCCTGATCCGTGCATGTAGATCTAAAATTCCAGCCACCCATCTTTTATTAGCTCTAGTTAAAAACGTTTTGGATATATGTTGTAACTATTAATATGCGAAAGTCTTAACTTAATTCGGCAAATCTTGTATATATACATAATTAAAAAAAGCTTGTTTAGTGGATATTCCGGATTTCTTGGTTGAGATTGTTGGGTTTTATGTGCAATATGGGCCTGTTTGGGCCCAAATTCGTGGTCTATTGTAAGACTATACTATAAAGCCAAATAGAAGTGATACAAAACTTTAACTTTTCTAAGAGAGAGATTGTGAGAAGCCATTAGAGAGTTTGAGAGAACTTTGTGAGGAAGAAGACTTCGGTTTCTTCGTGAGGGCTTGTACAATTGTCTAGATAAGAAAAGCATCATCCTTTCTCCCCGTGGACGTAGGCATATTGCCGAACCACGTATATCTTGTGTCTTGTGTGTGGTTGCTTGTTTATTTTGTCTTTTCGTTTTACTTTCATACATTAGTTCAATCATCATATTTGTGCATTAGTTTTCGCTGCGCACAACAAGTGGCATCAGAGCCGAAGGTTAGTTCCTTGGGTTAAAGAGGGATTGCAGAACATTGGTTAAAGGGTTTGGAGGAATCTGTCCAGATTTGATACTCTGTGATAAAACGGCTATAACTCTGTTCTCGGATATCGAAACGTTGATCCATTTTTTGGGTTGGAAAGAAGAGTCTTCAGGCTTTCCAACGGTGTATGGTACGTTTTCTGTTTCAAAGTATTCTGTTCCCAGTAATTCTTTGAAGTTGACGGTTTTGTTTTCTCAATTTCGGTAAAAATCCAATCTTGGATTTTTCTTGTGAGCTTTGGTTAGAACTTGAGCGTCTAGAAGGTGTTTGTTGAAATTCCAGGGTGAATTTCATATTCGTTTGGTGATAGTTTAGTGTTTGAAAGTTGGTGAAAGATGTCAAAAGAAGGGAGTTCGAAGAGTTCGAAGGGGGAAACCAAGTCAGTGGTTTACCATCAAGCAAAAATTGATGTAGAGAAGTTTACTGGCACCAATAACTTTGGTATGTGGAGGTGTGAGATAATGGATGTTCTATGTCAACAAGACCTAGAAGATATTCTGGAGGATAAGCCAGAAGATGTGGAAGAGAAGGATTGAAAAAAGATGAACAAACGAGCTTGTGGAATCATAAGATCGTGTTTGGCACAAGACGTTAAATATCTTGTGATGAATGATGTTACTGCAAAGGAGATGTGGCAAAAATTGGAGGAGAAGTATATGACAAAGACTATCCACAATAAAAACTATCTACTTCGAAAGTTCTATCGAATAGATATGAGAAGAGGTATTTCCATGGCGGAGCATCTTAATGATTTTACCAAGCTAATTGCAGACTTGGCGAATCTAGGAGCAGATGTGAGTGATGAAAGCAAGACAGTGTGTCTCTTAAATTCGTTACCTGACGAATATGAACACTTGGTTATCACACTCACATATGGGAAAGAAAAATTGGTGTATGGTGAGATTTCTGCAGCATTGTTAACTCATGCGTGTATGAAAAAGGACAAGGAAGAGTCCAAGGGCTCTACACCTGAGGTCTTGGTAACAAGAGGAATGTCTAGTGACAGGAAAGGCCAAGGTGGTAGAGGGAAATCTCGGTCAAAGTCGAGAGGTCCATTTCTAGCAAAGGATGAATGCTCTTTTTGTCATGAGAAAGGGCATTGGAAGAAAGATTGTCCTAAAGCCAAGGCAAAGGACAAGAAGAAAGACTTTGAGGTAAATGTTGCATGTGATACTAAAGATGATGATGTAGATTCTGATTATTCTTTATCCGTTTCATCAATGGTTTGTTACACTAGTGGTAATGAATGGATCTTAGATTGTGCTGCTTCTTATCATATATGTCCTATAAGGGAATGGTTTTCTGATTTTAAGAAGCAGGAGAGTGGTGTAGTGGTGATGGGGAATGATCAACCCTGTCATATAATGGGTATAGGTACCATTCGTCTGAAGATGTTTGATGGAATTATAAGGAAGCTGAAGAATGTTAGGTATGTTCCTGACATGAAGAAGAATCTTATCTCAGTTGGTACTTTAGAAGCCAATGGTTACAAGGTGGTACTTTAACATGGCGTTCTAAAGGTTGTGGCTGGTGCAATAGTTCTACTCAAGGGTGTTCGACAAAGGAACTTGTACTTCTTTCAAGGTAGTACAGTTACTGGGGATGTGGCCGTGTCTGGGGCTACATCAAAGATTGCTAGAGAGACTACGCGGCTGTGGCATATGCGGTTGGCGCATACTGGTGAAAAATCCTTGCAAAGATTGATAAAGCAAGGGTTGTTAAAGGGTGCTATCGCCTGTAAAACAGAATTCTGTGAGCATTGTATTCTGGGCAAGCAGACAAAAGTAAAGTTTGGCACGGCTATCCATAATACTAGTGGAGCTCTTGATTATGTTCACACGGATGTCTGGGGGCTACCAAGAATGCATCTTGGGGAGGTAAGCATTATTTTGTATCTTTTGTTGATGATTTTTCTAGGCGTGTGTGGGTGTACACCATGAAGAGCAAGGATGAAGTCCTAGAAATTTTCATAAAGTGGAAGAAGTTAGTTGAGACCCGAATTGGCAGAAAGATCAAGGTACTTCGCTCAGATAATGGAGGAGAGTACAAAAATGATCCATTCTTGCAAGTATGTCAGGATGAGGGTATTGAACGCCATTTCACTGTAAGAGAGACACCGCAGCAAAATGGGGTGGCAGAACGGATGAATCGAACTTTACTGGAGAGAGTTCGGTGTATGTTGTCTAATGCTGGGTTAGGCAAAGTGTTTTGGGCTGAGGCTATTGTGTATGCCTGTCACCTTATTAACAGGTTGCCTTCGACTGCGATTGATGGCAAAACTCCTATGGAGGTTTGGTCTGGTAAGCCTGCTTCAGACTATTGTTTTCTTCATGTGTTTGGGTGTCCAGCTTACTATCATGTCCGAGAGAGTAAGTTGGATCCCCGTGCAAAGAAGTCTTTATTTATGGGTCTACAGAGTGGAGTAAAAGGTTATAAGCTATGGGATCCAGAATTGAAGAAAATTATTCTAAGCAGAGATGTGACATTCGATGAGGCTTCTATGTTGAAGCCTAAGAGCTCTCAGCAGGTGGAGAGCAAGGCCAAAGAGGTTTGCAATGGGTGGAGACTGAAATATCTCCACGTGTTCCAGGTGGTTCTGTATCTTTAGAAACGTCTACTATAAGGGTTCCAAGTATTGAGGTTCCTAGTGTTACAGATTCTGATGACATGACAGATAATGAGGTTGATGATGAGACGGGTGATGATACAGTACATGTGGACTCTAATGATGAGGGTCCAATTGCATCTAGATTATCCAAGAGAAATGCCGGTGTTCCTAAACGGCTTACTGATGATATGGTAGCTTATGCACTTTCGGTTGTTGATGAGGGTATTCCAGAAACTTTTCGTGAAGCACTGCAGAGTAGTGATTATGAAAGGTGGAAGACGGCCATGGATGAGGAGATGAAATCTCTTCATAAGAATGAAACTTGGGAACTCATGGAGTTGCCTAAGGGAAAGAAAGCAATCGGGTGCAAATGGGTTTACACTAAGAAAGATGGGTCTCCTGGTGAAAATGTACGCTTCAAAGCAAGATTGGTGGCAAAAGTCTATGCTCAGAAAGAGGGAATTGATTATAATGAAATCTTTTCTCCAGTTGTGAAACATTCCTCTATTCGCATCTTATTGGCCTTAGTAGCACAATTTGATTTGGAGTTAGCTCAACTTGACGTGAAAACTGCTTTTCTACATGGTGAGCTAGATGAGGAGATCTATATGACTCAGCCGAGTGGGTATAAAGATGCGGGTAATAACAAGCTGGTGTGTAAATTAAAGAAATCGCTGTATGGGTTGAAGCAATCTCCAAAGCAATGGTACAAGCGGTTTACTCGGTTTATGCTAGGGCAAGGGTACACAAGAAGTCCATATGATCCTTGTGTCTATTTTCGCAAGGTATGTGATGGTTCTTTTATCTATTTGTTTTTATATGTTGATGACATGCTCATAGCCTCTAAAAGCAATGTGGAGATAGACAAGTTGAAAAAGATTATGTCTATGGAGTTTGAGATGAAAGATCTTGGTGAAGCGAGAAAGATACTTGGCATGGAAATTCAGAGGGAACGAGACAATGGAAGATTGTGGTTATCTCAAAAGGCCTATCTACAGAAGGTGCTACAGAGATTTAGCCAATATGAGATTGGTACAGCTGTGAGTAACCTCTCTCAAAAGATTTTAACTTGAATGCTTCCATGTCTCCTAATTCTGATAGGGAACGTGCTTACATGACACGTTATCCATATGCAAGTGTGGTTGGTAGCTTGATGTATGCGATGGTATGTACAAGGCCCGATATTGGGCATGCAGTTGGGACTGTAAGTAGGTACATGCATAATCCTAGTGAGAAACATTGGGAAGCTCTGAAATTGATCTTACGCTACATTCAAGGTAGTGTGGAGGTTGGTTTACTATTCCAGAAGGGAAGAGATTTGAATCAGTTTTGTGTTGGTTATGTGGACGCTGATTATGATGGTCAAATAGAGAGACGTCGGTCTACTACTGGATATGTTTTTACATTGGCAGGTGGTTCTATTAGTTGGCGGTCTACATTACAATCTCTTGTTGCTTTGTCTTCGACAGAAGCAGAATATATGGCTGTGACTGAAGCCTTTAAAGAAGCCATTTGGTTACGAGGTATGTTGAAAAACTTGGGTATTGTGCAAGAGCAGCTTATGGTTCATTGTGACAATCAAAGTACCATAAATCTGGCAAAGAGCTCAGTTTATCATGCTCGTACAAAGCACATTGATGTGCGACATCACTTTGTCAGAGACATTATTGAAGAGGGTGAGATTTTATTGAAGAAGATTCATACTAGCAATAATCCGGCTGACATGTTGACTAAAGTGGTTTCAGGGACTAAGTTCTATCATTGCTTAGATTTGGTCCATGTTCTTCCTTTGAGTGGATAGTATATTTTGGAGTGAACTACGATGGCTTGATCCCTTAGAAGAAGGGTACGTAAGCAACCATGAAGTGGTGCAGCCGAGGTGGTCTTTCGGGACATGTGTGGGAGTTTGTGACTTGTGTTTGTCGGCTTAGATTTATTGAATCTTCGCCGAGGTGGAGAATTGTTGGGTTTTATGTGCAATATGGGCCTGTTTGGGCCCAAATTCGTGGTCTATTGTAAGGCTATACTATAAAGCCAAATAGAAGTGATACAAAACCTTAACTTTTCTAAGAGAGAGATTGTGAGAAGCCATTAGAGAGTTTGAGAGAACTTTGTGAGGAAGAAGACTTCGGTTTGTTCGTGAGGGCTTGTACAATTGTCTAGATAAGAAAAGCATCATCCTTTCTCCCTGTGGACGTAGGCATATTGCCGAACCACGTATATCTTGTGTCTTGTGTGTGGTTGCTTGTTTATTTTGTCTTTTTCGTTTTACTTTCATACATTAGTTCAATCATCATATTTGTGCATTAGTTTCCGCTGTGCACAACAGTGTTTCCATTATTTTAATATATTGCGTAGATGACCTGCAGTCTGTGCTCTTAATTGTGTTATGTTATTGGTGCAGAGGGTATACACTTTTTGCTATTATTTATGTGGTTTTCATATGCAGAGTATCAATACCATTAATATGACATGGCAGATATTGTGTTCCGATAATACTTTTTTCGGATTACTTGTCCTTTATTTCTAAGGAAATTCTTAATTAAAATTAAACAGAAAGAACTTAAAGTGAAAAGTTAGTATATATATATAGCAACTTGTCTTGTGCTAGAATCTGCTGTAATTTGGTAAAGCCAAAACTCTCATTAATTTGGAACAATTTTGCTATATGTGTATGTGTATATGGAATCCCCTGGCCTTGTAATTTTCTCTCCGGTTCTTGTTAATACAACACTTTTGCTCACCAGAAACCAAACTAGAACTGCCATATTGGTTTCAAAGTCTTATTGTCAGGCTCCATTGGTTGTCTCTGTATTTTGTGTAATGTTGAAATGAATCTGAACATATCGGTCTATCTTACCCTCTTTTTTGTTTTTTTCTTTCGATTCTTCTAAAACACATGCATTATTTTTATGGGGTTTGAGTTTTATAGGGAATGAGTACAGTATAGAAAGAAATGTTTTTTAGATTATTGTTTCTCTGCTCCCTTTCTTCATTTCACAAGCATATAATAAGCTTTTGATGTCTAGTGGTTTTTGTCTTCACTAAATTATTTTAATGCTTTTCTAATGTATGAACTTGAGATGATGTGTTTAGCATTATATATAGTTGATAAAGTAAGAAGCTCCCTAACTCCACCAACTTGCTATCACATATGTATGCAACGGAAATCTAGATTAGACATTTCAGATGGACCTTTTTGTTGTCATTCTAATTTTTGTAGCTTGTGATGTATGTTCCTGGATTGTTTTCATGATACAATAACTGAACTATGTCTAGCCAAACTCTTTGCAACAAAGACAACTTCTAGAATAACTACCGATCTCCCTTATGGCCTTGTGACCAAATCAGGAGGTATTCTTCACCCCTAAAAAAAAACATGTATAGTTATTGATAAGTGGTTAAAAAGTTAGGTGCACCAAGTGGGAGTGAGTGTGGATGATGCTTTAGTTGTATGGTAAAGTGGCTGTTTTAGAAAAGACCTAGCATTTAAAGCATTTGCATGATATTACAGCTTAAAGTTGGGAAAAGTGACAGCGAAGGAATGACATTCATAAAAAAACTAACATAATTTGCAACAAGCATAGCATTATATCTTCTTCATGGTAGCATTGTCATTCAAGTCACCACGAAGTGGACAATCTCGAGAAAAGTGGACACCATGCTTAAAGCAATGGAAACAAGTATGAAGTATGGTAGCTCAGATCACCACGATGTGGACAAGTCTTAACCGGATGTTGACCGCTACAAATAAAACAAATCATCAGAGCTCTATGGCCATATCTGTCGGTAGAAAAGTGGTCACAAGTGCCATCTCGCACTTTACAAATAGGACACGAGATCACATGAAACGTTCCTGGTTCTGACTTGGGACCTGCAGGTTAATGGTAGGTAAAAAAATCCATCAATTCTATCACAGAAGATTAATACTAATTGTTATGGATTTCCCTACATAGTTAATGATAAGAATAAAAATAGTTGTAGATGTTTAGCAAAAAAATGTAGGGTATTGATTGATTAATATCATATACAATTAGAATTGAGATTTTTTTTCCTACCACTAATAGATAGATATGAAAGAAACTAGCTAGGGCGAATATGTTGAAACCACACTCGATGGGGTTGCTTTGTAAAATGACTGTAATATATATATACCCACATGAAAGAACAATTTCCTTTTGGTTTGATACTTTGCCTTGTTCATCATACCAGGAAGAGGAGGAGGAGAAGGAGGATCCGTAAATTTATTCTCTTCATATTCTTCCGATCGAAGCCTCTTTGGTATCACCCAATCGGAGGGGAGTTCTGGTTCTGATCCTGGAGGTACTCTCTGTCTCGACCAGATCAACATGCTTCCACAATTTCATGACTAATAAATAGTAAAAAGGTTTTTGGGTAAAGAAATACTCGTAGTAAAGATTTGACCGACAGCAGCAGATATTTTGGGCCTGGTTCTGAGCATGATTCTTAGGCCCAAAATGTAAAGCCCATTAAACAACACATCTAATGATCTCCGGTCTCCACATCTTTCGGTGGTTTTGGAAATTTAAACTTTTACACCCTAGATAATGGACCTCATTTGATTAAACCCCTATATATTTTTGAAAATTTTGGTTTTGCATTCCAACGTTTGCATCCGTCTAGTTTTCCATCCAAACTATGTCTTTGTTTTCCCAAATATCCCTCCTCATCTTATTAGCTAAAACACCCTAAATAATCCCTTGTTAGTGAGACCAGAGAAAGAAAATTACATTTTTTTTTTTTTTATCTTATCTCACGATGTAACAACTATAATACAAAATATCGGTATCGACTAATGTATCAATCTCCAAAAAACGGATATATCGGGATATATTGGAATCTATCGGTGGATATTTTACATCGAATGTATCGACTAATATATCAATTTGCTATACAAAATATATATAAAATCAAATTTGGAAGTATATTATCATAGTATTTACCTAAAAAACATCATATCTACTAAAAATGGAATAAAAAAATTATTTCCAAAAATAAAATTTTGCAAAAAAATAATATTTTCAAAAAATATCAAAAATATCGGCCGATATTTTACAGAAACACCAAGGGGTAAATGTCGGGAATGTATTGTATCATTTTCCTGGAAAACCGATATATATCGCGATATAGTAACTTACTAACAACACATTGGTGGTGGTGGTGGTGGTGGTGGTGGTGGTGGTGGTGGTGGTGGTGGTGGAAGAGTTAAAGGGGAAGACAATTCTTGTGAAAGAAGAAAGGGTGATGATGTAGTAGGCTATCATTTTCTAATCTTCATTGAATGGATGGTTGAGATGAGAAGATAGATTTATTTGTGTTGGTGAAAGAAGAAGAAGATCGAGAATGCAAAAAACCTAAACTTCGATGGTCACCCACCACTACCACCACCATTACCCACCACCACTAAAGCATGATTTACTTAGAGTGTTTTTTTGTTGATTTCGACCTATAAGTCAAATTGGGGTTTTTATTAAATTAAATTGCAGAGAAATAAGATTTATATGTGTAATGTCTTGTTCATTGTAATCTCAAGTTCGAATGTTAGGGCTTTTGGTATCTTTGTTCTACATCTTTCTCTTCCAAATCTCTTACCCACAATTCACAAGATTGAGTAATCTAATTGCAGACTATTATTAATCTCTCAATCAATCATTCTCCTCATCTTCTATAACCTAAACCCAAAATCCAATTATTGAAATCCTTCTTCTCTAACCCCAAAAGAACTCTGAATTCAAAAGAACAAAAATCCATAAGAATTGATATGCAAAACTGTTTAATGGAAAAAGAAGAAGACGATGAATGAAAAGTTAAGAAGAAAACACCAATTTTAGTACTGAAAAATTATGAGATTTTAACTGATAAGAGGGAGAAAGGTATTTGAGAAAGACAAAATATAGTTAGGATGGAAAACTGGACGGAAACAAACGGTGGGGTGCAAAGTCAAAATTTTCAAATATGTGGGGGTTTATTCAAATGATGTCCATTATTTGGGGGGTTTAAGTCCAATTTTCCCAAATCATAACAAACATGTTTATGTAATATTTACAACAAAAAGCCGATAAATTACCTGAAGTTGGTGCACAAACAAGAAGGCATATGAGAAGAACAGGCAAATAAAAACACTTGTTTTTACTTAACTTGACCTTGAATTCCATTTTCCTAAACACCAACAAGACTACACATTTCGCCAATATCAATGAGGTAATTTCGATATTAATTTGTTTTATTCTCATTATTAATTAGTTATAAAATTTTATTTTGTGAATATGTCTTAGTGGATAAAAAATTTCAACTTGATTTTATAGTTGTGCTTGTTTACCGGAAATCTGACGGAAAACAAATCCGTCAGATTTTCCAGATCTTTTGCATTTAACGGTTGTGCTTGTTTGCACGGAAACTCTCAGGAAATCACCGACACGTCATGTTTTGCAAAAGAATTTACTTTTCCAAGTGCTTGGTGCCACTTTTAAAATAGTGGGGACCACAGCAAATTTTGTAATAAAAGTAAACCACGTCATCAAAAATTCCTGGTTGAGAAAAACTGGTTAGTGGGGAAACTGTCTCTTCTCTCTCCTTACTCCCTTTCTCTCTCTCTTCTGTTTCCACAATTTTCTCTTTCATAAGATGGTCCCCTCTTTCCTCTATTTCTACGTGTTTATTTACATTTTTATTCTTCTCTTTTAATTAGTGGTGGACTCAGTCCGGTTCGGGTCAGATATAGGGTAAGTTTAGGACCGAACCAAAATATTCGGTTTCTCATAAATCCAAACCGAAACCGAACCGAAGCAGGATAAAAACCGGATCAGAACCGATCCGAGATACTCAGTTCGGATCGGATCGGGTACTCGGTTAGGGCCTTGGCTTTGGGCTTTTAGCAAAACTGTAAATACCCATCTAAATTAACTAACCTTTTGATTCGGGCAACAACCGATCATCTTCTTCCCCATCCTCATCTGTATCTTTTCTTCTTCTCTCTTCCCCATTCTTGTATCTTGATCCGTAAACTCTCACTTCCCCATCTTTGTTTTAAACAATTAGCCAATTAGTATCAATCTTCTTCTTCTTCTCTACTTCCCCATCCTTATTCTCTTTCTCTCAATTCTTAATTTGATGATAAAACATCTTTTTATAATTGTTGTATTATGATGAAACAAAATAGAAAGAAAGAGAGAGAAGAATAATACGAGGGTACAAAAGTGTTTTGCTCTTATGGTTGTGTTCGGATCGGTTCGGATGTGTTCACAACCGAAGTATAAAAACCGACACCGAACCGCAAATTTCGGTTTTAACATTTTCGTAACCGAAATCTGAACCGATAACTTTAGAAACCGAAAAAATATGCCGGATCGGATCGGTTTCTCGGTTTTCCCGGTTTCTTGACCAGCCCTACTTTTAATAATTCAGGAGCAGAGTATTTTTCCTGATGCGAAACTTTTACCAAAAAAGTCCATTTCTCTTTGCTAAAATCAAATATATCTTCTCAAATATAAAAGGTTATTAAGTAATTTCAATATAAATAATTAAACTTTATCAAGTTGTTACCTACAAACTAACAAACTAATATTACTTTTATCAAAAAACAAGGAAACTAAATATGATACACGTCTAACAGACGTGCATTCACTTAGTTTACTTAACCAAGCACCCATAGAATAATAAATGCAAAGTTTATGTAAAGTAAATTGTAAGAGCATTCCCAATGCAAGGTGGATTTTGGGGGTGGGGTAGATAAATCCACCTTGAAACTCAAAATAATGTCCCAAGGGAAGGTGGATTTTCAAACGTGGTTCTCCCACCTTGAAATCCACCTGTGCACGACATGTCACATGCCGTCCCATTTTTTTTTTTAAAGTTTTACGAAGTGTTTTAAAACTTTTGGTCTCTCGGACGGCATGTCACATGCCGTCTCCCTATTTTTTTGCTAAAAAATATAGGATGACATGTCACATGCCGTCCGAATTTTAAAAAAAATCCACTTCCTATTACAAAGAGTCCACCTTCCCTTGGGAACTCTCCACCTTGTAGAGTTTCACTTTCAGTCAGCAAGGTGGATTTATCCTAGTGGCGCATATGTGGCACCTATGTGGAGGTGGATAAATCCACCCTGCATTGGGAATGCTCTAAGTAATTTTATGTTGCTCCCTTTCCCCAAATTTTCCAGGCAAACAAGCACAACCATACCTAATTTGGTAATGAATAATTCTATACTCACAAACTTTTTCGACAAATAAAACCCACAAACTGATGTGGAGGCTTATTTGACATAATGAATAATTCTATACTCACAAACTTTTTCTACAAATAAAACCTACAAACTGATGTGGAGGCTTATTTGACATAGCCACGTCAGTGGCTTTTCTCTACAAGAAAAAAAAAAAAAAACCCCTTTCAATTTTTCGTTCTATCTCCATCTCATTCTACATCGGAAAAGAAAAAAAAAACTCTCAACCATCTGCAATCAAAAGAATGATAGATTTTCAGTTGTTAATCTTTGATTTTTTTTTATCTAATATTTTTGAGCAAAAGAAGATTGATTATAAAAAAAATGAATGAAGAACAGATAACCAAATTAAGAATCAATACATAAAGCAATTATCTTTGATTTTTGAGTAGTTGGTTTTCAATCTCTTGGTTTTGTATTTTTGATTAATTTTTTTTACCTTTCATTCAAGATTCTCATTCTTGCAATTCAAATTCCAAAAGAAGATTGAAGAATAATACTCCTTTGATTCATTAACCCCAAAAAACCCTTTTTTAATTGTTCACAATGTCACCCAAAAATTTGTAGGTTTTATTACTTGTTTGTTAAATGAGTTGGGTGGAGAGAAAGGAGAGACTCCGATGGAGAAAGAAAAAGAAAAGAGAGTTTTTTTTTTATTTTAACTGCTGACGTGGTTATGCCATATCAGTTTGTGGGTTTTATTTGTAGAATCACTCTTTGGTAATTATAAGAGTGCGAATTTGTTCCACACTCTTTAAGAGTGCAGAACAATACTCTCCTCCAAATCTTGCCACGTGGCTATATAAAAAAATAAAGGGTAATATCCCAAAAAAGCCCCATGTTTAGGTGCCTCTTTCCCAATAGGCCCTGACATGGGGCTATTTTCTCAAACAAGCCCCCTACCCACCACATTACCTTTTAGCAATTTTTGTGAGACCATTATACCCTTCATACTAAAAACAAAAAAAAAAAACAGAATAAGACAAATAAGAAAAGACAAAAACAAATTTTTTAATATTAATTAATATTTTTTGTTATATTATTTATAACTTGTATATCTTTTAATTAAGAAATTAAAAATCAATATGATGTATATGGTTGGAAAGATCTCGACGAGATCTATCTAACAAGATCCCACATGGGTATGAAAAAAAAAGAAAAAAAAATGTGTTTTTTATTTTTTCGATAATTTTCTCTCTATATACTGTACGGGTCTTATCCGCTAAAACATTGATTGTTGTTCTTTAAACAATATACTTTTATCCTCTAAACAAGCTATTGTATCAACTTAACATGCAAATTTATTAAATTACAATATTTTTTTTGATAAAAAGTATGTCTCTTCTTCTCCTTTTGAATCAAACAACATTATATTCACACCCAAAGGTAGGATATACATCGCCTGATCAGCATGTACAAAGACTGTACACCGTCAGGTAAAAAACCAAAACAACTCTCTACACCTAGCTCCTGAGCATAACAGGCCACTCAAAGACATAGAAGAGAAAAGAAAGAAACATGGGGGCACAAACATCCCCAAATGTCCAATACAGCTGAGTTACCACTGTTCCTGTAGAGCATATGCCCACCTGGTCAACAGATCCCTAAAGCTAATGTCACCCCTTAATGCTAAAGTATCTTTATTAAATTATATTATATGTTGAAAAGTTTTGAAAGATGGATTAAAGCTAGTTATCAAAGTATATTGGTAATGGTTTTATATGTATTACTTGGATTTTGTTGAAAACAAGAAGACATGAGTGTTTAAATAAAGAGAGACTATTAGTTTCAATGATGGTTAGAGAGCACTCGAGTCTGTGGCTCAATGGTTGCATCCATCTCACAAATTGGAGAGATCGTTGGTTCAAAACATGCTAGTAAACTGATTGTTTGATATAAGTTTCCTCATGTAATTTAAAGGGGTAAGGGGTGCCCTCAACCCCGTTTGTCAAAATATAAAATAAAATAATGATTAGAGATTTGAGCTATTATATTGTTTTGGTGTGAGGGATAGGAAGGGAGAATGGAGTACAAATTTAACGAGCTTATTGACATTACACCATGCAAAAGGAGGAATTTATGTTTAGTCTGGATTATGTTTTTTTTCTTTTTTCTTATGGTTTGAGATGTAACCTAAAAAACAATATATAGACTGGGTTATGTTCTTTTATGAAGTTTTTTGTGAAGTTAACTATACATTAAACATTTTTATGAACTTTTCATAGCAATACAAAAAAAATTTCTTTTTTTTTCTGTACTATAAGGATTTTGTCCTCAGTTGAGACATCGAACTCATGCATCAAATTACAGACTATAATTCACATATATTAATAATATGGAATGGATATCATGCCTTTGTAATTTACATAACAACAAACAACAATTTAGAGGATATTGCTTTGGTGTTAGAAGACAAGAAGATATATGTTAGAGGACAAAAATAAAAACTCCTGAATTTGATAGTAATGTGTGATTTTTTTAGATTTTTAGAGTAATTTTGAAAAGCCTTTGAAACCATAAGGAGTTTTTTCTCGAAATCCAACTTCTCGGTAAAAAAAAAATATGAAATTTTGAATTTTTTATAAATATTTAAATTTTTATAAAAAAAGTTAAATTTTTAAATTTAAAATTTTATAGTCATGTGAGATCTAGTTTGAAAGATCTCGTCGAGACTTTTCCAACTATATAAACCATGTTGATTTTCGATTTCTAAAACACAACTTATAATATTTTCAAATGTTAAAACCAAAAAGTTATACACCAACTGTTTTTTTGTCTTTTTTTGTTTTTTGTCTTTTTCTGCTTTTTTGTCTTATCCTGGTTTTAGAGGATAAAAGGTTGAAATTAAAAGATAGAATATAAGGGTAATTTTGAGAAGATGACTCATGTCAGGGCCTATTGGGGAAGAGGCACCTAGGGCTTTTTTGGGATATTACCCAAAAATAAAAAATTTTATTTTTTAATTTTTTTTAATATTAAGTAAGATTAATTAAAAAACAAAAACACTAAGATGATGCTGTTAACCCTAGTGGGACTAGTTAAATTAAAAGAAAAAAAAAATTAGTAGTACGTGGCAAAATCTGGTGGAGAGTGGAACAAATTCAAACTTGTAATTATAATGTTGACGTGGCACTTACTATGATCTTCTCGAGTCCACCTAGGATTGGGCTTTGCTTCGTTAGCAAATTGGACTCTTTTCACTACACAGGCCTCCAGCCCAAACAAAAAATATATAAAACCTTACCGACATAGAGAAATCATAAATAGACACCCAGAGAAAATCTCTTGATCGATACCCAAATCAAATCAATGGAGAACGATCGTCGTCATGTGACAATTCAATCACCTGAACTTGGAATTCCAACTAAATCTATATCAATAAACCCTAATTCCACAACAACTCTCTTAAATCTCAAACTATCTCTTCTTCCTTCTTTCCCTTCACAAACCCTAATTAATTCACTTTATTTTACATCTAATGGAAAACCACTTGATGATTCATCAACTCTTGAGAAGAATAATGATCTTATACTTCGAATCAAAGCTTATGGTGGTGGTGGAGATGGTGGAGCAACTGGTGCAGAATCAAGAGATTGTTATCTTAATATGTATGCAGTTAAGAAACCAGATAAAGTAGATCCAAATGAAACAAGATTATCTAAATGGACAACTTGTGCTCTTTCTTATGAACCATTGAGATCACCATGTGTTATTGATCGATTAGGTAATGTTTTTAATAAAGATTCACTTGTTGAAGGTTTATTAGGTAAGAAATTACCTAAAGAGTTTGGTAAACATATTAAGGGTTTGAAAGATATGTTTGAGATTCAATTAGAGAAGATTCCTGGTGGTGGTGATGATGAAGAATGTCGATTTCAATGTCCAATTTCTGGGTTGGAGTTTAATGGGAAGTATAAGTTTTTTGCGTTAAGGAGTTGTGGACATGTTTTGAGTGCTAAAGCTTTGAAAGAGGTGAAGAATTCTTCGAGTTGTATTGTTTGTGGGAAAGAGTTTAATGAGGAGTTGGATAAGATTGTGATTAATGGAAGTGCTGAGGAAGTTGCGGTTTTGAGAGAGAAGATGGAAGCTGAAAAGAGTAGTAGTAATAAGTTGAAGGTGAAGGAGAAGAAGAAGAAGGTTGTTGAGGGTGGTGCTTTGTTGAATGGTGTTGGAACAAAACGTGGGAAAGAAGATGATGCTGCTGTTGTTGCTGGGGAGAATGTGGTGAATAATGGTGCGGCAAAACGGTGCAAATCAGCTGCTGTTCCTCCACCTAATGCTACCAAAGAGGTTTATGCGTCTATCTTTACTTCGTCAAGGAAATCAGACTTCAAAGAAACTTATTCTTGCAGATCTCTTCCACTTGGGAGAAACTGACAAAGTAGTAAGGATATATCAATGTAGGTGATGTAATGTTATTACTCTGCTATGCAGTCAACTTATAGTTATTGTTGATTGAGTTTCTTTTTCCCTTTTGCAGTTTCTTGTCTATTGGTTTCAAATCAAAATGCTTAAAATGGAAACTTGTATCGTGTATTATTGGAAATGGAAACTCAATAAATGAATATTGCAATCTCAAAGATTTCTTATGGATTCTCTTTATAAATTAGAGATATTTCTTTTTTTTTTGCCTTTTATTTTGTTGAATGAATCCTTGTTTAAGTTCAATGTTGCACTGATTTTGGTATTTTCTCTTTATATCCAAATGGATTTAGGAGGACTTTGTTTATCTATGTGTGTTTTCTCTATTCTTTTTCGTGGAGGAAATTCATGGTAATGTTTTTTGATATCTACTATTTTTTCTCTTACCCATTCGTTAATTAATGTTATTAGGAACTATTGGGTTTTATCATATTTTCTTTTTTTGTTTCTGTTCTTCTTGAATTGGTATAGGAAGTGGCTTAGCTCTTTCTTGTATATAAAAGGGTAAATTATGTTGAAGATAATTTAACCACAACCATATGAGTTTTGATACAAACAAAGGTTTAGTTAATGGAATTAAAACACATACCAACTCTTGATGTAAATTTGGATTGGATTGTTTGCAGAGGGCAAGTTAGAAATATATGATCAGGCATAAATCAATAAATATAGTGAATATTGTAGTATTATGCAACCATATTAGTATAAAATATTTGATATATCTTGAATTGGAGGGTCGTGTTTAGTTTATTTGTGTACAACACTACTACTCTGTTACTTCCTACCAAGAATTCATTGGTTAATGGGAACCTATGGGTTCTATTTCAAATCCTAATACATAGTTATAAGATTGCACGAGTTTATCAGAAAATGTGAATGGTCTAGTCCTCACCTATAAAAAGCATACGGTTTGGGAGATCAGTCATCATAGTTTGTCCATACAAAAGAAAAGAGTATCAAATTCTAATTTTGTTTCCTGTGAAGACTTGGAGGCAATGCTAGTTATTGGATTTGTTTATTCTTAATTTGATCATGATAATATTCTGCATATAAGTCTTAAATTCTTGTTAGGTTTGTAACAAACTTGTGTTTTTCAAATTTTGTTTGAGAAGTGTAACGTTGTGAGTTGTGACCAAATTTAGTTGGACACTTATATCAATAACATACATCCTACTTAGGAGTAACATTTTATGTAAACCATTTACAATATCCTACTGCGCACTCTTATATACCAGTCGATTTCTATATACTGCTCCTTGTGCAGGCATGACTCATATCGTATAACAAATGAAGGGGCTTCCTATAAATCTAATGTTGTTGATCCCTCGAGAGTTACTCAAATCTCCTGGCATCCCAGGTTTCCACCAAACATACTTCTCTCACATCTTCTTTCAGTATTCCCCTCTATAATGTTTTTGTAAATACTGTATTAGTTTTGTTTATCATCCATTTTATTCTTACGCAGAGCCTTTTTATATAAGAACTTTCTCTCAGATGAAGAGTGTGATCATCTCATCTCCTTGGTGAGCAACCCTGTTAAGTTCACATAATAATTTATAAAGCTAGAAACCCTAAAACAAATTTTCTTTGTTTTCTTTTTCTTTTCTTTTTGAATTTTCAATGATCAACCTAATGTTGTCTTTCTTGTGATTAATATTGAAACTAGGCAAAGGGTAAGCTTACAAGGTCATTGGTAGTTAACAATGAAAATGGTACCAGTGTTTCAAGTAAATATCGGACAAGCTCAGGCTTTTTTCTCACACAAGAGGTTAGCAAGTTACCACTCCCTCAGTTTACTCTGCTTCTCCCTATAACTGCGTTTGACATATCTTGTACACTTATACATTATTTGTATAGAAAACTGTATATAAGATTTAGGGTCCTCAGTGGGATATCATGATGATTCAACAAGATGGAAAATGTAGTTGTTTATGATTTCTGGAATTTGTGATATAACACTTCTTTTATTGATTTTGGAAAGGTATACATGTAACATACACTTAAATGAAGAGCAAAGTCAAAGATGTTTTAAATGAAGTGGTAAAAGTATATAAGAGGAAAAGATAAAGTATGTACTTTGAGTTCATTGAGAAATTTTGTTGGAAGACATTTTTAAGCTATTATGTAGAATCTCATAACAAAGAATATATTGTAGATATATTTGCCGTAGAATCACCTTACATCTTGTAGATATCACCCCCTTCTTAACTCTCCCCGGAACCTCCCAACACACACACACACACACAGAGGTATGGAGCCTACACAGTGTACGACTGTACGAGTATCAGTTGTGGAAGTTGAAAAACTACATTTGGGTCTCGATTGATCACTTTTGCTTTCCTTTAAGATCCATACTGGTAATTAGTGTAACACAGATCATATGATATACCTGGAGTCAATGCTTTGATGAAGCTTCAAAGATACTATTCTTTTTGCTTCAGTTTACAAGTTTGGCTAGGTTGTTACTTTATGCTGGTTAATGGAATTGAAATCTAGCTTAGAGAGATTCCTACCTCCTAAAAGCAACCTGGATACACTATTTATCTGGTAGAGTAGTTGACTAGTTGAGTTGTTAGTACTTGCTAGTATTTTTTTTCTTCCTTCTAAAGCCACTCCACTTCTTAAGTTTTGTGATGTTGGACACCCTAAGCTAATTTAATAGGATGTATGTAGTATTGGGAATAAGAAGGATTAGTTCTTTGCATCAAATAATGAGAAAAAACATAGCCAAACTTGTTTGCTAATCATAGCAACCAATGCTACCTTTCTTTTTTAAATATAGCAAATATTATTATTATCATAAGAAATACTCCTCCGTCCCATTTTGATAGGCTGATTTGGGTTTTTCACACAGTAATGAAAGTCTATTAAGATGGTGGGAGTAATTAGTTTTGTCAGTGTATTTTTTAATTTACCCGTTGAGCTTCTTTCCTATTCTTTTTCTACATTTAGTACTGCACATTAATTGAGGGCAAATTAGTGATTTGGAGTATTTAATCTTTTTGAAATAAGGAAAGTGGACTATAATTTGGGACTTTAGAAACAGTAACATCAGCCTATTAAAATGGGACAGAGGGGTAGTTGTTACCCCCATTGAGTCATCTCTGTTGAGTGCTAATGGACAACTGATGTAATCTGATATTGCTATATGGAACTAAAGGATTTTTATCTTTGTTTTCTTCTTAAGGATGAAGTTGCTACACGGATCTCTGCAAGAATTGCTGCTTGGACCTTTCTTCCACCAGGTATCATTCTAGTATCATTTGTTGGTTTTCAAAACGCTGTTGAACGTCATAGTAATTCGTGACTTACAGATCATGCTGAGGCCTTTCATATACTACATTATAAGCGTGGTGAGAAGTATGATCCACACTATGATTATTTTGTCGACATTGGGAATGGAATGGTTGCTGGACAGCGCTATGCAACTGTACTTATGTACCTATCTAATGTTGAGAAAGGCGGGGAAACTGTCTTTCCCTATTCAGAGGTAATGCAATATCTAGTAGAAATGTCGCTCGTGTACAAAATATATTGGGCTAATGACGCGTCAGTCATTATCTGTAGGCCAAATTAGATCAACCTAAGGATGAGACTTGGTCTGATTGTGCAAAAACTGGCTATGCAGGTATTATTAGTATGCAGTGATGAGTTTTAATGAAGCTATATTGGCTATGGTGTCTAGTTTTATGCAGGTATTATTAGAAATGTTGCTCTTGTACAAAATATATTGGGCTGCGTTGTCTAGTTTTAATGAATCTGTTGTATGGTATTGCCTCTTTTTCTGATGAGTTTTCCAAAAAAATTTAAAAAAACGAAGCAAGAAGAAAATTAGTTCTACTTTTGTCGACATTGATGGCAAAGATGCTTCATTTTGATGCAATTCAAAATTATAATATAACATACCTATCTTTGAAAACTTGAGCTTTTATAATGTCTTTATTTGCAGTGAAACCCAAGAAGGGTGATGCATTGTTATTCTTTAGTCTTCGTATCAATACCACTACAGATCCAGTCAGTACGCACGGTAGCTGCCCTGTTATTGAAGGTGAGAAGTGGTCTGCTACCAGGTGGATTCATGTGAGAAGTTTTGATATGCATACAGAAGAGCGTCTAACAGCCGAGGGATGTGTGGATGAGAATGTTAACTGTCCCCAGTGGGCAGCATCTGGTGAGTGCGAAAAAAACCCACTCTATATGATAGGTTCAAATGAGAATTTTGGATATTGTAGGATGAGTTGCAAGGTATGTAAGCCATAGTTTTTTCCGTATACAACAACAAAGCCTCATCGCAATTGTATGGTGGGGTTCTGAATGTTTTTATTCTTTTTATTAAACAAAGTCATTGTGCTTTAGTAAATGTAGTGACACATTTCAAAAAGAAGCAAACTAGGTAGATACATATGGCCTCTCTTCTTTGCACTTGCACAGTTATAGGTAGTGCCATGGGTGCACTTGCATTCAGATGAATATGGTGTTAGCTCAACCAATGGAGAATGCAACTTAAAATGGTGTTAACGGAAAATGGTGTTAGTTGCAAAAAAGAAATGAGCCCAATATCAAGTCATATCTAATTGAAAGAATTATATAAGACAAAAAGTGTAAACAGTAAGTTTTCCCTGTAATCTGCTTCAGTAATAGAGAATAAGCAATTATCTGTAGCTATTTTTTTGTCCGACTCCCAAACGAACCTGATTTGAGTTTAATAGTTCATTGAGCTAAAGCTCCAATTTTGTGCTAAACTCTCAAATCACCATGGAAACGGAAGAAGATTTCGACTTCAATTCGAATTGAAGGAATAAGGAAACCAAGAAAAACCCTATGTCTTGATAATTACAAAAACAGCAACTGAAACACTTGAATGGGATTCACTAAAATTTTGTGCATGTTCTTCTATATGGCTATATGCGCAAACGTGCAAGCATCTGGTCATGAACCAAAATGAGCTCTCTTGCAGAGATGTAGAATATATGGCGAATAGACGGCAAGGAATTTAGTACATCCAGCCGTCCATGGATTACATCTTCATACATCATTATTGTTCACTATAACTTTCTTGATTGCATACAATGGTGAAATCAATAACCAGGAAATCAGCTCCAAGACCCAAACCTTATGCAGTAGAGTTTGTCGTGTTATCAAGAGTGAGAAGCACAATAGGTCCCTTCCCAACCAGCAAGAACATAGGTGTATAACTGTATATGGTAAATCAACCTAGCAAGCCACTAATAGATTTTAGAGTGGTCCTAGTTAGTTTTTTCGTTCCGTTTCATGTCAAAGACCATCCACTTTGTGTTTGCCGCAAACATGAAAAGTGAATTTTTTTTTTCTTGCAAAGTAAATAATTGAGTTAAAGATCCAATTTCATTATGTAAAGAAATATGATTAATTTCGAGCAATTTTTTTTTTTTTCGCTGGAAAAAAGAAAATATTATTAACTGGAACATAAAGGTTTTACAGACTTCAAACAGAGACTTGGTGGTAGGACATCCACCCTATTTTTACTAGCCCATGCTGCTAATTCATGAGCATCACAGTTTGACTTCCTACTGCACCATCTAAAAGAGCAACAAGTAAACAAATTACAAAGAGAGAAGACAGACTCCGAGATTACATAGGACTCCCAACTAGCAGAGAGTTCTCTAGCTTCAATGGCTGAAATGATCACTTGACAATCACCTTCAAATGCAATATGTGTAATATCGCTTGCCAAAGCCAAATGTACTCCTACTTCAGCTGCAACTGCTTCGGCTTCTTCCGCTGTTCGTGCCTTGAACCTTCTATAAGAGCAAGCTTCAACACCACCTTTTGAGTCCCTGCATATAGCTCCAGCTGCAGCATACCCGGTAGAACTGTCAAAAGCAACATCAAAGTTAATTTTTAGAAAACCAGGTGAGGGAGCCAACCACTCATCACCTGCACATGATCGACCATTTACGCACTGGTTAGGCACCACAACTTTATTAGATGCATCATCAGACTCCAAAGATTTTAGCCAGAACTGTCATCCATTATTGCATTGAGCAATAATATCATCATGAGTAAAGTTGCATCTTTCAAACTTTATTTTATTTCTGCAAAACCATATATAGAACAACATATAAATTGCATACGTAAGCTGCAGATCCTTTTTTTTCATCCCAGGACTGTACTATTCTAGAAAGAGCTTCACCTATTGTTTGTAACTCCAATGCCTATTCACAGAGACAGAGAGATTTAGAGGGCACATGAACCATAACCTCTGAATCCAGTCGCAATTGAAAAAACAATGATCCATAGTTTCAAGGTTTGATTGACACCAGCAACAAGAGAAGTCACCCACCATTTTCCTATGCAAGAGTTTCTCACCGACTGGAAGAATACCTGAACAGAACTTCCATATGAACATCAAGACATTTGTCTGAGTTTTCATTTTCCAGATATTTTTAAAGACGACTCTATTGGAGCTATGATTTAAGGAGTTTTCAGCTTCCTCGCTGTCAGACAGGTACGCAGATTTCACAATGAACTTGCCCTTCTTATCAGAAGCCCAAACAAGTTTATCTAAGTTATGTCTCTTTAGAGTAATATCTAAGATGAAACTCTTTAGATGCTGGGGAACAATATTTAATACACCATCTAAACTCCATCTTTGAGAACTTGAGTCTATAAGCTGACTGACTACCATAGCACTTAAATTTTGAGGAACTTGCACCCACTCTCTCAAGAGAATGGGTTTATTCAGAAAGGTAATCCAAGGATCATGCCAAATACTGACCTGACTACCATCTCCTATTTGCCAATGACAGTTAGACCTAAAAAGGTCTATACACCCTTCTAGCCCTTGCCAGAAGCTAGATCTGTCTGCAACCTTCACTCTTTCTCCTTTCCATTGTCTATCCCATTTAGGATAGAGCCTTCGGAAGAACCTGGACCATAAACACTCAGGATCAGACTTCAGCTTCCACCAACACTTCACCATCAGAGCCCTATTAAGTTTGTGCATTCTTCTTAAACCTAGACCATCGAGCAATTTTTTCTTGTTACTGAGACAAACCATTGATATTCCACAAATTTTTCTACCAAGTCAGAATCTATTAAGTCCCTTTTTCAGTCTCAAGATAATCTAAGAATTCATTATTTGAAATGATATAAACTACCAGAAATAATGAAAATCTTAGATTCTAATCATGTTGGTTGTTCTTCTAAATAAATGTTAATGCCTACATTTGGCCTTGAAAGTTGATATGCATATTGATTATTGAGTGGTAAATGTTAATCACCCCACCCCAGCAACAATTCTAGTTTATTATCAACCTTGGTGTTGGTGCTGTCGCAGGTAAGTTTAGATCAGGAGATGGTGTTACTTTTACAAATGGGGAAATCCTTAACCAGAGGAATCACTTCAAGACCCAGACTGAATGCTGGGATTCAGTGATCGATCACAAAACTATCAAACAACAGAAAAGCGCGTAGCAATGTATTGATGCCCTAAATAAGAACTGTCCCCATTTGTTGAGAATGCATGAATTATTGGGAAACTTGTATAAGACTACGGCCAATGATTATTGTGTTTGATCGAATTTTGAAATGATCTAGCTAGCCCAGTGATGGGCAGTCTAAGCTCGATCTTGAATCACTTGACAGTTCAAAGTGATGACTAAACATCACTAAGCTGAGATTCAGTGTCTCTCCTATAAATTTGAAATTCGGGGTTTGTTAAATCCTTATGGTATTCTGTCAATCGCTCACTTTGTTACTGCACAGAGATATGCATGCACACACAAAATGCAGGGGAGAGGGGTCAGGGAGGACCTGAAGAGAAATCCATGGACTTATTTATTGATCACAGTATGGTATTGAATGAATCATATCTAGATCAAAATTTTGATTGAAGAGATTCAAACAAATCATATAAAAACTGAAAAGTTTTGTAATAAAATGAGCTCACTTCATGACATCTTTTCATTAGGTATATTTTGAAAACCTAATGGAGTGTATTAAGTAATCAGTACAATGGTTGAACAAAACAAATAGGATTTTAGTTCATCTAAACAAAATACACTATATAATGATTTCAGCGCACTGTCAGACTTATCACTTGTTGCAAAATATCTAAGTTTTTAATCATGTTACGGAGTAATTACTTTCTGATTAGCCAACACTTCATTAATGCATCCTAAAGTAATAATGTGGTTTTGAAAGTTAATTCCCAAGAAATGAGATTTTATCGAAGTCTTGTCACTCTTTCTGTGAGAATTGTTGTGTGCATAAACCATCCGATCGAGTTACTGAATTACTAGTTTATCTACTTAAAATTTAGGCAATACTTATAATTTGCTAGAATTTTATTATTATCATGCTAAAAGAACTTGTTTGTTTCACATGAGACACCAATTTATATACAATATATCATCCAAATTAAGTAATTAACATTGTTAAATTAATGCTTAACCAAATAATTCACCCAAAATGAACCTGACTCAATACTCTTGGAGCCAAGCATTTGAGGTGTGGGAAGGATGTAGAGAGAACATTTTTATTTGATATTTTTCATCTCAAACCGTTTCTGCGAAGATGATATTCATCATGCAATTATTGTTAAATGGGAATGAACCCCATGCTTTTCTTGCGTCCACACTTGTTAAATGCTCTCTCTCAAGATGATCAAAGTACTTGCGAGGAGGCGTGATCTTACTCTTACATCACCTTCACAATTGCTTCTCATTCTTATTTTCAATTTTTCTGTCTTAGTATTCATATTCTTTCTGAGATGGGGAGACCACCTTGTTGTGACAAATCAAATGTGAAAAGGGGTCTATGGACTGCGGAGGAGGATGCGAAAATTCTTGCGTATGTTTCTGATCATGGTCCGGGTAATTGGACTTCTGTTCCTAAGAAAGCAGGTGATGAGAAAGTTCTTCATGTTTATGATGATGTGACTTGTGAGTGAGATTAAATTCTCCTAGATTTAAATGCCAAGGTTACACTAACATATATACATTAATTTGCGTCTTTTTTGTATGAACTTGTGAGGATGCTTAACAGGACTGAGAAGATGTGGGAAGAGTTGTAGGCTTAGGTATACTAATTACCTGAGGCCAAATCTCAAGCATGACAACTTCACACCTCAAGAAGAAGAGTTGATCATCAACCTTCATGCTGCTATAGGTAGCAGGTGAGTTTAGCTTTGAATTTTAACTGTATTTCAACATCTATCCATGATACTGCTAATTAACTTCTCTGTTTAGCATGTTTCAAGATACCAAATATTTACCTGTATGTCATCATTTGCCTTTTGTGCATTTGGCAATTTCATCAGCAAACATCAAATACATATGACCCTATCATTCACACATTATCAGCCATAGGTAACCTTTTATGTTTAGAATCTTCAACTTGCTCTAGTTCTTTTTGCAAGTATTAGCACATTCTTGTGCGACGAAAAGGTGTACTTTGTACTCCATATATTCCTGATAAGTCTGTAATCATTTTGTACATAACTGCATCTTAGTACTAATACTACCAACAATTTATGATATAATCAACTAGCCAAAAATAAGGTCCGTTAATCGCCTAATTAGTGTCCACAGTTTTATTTACATGAAAAACCTTATATTGTTAATTTTCCCATGATAAAAATGATTTTTGCTAATTTTTCCGTGTATCTGCTATTCAAACTATAGTACTTCCATACAGTTCTTTTTGTTCTAGGATTTTAACTATCTAAATACTTTGATTTAAAGGTTAATAGATTAGATAATTAACGACTAATCAACAATTTAATGCGGCAGGGGGGATCTACGGTCTTAGTGACTGATGTTACTAAACTTATACAGTGACATTTACCACATATATCTATTTTGTTATGTAATGTGAACTAAGAATCAGGGGAAAGTTGTGCATGTAGGCCATGTAATTAAGAGTAGATCATAATAAACTTAATTACCAACGACGTAAGGAGAAGTACACACAACTGTAATGCAAGGAAAATGGTTCCTTCTCTCTCATGACCTCTGTGTTGCAGGTGGTCCTTAATAGCACAACAACTTCCTGGAAGAACTGATAATGATGTAAAGAACCACTGGAACACTAAGTTGAAGAAGAGGCTATGTGGAATGGGAATTGATCCAGTTACTCACAAACCCATCTCTCAAATCCTTCACGACTATGAAAACATCGGTGGCATACCCAAACCAGGCACTCGAATCGGTACCCTTAATCGAGACTTGAAGAATGCTTTTATGGTTAAACATGAACCACATGATGGAATTTCTGGCATCACAAATCCTTCAATGATACCTATCCAGAGCCTGTCCATGGAACCACTCTTCAGTAGTCACTTCAACATTAACAGTAACAACCACTCTTTAGAACTTTTAGCTCAGTTTCAAGCCATAAAACTTGCTACTGATCAAGCTTCCCACTGTGCCAACCAAGAAAGTTTCCAACCGCATTTGTTCAGTGAAGGCTCTTCGTCATCATCTTCGTGTTCTTCTAACGTCTTACAGTTAAATTCTCAACCTGTTATCAATCCTAACTGTCAGACTTCATCAGTCCCAAACACACCATGTTCTCCCTTTAGCTGGAGTGAATTCCTTCTTGAAGACGCATTTCTTCCGCCTAATCAACAAGAACAGCAAGATATGCAGGGGCTGTCATACATTGAATCTTCAAGCCAACTAGCACAAACTGAATTCAACAATATAGGAAATGTTACTTTGGAGGGTGTCAGGGACATGGGGTACAGCACTTATGACTATACAAATCGTGGTTATCCAATAACCAGCATTGGGGAGACAAATGACGCCTTTGGAGCTTCTTCGTCCTCGGGTAGTTCGTTTGTGGAAGCGCTCTTGGATCGGGACAGTGAGATGTCGTGGGATTTTCCTAGCCTATTAGAGGAACCATATTACTAAGGTTATTTCTTTCTTGATACACTTGAACATTAAGTAGCTACTAAGCAAAAGATGGTAGAAGCTAATAAGGGTTTTTAGCCCAAGTAACATTTTGATGGATTACATTTAGAATTTGTTTTAAGAATATGGTTTTCTCTTGTTACTAATAATTTGAATTTTCGACGTCTTTTTCTTTCATTGGGTAAGTTTGAAGTTTCATTTTAATATTATCAACATTATAATGGTTGACAGAAAACAGAACAAGTGCATGAGAATTGCCAAGGAAAAAGGCAATTCATATAGTTTCCAAAGTTTCGAAAATCTGGTCCCCGGTCATATCAGATGATAGATTTTTCCCTTCACAATGTTCAGTTGCACCCAACATAACCTAACTTAGAATGCACTCAAGACTCCATATAGGAAATTCCAGGGTAATAGAGTTCGACTGTGGCGAGCTATTTGTCGACAACATGGACAAGATGTTGGCCATCTTGAAACTTACTATCTAGAGTAGCCAACAATCCAACATGGTATGCCATGGTGGACTACAAAATAGATTGTAAGTTGGTAACAGAACTCAGCTACATCAATAAAAAGAAGAGATATGGCAAAAGCCATAAACAGTGGTTCTCCATGCAAAGAGGGAAATATCTCCTATTCTAAAGGACCAAATGCCATCAAACAGATAACCCCTTTAAAATTGCAAACAAAATTAACAATTCCACTAACCATAAACCGTTTCAAACCATGTTCATACACATTTTAGATTTTCCCTAATCTCAAAGAGAAAAAAATACAAAAATCGACCGCCTAAATACTTTGATAATGAACCAATCTAAACACTTGCACTGATCAAGCTCGGAGAGATCAAAATCTACAGAAAAACAATAAGAAGGAAGAAGAAGAGATCAAAAGCCCTGCAAAAGGTATTAAGGTTAGTGGATGGCGTCATTGCAAAGATCTAATGTTTCATTTCGGAGACAAGGCTCTTCAGGTCAAATCTGGCTTGATCCACGACATCTCCCTGCAACTAGTGCACCAAACACACCAAGAAAACAGAACCAACCAGAGCATTCCCCTGAAAAAGAGAACGTTTCTCCAAGGACCTTGCAACCCTCCCCGTCGTCACCTAGGACACAAAGATGTCTTCTAACTTCTGTTTTCGGTAAATGCATGGGATCCTCACACACATAATTCCAAAGCAACAAGACAGCATATCATATCCTGATGAAATTCTAGCTTTTTTCAATAGATTTTAGGTTGGCATTTGTACATATTTTTTTTTCTGATCTTTTCACATATGTTCAATTAGAGCTAGCTAGGTAACATATTCAGCATTGTTCCTCATGCATGATGTCCAATGTAAGAAATCTTACCATGATAATGTCTAAGATGGATCTGGGTTTTTGTGATATATATCTAGTATCTTGATCATTCATTATTAAACATGCATCTATAATTTTCACTAGCTACTATTCACAAATTAAACATTAGACTTAAACATGTCAATCAAGAAACAAATGCATATCTAAATTCTTAATTTGTGAGATGCAATGCTACATTTTACATCTAAATTCTCTGGCATCCAATGGCCATATATGGTCTGATACATCATGGTAGCTCAATCCATGGTGTGGCTCTGCAGAAAGATGTGGATGTTTGGTGGGACTATTGCCAACCTTCATATCTGAAATTGAAGAACCTGGGAAGAAATACTATCGTATTGAGTGAGCCTTTGTTTACAAAGATTATATGATGTGTGCGCTGTAAACTGTAAAATCTCACCTGTAATTCTGTAATAGTTTTTCATTTTAATATATTCACAATTTGGTGCAAAAAAAAACCTGTTGGTCCCTCGATGCTGGTATGTATGCAAAACATGGCGCGACAGTTTTTTAATCATAATTATTCTTTAGTATGTCTAGAACCAACCCCCAACACTACTATTCGATCTCCGCGAGCCAAACAGACAATTCTGGTTTGTAGAAGACAATCAACTATATGAGGTATGTATGTCTATCCCACCATTTAGTAGAAAACCATTAAACATAAACGTCGTTTTAAACATAATCTCATCACTAGTCACTAGAGAACACCAATTAATAACAGCCTCTAAGACAACCAATGCGACTGTCCTGACAAGTGGGTATATCAGATATATATATTGTGCCATTCTACTCGGCAACATTAATTAATCCATGGCTGTCTTCATTGGATGATTTTATACAATGAAATGCTGCTCATTCTGGCTTTCGACTCGGGAGAATGGGACACATGCATGCATGACCAATCCGTATAGTGAATTCTCCTACACGTGAAATTAATTAGTTGCTTACAATTTGTGATATAAATTGGTGTGTGCCATGTATCATTCTACAACGAAAAGTTGGTAAAAAGTTTCTAAATGAACTGATCATCAAGTCATTTGGAAATTCAAGTAAGAGCTTAGTGAGCACTGAGCAATGTGGAGTTTTAGCTATAAAACCATGTAACTCGTGATGAAACATGTACGTATATATATGTTTGCAATGCATATGAGAATCCCCAAATATCATTAATTTTGATCAATTTCACTGAACATATACCAAAAATCCCTTTCTTCATTTTTTTTATTTTTTATTTTTATTATCACAAAGGTAGCTATATTCATATATCAAAACCTGGTTACAACTTCAGTACCGTGTGCGCGCACATATGACACAGAATCCATATAAAAAACATGCCTAACTCTGGATCAGGATTTATGATTCAGGAGCTACTATAACTGCTAGTCACACCACGCTTAGCTAGTACGTCTGCTACAACATTTGCCTCTCTTAGTACATGCCTAATAGTTTATACTAGTCCCTTGCACACATAATTTACAAAGTTCTACAATAGTATCAAACTTTCAACCATGCTTACTACTTAAGTTCTTAACTCCAGCTACAAAGGCAGAATCTGTTTCCACTTCAACATGGTTGAGATTCAGTGACTTTAGCAACCTAAGTCCTTCCAATAGAACCCACCATTCTGCCATGTCATTAGTGCAGGTGCCTAAATACCTGGATAGGCCTGTAAAAAAGACATCAAACTCATTACGGACTACAATTCCTATGCCAGCTCCAGAACAGGAGACAGAAGCATCAACATTCATTTTAAGCCAGCCAGAATGCGGCGGAACCCAACAGATATATCTAGCTCTACAATGCGCTGAAGAAAATAAACTCAGATTATGATGATAGTAGCTAATTCCCTTTAGATGTGTCTGCCAGAATATCTGTGTGGGGTTAAAAGGTTTAAGTTTAAACACTTTTTCATTCCTCGCCTGCCAGATACTCCAGAGAAGTAGAGTACCTTGAATTAATGCGCAAGTTTTACCCTTATTCAGCTGTAAGAGCTACTTGAACCACAACAACGAATTTGCCATTTCGAAATGCCTAGCTGTAGGATTGGTTGGATTTCCTGACATGTGCTAAAGAGATGGGTTGTATCTTGGCTTGTAGACCACAAAGAACACACAGAGGCTGAATGTGAGATAGTTTAGTTGATAGCAGAGACCTGACAGGTAACTTATCTATACTACTATTATAAACCTGAATAAAATTCCAGAGAATTGGGCTCCAGGACAAGATTCCTAAATGACTTTGTCATAAGGAAAAAACTTATTTTCAATTAGTATGCAGGACACGGGCTGCCCAAATAATCTGCCCGACCCAAATGTCTAAAATACCCATTGTAACTGGAAAAAAAAAATCTAAAACCACCTCTCTATATCCGCTCGTGTTCATCTTCTTCAAATCTCTCTCTCTCTCTCTCTCTCTCAATTCTCCTTCTTCTCTTCGTCCTCTCTAATTTTTGTTCTAAAGTCGGTCCCCACCATCTCACGGTTCTATATTATTAATATATGTTGCCTCCACCAGTCCACTATGAAAATTTTGATTTGAAATTTGAAATTTTTATTTTATTATTTGTTGGTGAAAAAGGTTCCATAATGAATCAATCTAAACACTGCAAACTCTTAGTCTCTTGGAGATCAAGATATTGTATACTCAAAAACAAGAGAACAAGGAAGGAGTGAAGGAGCGAGTTAAGTTGAAGCCAGAAGGTAGAAAGAAGAGATGGGAAAGCCTGCAGAATAAAAGAATTAAGATTGGTGTGGATAGCGCGCGTCATTGCATATATCTTTTTTAATAACTTAGGAGGGGAGTTTTTTTTTCCTGATGCGGAACTTTTACCAAAAAAGTTCATTTCTCTTTCACTAAAATTAAATATATTTTCTCTAATATAAAGGGTTATTAAGTAATTTCAATATAAATAATTAAACTTTATCAAATAGTTACCTACAAACTAGGAAACTAAGAGCATTCCCAATGGTAAAAAGGTTTTAGGGGTGCCACATAGGAGAGAGGAGGGAGGTTTTAACATATAGTTAATGTTAAAAGTGATTTCTACTTTTACACTTGTCGATAGTTGATTTTAAAATAAGTTTTAAAAACTTAAGTTTCACTTTTCTCAAAATCATGGGGTATAAAATATGATAAAATTTAACTTTAAATTAATTAAGTGATCCTACATGGCAAATTTGCCAATGAGTTAAAAGTGTTTGGCTTGAAAATTGTGTTAAAAGTTACCATTGGCAAGAGTTTTTAGCTAAAAGTTTCTAAAAAGGATTTAAAACCTACTCTTGGGAACGCTCTAATATTGCTTTTACGAAAAAACAAGAAAACTAAATATGTCTTTGATCTCGTATTCAAGTACAATAAAATTATCCCGCAGTAAGCTGATAGTCAAAGTATTTGACAGTGGAGTTGCCTTGGTGAAGAAATTTATGTACCTCAATGCAAATCTCATTGACTCATCAGGCTCCTTCATCTCAATTACCACATCAGGCTTCCGTATAAAACAAATTTTATTTTAGTTAGTTTTAACTTACGAACCACCACGTAATTTAGCTGCAGTGAAAGTGTGACCCCCAATACTTGTGCACTGACAATTACAGGTATCACAAAATCATTAATAGAAACTCACATTGTCAACATTGGTTTTCTGCGGACAAACCCTATAATCTGGATGATTAGTTAGTTGTTCGTGGGTCGAAGGCGCGCTTTTTGCTGGTTTGCAGTAAGTAGCCTACACCAGAACAAATTAAGTAAACAGTGTATGAGATTGCTTGAATGCTCGCGCACCAATCTCATACACTGCAACCTTCAAAATTCTTATTTCTAGCTTGCTGACTACATATTTTGAGGGTACAAGGCCTTGCTGGAGTGCTGGAGAACAAAATTTGTTACATTGCATGCAAGGGTATATGGCCCTGCTGGAGAGATTGGCAAAAGTCAAAAGAAGGTATAGCCAGAGATAGGTTGCTCTGAGCAGGGAAAGAAACAGGATTATTCCTTATATAATTTTTTAAGGATGCAGTGTCCTTTCGAAGCATGTTTAGGACATTACCTAGTTATGTTATCTTTGTAGGATGAAAAGGATCGATAAGATGATGATCCAGAAACCTTCATCTAAACGTACTGGATCGTGTGAATACGAGATTGGCCACTTGCCAGGAGCAGCTAAATTCTATTATACAATTTGTTAAAGTTGAAGATCAGACCCAGCAGCTAACAATTAGCCTTGCAGCATAGTAGTTCACATGCATTTTTAGAGGAATCACGTACTTCTGAACGACAAGAGCTCTCACTGCACCTCGTCAAAAAACCCACTACATAGCCCAACAATCCTGTGGTAATATGATCAAACGCGTGCAGAACACAGTTTATTATTTGGGAGTTTTGGCACAGCTGATGTGTATCTTGAAAATAATTTACTGAGTGCTCCATGTGTAGAAAATGTAATGACAGCCAGATTGCATAAGCCCTGCATTAGATTCAATCAACATAAGCGTGCAGAAAAATGAATTGATATGGAAAAAACAACAATAACCCCCTTAAATTGACGCCACCGCATATTCAATGCCCATGCACACAATGGAGTAGCACAAATCATTGAACAACAAACAGATTGCAGGGAAATGAACTGAAGTGGAAAAACTAACAATAGCCCCCTGCAATTGATATCATATTCAATGCCGATGTACACAATGGAGTGGCAGAAATTATTGAACAACAAACATATTGCAGCATCTTCAAAGATCGACTTTCAGAGAAATAATCTTATCAAATATTCATTGAAATAAGTGCTTTTTACAGTTTTGAACATTGACATTTGCAAGCCTAACTACCAACATAAATTCCACCCTGAAGTGCAAACAGAAATGTGAAACATACTACAACTCCTTCACAGTAACCATCTTGTTCCACAGAAGAATAAGTGAGAAGAAAAAGAACATAGGACTAGCTAGCGCCCTCGGAAACTTGAAACAAAAAACAAGACAACCTACTAAAGTCCAGTCAATATCAATCTCATAATAAAAGGTGTTCTTCCTTTCCTCTTTGAGAAGTACTACTACTGCGCTCATCAGAACCTTGTAAAAACAAACAATAACATCCCTTCAAACAATACTGAAAAATAAACATTTCAAAGCAAGATAACACAAAACATTCCAATGGGAAAAAAAGAAAAGAAAAACACAAACACCCATTTTAACAATAACACCAAGTAGTGGTGCATGATGAAAAAGACCAGAACTTGGAATCGCCACAGAAGATGAGGAACGAAGAGTAGGAGTTAAAAGACCTAATGGTGGTACTGGTACCATTCCTATAGGCTTCTTCAGAAGAATGAATTGGTTCAAGATTGGGTTTCACGAAGTAAACAGAACAGCTAGGGTCTTGACTTGAGAGGTTTATGTGGAAAGATAGATATACTAAAAAGGATATTTTATAAAAGAGATGGAAAATAAATTGGGATTTTGTTAGGTTTGGACTAGTTGGTACTTAGGGGAAGTTACTTAACCTAGCTACACTTTGATATTGAAACTTGAAAGACAACTTTTTTATGAGATGTTTAAATGTTTTCAGTTGAAGTTGATCGCATTAAGTATATAAAAGTCTTTATAACTTTATATACATCAACATCAATGTTACTTAATCCTACTAAAAAGATGATTAATTGAAAGCAAGAAAAAAATAAATGTGTATTCTCCCTCCCTATTTTCGTGAATATAATTCATCATGCTTCATTCTCTCAGATGTCATGATTTAAACATTAATGTAGCATTTATTTAATCTCTCATGTGAGTCATGACAGAGTTTAGTTAAGAAATTTCATATTACAAAAGGAGCATATCATATGAGTTCCGATTTGTAGGATATAGCCATGTTCTAACCAGTTTATTATTTGTTTCTTGTGGTTTTTATATGAAATCAAACTCAGATACACCAATAGGAAGCGAGGCAAATCTCCAATATTCAATCAGGGAAGAAATAAGGAAGATCTATTTGGCCCTGAGATGTTTGAAGAAACTGATATTTACTTTATTGAACTGTAACAGAACTCTCATAAAAACTCAGTGTTTACAGTTTGAACATTGACATGTTTACAATGACTTTTGAACCAACCCCAGTTGTTGGTAGTTTCTGTGGTCAATCCCATGAACCTTATACAACATAGGATCTGCTCTAACAATTCTTCTGGCTTGTTCCCCGGTTTCACAACACGTTAAATGGGACCCTATATAAAGATGTATTGTACTCTATACCTATCATCACCATTGAGGAAGCTTTACTTGTATCGTAAGGCCAACGAACATAAAAAATGCAGTGGTTCAGTCTGTCCTGAAATGTGTCAAATCCTTTCCTAGATATGTAACTGAAGCTGTGCATATCCAAATCAATCTCAAAATAAATTTTGGCCTTAGGTATGCAAAAAGTTAGGCATGTTGTAGTGCACCAAACACACCAAAAAAACTAAACCAATCAGAGCATTCCCCAGAAAAAGAAAATGTCATCTAACTTCTGTTTTCTGTAAATGCATGGGATCCTCACACACATAATTTCAAAGAAACAGGACCGCATATTATATCCTGATAAAATTCTAGCTTTTTTGTTTAGATTTTAGAGTGGTGTAATGTACAGTAAATGGTTTTTTTTGTTTTTTTTTTTTTCCTGATCTTTTCACATACTGTATGTTCATTTTGAGCTAGCTATTAGGAACATATTCGGCATTGTTCCTCGTGCATGATGCCCAAAGTAAGAATTCTTACCATGATGATGTCTAAGATGTTTCTCACTAAGTCACTGGCTACTATTCATAAACTTTAAAATTAAACATGTCAATCAAGAAACAAAACCATATCTGAATTATTTGTGAGATGCAATGCTACATTTTACATTTTCATATCTAAATTCTTCGGCATTCAATGGCCATGGCCTGATACAGTGATACATATATCATGGTCCATGGGCGTGTTGGTCCCTCGATTCTGGTACATATGCAAATTAAACATGGCGCGACAATCTTTGATTCATATTTATTCTATAGTATGTCTAAAACCTTCCTTGCTTCTATGGTTTACGCTAAATGCCCAAATAATGAGAGGAGACCACTTTGGCGGGACTTGTGTCATTTTGGTGCAGCCTCACAGTTGCCCTGGCTAGTAGGAGGAGACTTCAACACCGTTTTGACATCTTCAGAGAGGCTGTGAAGTGAATTAGTATCTCTAAATTCTATGGAGGATTTCAATGAATTCATTGTCAATGCCGGTTTACAGGATTGTGGTTTCAAAGGATCCAAGTACACTTGGTGCAACAACCAGCAGGGAGCACACAGGAAGTGGGCAAGGTTGGACAGAGTCTTAGTGAATGGTTTCTGGGCTGGCTCTCTCCCTATCCTGGAGGTTACCCATCTTCCCAGGGCAAACTCAGACCATTTGCCTTTAGTTGTCTCAATGGCGGAAGCTACCGAAGTCAAAGGTCCGCATCCCTTCCGTTTCAAGAGGATGTGGACAATGCATGAAGGCTACGAGGAGTTCATTAAGGAAAGTTGGAACCTGTCTGGCTTTTCTCCTCAACCTCTGTTGAACCTGGAAATGAAGATTCGGAACATAAGGGCTAGACTAAAATGGTGGAATAAGCATGTTTTTGGCAACATCCAGCAGAAAATCAAAACTTTGGAGGATAGAATCACTGAGCTGGAATACCAGCTAATACAGGGCTGGGATCTAGGCGTCAATATTGAGTTGAAAAAACAACAAGCACATTACCAACATGCTCTCATTCAAGAGGAGATCTTTATGCAGGAAAAGTCAGGGGAAAAATGGCTCATTGACGGAGAGAAAAACACAAAATATTTCCATGCGGCTATGGTGCCAAGAAAGAAGATGACGGTGGACAAACTTATGCTAACAGATGACCCAGATCAGTGGTGTGACAACCCAGAAATAATGCATGAGGCAGCTGTGAACTTCTTTTGCAAGCAACTAAGTTCCGAAGGTTGGACACCCAATGAATCCCTCATGGAAGTCATTGAGGCAGGTCTGGATACAGAAGACAATGAATTAATTATGGCAGTGCCATCCATGGAAGAGCTAAAGGAAGCAGTTTTTAGCCTGTGCCCAACTAGTGCCCCTGGTCCAGATGGGCTTACTGCTTGCTTTTACCAAACCGCGTGGGACATTGTTAAGGAGGACCTTCTCAAGGCGGCGGTTTCTTTTTTCTCAGGCCAAACTTTACCTACATCCTTCAAGGCAAATTTCATATGCATGATCCCTAAGAGGGACCACCCTACGAAGCTGGCAGAGTTCAGGCCCATAAGCTTATGCAATGTGAGCTATAAATTTTTTTCCAAGATTATTGCATTAAGGCTAACTTCTATTCTTCCGAAGATTATATCTCTTGAACAGAGAGCTTTTGTGAAAGGAAGACTGATCACGGAGAACATTAGCCTGGCTCAGGAAATGATGCAGTACATAACAAAGAAATCTGTTGGCGGGAATGTGGTCCTCAAACTCGATATGGAAAAGGCTTTTGACAGGCTTGAATGGCCTTTCCTGCACCAGGTTTTGATTAAGTTTGGTTTCTCATTTCATAATGCCAATCTGATCCTATCATGCATACAGTCTTGCAGTTTCTCAGTTCTTTTTCAGGGCACCTACAGAGGCAACTTCATTTCCACGAGGGGTATCAGGCAGGGGGACCCTTTATCCCCTTACCTCTTCATTTTAGCTGCAGAGGTTCTCAGCATGGGCCTCAAAAGGGAGTTCGAAACTAAAAGAATTGGATACTTCTCCTCCCCTAGAGGCTGCTGCCCAGTTACCCATCTCCTCTATGCAGACGACACCCTAGTCTTTCTTAATGGTAGAAGAAGTTCTCTTTCTGGATGTATGAGATTCCTAAAAAACTATTGTCAATGTTCTGGACAAAGGGTAAATGCTCACAAAAGCTCTTTCCTCACCGCTCCCAACACCACAAGGGAAAGAGTTCACATGATTACAACCATTACAGGATTCAATTACAAGGCTGCACCTATGGACTATCTGGGGGTTCCTATCTTCTACGGTAGAGCTAAGGCAGAATATTTTGAGAACCTTCTTAACAAAGTAAGGAAGAAGGTAGATGGCTGGAAAAATAAGTTAATCTCGAACGGTGGGAAAGTGATCCTGTTGAGGCATGTACTGCAGAGCATGCCTATATATATGATATCAGCCTACTCTATCCCAAAAGGGTTATCAAGGCACTAGAAACTCTTTTCTCGAATTTTATCTGGGGGTCCAACGAGGTCAAGAAGAGAAGAAAGTGGGTTAAATGGAGTAATATCACAAGACCAGAAGGTGAGGGAGGACTAGGCATCAGACCACTTCCTTTGGTTCTACGAGCTTTTAGAATGAAGGCCGCGTGGAATCTGCTCAGTGCAAATACTTTATGGGCTTCTTTCATGCGTTCAAAGTATATCAAAGGTAAATCTGTCAGAGCCATAACGCTACTAGCCTATGCATCTAAGACTTGGAAGGACATTTGGGGGTGTTTTCAGGAACTGGTGGAAACATCTACTTGGGAATATGGTCCAGGGTTTTTCAGTGTGATAAATGAGAATTGGAGGGGAACTGGTAGCCTCAGTTACCTAGAGGGAGCAGCAGACTTTCAAGATTTAACCTTGCAGGCAGCAGCTGCAAACCATTTCAACTATCCGATCTTTCCTCTTGCTTTTCAAAGGCAACTCTTCGAGGATTTCCACCTGCACAAAAGGGAGGTGACTGAAGACATAAGGATATGGCCGCACACTAGTGACGGGAGGTTCTCAATCAAGTCCTACATTTCCATTTCGACCGGCAATCCAAGGGGCCTATTGGTTTTTCGGAAAATATGGCAGCATTTCATCCCATCCAGGATTTCTATGTTCGTCTGGAAACTTCTTCATGGCGCAGTACCTGTGGACATGACTATCAGCAAATGCCACGTTTTCCTAGCCTCTAAATGTTCCTGTTGCCAGGCCTCAAAGGAGGAATCCCTCCTTCACTTATTTCTTCAAAGTGAACTAGCTAAGCCGGTATGGATTCATTTCAATGGGGTTTTTCAAATGCAAAATCCTCGTTTCCTTAGTTTCAGCTTAATCTTGGCTGACTGGTTTAAGGTTGGAAAGACTGGTTCAATGGAAGGTCTTTGCTATACTATCACACCCCTCCTCATTCTATGGGAAATTTGGAAGGAAAGGTGCGCAAGAAGGTTTGATGACACCTACCCCTGGGCACCTCACTCGAGCAGCTTGATCATCATGAAAGTAAGGTACTGGATTGTTAAGCTATCCCACTGTTTCACGCCCAAATGCAGATCGAACTCTAGTTTTGACAGCATATTCCCCAACCTAGGGATATCTGCCAAGAACCCAGCCATCAAACCCCCAATCATTGTTTACTGGACAAGGCCCCCAGATGACTATGTTGCACTTAATACAGATGGTGCAGCAAAGAATGGGGAGGCAGCAGGCGGCGGTATAATCAGGTCCAAGGACGGTATTCATCTGTCCAATTTTTTTGCGTATTATGGCCAGGGAACAAACAATTTGGCAGAGTCTAGGGCTATTTTGGATGGCATTGCTTTATGTGTCCAATTGGGATACACCAGGATTCAACTTCAAACAGACTCTAAGATGGCTTTGCAATGGTTGAAAGAGGAGCTACCTATTCCCTGGACTTTGAGGGTTTGGTGGTCACAATATAGGAACTTGTCAGCCCCTCTGCAGGTCGTTGCCACTCATGTTTTCAGGCAAGGCAATACCTGTGCAGACTACCTGTCTAAACAAGGGTTGAAGCATAAGAGCATGGGAGCAATTAACAGCAACGTCGATACAGAGTTCAAGTTTTTCATAACAAGTGATAAAGAAAACAGTCCATTCATCCGACATGTCAACTAGTACAAGATCTTTCAATAATTTCAAGACAATGTGGAGTTACAGTTCACTCATATGGGATCTTAACAACACAGGGGACATTCTAATTCAAAGCTGCCGAGAAGGAAGGGAGTCAGTTCCGGGGTTTTTTGCTGCGGCTGCCATCGCTGTCAGAATCCTGGGGTCCAGGATCATCCATCTCTTCAGCGTCTCCTCCTCCACCAGCATCTCCTGCACCATCATTTCCATCTTCAGCCCCATCTTCAATGCCATCCTCATCTTCAGACACCTCCCCAAGGGTTACGGAGGCGAGATGACAGTCCACACAGCTGCCAAGATGATGGAAGGCGTACCTACACCATGGCAGGCAAAGTTCACGGAACCTCTCCCCTGCTGCTGTCCCCAACCACCCTTCAAACCCAGCCCAACAGCCAAGAGTGACCTTGTCAGGAGGGGGGGGAAAGAAGTTGTGAAGGGCATCGGTTACTGGATTATTGGTGCCGGCTGCATTTCTAGATCTCACCGCCTGCTCGCAGAGACCTCTCAACCCGGCTTTGAACATCACAAAAGCATCAAAGTGAACTTCACACAACGAGGTTTCCACAGCCATCCAAGTCTGATCCAACACCAAAGCCGCAACATAGCTATGCTCATCGGAGGAGCTGGACTGACCGGAGGAAGAAGAGGAGGAAGAAGGGGACACCATTTTTGGAAACTGGTTTGGATAGAAAAGCTGGTGCTGTTTTGGCGCTTATATTTCCAAGGAGCTGACTTTGGGGCCTCTCTTTACTCATCTCTGTCTATTGTAAGGCCTAAAGGCCCATGTATTTTTAGACTAGGCTATAAGGTAAGGCCTAGCCCCCCTTAAAAGCTATACTTCTTTCAATTTAATGAACAGGTAGGGGTCCAGCCAAACCCCGCCCCTCTCAGGGTATTTTATTAAAAAAAAAAAAAAAAAAAAAAAACCCCAACACTACTATTCTCTGCAAGCCACACAGACAATTCTGGTTTGGTAGAAGACAATCAACAATGACGAAGAGGTATATATGTTTTCCCACGATAACCATTTAGCAGAATAATCTCATCACTAGAGAACACCAAAAGCCATTAGACACCCAATACGAATGTCCTGACAATTGGGTACATCAGATAAATACTATGCCAAATTGCTATGAAAATTTGTAACATTGCATTTAAGGGTATATGGCCCTGCTTACAGTTTCAAACATTCAAGGTAAATTGCTATGAAAAACAATAATCAAATTGTGCCGAAGTTATAAAATAGCATTCATATTTCATAGTACTACTTGAATCAGTAACCATCAATCTTGTTACAACTTGTTCCAAATAATTATCTTGTTGATTCCCCAGTGAAGAACAAAAACAGTCAAGCAGAATAAAATAACTATAGCTATCACCCTTCTAAAAATGAAACCAATAAGAATCAACGACAAGAAATTCCCATCAAAATTCACCTCGAGATGAAATGTTCTCCCCTTTTTTCTCTTCCTTCATCCTTTGAGAAGCATCCTCATTATTAGAATCAGAATCTTGCAAAAACAAACAATAAGATCCATTAAAACATTACAAACCAAGATCTATAACACAACACATTCCATTCGGAAAAAAAATTAAAATGATTCATCATAAGTAGTACAAAGATCAAGTAGGTATACCTTTGTTGTCTTCAACATTCTCTTTCAACTGATCAGGAGAAACAGGAGGAGTGATCTTCTTGACCGTGGAGTGAGTAACAGTAGCTAGATATTAAACATATACTTATACAGTAGATGCAAGATTACAAGTTTCTACACAACAACATCAACACATTATGTATGTAGAATGGAAAAAAATTGGAAGTTTTTTTAATCAAATACTTAAACTCAAAAACACCCAATATCAGATTATATCATTATCACAATGTAAATGTAATGGGGGTACGATTTAAGAAGATGAACAAACTAAAGCTGCAAATATTTGAAATCTGAAACAAAACCCAAATACCCATTTTTAGATCTTATTATTACCTTTCTTGTCACTAGAAGAAGGAGTGGTCGTGGTCTTCTTCTTCTCGATGGCATTAATAGATTTGAGAGAAGAAACACGAAGTGGATGATGATGATGATGAAAAAGACTAGAACTTGGGATCGGTGAAGAAATAACCACAGAAGAAGATAGAAGATAGAGCGAAGAGGAGGAGTTAAAAGTGGTACTACCACCATTCCCATGGGTTTCTTCACAATACTGAATTGATTCAACATTTTCACAAAGCAGAGTAAAGAAGAAGCAAAGCTAGGGTTTTAGAGAGGTTTTAGGAAAAATGTGATGTTTTTATACTCCAGTAGAAGAGAAAGAGAAGGAACTAGAGTGAGATTACATGCCATTAATCTTGTTAAGCTAAGCTGCTTAAACTTCTCTGTAGTATTCTGTAATGTAACCAGTGACCACACCCCAACTCACTCACCAGTCACCAGAGTTTCTGTACTGATGTCTGATGGATCATGGATGGAGCCATTGGTTTCAATCTTTCCTAACATGAAAGATTACAAGGTGGTTATAATAATACAATTTTTTGTGTCCAAAAAAATATACTTGGTATGAGGTGGGGAGTAGCTTGTTATTTAAGATGTAACTATACATCAATGATAACCCTACTAATATGCATCATGCATGTTTTGTTTTTTTTTATCGCTCATTTCAGAGTTTAGTTTAGAAATTTCATATTACATAATCATACAAATGTCCATGTGTAGCATATAGCCATGTTCTAACTTCTAACCAGTTTATTATTTGTTTCCCATGGCTTTTATATGAAATCAAACTCATATATAGACGCCAATGGGAAGAGGCAAATCTCAAAATATTGAAGAAGAGCAAACTTAAATCTCTTCCAAATTATTACTTTATTAGTTTCAAATTTCAATCAAAGGGAGGAGGAAGAAGGAAGAACTATTCGTTGCTATGAAATATTTGAGGAAACTGATATTTATTCTATCCAAATGTTTATAATTGCCTGGTACAATTTAATTCTTTCTACAATTTTAATTTTAATCCGTTTGTGCTGCTTAGATGCAATGATTTCAATTACGCATGTGCAATTTCTTTCAGCATTTTCCAACACTTAGTCTGTAAAATCAAGTTCTACTTTACGAAGCATAAGCGGAGAAGACTGGCTTCCCTTGGAAAGTTACAAAAATATATAATCAAAATCATTACTCTTCATGAAAACTCTTTAGAGACTTTCAACTAGATGTAGTGGGAAATCACCACTACTAAAATTTGAACAGCACAATGATTGCAGCTTCAAAACCTTCAAAGAAAAATCTCATCAAATATTCAATGAAATATAAAGTGTTTACAATTTGAATATTGACATGTTTACAAGGACTTTTGAACTAATCCCAGTTGTTGGTAGTTTTTGTGGTCAATCCCATTCAACCTTATACAACATAGGATCTGCTCTGGCAATTCTTCTTGCTTGTTCCCCTGTTTCACAACACATGGTTAACACCAAAATGGGACCATATATAAGGATGTACTCGAAGCCTATCATCACCATTGAGGAAGCTTACCTGAATTGTAAGGCCAACGTCGAGAATGCAGTGTTTCAGTCTGTCCTGAAATGTATGAAATCCTTTCCTAGATATGTAACTGAATCTGTGCATATCCAAATCAATCTCGAAATAATCTTCCGCCTATCAAAAAATATGATTAGCAATGCAAAAAGTTAGGCACACTGTAGCTGGTACAAATTTATCCCATACCATAGGTTGTTTTATCAGAAACTTACCAAATAGAATTCATGTTGTGGACGAGAAAGGATAGGTTTTCCATTGTATGTATGCATAAGTTTCCTCTCCGCTGCTTTTAATTGAAGATCGTCCATATTTGCAACACGTCCTAAAATCTTGAGCCTTTCCCGGACGGGAAGAGTTGCATCTGACGTATTCCCTTTGAGTTCTACTTCATTATCAATTACCCTCTATTTTAAAAGTTAACATGTGTGAATGACTAAGAACATGTAAGACATACCAGAGAAATTTGAAAGAAAGGAAACATTACTGTAAGAGAGGTGATGCTTAACAAACAAAAAAATGCATTCAAGAACCAACTTAAATTGGAGGAGGGTGAAAGGTATAGTAGCAATAACAAATAAAAAAATTGTGATGCAGCAAAATAATAAAGATCGAGGAACAGAGAAAAGAGGAAGGAGAAAGAAGAAACATCCATTCAGTTAAACTTAGTCACGGAAAACAAAAGGATCATCTATTCAATAACATTTTTAAGGATCTAAGGATAGTGAACTCATACTACTTCTAACATAAGCTTCTGAGAAAGGGAAGTAATGTTTCAGACCATAAACGTTTCTTTGGTGGTGTACATGTATGTGTGAAGCAAATAGTTGTGAAGCAAATAGTTGTGAATCAAATGTGTATATAATGAAACCGGCACTCGGTTGTTTGATATTAATTTTGTGATATTGGATGTCCATGGTTATCTCGCTTTGACTTCATTGTTAGGAAAACCTCGTTGTACGCGTGTCATCCCGAGTCTTTGTCTTCGCGTCAAGTGTATCAAAAGTCTGTTTTTGGGTTTAGGACGTACGTACCTAGTTAGGGCGTACGTACGTCATGTTAGGCAGCAAATATGTTTACGTCTCAGGACGTACGTACGCTGTTTCGACGTACGTACGTCCAATATGTGTTTTGTCTATTTTGGCCCATTTTCTCTTGTTTCAAACCCTAGGTTATAAATAGGTCGTTGGTGTTATGTGAAAGGCAAGAGTTCCAACCTAGCCTCCATAGAACCCTAGTTTGTTTGTTGGCTCTTCCACAAAGATCATCTTCTTCCTCAATTGATCTTTGTGTACTTCTATTTTCTATCCTTCCCCAATTCATCTTCCTATCATTGTTTATATTGATTTAGCTTCGAGTCTTCTTGTGTGTTCATCAAGAAGTCGAGTATCCTTGTGTGTTCATCAAGGAACTCTGGTGTAACCTTGCTACATAGATCGGCTTCGAGTCTTCTTGTGTGTTCATCAAGAAGTCGAGTGTCTTGTGCGTACATCAAGGTACTCTGGTGAAGTCAAGGTGTTAGAGATAACCAGTAGTGTCAACTCGCAGTGATTGCAGGTAGTTGATAGGTTTGTACATCTCTTTTCATCTAGTGGATTTATTTGTTGTTGCGAGGACAACCGTGGACGTTTCCCATATTGGGTTTTACCACGTTAAAAATATCGTGTGTTCTTTATTTGTTTATTGCTTTATTGTTTGCTTTACTATTGTTATATTGCACATATATTGGGTTCTCAATTGGTATCAGGAGCAGGGCGCTTGTTATGGAGCGTAACGCGTAGATCCTTTTGGTGCAATTATGATGAATAAAGCTAATTCTTTTGTGTTTGCAGATCAATTATTTCATGGTTTTGATATATTTTATTTTAGAGATAATCGATTTTTGCAGGTTTGGGATGATTGAGTATGTTTTCGTAGCCTTATGGTATGATTAATTGAATTATTTTTTTTTACATATGGCTATTTGTTAGGGTTTTGCTATTTAATCATGTTGATTGCATTTTAGTGGTTTCTGGTGTTTGTAGTTTATTTGTTTAAGGTTGCATATCATGTTGAATGTTGGGAAGTATTTACTTTATTTTTTCTAAAAAAAAAAAAAAGGAGAAAAGTTATTAAAAAAAAAAAAAAAAAAAAATATATATATATATATTTTGTGGTTTACTTTGTTATGGGTGTTTGGGATATACATACTTTGTATATGTGGTTAGATTGGTCTATTGCTTTCAATCATACTTGTATGCTTAGTGCTCATGAATATAACTATTTTATTACACTTAGCATACGCTTGTGCTTTCATGTTTAGATTCTAGACCAACGTTTATCTAGTTGTGTCTCATGCATATATCCTTGCTTGATTACACTATGCACAGCTAGGTGGCACTTTGAGAGTTTGTTTGCATATCTTTTTCCATCCTTTGAACATGATGAACTTCTAGGATAATCATTAGTTGGAAATATACGTATGCATGCTTTCTTATGTTATCTTGATTATTAGTATGAATGCGGTGTGGTAGTGGTCAACAATTCACAAAATCCCCAGCCTTTTGATCTTCTTGAGAGAGAAATCATTTGGTATACATACCCGTTGGGGCCGTGAGGGTCATGCAATGACGGATGCACTCAAGAGATGTTAGTTCTTGTGTTGCACGTTACCATGATGTTGCACTACTTTCAGTTTGTTCTTAAAGGGGAAGTAATTTGAAAAGATGTAGGCTACACCCTACCACATGTTGCAAAAGATGAAGGTAAAAATCCCTTTCACATGTTAATTTATGCACAATAAAAAATAATAATAATAAAATAAAAAGGTTATAAGTGCATTTCCCCGTGTCTGTTTAGGCGTTTGTGCAGTGAAATCCTTCTAACGGTGAATACTAGTTGTTTTGAGTGTTCTTATGGTTTGTGAGTGAGGTGTGAAAATGACTCTCTTTGTGTTTTCTTTAGCTTTCCCACACACCAAGGATGTTTTTAGGATGCATTTCTAGTAGATGTTTGGTTTCATATCTTAATCTTTGATTGGTGCGTACTTTGTTTAATGAAACCAAGTTTATTCATCTTTACTAAGTATCTTGTTTTAATTGAGCTTGCATATACTCTCTTCTACCCTTGTATGCATGGTTCTTTGTGTGTTTCAAATATCCTTATTTGGTTTGTTTGTTCTAGGTGCATCTTTCTCATATGCATTGCATTTAGGTGGAGCTTTTGTTTAGGGGGAGAATTCTTTGTATTGACATCGTGTTAACAAGTGTTTATTTTATGGCTTCCGTTGCATATCTTTTTTGTTGTTAACATGATTGTTCTCTTTCTTTTCTTCTTTAATCTTATTTGTTATGGTTTGGAATTTTTCTTTTCTCTTTCTTTTGTTACCTTGCTTCATTTGTGACAAAAAGGGGGAGATTTATGACTCTAATACTAACACCTTCTTCTTCTTTGTTAGTGTATTTTTGGGTCATATTTCAGGTATACTACATGTATGGGGGAGTGAACATGTATGGGGGAGTGAAAGTGATGATGATCACAAAATGCATGTACAGTTTTGGGTAAGCTCGAGTATTAAACCTTGGAGCTCATGAAGTATGGGGGAGTTGTTCGAGGAACTTCCGTTGGCTCTTTAATTGTTTCAGAATTTCTTGTTCGTTGGCTCTATGATTGTTTCAGAAATTCTTGTTGCTTCCGTTCGGTCTCTGATGGTTAAAGCGTCTTACTCAAGCTGGATATCATGTGTTGGTGACTCGGTATGTATTCTACCTTGAGTGTTTTTGTAGGCATGTTTTATAAATGCCATGGTTTGGGTTTGTAAGCACGTTTTATAAGTGCTATTAGAGTCATAGGTTTTTGTCACAAAATCAATGTCAAAGGGGGAGATTGAAACCGGCACTCGGTTGTTTGACATTAATTTTGTGATATTGGATGTCCATGGTTATCTCGCCTTGAGTTCATTGTTAGGAAAACCTCGTTGTACGCGCGTCATCCCGAGTCTTTGTCTTCGCGTCAAGTGTATCAAAAGTCTGTTTTGGGGTTTAGGACGTACGTACCTAGTTAGGGCGTACGTACGTCATGTTAGGCAGCAAACTTGTTTACGTCTCAGGACGTACGTACGATGTTTCGACGTACGTACGTCCAATATGTGTTTTGTCTATTTTGGCCCATTTTCTCTTGTTTCAAACCCTAGGTTATAAATAGGTCGTTGGTGTTATGTGAAAGGCAAGAGTTCCAACCTAGCCTCCATAGAACCCTAGTTTGTTTGTTGGCTCTTCCACAAAGATCATCTTCTTCCTCAATTGATATTTGTGTACTTCTATCTTCTATCCTTCCCCAATTCATCTTCCTATCATTGTTTATATTGATTTAGCTTCGAGTCTTCTTATGTGTTCATCAAGAAGTCGAGTATCCTTGTGTGTTCATCAAGGAACTCTGGTGTAAGCTTGCTACATAGATCGGCTTCGAGTCTTCTTGTGTGTTCATCAAGAAGTCGAGTGTCTTGTGCGTACATCAAGGTACTCTGGTGAAGTCAAGGTGTTAGAGATAACCAGTAGTGTCAACTCGCAGTGATTGCAGGTAGTTGATAGGTTTGTACATCTCTTTTCATCTAGTGGATTTATTTGTTGTCGCGAGGACAACCGTGGACGTTTTCCATATTGGGTTTTACCACGTTAAAAATATCGTGTGTTCTTTATTTGTTTATTGCTTTATTGTTTGCTTTACTATTGTTATATTGCACATATATTGGGTTCTCATATAATTACCTCAAGTGTATAGTAGAAAATATGTATTGATGTATTAAGGCTCCACTTACTCTAAGATTTTCCAGAAAATGAAACGCAATTTCCTTAGAATAACTTTCGGAAAGCCTGCAATATATTACAACACTCATTCCTTCTCCATTATTTTCACTTTGAAAGATGCTTGGTGAATATAATGGAATCTGTAAAACCAAAACACTTGGTAAGCGAAAGCAGAATTATGTTACAGAAATGGAGGACAACATAGAAGAGAAGCACCTATTTGGGATCATGTTGCATCTTGCATGTTTTTCTACTGATAAAGAAAAACTGCACTACAGCTCTGATGTCAAATTATGAGTACAAGTATATAAACAGATCATGAATAAACCATAGAGAAAGAGGACAATAGGATCACCTGAACATTTACAACAAGAATGGGTGGGAACATTCCATGTAAACCAACATGAGGAAGTTCCACAAAGCGAGCTATATGATCAATTTTTCGTGGTGACGTGAAGACATCCACGCCAAATGGGTAATATGCCGCATAATTTGGAGAAAACCCCTTTTTCCTATCTCTGGAATACAAAAAAGGAAACATCAAGATGAATTCAAACTTCAAAGACAAGGTAGCATGTAGCATGAGATAGTGGAACACATAAAAAAATTAATGATTTTGGTTTGAAATGAATACTGAAATTTGAACCCAATAGGATATTTCTTCTTACCTCAAATAATTTTCTGCCCGTACCTTGAAAGAACCTGGCTCAATATGTGACCAAGAACCGAACACTTTCTTCTCTATCGGACAGAATGGAACTTGGGAACCTGCTATTGGCCTTTCTAACACAGGCTTTGTCAAGACTGAAATAAATAAAACAAAAGGAGAGTTGGAAGAAATAAAACTGAAGTGCTTTCATGAATATTAATATGTACTCGGTCCTAGCCTAAAGGGAAGACAAACCAACTATATGAATGTGGAGAGTTGTGAAACTCTAACTGTATAGTGTTCTAGTATTTCTCTTATAGGGTATGGTCTGCAGCTGAAATTTTCAAATATAAACAACCTTCTGAACTTAAACTGGGAACTCACAGAGTGTAGGTTTAGAATTGTCATTCTTCCGTTTAAAGGATAGTGTATAGCTTGCCTTCTTAGTTGTGCTTGGTGGACCAGGACCTAGTGATTCCCCCTAAAGAAATGAAGAAACAGAGGAAGTGAGACAAGACAAACAATAATTTGGAATGATTATAGTACATTCATCAATAGAATGGCTAGAAATATAGTTCAAAATCTTGTTTTAGACAGGATTCTGTTTGTAAAATTTCAGGTGATCTTGGGAACATCTTAATACCGTGTGTCAAAAGAATGATAAACCCTAGGTTCGGATCTTTTGAAAATGAAATATACTCAGAAGACCTCTTTACATTTTCTTTTGGTTGGGGAATTAGAAAGATAAATAGAAGGATTATGATTATATAGAGGGTTAGAGAGTTTTCAATGAGGATCCAGCTCCCCTTAAATTAATGAACCTAGAATTTACATTTTTTAGCAACCTCGCTGACAGGAAACAGTGTTGTAATATCTGTTAAGTGTACCCCTTGCTTCGGCTGCTCATCACTTGGAGCAGTGCATGGAACATTGTCATCATATTTACTGTGGTCAGCAATGCTAATTGATGTAACAATGGACATGGAGGCACCATCAAAGCAATGCGGAGATAACGAATCTGTAGAAACGAAATATTGTGTACAACTCATTAATAGCATATCATTTATACAATAAGTAAACACCTCAGGTTTAATGTGGTTTATAATCTGTGTTAGTCATTATAAATCATGAACTCATGTCACTTACCATTCTGGGCACTCTGAAAATCATCCTCGCAGTCAGAATCGAATCTTCCAACAGATTCAAACCATTTTTCCTCAGTGCTTCCTGCAGATATCAAAGCATAACAGAAACCAGCTCAAGAGTGTATCATATATATGATATAGATCGAATGGATATAATTCACAGTTTTGGAAGGATCAAGGATGTAAGCTTATATATTTATATATCCATCTAATGACCATAATTCAACATTAATTAAGACGTCAGGTCCAATATTACTGATTTACTGCCAAAAGAGTACATTATTAATTGAGTGAGGTGTAACATGTCATGATCCAAAATGATAGAAGAGACCAAAAAAATTCATGTGAGTATCCAAAACTTGCAGAACTATTAGGTTATGGATTTACAATACTTGACAGAAACCATCCCCTTAATGAAACAACAATGCATGATTATTGTTCCACAGCTGATACCCTCCCACACAGAATTGTTCTAATATGAATATGTTTAGTATAATAGTCCTAAACCACTTAAATGGTTGCCTACCACTACTAATGAGTGACAAAATCATCAATAATCTTCTCTCCAAAGTAAACCTTTTCTAGTAAATCCTTGTCTCGAATGTTAAGTGAGAAGATCACTCGTGTCATCCATCTACATTGGATGATACCTTGAAGGTGCGTTTTATCGAGTAGAAATCAGATTGATAAAAGTTCAACCAATTAACAAAAACAATCCCTAACATATAGTGTCAGCTAAAATGTTTTGGTACTATAACAAAATCCAGCTAATACCATAGCCACAATCCCAGTTTTTTATCCAACAATTTCAATACAAAAAAGTAAAAAACAACAAATAAACGGAATCAAGTGCATTCATTTTTGAATCCCAAATCTATAGATTGTATATTTGTATTTACAAACAACACAATATCAATAAGAAAATATCAATTCTTATTTAAGAAAAAAAAAAAAAAAATTAGTTATAATACCTTGATGATGATGATGATTGTTGATTTGAGGGGAATCCAGCATGCTAGACATAGAAGATATATGAAAAGATTTGTTGGAAAAAATCCTCTTCTTGTTCTTCTTCTTCCTCCTCTTCTTGTGTTCTTCTTATTAGATTTGTTTGAAAATCTAAAACAACTTAATCTCCAACGTAACACCACCACCCTTTATTATTATGAGTTGAAACACAAGTTCCCATTAATTATCTCATACCCTTGACTCAATCTTTCATGAAAACCATTGGTTGTCTTGTGTTTATTATTAGAATGTTCTTATTAAAGACATTCTTTTCTCTCTTTCCTCGTAATACATACAATACAATACAATAGTATTTTGCTTGCAAAGTTGTCAGGGAATTTTACAGAGTTTTGGAGTCTTTTTTTGTGAATATTGGAAGCCAAAGTCAAATATTAAATTTGCACGTTTGACGGCAGTGTGGCTTTATGCCTTTATGTGTTGGAATCTTGTGTTTTGGTGGGTTCATATCTAATAATACTGTGCCACGTGTACTTTCTTTTTGGTATGTATGGCCTACCACCTTGTTAGAGCAAAGAAGTGGCTTCTGGCCAGTTGCTTTTTCTTCCTGAATCATATGGGGTTCATATATATATTGGCAGGGAAAAGCCAGCATTTTGGACTATGAAGTATGAACCAAGTTTAGTGGTTAAAAAGGACTCTAAAATGAAAGTATGTGGACCTTAATAATAGACTAATAGTACAGATGTTTTTTTTGGTACAGATGTTGATATTCCTCTTTAGATCAATTTAAACATAGTTGTGGCCATGGAGTTTAGTTCACCTTGATAGCAACTTTGCTCTCTCTTGTGGCCCAGTGTTAATTATTGACCTTCCCTCTACTATTTCAAAGTTGATCTTGATATGACTTGATGAATTGGAAGTTGCCGCAATACTCAGAAATCAGAATGCTTCAAAATAAGAGAATCAAAGAGGAGCAGGTATGGACTTCAGAAACTTGGGTCTAGACTCTAGAGTTTGAATCTAAAACTCAGATAGACATCAAAAAGTTCAGATAGGTCAGCTGGAGAAAGAATTCAGGGAAGTGGAGTTGAGGTGACACTGCTAGATAGAGATGCAAGGAACAACATGTTGTTGATAGGAATATCATATTCTTATGCTTTTGGGGGGGCTTTTACAGGTTAATCCTACTTCTTTTCAATGTGACAAATCATTAGTGAGCCATGGATCATAACTATGGCTTAGTTTCAAATCCAACAACTCTTTCCATGACCAAGTAAAAAAGAAAATAGTTTCATTTTTCATAAATCTTGAACTTAATATGTACCTATTTTCTCACTGATACTATGTCATAGTTCATCCAAATTGATAAGAAATAATCAACCTAGCCATCTAGGTCTTGCATCTAGGTTGCACTCCTGGCTCAAATGACTGAATGAGTACACCTGTGACTGGATAAGTAGAAGGACCAGTTTGAGTCACTTACAAACCCCACATGTAGGTCACTTACAAGCATTTGCAGATAAAGGTGAAAATGTGCTAATGTATCACAAGGCAGAAGGTTTCATTGATTAAGTAAGCAGTAATCGTCGAATTCAAAGAGAACAACATAATCTAATAAACAAGAAAATATTTGTAACACCAGGAAGAAAAGACATTATTGCTACATGCCACAATTGTTGAACAGGCTCTTTCTTTCTCTTGTGGTTTGGAGAAAAACATTTGTTACTTTTCTGATACAAATGTTGATATTGATACACTTTCAAGCATGAACTCCAAGAGCACAAATTTGCCTAGCCAGGATGACAAATAGAAGGTTCAAATCTGAGGTTCTGCAAGAATTATTACCAAATAAAATGTCAAAATCTATGGTGAAAAGAGAGGGAGGAGCGCAAAATTTTGATCAAATTAATGGACTTTGACGCGTTACATTGAAAAACTATGTTCATAAGCCATTATATTTGCACTGCTGGACATGATAAAAGAAGGTCGTAGTCAAATAAAATTATGCACTAGAAGGTAAAACAACAAGCTAACCTGGATCCCTTGAGGCCTCTACTTCTGTTGTTGAGCATTCAGAATCTAACTGGTGCTGAACGAGCAGAGGACAGTTACCCTGCACAAATACAGCATTGTAGGATTAAGAGAAATTTTTATATAATCTATACACCTAAAAGGGTGAAACTTTGACATTCTGGTATGTTATATTCGTTGCTAGCTATATTCTGAACATTAGCTGCTGATTGCAGAACCAAGCAAACTGATAACAAATTCATTTTCAACTTCCATCATCCAAATTCTGACGAAAGCATAACCACAAAGACAAGAATTCACTTGCCTCTGATATACAGGAATCCATATTTTGTTGTTCATTCGAGGGTTCATTCACTGGGTTGTCTAGACAAAGGGATGGACCTGCAATGTTTGATAGAAGAGAAGAATCAAGAATGTATGTTATCATATCTGGTCCAAAGAATCTTGAGCCAAGTCTTGCTTTTCCTGTATTAGTTTTTATGAGAAGACAAAAGTAGATAACAAGATAAGACTTTGTTCTATTATTAAATGCCATAATAAGACTCCAAGGATAACAAGAAGTGACGATTATGCAGGCTGAAACACTTATTTAGTGTTCTATTATTATGGTAGAGTGCATACTGTTTAGACTTTGTTTCTTAGGTCAGTCTCAGTAGTTTGGGTGACGCCTGGGTCGGTTTGTCATCTCCTACTAATGTTGACGTGTGCTAGGGCCATCTACACGAAATAAGAGGAAGATGTGGAACACCATCCGCATTGTAATACTACGGAAATTTTGCTTGGAACAGAACAGGAGACCTTTCCAGGGGACGACTAGGGATATCTTGGAGACGATGCTTGACATCAAAGGATTGTTATTCCTTTGATGCAGGCGATGGGAGGAATACAGATCTCTGACCATTCCATAGTTTTGTATTTTCCTAAGAGGCTGTCATTCTGGGACATTGATTATCTTTGTGTTGTTGTCTTTCTTTTTTCAACTTCTTTTTTTGTAGTTGTTGCTTGCATATCTGTATTATTAGCCAGAGATCAGATACCTCATCCCTTGGCACTGTTTGTATGAATCTTACTACAAAATGATAGTTTACCTTCTTCAAAAAAATTACCTCACATATATTGATAGGAGTATAGGACACTGACCGCTAAACTGATTGCTGATCACAACAGTCCCTATACATGGGAAGGACTATGGACCCCCTAAAATCTCACCTATGAAATGTTTCTTCAGTGAATTTTCAACAGTCATGGCTCAGGCAGATAAATTTATCAGATCATAGTCAAATATAAAGATACAATTTCAGCGTATCAGACAATCTCAAAGCAAGATATATTTACTCACGTCTGTATCCTGAATGTATAAGCTAAATAGGATATTACATCATGGTTGCAGTGAGATCAGTATAAATCAGAAGACAGGATAGAACCTTTATTGTTTGCAGCTTCCTGATCAATATGATTACGTAAACACTCTTTCCTACAGTTTGGATCTGTGGCATCTGATCTGGTTCACCAATAAACTGGTAAAATAATTAACAAAGACAAAGTGGCAATTCATGCTGGAACTATGGTATGTACACATTAAAAGGATAGTGAAATTTCAGTGGCACAGTACAGAAGTAATTGCGTAAATGCCTAATGGGCATCATGAAGAGCAAGAAACCTTTATCATGCATGGTGTACATGATATAGACTTATTTCCTAAATGTGTCAGCCCCCCTTAGTGTCATGTGCCAAAAGAAGCCGTCCATATGAAATAGAAGCAACAGTTTATAGCCCCGATATACTTGAGCTTACTTAATTGGATGATCACAATCATGAACTCTGTGATCTTGTTTTTCATCTTCTCACCTACTGTAGCACATCACATTCCCTAAAGATGGAAATGCAATAGCCAGATAATATTGGTCATCTAGACAGATAAGTTTGGCAGATTAATTTCTTGGGAAAGGTGTGAGTCCCCCGAAAATTAGAGGAGTATAACACTCATTTGGTGAACTTCTGCTTACAGCAGTCAAGAACCTAGGTTTCATTGCTTTCCAATATTTCTTGAAAATAATAACGTTATTGACGATTTGAAACAGATGATTAGTCTAAACCATTTTAACCGGCTCTTTTTCATCTATGTCACTGAACGGACTTGTATACAGTCTTCCATCCAAACAGTCTGTTTTGCATTATAGCAGCATGCATAAAATCAGTTGGGTGATTGGTGGGATCAATCGACCTAGAGAAGCAACTACTCTAATATGTATGCTCATCAAGGTCTGCAACATGACACGTGCATGAAACTATACTTAGATTTAGATGTTAAATATTGAGTCTATAAAGTAATACTGCTGATCAAGAAAGCTGGAGTTCACCTGTCATTTTCCTTTTTGCTCGACTGTACACATTCTCCCTGGTCTTCAAGTGCTGAAGAAATTAATTTTTGATCCTGGTTCAGTCATTGACATAGATTACCAGAGTAACATAGTTTTCAGACAATTGTACCAATATATTAGCAGGAACAAATATTGGGGCTTTAGATAAATATAAATGAGTTCCCAGAACAATAAGTGGATTTCCAAGAAATACCCACATGTTAGTTGTCCCACTTTACAATTGCCATTTTTGTTAAGGAGTTTAATTACACATTAAGCATGTCTTTTAGAAAGAAATAAGGTAAAAGGAAAAGTTAGGCTAAAATGGTATGTGTTAAGCAGTTAGAACTCATTTTCATTGTATTATATAATGAGTTCACTACTATTGATGAAAAATAAGAAAAACAATGGTTGTGAATGGTAAACTAATATCCTATACTATTTATAATGTCCAATCACAAAATAATAGCTTTCTAAATGGTAAAACAAGAACCTTACTAAATTGCATCATGTAAAAAGCAACATAAAGAGAGCCAGAGAGGGTATTGCTTCTATACTTTATGAAGGTATTATTATATTTTCTGGGTATACACACTTTACATGTGAGGACCTGACCCACCTTTTCATAGCTCTCAAAGAGGACATCTAAAAGAAAAATAGACCAATCAGATGATATCAGCACTATTGTCCATCCTTTGGTAAAGGAAATGTGGAAGAACTAATAGACTTTCGAGATAGGATACATACAGCCACCTAGCAAACGAATTACTATATTTTGAAATGAATTGATTCCATACATGAGTATTACTATTTCCACATACCTTAGTCAGTTCAAAGTTTAACGTTTTATACTATTCAGTATTTTTGGGTATGTAGGCTGCTATCACCAGTCTAATGACTTTGAAAGGTCGAAAATTGACGAGAATAAACATTTGGCATTAAACTAATGAATTGAAGATAGAAATAATTACTTCACAGACCTCTGCTTCCATACTCATAACAGCGTCTTGAATCTTCTGTAAAGCAATTTCCAGTCCTCGCACTTCACAACGCAATGCCTGGCCATTAATTATATTAAAGATAAGTCAACTTCTGGACATAATTAAGAAAATAAAGGATATACTACAATTCAAAATTTTGAGATCTACCTTTTTCTCTGCAGTAATGTTTTCTATGACCTCATCCTTCATCGATAAAGATTTCTGAAGGTAATAGAAGTAAAGGAATAACTTCCATGAATCATCTCGTAAGTCCTAACAAGTTAAAGCTAGTCAACTTGATTATATTAATACACACTTATATCCTCAATTTATGATCAGTGTCGATATGGATATCTCTTCAACTTCTGGGTGGCAGTCACTACTGATTTTTGCTGCCTCAAGTTGTCCTCGTAATTCTGAAATATGTGCATCCTTAGTTCGAAGTTCCTCTTGGGTATATCTCAGCTTATTTTCTAGGAACTGGATCTTATCTGGAAAAAAAAAAGAAGGCAGTAGCAACATCTGGTTAATAAAAAAAAACTAAAACTGAATCATCAAATTTTCTGCAGAAAAAAATGAGATAAAATCAAACATGTCAGCTGATTTTAAACCATAATGAATTATAGACATATAATCACTCAGTTATTCAAAATGGGAAAAAGAAGCACGATATGGTTTAGTCCATGCAGCACAAACCAGATATTAATATGCAACTTAATGAAGATCCCGATCTATCAAATTATATGCAATGCCTAAAGTATTTGGAGAATGGACTTACTAATAAAATCTTTTTCAAATGCTGATATCTGATCCATTTTCCTCGTTAATCCAGCCACTGGTATGATAGAAGAGTTAAAGTTAAATGAATAATAGCAACTATTGTATAAAAAAGTAACCATGTACTCTTCATTATATAGACTAGCAATAATTTTAACAGTTTAGAAACTACATGCCTACACCCTCTTTTTCACTCACAATCTGTTGAACATTATCGACAACTTGCTTTACAGAAATCGCTTCTTTTTCTATTGAGTCAAATAACAGAAAATGAGCTTTTATCTTTTCTGAAAGAAAGGTGAGCTTTCTGTCTCTTACTTCAATTGAGCGTTTTATTTCACAAGTAGAATCCTGCAATCAACATGAGATCGAATATTGAGATTTATATTTATTCAGGAATAGCAATACAATCTGCACCCACCCATAAATTTCAGCCAAACAATAAAAATATGAACGAAATTGCACCGAAGAAAAGAAAAGTAAGGAACCTGATAAAAGCTCATAAAAGTTTCCCTTGATTGAAGTAGGCTTTCAATCGTGCCCTTTAACTCTTTCTGCTTATTTTCAAGCAAGAAGTTGTCGTTCTCCAGGTAATTCACCTGTAAAATTCAGATAGTAAGACGTTTCAATCTTCTCGACAACATGAAGCTTTAAGGGTGGTATTAAACTAGTATTCAATATGCCTTATAACTATTCCTTGGAATTTTGGCAAGCATTTAAAGTCAAAAATAAACTATCAGATATCTTCTACATGCCATTTATTGAAAAAATAGAGAAACAGGAAACAACTGATCATTGTAATTTGCAAACAGAATTCAAAATAAAAATGGGTACAAAACTAAGGAACATAAATAACATTAAAGGATTATCTATACAGTAAGCTTCAGTTGCGATAGGAACGAACTTACTACTAAATAGCAACTCAATTGGAGGGAAAAATTCCTAGGGAACCATAAAAGACCTAAACTTAATTTAAGTGCAATATAAGGTGGAAGTATACTGCATTTCCTCTAACAAGGCTACCTATCCAACAATTTCCAAAAGTATGTAAGATCCGGAAAGAAAAATAAACAGATTAATATGCAAAATTGAAATTTTCAAAAAAACCCCAAATGTAAAATGAATTCAAGAATATCATCAATATAATAACATTAACAAGGGTTTGTACATCTTCTTCTACTAGTAAATGAACAGTTGGATGAACTAACCTTAGTTTCTAGCTTGCATTGTGAATCAAGTGATGAAGATAATTCCACCTGCAATTCTTGTAACTTTCTACCAAATTCTTCTTCTGTTTGCCTTTGTTTCTGCATTTAAACATCAAATGATACTAAAAGATTGCAAAATTGAAGGAATTTGAAATCAATGTTTATTGAATAAGAACAAAACCTGGTTCAATAGATTGAGTTGTTCTGTTGCCGATCGTTCTCGTTCCTGCAAAAAGAAATCGCAAATTCAAAATCAAATTGAACGAGCGAGCAAGAGAGAGAGAGAGAGAGAGATTACTTTGAGTTGTTGAAGTTCTGAGATTAGAGCGCGAAGTTGAAGCTTGAACCTTGATAGCTTAAGTAACTCCATCTCTCTCTCTCTGCTTCAGAGTTGTGAAAAGTTTATGGACAGTTCGCGCGTTCTTAAACGACGAACTGTTTTTCATTTTGGTGTAAAATTGGACCTGATGGATGAACTTCAGGCCCGTTTAAGATCCATGATATTTGTGGACCTGAATATAAACATCAGGCCCGTTTTATTATCTCTTTTTTCTTTTTAGACTTTTATCTGTTTATCATTGTCATTGGCCTATGAACGACTTGACCAACTTGATGTGTTCTGTGTATAAACTCAAAGACTTGACAGTCATACACATCTACTTAATGCTATGCAGTCGCTCCAGTCACAGACATGTATTGTTCACTCCATCTTTTTGGTTTGTCTGCATCTCACTCAGAAATTTCAATCAACACACATGAAATGGCCGAAATGGCACCAGATTTAACATACGATTTCTTTGGGCTGCTGATGTTGAAAAGAATAAAGTGATTGAACAAAGACACAAAGTCACCTCGGTTTGAAGGAAGAATGAAAAATGTGGGCTTGTAGAAATGAATGAAACAGCCGTCTATGGTATAAAATCATCTATGGTACAAACTTGTGGTAATGTCAGTAACAGCAAGCCGATGAACTAATTTTTCTCCTTTTTTCTTTTTCTTTTTTTTTACGTTATCACTATTAAAGTGAAATATACATGCGACACCGTTTGTGACTGGCATATATATAGTCCTACACCAGTCCTCCCATCTAGTGATCCATGGAGGTTTTTCAGACTGCTAGAATTTGCTCATTTCTTTTAATATCGGATGAACACCAATAATATGAGGTCTCTTCTGCCTCAAATGTGATCCATCCGCATGCTACAACCTCCTAAACACACCTGTTGATGTGAACTTGGGACGTTGCCCAATGGCCTGTATCCTTCCCCACTTTTTTTTTTTTAATGTAACCCGAGTATCCTTCTCCACCTTAACCAGTGTAAATGTGTTGATAATGACTGGAATGCTATCTTAATTCCTACCAACCTAACAACTTGATACAGCTTCTTTTTCCAGGGCATGGTAGTATTGCCAATATAGAGAAACAAAATATGAAAAATACGATACTAAGCCTTGACAATGAAAAGGCTCTGAAAAGGTCAAGTATACATTATCAAAAGGAGACTAGATAATACCAAATTATCAGGAACAACAAAAGGAGTCTGATAATACATAAATACCAGTTCATCACAAATTAACAAACTTCGTTGAAATCACCTATGCCTATCAACCAAATTACCAAACCAACAACTGGCTGTACCTCTGATCCTTCGTTATGATATAGGCAATGTTTAGATTGGCAGGCTGCTCAGTGCCAGCATGGATGCAGAGAAGACATGCAGGTATGCAAATAAACCTGAATTCAAAGTTAAAGATAACGTAGTCAGAAATCAGAACCGACCATATCTAAAACCCAGAAACTAGAAACAGGAAAGGTAAAATGGCAATAGTAGTAAAACATAAATATTATTCAAAAGACAGAACAAGTTAAGGTGAACCATGCACAGCTAAATCACATCGTCAAGCTGTAAGTCAAATACTTTTGCCATAACATAAATAGTTTGGTACGGTTCCACCATTTCCACTAAAAGTCACGTTACAGTGATTGGATTATAGGTTGTCCGAACAGCTACTAATACATTACAGATGAACCTGCCTCATGTTCTTTACTACCATTTTAAGGACTCTTTAACAGATGAAAAGTGGCATACTAACGAAGATAAAACAGTTTCCAATCATAAAGCTGTATTGTTGCAACGTCATCCCAAACAAATCAAGAACAAGACTTTGCATTAGACAATAATATAAAGCACACTCACCAAAACTTGTCAAGTACCTGTCATAATGTCTAATAACATGTCGAAAGAAACAAAAGTGGAGGGGAAAATGAAACTTCTAGGAAAAAGGAAAAGAAAAACAGCAGATCAATCTCATTAATAGTATGCGTTCAGCTTTCTAACCTTCCAATGTTCTTAATGTTTCTGTTCAACTTCACATTCCTCCTAGTGTCATTAATCATAAATTGTTAGATGCCATAGTATTCAGTCCCAGTTAATTATGTATAACGGGATAAGAATGGTTTTAGGGCGTATTCTTTCCATTTGTGACATGCATTCCTTTGTTGCCTGCTCGCTTAGAGGGTTACACATTTTCCGGTATGTTCTAACTTTAAAATGAGTAAGAGCTTGAGTTGTAAGGTAATTATGTGTAATTTGTGTTAAAACAAGGTTTAATTCATCCTGTGGTGCATTTTTTATCTGTCATATGCATCTGATGGAGTTATAAAGTTCTTGTATCCACAACCAATACCTCTACCCATTGTGGAAAGGAACTCACCTTGACTATCTCTTCAAAGTTCAAACACTACCTGTACCAGCCAGCCAGACTTCCCGTGTAAGTCCCTCACAGTGATTTACACCAACAGGAAAGTGTATTTACTCAATGGTGTGGGATTAGGATGCGGTTTAGGCACATAAGAATTGGGCTCGCTCAAACAATGTGCTTGTATTCTGCTCCAGCTTTTTGTTCGAATCCTAGCTTTGGCATAGGTATAGTTTTCAATTTGTTGTACGCAATTGGAAAGTCCCTACTTGACCTGTCTGTTTCTTTGCCTCTAAAGTAGAACATTGTTAACCAATCCAAAGAAGGTGTTGGCTTTACTAAAGAAATAGGTGTTGGTTCAACTTTCGTTAATAAAATGAAAAACGTAGATACACTAAGCTAGGACGTCTTCACATGTCTGATAGTATGAAACATTACCTCTGTAACTAATGTTCTAAGCGGTAATAATAGCAATGATGTTCAAACAATAAACCAAGTAAAGGGAACTAAATTAAAGTTTATATAACCAGAAAGGGACGGAATAACAGGATACACTAAGCAATATTTACACACTACACAATCAAACGTCAAATAGAATGTTTATATCTCGAATAGGATCTCCTCCCAAGTACTACCAATGCCTAGACCTGCATGCTATTATATTTTTTTTACCGTAATAATAGCAATGATAGTCTTATACTCCTCATAACATGTTGAAGAATAAAGAATTTGATGCTAACCTTGTGAATAAATAAATACCAAACTATGGTAAAAAAATAAGAGATTACATAGTAAGTGCAACCTCACGTATATCTTCTTAAATACCATCTAACAAAGAAAAAACTGATATGTTTACAGTGTTTCTAACAGAAGGAATTTTAACAGAACACTCATTGGGGCTTTAAAACAGTTTAAGATTTGTATATAACACCGATAAAGTATGTTATCTGATGGGATTAACTCTATGAGTTGTTCATGACAAAAGCAGTACTTCGACAGTTCGACTTACTAAAAAAAATACATTGTAAAGGTCTAAACTCTAAAGGACACCAGCATCATGGAGTTTACAGCCACAATGAACACCAAACCTAAGCGGTCAAATAGACAGGTGCTGGGGATGGGCATTGGGGATCCCTCAGGCCAGGTGACTAGTTCAAGGTGCAGGAAATTGCTATTTGCCTAGAGCCTAGGTGCACTTTCACATGCGCAAAATCAAATACTTGTGATGCTTATCCTAATTACATAAGGATTCCTTGACTATCTTATTCATTATCTCGATAGGTCGGAAAGCTTCTTCTCTTCACTCCAATATAAGATGCTACCTCAATCTCACAAATCTTGAAGCCGGTGCGTACATATTCTTAACCAACATTTTTCCAAGAGGAGAAAACCCTTGGTTGCCTCTTCTTTAGTACAGACAGAGATGGTATGCATGTTAGGAACAACTGCTTCAGGATCACATGCATACAGACTTTCAAAGCAGTATCCAACTCACCACTTTTCAGATCATGTTAATTAACATTATATATATGCATATGCATCTGGTTCACACACCTTAATCGACAAAGAAAAATCTAAAACGCTTCATCTGTCTTTCACGACCTATCAAGATTTCTAAACATATACTCAACATTCTCAAATTTGAAGAGATTTCCAGATTGCCCATGTCATCCAAAACCCTATAAGCATTTATAAAATTTTACTTCAAAAAAAGACCAAATTTTATTAATATACACCACTATATCAGCTGGGATTTCATTTCTCTCCACAAATTCAAATCAAGACACTATAAATAACGGAAGTTGGTCTAGAAGCTACATTAGCTATAATTCCATTCCTCTCCATTTCCATAAACATTTCAACTGCATCTTCTATCCGATTATCAATCCCATAAGCATGAATCAAAAAACTATAAATATACGAAGTTGGTTTACAACCACTACTATCCATATCTCTAACACCTTCAACAGCTTCATCCACTCTCCCTGCTTACACAAAACATCAACCCTAAGTCCATAAGTTACAATATCAGGATCACAGCCATTATCAACCATTTCTCTAAATCTCAAACAGGATCTCCTCCCAAGTCCTACCACTGCTAGACCTGCATCCCATTATTTTTTAGCGTAATAATAGCAATGATAGTCTTATTCTTATATTCCTCATGACATGTTGAAAAATAATGAGTTTCACGTTATCTCAAACAGGATCTCCTCCCAAGTCCTACCACTGCTAGACCTGCATCCCATTATTTTTTTACCGTAATAATAGCAATGATAGTCTTATTCTTATATTCCTCATGACATGTTGAAAAATAATGAGTTTCACGTTTAACTTGTAAAGACCAAACAATGAAAATAGAAGAGATTGCCTAGTAATTGCAACCTCACACACATCTTACATTCTTACATACCATCTAACAAAGAAAGCACTGATATGTGTACAGTGTTTCTAATAGAGGCAATCTAACAGAACACTCATTCGATCTTTAAACCAGTTTGAGAATTGTATACCACACCGATATAAGTAATTTCTTTGATAGGAATAACTCTATGAGTTGTTCATTACGAAAGTAGTACTTCAGGCCTTCAGCTTATTCAAATAATAATCAATACATCTTAAAGGACTGCAACATCCTGGAGTTTACAGCCAGACTGAAACACCAAACCTATGCGGTTAAATGGGCAGGTGCTGGGGATGGGTGAGAATCCTCGGGCGGGGTGCCTAGTTCAAGTGTAGGAAGTTGCTGTTTGCCTAGAGCCTAGGTGCACTTTGCAGGTGCAACACCAAATACCTGTGATGCTTAACCTGATCATATAAGGGTTCATTGACTAACATATTTGTTTTTACGATAGGTCTGAAAGCATCTTCTCTTTACATCAATAGAAGGAGCTACCTCAATCTCGCAAATGTTGAGCCCAGTGGGTACATCTTCTTAACCAACATTTTTTCCAGGAGGAGAGAACCCTTCCTCTTTAGTACAGACAGAGATGGTGTGCGTATTAGGAATAACTGCTTCAGGATCACTTGCATACAGAACTCCAAAGCATTAAATATGCTCACACCTTAATCGACCAAAGAAAAAAATTGAACACTTCATCAGTCTCTCCACGACCTATCAAGCTTTTTAAACATAAAATACAAGTTCTCAAATTTGAAGAGATTCCCAGATTGTCCATCTCATCCAAAACCATATAAATGTTCACAATTTTTTTTAATTAAAATGTGAAGGACTAAATTTCATCTTTATACACCACTATATAACCAGGGATTTCATTTCTCTCCATATCAAGACACTATAAACAAAGAAGTCAGTCTACAACCTCTACTGCCTCTAAAAGTAACTTTGTTATTGGAATAAAAGCATTAATAGACAAACAATAAAAAATTAAGAAGGTTCTTCATCTAGTTTTTGCACTTCCTAAACACTTATTCCACAATTATAAATGCCAAAATATATATTGAAACAGTAATGAGTAATTAAATATTTATCACTTAACAGTGAATGAGCATAAAATGATTGTCTACCATGGCATCCTAGGTCCAAAATCATGTAAAACCTCTTGCATTCCTTGTATTAGGGAATTCAAACCCGGCAACCCGCCAAAAATGATATGTGTATGTAGATTCCCATAAAGAGAATTATAGACACGCCAGACAAAGTTTAACAGTACTAATTTCATTTTGAAAACAGTTCAAAAAATATCATCTAAGAATACAACTTAAAGCAGTTTAATAATGAAAATTTCATGGAAATAAAATTAGCAACAAGTACATCAGAATTTACTAACCTTCAAGGTTTTTTTCAGAAAGCAGGACAGAATGTTTATTCATAGTGGATCCTGGATTTCACAACCAAGCTTTGAAATCAAATCTCTGTGGCTGTGGAGTTAGACCTTGGGATAATAGTACCTAGGACATAGGCATCTATAATCCAAGGTGTGGAAATAGAGCCTAGAACCTCGTACCCTTTTGACTGCATGGCACTGAACGCCACCAATGTTTCTCTCAGTCACATAAAGGCTCTTTGACCAAAAGATTCATTTTTTCATTAAGAAATTCAAGCACGTCTTCTCTTTTCTCCTTTATAAGAAGCTGTCGCAATCTCCCAAACGTTGAACCTGGTGGCTGGATTCCTTTCTCCAACATCTCCTCTAAGAGAACACAGGCCTTGGTAACTTCCTCTTTTGCACATAATCCATTAATAAGAACAGAAAAGGTGTGCATGCTAGGAACAAACCGCTTCAAGCTCATAAACTTCCAGACTTTCAATGCATTATCCAGATCATCACCTTCACAAAACATCTTGATCATTATTGTATACGTATCGACATCTGGTTCACACACCTTAATCATCCGACGAAAAACCTTAAAAGCTTCATCTGTCTCTTTACGACCAATCAAGCTATTTATAATGATATTGCAAGTTCTTGAATTCGGAGGGATTCCCTTATTTTCCATCTCATCCAAAACCCTATAAACATTCTTAAACCTATTAACTTTACAAAACGCACCGATCAGAGCATTATACACAGCAACATCAGCTATAATTCCATTCCTCTCCATTTCCAAAAACGTTTCAATTGCATCTTCAATCTGATTATCAATCCCATAAGTATGAATCAAAACACTATAAATAAACGAAGTTGGTTTACACCCATTACTATCCATATCCCTAACAACTTCAACAGCTTCATCAACTCTCCCTACTTTACACAAAACATCAACCATAATTCCATAAGTTACAATATCCGGATCACAACCCTTATCAACCATTTCTCTAAAAATCTCTCTCGCTTTCGGTAAATTAGGATCTTTCCCCCAACCTTCTAACAAAATACTATAAGTTTTCGAATCCGGAACAAACCTACCCTTCATACTATCAAAAATTTCTTGAGCTTTTCTCACATTTTTCGACTTACAAAATGCACTTAACAAACCATTAAAAGCAACTAAATTCACTTCAACACCATATTTCTCCATAACATTAAAAGTATAAATGGCTTCATCAACTTTTTGCGCTCTAGCATATTTCCTCATAATAATACAAAATGTTTCAACATTTAAAACCCCTTTACTCTTCATAGTATTAACAAGATCCCACATTATCTTATATTGTCTAATTTTCGCTAATGAACCAATAATTATATGATAAGATTTAACACTATGTGTATAATTTCTTTGTTTACTTGCCCATTCAAAGAATCTATAAGATTGCATACCTGCATTATCAAATTTCTTGAGAATTTCTTCAACTAATTCTTCTGAAACCCTAATTCCAGATTCATTTAGAGTTGATTCTAACCCTAATTTAGGACAACTCATCATGATTTTACTTAGTTTTTGAATTGGATCTGGAAATTGATTTAGGGTTTTTGTTGAATAACTTCTTCTCAACATTGCAGGGAGAAAAAAAGCCGGACCCATTTAAGTGTGGAAATATACAATTGGCCGGTTAGGGAACTAATTGTAAAAAAAATCCCCAACGTGTTTTCGGTCCCTTATGGACCAATATACCCCTAGTATAGTATCTCTTCTCCTTCGTAATCTCTTTTCTCCTTTCTTCTCTCAAAATAAATAAAAAGTATTGAAAGAAAAAAAAAAACCCTAAATCAATTTCCAGATCCAATTCAAAAAAACCGACACATTTAAGTGTGGAAATATACAATTGGCCCGGTTAGGTAATTAATTGTAAAAAAAAAAGCCCCAACGTGTTTTCCGTGCCTTATGGACCAATATACCCCTAGCATCGTATCTCTTCTCCTTCGTAATCTCTTTTTCTCCTTTCTTCTCTCAAAATAAAAAGTACTGAAAGAAAAAAAAAACCCTAAATCAATTTCTAGATGACTGCAGGTTCGAACGAATATGTATTTAGGAGAATCGGGTTTGCTATCCAGAAAGGACTTGCCGCGCAGTTTGTAGCGCGTTTGTCCTCTACTTTTGTGTAATTCGTTGAGCTTATCAATAAAATTTGATTTTGTTTTAAAAAAAAAAAAAAAATTAAATACATAATCAATCATGAAAGAAGAAGAAAAAGAAGAGAGAGATTCATAAAGAACTTTTAACGAAAAGCCGTTAATAATTGAAAATAAAATTTTGAAAGAAGAAAAATAATTGTTATTATTGTTTTTCAAATCTAAGAGGGCTACCATCAGAAACTACAATCATCTCACCCATGGATTGATTGATTTGTTACATAAATCCACCAAGCTTTGAATGATCCTTAACCTTAAGCTTTGAGATCTTATGTTCCCCTCACCACTTACTTTGATTATTTTTCGATTATAGCTATAGCAATAACATAAAACCTTAAAGAAGCAACATAAAAGATACTTTTTAATATATAAAAGAACAAATTTAACTAATTCAAAATCACAATTATGTAAATTAAAGTAGCAATCAAGCTTGAGAGGGTGAAGTAATAGCTGCTACTGAACATAAATAACATGAGATAAAGATGATGTGTTTTAGGTCGGATCAAATTGACTTTAAACTACCAATTGGGCCTAACTTGAGGATTGTTATTTCAGTCACAACATAAACATAAAATGCAAAGACTTGTTTGCATAAGTCACAAACACATACAAACATAAATGCAAATATTTGTTTGCATACTCGCAACAACAACCACATAAACCATAAAATGCAAAGACGTGTTTGCATTAATCACACACATAAACATAAAATACAAAGATTTGTTTGCATCTATCACAAACAGATAAACCATAAAAATGCAAATACTTGTTTGCATATACACACACCACATCTGGGCAATAGTTTGAATTTATTTTGCTAAACAAATGTACACAACAGATAGTTCACTAAAATTTGAATTGAAATTGTTCCAATTAAAAAGAGATTAAAAACATAATTTATTTGAAAAGAAGAAACGTAATCGTGGTGCTAAGAAATCTCTAGAAAATAAAAAGGGTAATATTGGAATTAAAGTTATACTTAAAATCTTGTTAGGGTTTTTTTTACAATTTTTATGTTAAATGGGTATTTTCTTATCCCTACCAATACTTAATCAGGGCCTTTTTTAAAATGAGTTTCTTAGCTGGGCCATTTGTGTTTTGCTCCCCCTTAATGAGGTCCCAGAACCATTTCCATGCAACCTTGCAGAGAGTTTGATAAGCATCATGCTTTTTCTTCGAATCGAAATGAAATGAAGAAAAAAAAGCTAAACAGAAGATGAGAACTAAGATTAGTAAAGAAAAAAAAACTGCCCAATATTATCTAGCCACGTGTATGCCATGGTAATAGACTTAATTCGAGACCAGCTGATTATACCCTTGGGATTATTTTGTGTGAAACGTTTATTTTAATTTTTTAAATAATTTCTAATTGAACTTTAAATCTGTTGTACACTTGTACTTAACAATGTCTGTACGTCAACCTTCAAAGTGGTTTCTTAATTTTTCTTAAGCAAATTTAGTAGTATATTGGAGACTTTATTAGTGTGATCAAAAACTCTATTGAAGTATTTTGATAAGTATATTGGAGACTTTGAACTTATTCATGCAAAAAAATTATAAGTAAATATATTTATTTTGATAATGAACTTTGATGTTGGTTGCAAAATTTACAAACTTTGATTTAATTTTCAGAATATAATTATTTTGTTTTGGTTAATAATCTGGTACCAAGAATTCAATTGGAAATGATGAAGAGAAAAGAATACTTCGTGAGTCGAATTGAAGAGCTGAAAAATATGTTGTTTTTTTTTTTTTTAATTCAACGAGTTGATTGTTGTTAAATTAAATTAGATTTTTTTTATTTTAATGAAAATATGTGTTTATCACGTGTGTACGTGACATGATGTATCGGTTAAAGTTATGTGTTCAAAAAATTTACATGTCACTTATTGGACCGAAAAAAATAGCCGGACTTCCATTGTTAGTTCTGAAAGGTTTTTTTTTTTTTTTTTTCAAACAATCAAATATGCCGATGGTATAAAATTTAATGTCTTTGGTACTTCACCTCCTTATGTATTCTAAGCTACAACATCATATCTATTAGCATATCAACCCCAACAATCAAACAAATCAGATTTTATTTTGAGTGAGTTTTTTTTTTCCAGGTGATTTGATGACTTATCGCTTTGATTTTTTTTTTTGGATTGGGCTTTTCATGCCCCAAAAACGAGGGTTTCTCCAAATCTTTCCGATTCCATTAAACCACACCGTGCTCAATTATTTCTGTCTTGTTTCATCTTCTTCAAATGTATCAAACTACAACAAAACTGTTTCACCTGTTGGTCTACCAACATCAGGTTGCTCAAATGTAGTAATAATCCCCTTAATGTCGTCTATTTTGCTTTCAACACAACATCACTTTCCTAGGGTTTTTATTCAACTTCGCTTTCATGAGAATCACATAACTTTCCCGAAAGTTAAATTAAATTTTTGTTGTCAACTTCAAATATGTTGTCATTTTTGCAACCAATATCAAAGTTGTCAAAATAAGTATTTAGGTAAAAAAGAATAGCATCTACCTTTTTTTTTTGTAAATTAAAGAGACCCCTACCTATTATTTAAGTAATAAATTTTTTTATCAAATAATCTGTTGTTGACGTGTTTTGAACCCACGACCTCTCCACTCTATGAATCATCTATCCTAACAAAATCATTCACTTTGTAAAAAATAGTCCTAATAATAGGGGTCCCCTCAATCTTGATTGCTAATAATAATAATAAAATATTTGTGATTAGGCTTCAATTTCAAAATTAGAACTCAATCGCATGAAAAATCAAAACCCAACTCATATAAAAATTGTTGGTGTGGTGTTGATAACTCATATGAGAATGTTAAGCACATTATAGGTACATCAATTATTTCAAGCTAAAGTAATAATAACTTAAGAATCTCAATCTCACTTTTTTTTTTCTTTTCTGATAATAATAATCAAAATAAAAATCTTGCTAAGTAAACTTTCATATTTCATTCAATTCAGATCTAGCTATGAAAATAATAAAATTAAGAATATCATATTAAAATATATTATTTACAAAAATACTAGTATTTCATATTAAAACCGGCGGCACCTATCCAAGGTAAGGTCAAAATAATAATCAGAAATACACACAACCGCAACCGCGTAAAGAGACATTAAAAAATGCTCAACCTTCTTCTTACTGGGGTGTTAACTGCGCACTCTTTTTCTTTCTTTCTTTCTTCTTCATCGTGATCTATTGTTATTGATTGCTAAAAGATGAGTGGCGGCGGGTGGCAAAAGGTAAAGTCATCAAAGAAGGATCGACAACCTTCATCTCGAACGGTTCGACTCGGTCGAGTTCAACCTCAAGCACCTACTTCTCGTACCATTTTTTGTAATGATCGTGATGCAAATCTTCCTGTCAAATTTAAGGTCAGTGTGTGTTGTTATCATTCAGATCTATTTTCTTCTATCCTAGTTTTTCTTGTTTTCAATTATGAATATATTTGATGAAAATTAATTTTTAATTGTTGTTGATATACAAGTTTGGGTAGTTAAGATTATTAAGAAAGTGAGTTTGAGATTACGACAACAATAATTATATTAATGGTCAAATAATTTTTAGTTTAAAACAATACGAATGGTTGTTTTACTTTATAATTCTATTAATGTATGTCTAATCGGTTTAAGATACTTTAAGATTATAAGAAAACGACTAGGAGATTCTTTTGTAAATTCTGCTTCATTCATTCATATTAGTGTCACTTGGCATTTGAAATTCAATTTAGAAAATCAACTTGGATTTCAGCATAGCTTTACATGGACAATGGTTATATATTAATTTGGAAGGTGTTACGTTATTTAAAGAATAGTGCAGAAACAGGCAGAATCGCTTGATATGTTTCAATTTGTGGATGATGCATTTTATAGATGCTTGATTGGCTCCAATCTGGGTTATTATTCCTTTGTTTTGTCTCCTGGGCTGAATAGTGAATACTAGTGTAGCAAAGATTTCTATCATTGGGGTTGGGGAAGTATGCAAGTTCGATTTGCTTACATCCGTTTGGGGATTTTCAAAGGTTAAACTTAATATCTTGGAGTATATTTGGGAGGTAACTTCTTTGTATGAGTGGATACAGGTGTTGGAAATACATTATCATAGATTGAGTGGATTAACGATGGAATTCTTCTTGAAAGGGGGAGATCTTAGTTTTTAAGGACATACCCTTTTTAGTATATCTCTACTCACTTTCCCATTCATTGTGGTAAGAGTACGGAAATAAGGAAATCAGAAATACAAGCTTGTAACTTGGAATGTGTGCAAACCAAAGAATTTGGGATGGATGTAACATTACAAACGCACATCTGACCGACAAGACTTATCTAAGGAAGTGGGTTTGGAGATATGGGGTGTGGAGAAAGTATGCTTTTGATGTTGTATATCAAATCTATATTTTGGTACTCTGGATCGGTGGCCCAAGGATATACTACTGTGCTTCATTATTGCTGTCTATTTGGTTTAAATGAGGAACAAATTTTTGTTTTGTAAGGATGTTTGGTGTGTGAAAGGATGGATAACCTTACTCTTCTTTCTGGTAATGTTGAGAGTTTTGTTAAAAACCAATTTGTTTGGACTACAAAGTACAAACAGGTGTGGTAATATTTTAAATTGTCGTGGGGTGATATTGCAAGTAAATCCTTTACTTGTTGTTCTTATGGGGTCCTTTTGACCATCCACCCCTCCCTCCCTTGTACATATATACATGCCCCATTCTACCAAGTTTCTTAATTGTTAGTTTTATAGTTTGCTTAAAATTTGGGATTTCCCAAGAAGCGGAGTTTTGGTTTTCTTTAATTGTTAGAAACTCTTGTTTAAGGTGCCATCAACGTTAATTTCTTTATTTGGACTCTTATCTGGGGCAAAATACTTACGGTGGACAACGTAAAGAAGAGGGGCCAGGATATGGTCAACAGACGTAATATGTTGGTTGCAAATGAAGAAGATATCCATAATCTGTTTCTGGGCTGTTGGTTTTGTTATGGCAATCTGGAAATGGGCAGTGGCATCTTTTAATTGCAATGTCAATTTGAATGATGATACTGAAGGGGTATTACGATGTTGGAAAAAGGGACCTGTCTATGGTGGGGAAGCTTAGGGTTCATTTCCAAGCTATTTGTTGGGTGATCTGGCGGGGAACAGGAGAGTCTTGAGGACAAGGCATTTTCACATCCACAAGTGTTTCAGATCATCAAGAACACTGCATGGTGCTGGGCTTTTTACGACCAGTAATGTGGAGTTAGATTCAAAGATCTGTATCTTTAAAGTGGGAAGATGTAATGAGAGAAATATAGAGGCTTGTAACCCTTTCTACTGAGTCTGTGGTGTTATAAGGTCTATCACACCTTAATACTAATTTTTTTTTTACTGTGTTTTATTGGTTTGACCACACACCTAACTTTGGTGGTACATGTTCATCATAGCGAGCCTTGCATTGTTGTTGCTTTCTATGTCATTAATGGTTGAAAATTCGTTTGTAAGTCTTCTTTGGTTTTGTTTGTTATCTATGTCAGTATGTCTATGTCATCGTCCCTCTTTTGAACTTGTGAGTTCTAGTCTTTGCTGTTAGGTTTCAGAAGGATCTTCATTTGTTCTTTGTTTTTTATTGTTAATCGTATAGGTCAGGATGATTGTAAATATTATATAGGAGCATTGTTTGCAGATTTATTCTTAGTTTTTATTGAAAAGGGATTTTGAAAACCCTACTTTCAACGCATATTTAGTAGCTTATTCTGTTATTACTTATTAGTAATTTTCAAATGAGGATAAGAGGTAAACTTTCTTTACAATGAACATGGGTAAAGTTAGCTTGAGGTTTAGTTTTAGTGAGAATTTGCGATCATTTCACAATTTTACATGCTATTACTCTATTCTTGTTTAACTTATACATGTGGAGCTTGGTATATGTTCTTTGATGTGAAGTCGTGAAGGTAACAAGCATTGTTCAATATTGTTTATTATCTCTGTTGTGTAACTGTTAACCTTAGCACAAAATTGAATTAGTAGTTAATAGCTAGTTCTTTAGTGTTCAATAGAACAAAAATTTGTTAGCTATGATTTGAAATGAGTTTTCTGAGCACTTTTGGGCCAACCATTTCAGGGAAATTCTGTATCAACTACGAAGTACAGCATTCTAACCTTCTTACCAAAAGGATTGTTTGAGCAGGTAACCCAGCATTAATCTACCAATGGGTAATATATTGCAATCATAGATAATAGTTTTTATGGATGAACTTTAGTTTTTTTTTCTTTATTTTTGTTTGGAAGTTCATTACACTATACTGGATTCTCCTTGTGTTCCCCATTTTCTCCTAAAATATATCTGTCTTTACACTGACAGTTCAGGCGGGTAGCAAATCTCTACTTTCTTATGATCTCTATCTTATCTACAACCCCAATCAGGTACTCTCTTTAACTTAAACTGGTGGTTGTAATAATGTGTGAGTGCGTAAACTGGTCTGTTTTCAACACGGGACTGTTGCCTTACAACCCAGAGTCTGGTTGGTGCATTTTAGCTATGTATACCAATGTCTGACATTCATACACAGAGTCATGTGGTCAATTCGAGTAGCCTCAAGAAGGTGGCATAATCTTACACAGTTACGCAAATTGAGCATAATATTTCAAAATCTTGTAGCTGTGTTATTGTTGTGTTAAAATTCGAGTATTTCACCATTACAATAAAATCATTGACGAATATATATATATATATATATATTGTTCACTGATAGAAGCAAAACATTAGCTCGCAGCTAAGTTAATCAGCCCACATAACCCCATGCACATAATCAAATTATGAGACTTGTGCCATTTTAATACAAAATAACCCACAAAAGGTGAGCTAAGCTACTCTTCATCATTTTTGTAGTAACGAGGTTTTCAACTTAGTAAAACATGAATACCCCAAGTACAATATTCATTTTCTACTTTTCTCATCTATTTGTAGGAGAACACTGTCTAAAAGCTCATAAATCTTGCTCAAACTGGTTGAATTTGACCCTATAGCTAATATAAACACAATAAAACAACTTTTAAACGTCTTAGGACTTAAAGTTCTATTAAAAAACCCAACCAAGTTAGGAAACTCAGTTTAGCTCATTCTTGTGACACGAAACGAAAATTACTATTTGGACTCAATTCTTCAATATTCTAAGCAAAAACAAATCCTACATGCAAAAGTACCAAACTTAAAACTTACTTAGTAGTAAAAGCAGAAATTTTATGAAAATAGTAAATTTAATAATAGATATCATTAGTAAGACGATTGTTACAACCCTCTTTCCTGCTACTGCATCAAAGCTCACTAATATAGTCATATGAAGGAGATCGGTTTAATAGACCCATAACTAAGTACTGTGCATGTTTATGTCTGCCCTACTTAGGTTACTCCCAAAAACCTGGTGTGTTTGTTCTTTATATTCTAGTGTTATTAGTTGCTGTAAGTCACATAAAGAAGGACAAATGTTTTCTTTATTATTTATATATCAGAACGTGGGTGCATGGATCCAAAGTTTATATTTTCTTTTGATGATCATTGCTATTTTGTTTTGCAGTCCTGTATCTCCTATAACAAATGTTCTTCCTCTGAGTTTAGTGCTTCTAGTCTCTCTTATAAAAGAGGCATTTGAAGACTGGGTATGTTTCAGTTATTATGTTATAATGAGTTTGACCTTTAACTTGAGTTTGTAACTTTGTATAGCTATTATTATTATCTCCATTAGCTTAAATACATATGAGTCTGACGAGTTAGCTGATTGTTGGTCAGACTGACCCTTTTTCTCCACAATCAGCTAAAAGCTGTAAAACTGTTTTGAGACATAGATAAAAGTTCTGCTTAGCCAAAAAGGGGAACATCTTTTAGCTACTGGTGCAGTAGGGAGTAAGACGATTTGACTAATTGGCTCGTGTCTTTTATTCTGCTCAACAGAAGCGATTTCAGAATGATAGGGTAATAAATGGTTCGCTTGTAGATGTATTACAAGATCAAAATTGGGTAAAAATGCCATGGAGGAGGCTTCAAGTTGGGGACATTGTCAGAGTGAGTGCTTATATTTTCCAGTTATTTTACTATTTATTTAAAAGGTTTATACTTTATACTACAGTATACCTCTACTCAACTATATTTTTGTTTTCTGTTGATCTAGCAGTTTAATACAAAATCTTATTTCGAGGTTATATCCCTGAAAAAGGTTTGTGGTTAGGAAAGTCATAATAGCATATTAGCAAAAGCTGATATAATTATTGTAATACATAGGAAGAATCCTTGGTGCTTCAAATAGACTAGTTGGATAGGATTTGATCTTATATACGAGATGGATGGCTGTTGTTCAAATCCCTTTTCGGCGAGTACACAGATAATATTTTTTGGGAGTGTTTCTCAAAATTTGTATTGTAACATTGCCACCAGATTGTGGTGTGCGTTGTCTTTATGTTAGTAAGTGAGGGTGAACCTTACTGGATTTATGCATATATATATTCTCTCCCCTTTCTACCCACACAAGTACACACTAGTATTTGCTCTTTCTGTATGGCTTCCTGTCAATTATTCATAAATAAATATTGATACATGGTGGTGTGCCTCCAACATGAATCGTGCGTTGAACATGCATTCAGCATTAGGAAAAGAGTTTTATATCCCTAGAAGTTTATTTCTATAATGGGTGTTTCCTGAAAGTTTCCTTGCTTTACCTTATCCAAAACCAACTTTGAATCCGAAGTCATGGTATTCTGAGATAGACTGTAATTTATTCCTGTAAATTATATTTCTAATCCCTCTTTTTAATAGCCTTTCACATGCTTTATATGTACAGTTTTTTTGTACAATGTCATATTGTGAAAGTAATAAATAGAATGAGAGTTGATTTACAGCCCTTTTCTATGAAATAAACTATGAAATCTCAGCATTTTATGTCGCTGTGACCCATCTTGAGGGGTGCTACCAGAGTTCTGTACAAGTTCCATTATTCGTGTCCTTATATTTTTTTTGATTTTTGCATTTAGTGTATACTGCTGGAACTCACATACCTATTGAATTTGATCATAAGTGCTTATGTGTTGTAAATTAGTAAAAAGTGGGAGAGGTAACAAGGAAGCTAACCTCTCCCTTTTTCTATATCTGTACCGTTGTTGTCGATTACTGGTTTAGCTCATGTTTTTTTCATAGTTCTAATTTCGTAAATTATATGCTGAGGCTTTAGGTAAATAAGTCATTGATGAAAAACAAGCTGAGCTCGGTTTGTACCCTTGTATTAATTATTTTGGTGCATAAGATAAGTTGTATGTTCCGTCTGAGAACTGGAGCTGAAATTGGTTCTTGTCTTTTTTAATATGAGTGTATGTGCATTCATTTTTCTTTAGGTATAAATTTTGGTTAATATGTTAGTGAAGGAAATCAGAATGCATGTGACCTTATACAGATAATATCACTGTTCATTTTGTCTGTTAGTTGATTTTGTTTTTGTCGTATTATTGTCTCGACATAGATAGCTCACAAGCTGAACGTTCTACTGCTTGTAGATCAATCAGGACGGGTTCTTCCCTGCAGATCTTCTTTTTCTTGCTAGTTCGAACGCAGATGGTGTCTGCTACACTGAGGTTGGAGCAATTAACCCTTTGTCATAGTTACTGGAAATATTGTCCATATCTTCTGGGTTAAAATTGTGTGGATCAATGTAGCTGTACTTCTGTAGGAGTATTTGATTTTAAAAGTGCATTTATCTCTTTGTTTTTGAGACATAGACTGCGAATCTTGATGGTGAGACAAATTTGAAGATCAGAAAAGCATTGGAAAGGACCTGGGACTACTTAACTCCTGATAAAGCCTCAGAATTTAAAGGTTTGTTTGTTTTTTTTTTTTTTTTTGAATGACTTTTTATTTAAATATATTTTCCACCTTCTGAGGAGCGAAGGAATGATATAGCAACTTTGAGTGAAATTGTATACTTTGCAAAATGGAGTTTTCTCTTTTTGCGTAGTACATCAAGATTATATATTTGTTGAGCTGTACAGTACAGTAGATTAAAATTTATACAACCATAACCTTATCTGCAAACACAAATATTTAATTAGATGAATTAGTGGGACCCCAGAGCTGTACTGATGTCTTTCGAGAGTAGTTTCATTCAGTGTGAAAACCATATTTTTGAGAATGCTCCTTCCTTTCTAGTTAAAAATTCAGACACTGTGCAGGGAGAAGCATTTTCCAGAAGAGATTTTTTCCAGTTGGACACTTGTAATTTCTCGTAAGACTGGGTTCCCGGCATATAATTTCCTCCTGTCTGACAACAAAATGATTATATGGGACAATAAGATGATCATTGCCATTTCTTGAAAACTTGTCCTGTTGTATGAGACATACAACATGTGGTGATTGGTTTTTTAAAATCTTGTTTTGTCTAATTCTTGGATGCGACTGGTACTTTATATGCATGTCTGCTGTTGATCCTATGGTTGCAGGAGAAGTCCAATGTGAACAACCAAACAATTCATTGTACACTTTTACTGGCAATCTTATAATCCAAAAGCAAACACTGCCACTTTCGCCTAATCAAATTTTATTGAGGGTATGCTTAATTCTACTCTTCTTTTAGTGATCTGCTTCCTTTGTTTTATTAGTTTTCTAGTTTACTGTGAATCAGCCAAGTAACTAGTTAAGATCTCTTGGGGGAAACATTTCTACCACTATACGTGCCATATAATATTTTTAAGAAGTTTTTTTTCTTTACTTCTGAAAGGTAAACATTCAATTTAATATAGATACATATATAGTACGTAGGATTACATAAAGGAATGAGATACCTGCAGCGGGAAGGAAGACTGCAAATGATGAGGAGCTGAAATGGGCACAACTAAAAAGTAAAAACCAATTCAAGACTCAAGTAGGGTTGTCTCCCAATAGAACCTAAGATTTGTGTGGAAATCAGTCTGCCTTGCTTGTCTTTTACATGCTTATCTTAGGAATCAATTTTTTTTTCTCATTACTGAACTGGTTATCCATTAATGCCTGATCTCTCGTTCAGTGTATTCTGTTAATATGTTAATATCTTCTGTTGATCAGTCGATATAAAAAAAAAAAGATGATGCAAAATAAAATTTCTCAAGTTTAAGCTTATAAGCAGAAACATCATCATGAATGACGAAACATAAAAACGGCTAAAAGTTTGGAAAATAATGCATAGTATTGCTACAGGGATGCAGTCTTCGGAACACGGAGTACATAGTCGCTGCCGTCATTTTTACTGGACATGAAACAAAGGTTTGTTGGCTTTCCATGTGGTTCCGCCTTTCTTTATTTTCTGTTCATTTGTGATCTAATCTTTCTATACTTTAGGAGTCCAGGATGGAGTCAATACTTTTAATTATTCGATATAGATCATGCAAGATCGTGAGAAATATATCATTTCCCATTCCAAGATCTAATCACAACTGATGGTTTTTGGTCTACAAATCTGTGAATTGCAGCTCTTTTTGTCCTTCTGTATTGTTTTAACAAAATTTTCTGATGTTTAATCATTGTAGGTTATGATGAATTCTATGAATGTTCCATCAAAAAGAAGCACTTTGGAGAGGAAACTCGATAAACTTATTCTTACTCTTTTTGGCACTCTCTTTCTAATGTGTTTCATTGGAGCTATTGGCAGGTTTGACCTATAATTTTTTTTTCACATTTATTATTCAATTATTAGCTGAAGAGCATCTTTCCTGACATCTTTGACTATTAGAAAATTTGGAAGAGTTTGATGTTCTTCCATATGTACTATGGAAATGATCTTGCCTTTTCTGTTCTTGGGATTTCACGCAGCGGTGTTTTTATAAATCGCAAGTATTACTATCTAGGTCTTGATGAAAGTGTGGAAAAACAGTTTAACCCAAACAACAGAATTGTGGTATGTCCTACTTCCTGAACGTTGTATCGTGTATAATTAGTTTTAGCTTTTCTATTTGAAAATGACCAGATTATTCCCTTCTGTATTTCAGGTTGCCATTCTTACCATGTTTACTTTAATTACGTTGTACTCAACTATCATTCCAATATCTCTCTATGTTTCCATTGAGGTGAGGGGACAACATACTCCGGTTTTCTTTTATGAAGTCAGTTGTATTCGTGAAGAAAAAGAAACTTGTTTAAATGATGATATCATGATATTTTATTATTATGCTCTAGTTTTGGGCGTGTCTTAAATGAGTTTTATTTCTTTGGAACTCAGATGATCAAATTTATTCAGTCCACTCAGTTCATTAACAAGGATTTAAATATGTATCATGTGGAAACAAACACACCTGCTTCAGCACGGACGTCTAATCTGAATGAGGAGCTTGGACAGGTATGTTAATGCCATAGCTTGGAGTAAGTGTTGCGATTGCCCTATTTTTTTTTTTTTATAGATTTCTATTGAGAAAAGATAAATAAAACTTCATTGAGATGATAGCAACTCTTTTTATGTAAATAGAAAGAGTGAATCGATAACTTAACTTCAAGATTTGAGTGAAAAACATTACTATCCTCAAATACTTAATGAGATCGAAACAAATCTTACCAAGGTTTAGAAGGCTGCGGTGAACGTTGTAACTATTTAGGTATCAAGTTTTTTGATTCAAGTCCTATTTCGACAGGTGGAATATATATTTTCAGATAAAACAGGAACATTGACAAGAAATTTGATGGAGTTCTTTAAGTGTTCGATTGGAGGAGATGTGTATGGAACTGGTATCACTGAAATAGAAATTGGAGGAGCGCAGCGAAATGGCATGAAAGTGGAAGAGGTACGTTGATGATTATTGTATCCAAGAAAGACAAGCCTAGTTACTGAGAGAGTGTCAAAAAGGCTGACAAAATTTTCTATCTACTTTGTTTTACCTTTTTTATTGCTTCTTATCGGCAGATACCAAAATCGGCTGCAGCAATACATGAAAAGGGTTTTAACTTTGATGATGCTAGGTTAATGCGAGGTGCCTGGAAGAATGAACCTAACCCTGAAATTTGCAAGGTACATACCAATTTGAGAACTGCTGAGAAAATTGAAAGCCACATTGAGAATACAATGGGTAAAAATTTGAGATCAATATGATATAAGTCTAAAATGTGTTTTTCTAGTAGAAAAAGACATAATTACTTTCCTCATTACGGCACCTTGTGTGTGCATTTCTATAGTTTGGAACATGGGACAATTGTGGTCTGTTGGAGTTGGAGATGGGCATACCCGTCCTGAGTACTATTTCATGAAATTGTCATTTAATGTCCTCTCGTAGTAAATAAGGGTTTTGCATCCAAGTGAAACAACCATATCTGTTTTCTTAATTTGTTTAGATCATATTTATTCATTATTTAATGAAACACCTTTTAACGGACCTTGTATGTTGAAGTTTAATCTGATGTTTATGACAGTGGGTACGAGTTAATCTTTTAATGGCTATAAAGTTTTCATTGGTCTATATCACATGGAATAGTCAAGAAATTTTGAACTCTGTCCCATGTGTATTATATGTCTCATGCACATGTGTTCTCATCATGCACTTGTAACTTCTTGAATATTATTTAAATGAGTTGAGGATATTTATTCATATGGTTTACAACATTACAGAGGATAAGAGGCCTAGAATAGAAATCGGAAACATAAGACAAGTTAATGAAGATAGTTTTGTACCGTCTGCATATCATATCAACCATGTATGTGGATTGTGAAAGATTAAGTGGCTACCTGATATAATACACTTATATTACTGCTTTTCATATTTTCTTTTTGGGTTAGTTAAATATTCATTTCTGCCATTGAACTATTACATTCTCAATTGTTGCTTTCGTTCTTAGTAGGAATTCTTCAGATGCCTTGCTATATGTCATACTGTTCTTCCTGAAGGTGACGAATCACCAGAGAAAATTGCATATCAGGCTGCGTCTCCGGATGAAGCTGCTTTAGTTACCGCTGCCAAGAACTTTGGCTTTTTCTTTTACAGGTTGATTTCCTATTATTGCTATTATGCTCAACTTGTAGTGGCCATGTATTCTTGATTTCCATAAAAATATAATACGCTGTCAAAGGCAGCGTTAAGGAGGTCAGGTTTCATTCAGGCACCCTGGCCCAAGGTGGTCTAATGCACCCTGAATGCTCTAAATTAGTCTCTTCTGTTATAAGAAGCGGCACTCTGAGAACCTTACTGCCTCACGCCTCACTCTGACTGTCTGACACCATAGAACATCTTCTCTTAGTATGCAATCTGTCTAAGGAGTTTATATCATGCTTCTAGGGTTCTATCCCACTCACCCCCGGATCCTGTATCTTAGGCCATAATGAGATGACTGTTTGAACATGTACGGATAGCAGTCTCCTTATGGTCTATTTGGAAGGGAAATAACATTTATAGTAGCTCCAAGGAACATTTATAATACTCATAGCTATCCACTTACTTGTAATTGTTGCCTTGAGATCTTATCATTCCCTTTAGTGGTTAAGGAGACTACACTTCTAAGAGGCATGGTGGAATATGGTAATTGGGCCTGGATGAAGGAGGATGTCCTAGTATTACGTGGCTTTGTGTTTACCTCCCTTTTGTATCACTGTTTATGACGCTTTCTCATTTAATAATTGATATATTGCTTCATTTTTCAGAAAGTTTAGATATGTAAATTTCATGTATGAAATATGTTATGATCTGCTTGATTAGCATGGGATCTAGTTAATTTGCAGGCTTACCACTAATGAAGAATTATTTTCAGGCGTACACCTACTTCAATCATGGTCCGGGAATCACATGTTGAAAAGATGGGTAAAATTCAGGATGTGACTTATGAGATTCTGAATGTTTTAGAGTTCAACAGGTAGGTAGTGTGAAATCATATTACTTATTGAATGTTGTATAATTATATGGTCATGGATACTTTTTCTATGTTGCTAACTGTACCAATGGCTTCTATGTCACGGCAATAGTACACGGAAGCGCCAGTCTGTCATATGCCGTTACCCAGATGGCAGGCTTGTTTTGTATTGCAAGGTAATATAGTCCTGAGGCTTTGTAATGCAGTTACACACGTGGTATGAAAAAGAAATACGTAATCGAACTGAGAAACTTCCTGTATGTCACAGGGAGCTGATACTGTCATCTATGAAAGATTGGCAGATGGAAACAATGACCTACGGAATTTAAGCAGGGAACACTTGGAGCAGTTTGGATCAGCTGGTTTACGTACTCTTTGCTTAGCTTACAGGGATTTAAATATGGACTTGTATGAAAGCTGGAATGAGAAATTTATCCAAGCAAAATCTTCTTTACGTGATCGTGAAAAGAAGTTGGATGAGGTACTTTCTCTTAGACTGTGTAGAAAAGCTCTATTAAACATGTGGCATGTTGGTAAAGTCTACTGTGCCTTCTGTGAGAGATATTCTTCTGTTGCAGGTATCAGAACTTATAGAAAAAGATCTTTGTTTAATTGGTTGTACTGCTATAGAAGATAAACTTCAGGAAGGAGTGCCATCATGTATTGAGACTCTTTCTAGAGCTGGAATCAAGATTTGGGTGCTAACAGGAGACAAAATGGAAACAGCAATAAATATTGCATATGGTGAGTCATTTGGATTCTACACTTCCATATCTGCACCTTAACTTGTCTTGCTTTCACATTTTCTTATGATCGCTCTATTTCCCTATTTTATGGCAGCTTGTAGCTTAATTAATAATAGCATGAAGCAGTTCATCATCAGTTCTGAAACTGATGCAATTCGAGATGTTGAAAGTAGGGTAAGTGATTGGAGGTGTCATATACTTTTTAAATATAAGAATTTTTTGTTTGCAGATGCACTTGGTAATAATCCATACCTAACCATTGTGTAGGGTGATCAAGTGGAGATTGCACGCTTTATAAGAGACACAGTTAAACAGGAGCTGAAGAAGTGCCTTGAGGAAGCACAACATTCTTTACTTACTCTCTCTGGACCCAAGTTGGCACTCATAATTGATGGGAAATGTTTGATGTATGCATTGGACCCAGCTTTACGCAAAAGCTTGTTAGAGCTGAGCTTGAATTGCAATTCAGTAGTTTGTTGTCGAGTTTCTCCCCTACAGAAAGCACAGGTATAAAAGAAATATTGGTTGAAGCACTAATGTGTTAAAAATTATTATTATATTTGGATAAGACGTATAAAATCCTAACCAAATTTGAACTGGAAAACGTATGTCTGATATAATTTTAAATATTGCAGTGCATTTTATGTTGTGTTTTATAATATCAAATGGTGTTAACTAGATTTCTGAAAGTTTGATTCTTGAAGAAACATAGTCGTTTAGAAGAGGTGGTGAAATTGAAAATTGTTGAAAAAGTAAAAAAAACAAAAGGGAATAAAAGAGGTTACAAGTACACAACTGTTCTTTTGTAATAACAAAATATGGGGTTGTTGATATAGTAGCATGAATGACACAAAGAATCCTGTTTGATGTCCAGATTTACTTTATTGCTGACATCCTTTGACATGAAGGCAAAAGAAGTTTAGTGTAGCATATGACTAGTTCAAATAAATAAAATAATTCAGTGTTATTTTGAATGTGTTCAATATTGTCTATCACTTGGCCTGTTTTAACTGTCCTCTGCATTCACACCCGTCTTTGCTCTTGTACGTTAATCAAAACATCACTATTCTTTCTGTCATTCAACAGGTGACAAGCCTGGTCAAGAAGGGAGCACGGAAGATAACACTGAGCATTGGTGATGGTGCCAATGATGTCAGCATGATTCAAGCTGCTCATGTTGGCGTTGGCATTAGTGGGTTGGAAGGAATGCAAGCAGTCATGGCTAGTGATTTTGCAATTGCACAGTTCCGTTTTCTTAGTGATTTACTTCTTGTGCATGGCAGATGGTCGTATCTCAGGATATGCAAGGTTTAATAATCTTCTGTGCCTAAATAAAAAATTATATTGGCGTTTGGTGGGGAGATACATAACGTGCCTTTCTTTTTTTGCAGGTGGTGACATACTTCTTTTACAAAAATCTTACATTTACTTTGACTCAATTTTGGTTCACCTTCCAAACTGGATTTTCTGGTCAGAGATTTTATGATGATTGGTTCCAGTCATTATACAATGTTATCTTTACAGCATTACCTGTCATCATTGTTGGACTGTTCGACAAGGTATGTTACTCATTCTTTTCAAATGCTCGGGAACCAATCTGCATGTATCTGTGTTTACATCTAATAAAATTGTATAATTACTTTTTAATAAAGTATGGTAATGACTAAGATTATAATATATCAGAGAGTACTTAAGATTATAGGAGGGTGCTCAGGCATCTTTACTTGGAACTACATGCCGACTAGGTGGCATTCGTTAGCCATGTAACATAGGCCATCACACCTTTTTAACCAAGGAACCCAAAGCAATCTCCCTCAGCAAGATGCTAAGAATGGACTAGCGACAGTGACACGTAGAATACAAGAGTTAAGGTATACAACAACATAGGAATCAATATAGTCACAATCCCACCCATAGAAGCTACAAAACAAGCAAATACCTACAGGGAACCAATCATTGAAATCTAACAAGCTATTCCTCAAAGCCTCCGTAAATAAAAGTTTCGGGACTTTTAAAAGATGTGCAAACGTTGCTCTCGCGTTAGTTACATCTCCATTCAATTCCTACCAAATGATGACTATTGACACATAAAATGAGCAAAGATGGTTTGGCCAAATATGGATGCACGTGTTCTTTATACATATTCTTCGTAGAATTTGGCTGTACTGATGGCTTGTTCGAAGAAGCAATGAATATATTATGCTCGTTTACCTTTAAAAAAAATATATCCTACACCTTGGCCAAGGGAATGAACCAGAGCAAAAATCTCTCTCCAAGAGACAAATTGGTTGTTCTCGATTGCCACTATCTGCCATTTCTATCCTAAGCACCGCAATAAAATAAATGACACAATAGGAGATACTTTTGAGCCATACAGTTTTGGGGATACTGTTGTGAGCCATACATTGGAATGACCTTTGAAGACCATAACTGTATATGTGATTAGATTAATATGATAGTAAATCCTTAGATTTGATTCAACAGTGTTATCCTGGGTATGTGTTTTTTGTTGTGTTGCCCAAGACCTTATATATTATGCACCAAGACTTGCCTTTGTCCTTGTGCGACTATATATTTCATCATATATCGTTTGCACGTGTGTTGCTTTTGTGAATGAGAGTTAAAATTAGTAAGGCTTTTTAGTAAGTGTGATAAATGTTTCTCAGGATGTTAGTGCTGCTCTTTCGAAGAAGTATCCACAGCTATACATGGAAGGAATAAGAAATAACTTTTTCAAATGGAGGGTTGTGGCAGTCTGGGCTGTTTTTTCAGTGTATCAGTCATTAGTATTCTTTTATTTTGTGACTGCTTCCGGTCAAAGAGGTCACAATCCATCTGGCAGGATGTTTGGGCTGTGGGATGTTAGCACAATGGGCTTTACTTGTGTGGTAATTACTGTCAACATCCGTCTTCTGATGGCCTGTAATTCAATCACAAGGTGGCACCACATAAGTATTTGGGGAAGCATTTTAGCATGGTTTGTATTTATCTTTATATATTCGGGAATTACAACCCCATGGGATAGACAAGTAAGTACTTTTTAGCTTTGTTATTTTATGGATTTATTTTATTTGTTTTGCGGGAGCTGGTCTTCACTAACTCCTTCCTTTCCACTTTTCTTGCAGGAGAATGTATACTTCACTATCTATGTCTTAATGGGTACATTTTGTTTCTATCTCACACTTCTTCTAGTTCCCATTTTTGCGCTTCTTGGCGACTTTGCTTACCATGGGTGAGATCTTGATTGCATACTAAGTTTTGTTTCTGGTTACCGTTGCATATCACCATGGTTTGCTTTTGTTTAGATTGAGGACTGTGCATAAATTAGTTGATTTATAATGTCAAATGGTGTTCACTTTTCTTCTGTTTCTTCATTTCCAGTTTGATTCTAGTTAATGTATATGCCAAGTTTTAGAACTTTGTCCATATGGTTTCAGGATTCAAAGATGGTTCTTCCCTTATGACTATCAGATTATTCAGGAAATCCATCGTCATGAAATTGAAATCCCCAGCCGGGCAAGATTGCAGGAGGTTGCAATACACCTCACAGCAGATGAAGAGAGAAGTTATGCCATTGCTCAGCTGCCTCGGGAAAGATCTAGACATACTGGTTTTGCATTTGATTCGCCAGGATATGAATCGTTCTTCGCTTTACAACAAGGTATTCATGCGCCTCAGAAGGCATGGGATGTGGTCCGAAGAGCCAGTATGCGTAAAACAAATGTGCCAAAAAAGAAGTGACCTAGATTGAATGGATGTAAATTTTTTTGACATTTTACACAAAGATATGTATATTTAATGTGAAATATACATCCTCTTCTTTCCCCATCTCTGTATCTACTCTCCTGTAGAGAAAGTCATAGTTGTCTTAGCATAAAATACAGTTAGTTTTAGTGTTCCACGAGCTTAATGTAATCGTATTTATATATTGAAAATTCCAATTTTGTGGTAATATGGTTTGGTTTACTTATTTCCCCTTTTTCTTGTACCTTTACATGGTTGTTGCGTCTGAGCTCAGGAAGTTTATGGTTGATCTAATGAGCTAGGAGCAGGTTATCTGTACTAACTAATATCCGAGGGAAAAAATATTTTTTGATTAATATGCAGTTGGCTGTTGCGAGATTTTATTTGGCCTGAAGGCAAAGTGACAAACTACCTTGCACAGCAGAAATTACTCCAGAATATTTTGTTTTGTTTCTTTGGCGCTAAAACTTGATGAAATAGAAGTACAGTACAGCAAAATGATACAGTATATTTTGGATAAAGAAGAAAGAATGATGGCACTTAAAACTTTTGAATTGAAGGCAAACTTGATGAACGGTTGATCTTCTAAAGTCGGCTAGAAGTCAAACTCTTAAAAGTCCTAATGAAACTAAACAAGTTGAAAGTGGTAGGTTTATATATATATAAGTAAGTTGTTCATGAAGATTAAAGACATACGTTTTGTTTACTTGTTTTCTTTTGACATGGAAAGTGAAGATATCATCAAGGAGATTTTCCTTAGGATTCCATGGCGATCACTTGCAAGGTTCAAGTCTGTTTCCAAAGATTGGCTTAGGTTAATATCTCAACTATCATTCATACAAAACCATCAGTCTAGAAATCTTTCTTTTGTTGGTTTGTTCTTCAGTAATATGTTCATTATAAAGTTTATTCAAACTGATAATTCGATGTTGCAACAACTCCCTTACAAAGGACAAAGTATTCCTCATTTTCGTGATTTTATCGTTACAATACTGAACTGTTGCAATGGTTTGCTCCTTCGTTACAGTTCTTCTTCCGAGTATCCGAACACCGATTACTACTCCATTTGCAATCCCATTACCAGACAGAAGATAATACTTCCTAAAAATCTTCCCAGAGAAACAATAGTTCCACAACGATTTGTCCAGAGTAGGCCGTTTATTGTTCAAGGCTTCGCTTTTGATCCCTCTGCAAGTAATCCTTCTGTGACTGTGATAGAAATATACAACACCATTCAAGGTTGGTATGTCAACACCTTTATAACTGAAACACATGAATGGAAACAAAAATTACATAAAGTTGTGCCTTCTTTGTCTGGATCCAAAGATTGCGCGTTATCAGGTCCATCAACCTTCTTTAAAGGTTGTTTCCATTGGCTCAGTATAGATTCTGGAGTAGTAGCCTATAATACAAAAACAAAACGTTTTAGGCTGATCAGAATACGTTGCGATTGGAACAGAGGACACCCTTTCAAACTTCATGAAAATATAGATGGTGGTCGATTTCCTTTTTACTTACAGTACAGGTACTTGGGGGAATCTCATGACCATTTGGTTTATACAAGAATAGCAGGGGATTCTGATCTATTTTTATGGACACAAGTGGATTACTACAGTAATATATGGTCGCCTATGCGTTGGATTGTCATGAGCAACATACCTGAACCCCTGACAACTGGATCAGTACTGGCCTTTGATCGTAAAGATGCTCGGCTGGTGTACCTAATATTGAACAAGAAAGTAATATCTTACCATCTCGAAAAGGGGGAGTTCAAAGTACTTAAAGATCTGACAAAAGAAGACACTAATCATATGAGCAATTGTGCTCCATATTTTTGTGCTTATGAACTGCCAAGATCACCACCTTCAATTCCACCTCAACAATATTTCAATGCAGTTTTTGGAGATTTCATGAATAAGTTGGTGGAATTAAAATGTCATGAGTATCGACCACGTTAGTTTCTTCAAGTTAGATGGTTTATAATGTAACCTACCATCTACAGTTAATATTCTGCTTTTACATATTTTAGAAGTCTCTATGAATTTTTTTTTTTTTTTTTATTACAGTACTCTGTCATCTAGATGTATGATTTTTTTTTTTTTTTTTATGGCACAATGAAACGTTATTATATCTGGGGCATATGACATTGCAAGTTTGCTATAGAAGCTGAACCTCCATGATGACTAGGAATTATCAACTGTCAAGGATATGAGCCCTAGTGTGACTTGAATGTTGTAGTAGGGGTGACAAGTTGCAGCTTGCATGATTTCAAAAATCCCAGTATTCTGGTTCACTTTGTAATAATGCAGTTCTCAAAAATTTCAAACAAAACACCATGTATACTATAACAATCGTTCCAGCAATAACTGCCTGAATTTCATAGTTTTGTCTAGTTAACTAGACATGATTTAAACTAGTTCAATGAACAGAAAATACCAATTGCACACTCAACATTTAAACCAACACAGTTGAGAGAAAAAAAAAAGGTCATTTCTTTGACCATCTTACTTCTGAGCAAAATATATGAATCCCAGTGAGATCCTAGTCAAGCCAAGATGTCTGATCTGACTGATCATCCAACCATTCTCGCTGATGTGGATGACAGAAAGCTTGCTTATATAGCGCCCAGTCAAAGTTGTGGGGAACCCATCCAACTTCAGGAGGCCGTGAATTACTTGCCAGGGAAGGAGGGTTCCTCTGTGGCAGGGGTGCAGTCACGAAATTAGTTCCAGGATTATACGCTTGAGAAGCAATTGCATTGCCAGCGGTTCTATTTTCTGTCGCAGGAGGAGGAAGGATTATACCTGGATAGGCAATCCGCTGGGCTTGAGCAAACTCCATTGCTTGATGAGGTGCTGAATAGTGGATCGGAGCTCTGGATCCTGTCATAAGACGACTTCCTCTCATTTGCATTCCAGGAGGGACATGAATGTTCTGCTGCATCGGAACTCTGGATCCTGTCATAAGACGACTTCCTCTCATTTGCATTCCAGATGGAACATGAATGTTCTGCTGCAAGGAAATGGCCGTGCTCATATTATTGGCAGAAAATGGTTGGGCAGGTTGGGAGGGAACACCAGGGTGCCTGGGCCAATAAAGCGCTTCATTCGTCTGAAAATGGAAAGGAACCCTTGATGCTGGCCACAAAGGAAGTAAACCAAACTGCATTTGAGTGGCATTAGGATGTGGTTGTGAAGCCACCGCTGCTGAAACATGAAGGTTCACCTGCGACGAGTTCTGTAGAAGTACAGGGTCGAAGGGATCCTGAAGTTGTGGCCGAATGCGAAGCTCTTCATCTGAATGTGCATAGAAGCAGAGCTTCCTATCACACGGGACTCTCCAACAGTAATTGGTCCGGTAAAAGCTGGGATGCAGTGAACGCTCCAAAAATCCATGACAATTGGGGCATTGATCTCCCCTGGGGCAAGTCCCCTCATTCTGGAAATCCTGACAAGAAATACAACTATGAGATTGAGGATGTCGTCGGTTCAAAGAGTCGCCCCTATGAGCAAATGGACATTGCCTCCATGGATGCCATTCTTTCGCCGTACACATGTCAATCTTAAAATGAAACATACGGAACTCATCAGTGGCATATATGCCCGAATTGACATCAGGTATGTTGGGGTTTTCCATCAAATCTCACCTGCTTACAACATGGATATTGCAATAGATAGTTATATTAAAGAAACTTCAATTGCAAAAATAGAAATGAATAAGATAACTAGTTAAACTGCTACTTGTTAGGAATTCACGACTAAACCCCAATTAATATATAGACCTAGATTTCATCACATGTCAAGTAACTGTAAACAAAATGCATAACAGAAGTAAATAACACCACCACAAGCCAGACCCAATAGACCCAATATTAGTTCCTTATCATCTTTCAACTTAGATTTCTTCTTCATATATGACATTAGCATACAGAAGCAAAGAAATAAAACTTATAAATTCTTTCACAACTTCTTACCTCCCCGAACTTAGTGTTGTTTAAAATCTAAAACAGAAATCTGTATTCCCATCCCAGCAAACATCGTAACTTCACCATTTGGAGATATCATCTTAATTATATTAATGATTGGAAAAGTGATCGTTAAGGTTTAATTCTTATCCTACTGTACGTTTCAAGATCTTTCATGGCAATTGTTTCTTCAAGTTCAAGATCTTTCATGACTAACATCTTCAAGTTATGAAAAGTATGAATCTAGCTAGCTTGTTCAAACAGAAGAAAAGGTAAGTAATTAAAATCGATCAAGAACATAAGAGAAGAAGAAGAAAGAACCAACTGTAAATCAAAATAAACAAGAAATGTTTGAAGAAGAAGAAGAGAGGATTTATGAATAAAAACTTACCAAAATAGGTTTCAGAAAACAGGCTTGATTTCGATTTTCTTTCTTCAACGATCAAGAACTCAAACACAATATGAATGAAGCTATATAGAACAAGCTAGTTTGCTTAGATTTCACTTCAAATAGATTTCAAAAAAACAAGCTTGATTTCGATATTCTTTATCACCAGCACATCTTGAACGATCAAGAACTGAAACACAATAGGAATGAAGCTATGTAGAGCAAGTTTACTTAGAATGAACAAGTTATGATATTTTATAAGAAGATGAAGAACAAGTTCTGATATTGCTGAAGAAGAAGATCAAAGAAGAAGAACAAGTTTTGATCAAGGTTTGATCTTTTGAGAGAGCAGAGAGCAGAGAGCAGAGAGCAGAGAGAGAGAGAGAGAGAGAGAGGTGTTTTATAATGAAAGAAAGCAGAGAGAAGAAGATGCCAGCTAAGCATAACAGTTTCAAGTGTAACGGTATTCGAACAGTCTCAACTGATAACGCCAACTCAGCATTTGCTAGGTTAATGGATCAATTTAGATCCATTTGATTATCCAAGTCCATACAAATACCCATTTTAAGTCAAGGCCCAAATCCAATTAAAAATCCACTCTATCACTTTCTTCTTCTTCTCCACCAGAGAAATCAGTTTTTTTTAACAATGGCGCTTTCGACCTTTTCACTATCTCTATCTACTTTCTCTCTCTTAAACACTTCTAACAACTTAACTTGTACTTCTCTAGCTCCCCTTTTCATTAATAATCGAAAAACCTCTACCATTGTTTTTTCTTCCAATAGTAGTAAGTGAAATACTTCTTCACTACCTTCTTCAATACATACTAATTGAATTTACCCCTTTTTTTTCTCATTTAATTTGTGTTTTTTAGGTGATGGGTTATCTAGCAAAGATAAGAAGTTTTTATTAGAACAATATGGTTTTAACCCAAATGAGTCATTGTCTCAATCATCAACAACAACAAAGGTTATATTTGATTTGATTGTGTTATGATATTTTTGGGAATTTTGTTTATGACTTTGATTTTGTTTGAATTTTGTAGACAAAGAGAAGAAAAGGGGTTGTTGAGAAGAAAGGGAGAGAAAAGAAAGTTCCTCAACAAGAACCTAAGCCGCCTCGTACTACTCATAAGTTGCTTCAGGTATGAATTTAGTATAATGCATTATATATGATGATTAATCTAGGAATAATTAATCTAGGTGGTACCATGGTAGGGACTATATATATTTTGCGCTGCAAATTAGGAGGTAGAGTTAAACCATATAGGAGTATTGTTACATATTCGACACAATTTTGAAGAGTTACTGTAATTTTTTTTGAGACTACACATCTACACCCCCATTGTAAGCTCGATATCTGTTCAAATAAAGGAAAGGAAAGAAGAATTGTAGTATTGTAAAGTGTTGAGATAGTAATAACACATTAGTTTCTGCCTTTAGGAACCAGCACTAAGATTTGTATACAGCATCCATAAAGTGCAAAAATGTCGTTGGTCTTCTGTCACACTATGGATGGAATGGAAAAGGCCACCTTCTGCGAGAATCATTCTTATATTAGCATATTTAGTACTTGTGATCAGTTATCACTAAAGTCTCGATGTTATGGTTTTATATGTCATAGAATGTGTCTATTAGAAATGCTAGGTCTGTACACTGCAGAAGGTGCTTGCATTTAGAGATAATTATGCATTTAGAGTTGCCGTTTTTGAATGTTACATAGGTGCTAGCAGGAAAAGCCCGAAGAAAACAGCTGCTCTCACCAAAGGGAATGGATGTTCGACCAATGATGGAAGTTGTGAAAGGAGCAGCCTTTGATATATTACAGGTAAGTATAAGGAGTGTGTCTGTGTGTGTGTGTATAGCATAGTGATTCTTTTTGGATCAATTCTTTTTAGAATGATTGGGCAATGAGTTTGTTTTATGTGGTTTATTCTCTCTTTTTAGGTGGCTGGTGGTTGTCCTGCTTCTTTAAGGCCAGGTCGCTGGCTAGATTTGTATAGTGGGACGGGTTCTGTTGGAATTGAAGCTATCAGCAGGGGATGTTCTGAGGTATGTTTATAATTATCACTACCTTGTGCAGTCATCTTCCATTATGAAAGGCATTATAACAAGCTAATGGATAATTTGCTGGCTGGTAAACTATTAATGCACTTTACCAATCAGATGCCCAAGCTGATGAGTCCTCTTAAGATTGTTTTATGGTGTTGCCTGTAAATTTTCTCTGTAGTAGAGCGTCTCAGCATTTGTTTTGGTTGTTTCTCTTGCATGCTTTCTTCCAAGATTTCCTGGATTACTAAACATTTTAAATATCATTAAGCAATAAGCTTCTTACTTTCTTTAATGGTTAAAGTTATACTAGTCTACCAAAGCATGGGAAGTTTTGTTGTGATGACAAAAGCCTTTCTATATTTGGAATGAGTTTGTATGTTTCCTTCAATCATTCAAATTTGCTTTCTAGTTTGAAAATCTGCATACTGGAATGCATGAATATATGTATTTGCTATTTTCGTTACTTTCAGGCTCACTTCGTTGAGATGGATCCTTGGGTTATCTCTGAAGTTTTAAAGCCAAATTTGGAATGGACCGGATTTCTTGAAGCTTCAGTCATACATCCTGTTCGTGTTGAGACTTTCTTGGAACGGGCTGACAAAATAGTAGGTACATACTGTTCATGCTTCCCAAAATTTTCTTAGTGCACAGTGGGAGTTATTTCATGGTTGCTGCCTCTCAGTTATTAAATTGCTTAATTACCTGAACCAATCCCAATTCCGAAGTGTTTCCTAGAGTCTGTACTCTGTATTAATAAGGAGAGTACTCTAACAAACCCATACAATATGCATACAAAGGAAACCAGCTTATCTCGAATAAAAAAGAAGAAGATCAGTACATCCATAGCCTTTTCCTCCATGTTGTTTATAAATGGAACTTTTCTTGTGACATCATTGCAATTTTTTGCCCTTTTGGTCTATTTTTTCTTTGTTCAGAACCTTCAGAAATGGTACATTCCTAATTGGAGCTGTTAGTAGTCTACCTAACACCTGGCCAAACCATATCAGCTGACCTTCCCATATGTGAGACTATATGAACAAATATCGTGCGAAGAAAGAACTAACATACAATATCAGAGCTGGTCGGATATGAACTTTTCTGAATTCATGTAAGGACTGATTTCCTCGTCATCTCAAAAGTTTCCTTTTCCATTGAAGTTTATAAATGAGACATGAAAAGATTTGAGAAACAGGACTCTGTTACACAATTAGACCCTGCCCCATGACCAAGTATGGCTGCTTGCCTGAGTTTGTTGTTGGCGTCCTCTACAGATTTTCCCGATTTTGTTTCTCTTGGTCTATAGGCACTTTCAATATCCCTAAGGGGATTATTTGACATTTATCTACATTTGTATATTTGCGACATTTTCACATTTTTACAAGCAAATACTTGGTTTCATGCAGGCGAAAGTGGGCCATTTGATTACATCAGTGTTACACCTCCCTATACTGCAGTAGATTATGGTGTATTGATGGGCCAAATCGCAAGCTCAGCTTTAGTTGGAGAAAATACCTTTATAGTAAGTTGCACCTTATTTTAATTAAACAGGTCTGGGTACAAACATTTTGTAAACTATCTTATCTGACTTGTAACAAACTAGGTTGTGGAATATGCCTTAAGAACTGACATGCTGGAGTCTTGTGGATGTCTAGTAAAGGTACTCTCATTCTCGAACTATGGGTGACCAATTGTCATGTTCCTAAATCCTAATCAAACTAGAAATTTTGCAGGTCTCAGATCGGCGGTTTGGAAGGACACACTTAGCAATATATGGACCTAAGTGGGCGCAAAAGAAAAAGAAAACTGACAAGTCAATATTGCCTAGAATATCAAGAAAAGTTCCATTGTCAACCGAAAGCAAACACAACAGTCTAAAAGCGACGTGAAGAATATATCATATTGGTAATTCCATTTATATGTGAGATTTACTGCAAGGGACATGGTGAACATGTGTTCTTACTCCTGATTAGTCTCCCAGCATAGTGAGTTTGCAGTCGCTGCTCCCATCAAGTGCAATCCTTATATATTGACATCTTTAGTATCTTTGAAATGAAGACATCATCCTTCACACGAGAATGGGAGAAAGGAGAAAATGAAAAAGCAGAATTACTTTTGAAGTGTGAAAATCGATTTGGTTTTCACTGAATATGATGATGGTGGCAATGATAATGTGGTTGTTCCAAGGGCTGCCGGTAGTGATGACAATGATAGTAGAGACCATTGTATTCATGTATCTTAAGATTGGAATATAGTGTAGTTGTTGTGATCCTTGACTCCTGTAATGATATTTAAACATTGTAGTTGATTGGAATATACTGTAGTTGTTGTGATCCTGACTCCTGTCTTCTTCCTTAAATATAGAAGCATTAAATGGTTTTTGTATTGCAGACAACATAATTCAAATTTTCCTCATACTAGCTTGATCCAGGGTGATGTACTCAAACTATCTCACCCTCCCTCATCGCCTTTTCAATCTTAGAATTGAAATACTTTTTGACCCAATTTCGAAAAAAGCTTCAATCTTTTATATATTGATTTTCGCTGCTGTTTGTTTTGAGTTGTGTATTTGATTGTTTTGTTTAAAAAAAACCATTTTTTTAAGAAGAAGAAGAACAACAACAACAGAGTGAGCATTGAGGGGGATTGTTTTAAGGTAAGCTTCATCACTCTTTCACTTTTGTTTTTTACTGTAATTATTGTTGAATTGAAGTTTTATTATCCCAATTCATCTATTAGAGTCAATAACATCTCCAAACACTTTTTTTTTTTTGTTTTTTATTGTTGATGAATTTGGCAAATGTTTCTGTTTTGCGAGTTATTGTTCTTTGTGACATTATTTAGAAATCATTGCACTTTTTAATCTTAAGCTTTATGCTTCCGTGTTGTTCTTTTATGAGAAAGCAGGGCATTCTAGATAATAATTGATTTATTGATTGGAATGGTTGATGTCTAAGTTTCCTTGACTTATTCAAGTGTTTGAATGCAGGTATTTATTTGTTAAAAAATTGTTCTCGAGCTTCAAGCAATGGCATCATCCTTGCTAGATGAAACAGCAAAGAAACGATATAGAGACAAGTCTGTACAATGTTTATACAGTCACAACCATATGAGACTGCAAACTAAACTGGAACCATTACCATTACCATTTCAACCACCACCACCACCACCACAATTGTGTGTTAGTAAGAAAATAGAACTAAATGACCTCCCCATTGAACTTTTGTTTGATATCCTTTCAAGGCTACCTGTTACATCTCTTCTACAATCCGTCAACTGGACTTGTAAATTATGGAACTTTATAGTCAATGATCCTGACTTCTTAGAGATGCACTTCACTCAAACTTCAAATAATCCGGGTCATCTATACACCTTCACATGTGATCCTAATCTATATTTTGCGGATAAGCCACTCCTCAATCAAACAGCAGTTGGCATGAAAATTTATGGAGAGTTTGGACGCAGATATTTGTATCAGTTCACTGGTTCATGCCATGGTTTGATTAGTTTTTATTCCTGCAAAGACGATTCTATCTTAATCTGCAATCCAGTTACTGGGGACCATGTCAAATTACCCACTAGTAACGATGGTGTAGATTTGTTGCGGGGATTTGGATATGCTCCATTGAGCAAGAAATACAAATATATACTTCTTTCAGTGAATAAGCACCGAAAGCGCCCATTTAGATGTAGAATTTTCACTCTTGGTGACAAGCTTTGGAGGAAGTTTGATTATGTTCCTTTTCTAAAGTTTTATGCTTACCGTTGGATCATGCCAGCACTTTATCATGATGGAGCTTTGTTTTGGACAATCGCACATGCAGCTAATGATGACGAAACAGTGCCTCATTTGGTATCCATAGACCTTGAGACAGGGAAATTTCGAGGTAGGCGGATTTTTCCTGTCGTTACTGACCGTCACAGCATTGATTGTCGAAGGTATCCTACTGTCCTGGGAGGAACGATTGCGGTTGTAATTTGTTTTCCTGAAGGATTGCAGGAAGTCTGGACACTGATGGATGAAGCAATGAACATTTGGGTTCAGAAGTATCGGTATTATGTCCCCAGACCTGGATTGGGCGATGTACACTTTACATTGTCTGGGTTTTGGCAGAAGCAAGAGTTGTATGGTTTGGAAGGAACTTACAGGAAATCACTTAACCCAGAATCGGGGCGTCTATTTGATGAAATACATGAAACACGATGTTTATCATACATCAAAGATTGTGAGATGTATACTGCCTTCCAGCTTCCCTTTGCAAAGGATGCGAATGGAGATGACATTTTACCACGGTTTGTCATCACTCACATCGGAAGTCTTGTATCTCCCTCAAAGATTGTTGCAGCAGCGAATCAGTCATTTTTGGCAACAGGCTAGTTGTTCATTTAAAATGCAGTCTACTTTTGGGTGACTTAGTTAATTTATTGACTTATGACAAAATCAAAGCAAGATCTGTCATTTTGAACTCAATCACTTTACCTCAAATTGAATACTTCAGTCGACCAACTCTCATTGAAACAATTTCTGTAACTACCGAAGTTATCATGCAGATTTTTTCTTGTCCCTCCAAACTCAAAAACTGCCCAAAAGGAGAATTTTTAAAATATTCTAACTCATTGGGGGGTAATTTTTCGTTTGGGTTTAGATAGTGGGCTTCAAACTTAGATGGTGAGCATCTCACAGTGATGCTAAATTTTCTACTCACTTCATCGCCTTCAATCTTTTTCTTCGGCATGATTATGTAAAAATTAGAATGGAAGATGGGAAATTAGAAGATGATTGTGTAGAAATTAGAAGATGATTGTGCAGAAATGGAAGATGGGAAAGAAATTAGAAGAGTTATGAGCAGTTTAATAGAAGAAGAATCGGTTTAAGAAGAAAAAAGAGTGGGTGGTTCTGGATTCTGAAACGGTGTGAAAACCCTAGGTTAGCAAACCTTTACCTGTTCCCGCTCGATTATCCCGCCTAATTAAAACCCAGCTGTTAATGACACGTGGCGCTGATGTAGTTGTTGTTTAGTGTAGCAGATGCTTGTTTAAAATTTCAAATTGTAGAGGAAATAACATCTACTTGTGGAGGATTGGAATTAGCAAATTATATCCAACGATTGTAACTTATTATCATGATCCAATTGTTGTAATCTATTGTCATGTCATTATCTAAGATGTCACATCTACTGAAAACCTATTAAAAATAATGATTATAGGCTAAAGAGTATAATAGGAAAAAAAAATGCTAAAAGACAAAAATTCATAAGTCAAAGCCCAAAATGTACTTGTTGGGGAAGATTGCAGTCAAATGTGCTTGTTTGGAAAGAAAGTTCATAAACCTACGCTTATTCGAGAAATTACCCAAAATAAAATTACCAACCATAAACATACACTATTGCCTGATAAAACACACTTTCCTGCCCAAAACAATACTTAACTAGTGGAAGCTAATACATTCTAAAATGATATTAAGATCTATTCTTGAAGCCAAAAATTATTAGAGGCTCATAACATTAATCACAAGTAGTAAATGTTCTGCTACATGAGCTTCCTTGCTAAATGATAGCAAGACATGATCACATCCTCTCCTTTGCAGCAGTGGTTATGGGTATTACTCCATTTGGGGAGACAATCGCATCAACGGGAATATCATGAGGTGTGATAGGAATGGCTCCATCATCTAATATCTGTAGATCATATGCCAGAGCAACTGCATCAAACAAGAGATTCAACAGTCAGTGTAGAGTTTATATCCATGAGCTTCCGTGTAATTTTCACGTTTTTATTTTCTTTTAAGAAATAATCAAAAGCAAAGTTGTATATTGGTATCTACCAAGAAGGGGCAACTTCCATTTCCGCTCCATAGAAAGTTCTTGGTATCTTTTCAGGAACATATCATAATATCTTGTCGATTATGACACAAAAAAACAAAAAAGACGAAAGTAAGCCTTTAGTATGAGTCTGTTGTAAGACTAATTAAGGAAAACATTAGTATGTCAAATGCAAACTATGGATGAAAGAAGAGAACTGCATGCATTGTAATTTTGGGTGGTGTTCTACAAGCATAAATAAACCTTTCCTTCCAATGTCAAAAACCAAAACATCTACAACCCCCAAGTTATTGACCAATCCAGAATGACCCAAGTTGATGGTTGTTAAATTTGAAAATGTGAGAGAAGTGGCAAAGTAGGGAAAAAGCCACTGCTATGGAGCAATTGTTTGCTCCATTAAGCAACATTATTTAAAACAAGCAAACAATAATGACAAATTGATATGCAAAAGTTCATGCAGAAAATAAATACCCAGAGGTCAAATGTTTGATAATTAAGAAATCAATACAATTGACCAGACAAAGCAGATTAAAACGAGTGTAAATCTATAGCTATCTCATAAGTATATTTCGTTGAAAAACTTTCAAAAATATTGGTATCCATACCCTCCACTGCGTCCCAAACGTCTCCCAGATCTATCAAACGCAAGCCCTGACAGAAGAAAGAAATGTGGTCAGTGTCCAACTGTAGCTTTCTTTCTAGTGCTTGGATCATACACATAATAGAGTTGACATAACGCAATTACGGAATTACCAGGTAAAAGAATCAAGTCAACTGGAGAATTGGAGTCCATAACTGCACCAAGAGAAAACATTTTAGATACTTCTTTTTAGAGAAAACAAAAGTTTAAAAGCATTATCAATTTGTCAACCGAAAAATGACAACTTCGTTGATAAAACTCATGCACCTTGCACTATTCGACTTGGTACAAGTCCAGGAAGCAGTCACCTATATTTAACAGGACAGACAGCGGTTAACTGCCTATATGTATACTACAGTCTACAGTGTAATATAGACTATTGTAAGCTATCAATTTATCCTTCTCATTTAAAGTTTTTTTTTTTTCGGGTCGGTATAAATATAAAATAATCCAGATTGATTCATTTAAAATGTCTAAGATTCATGTAAGAATTAAGATGAATCTTCGAAATGTTTATCAAAGAAATTGATGGAGACAAAAATAATCATCCAGCAAGCATATTAGCATTATTCAGTCCTGGTATCAGGTATAACTAGCTTAAGGTGTAAAATGATGCATCTCGTCTTATCATTCATCATTATGAATGTGTTCTATAGAGATGTGACAGACACACTCAACATTGAAAATTGAGGGGGGAAAAACACGATGACAACGAAAACAGAACATAATAAAGGCACACGCTTGTAAGGACCATGTGACAATACTCAAGAACAGACCTGTTGTGTCGATCTCTGCAATACTCGTACAGTCTTATCCGATTTATCCTATTCTGAGCTAACAATATTTCCAAATGGGCAAACACGGACCCAATGGATTACATAGTGACAAATTTTTTGGAGCCTAAATTTCTGTATAAATCTGAACAAAATATTTTTATAGTAATGTGTAAAGGCTGTTTCTTGATGGGGCATGAGCAGAAGTCACCATTACTGACAGAAAATATGAGTCGTCTTAATCTAAGCATTACACATAATGATGATAACAACTTATTGTTGTTGTTTCCTAAACCTCCCTCCTTGCTGTATTGGGGAAGGATTAATGGCAACACAAAGCGAGTTCTCTATGTTGAGATAAATCTGTTCTGTTACCATATTACTCTATATAGATATGTGTTGATCTAGCATTAATCAAAACCAAAATTTCCATTGTGTATATTTTAGATATGTGCTTGACTCCTGGGAAAGTATTTTTCTTGAAACAAATAACAGACCAGATTTTTGAAAGGACAAAGTTAGCTATGCACGAAATATAAGCACTTCTGGTGGGGGTAATTATCAGGAAAATATAATCAGCCATATTCATGTCAACTCCCTCAAGAATATCTCATGACCATTAACCTCGGTGAACTCTCATTGTAGGCAACTATAAGGTAGTGAAGTTTGGAAAGGTAAGTAGCAACAATTACAAAACAAGACAACTGCACAAGGTTACAGAGGGGAGGCTAACAGCACACAAGTATCACAAAGTGTCCTTCCCTAAGGAGCAGATTTGTCAAAATCGAACACATTGAAAAATAGACGATGATTAGGTTGTATTGTCTCAACAATCAAACATGATACAGCTGAACCATTATGTAACACTCATTCTGTTGCATGCACTTATATGAACAAATGAAGAACTACGTACACTTGGCGTAGAAATATTTTACTACGAATTTCTCTAAAAGATATTACATACATAAAGGTAAAAAAAGAAATGACAAAGTCAAGACCTTATAGCAAGTACAAACTGATATTGGCATAAAAGGTTTATGACCAGCAGGAAATTGAAGGTATGGAAATCAATAAAAACATGATAATTCACCCAAAGTTCAGGTTTGTAGAAAAGGGTATTTTCCTCTGTTAACATCTCTACAACATTTATTCAGTTTTAATAGAATAAAATCAAAAAATTTGTATGAAAAATAGTACCATCTTCACGTTGATTTCCATCACAATCAACTGGGCTTGGTTCTAAAATGCTCATTGAATTGGCAATCAAATCTTCTGTAGTTGAGATGTTGAGCATTCTCATGTAGCTGTTCTTGTCCTCCACTCGTGGAACATAAAGCTTCTTTCTGACGAGTCCACCACCCTCTTGAATTAAAATTGAAAAGGTAACTTTAATAAATTGCATGAATACAAAATAGCTGAGACAATCACTCCTAACTTGATATTTTAGACTGTCTAAGGCACTGGTGGGAATAACATCAACTATTAACCATGTAGTTAACTATGTTTTTCTAACGATAGAACAAACTGTAATATATTTCATGAAATATTCACTATTCATTACTGAAGAATTTAAAATTAGAATCAGGAATTAACCTTTTGGAGTACTAAGTGGTATATTGGAATCTGGGGATATTCCAGTTTTTAAGAAAAAAGGTATCTTGAGCCGAAACAAAATTCAAATTTATGCTTCGAACAACAACAATAAAATCATGTTCAACCATCGACCTAGCACCACTCAATCCATACTAGGCGGCTAAGTGCAATCACCTAAATGGCTAAATGTGCAGGCAAATCAGGATTTTGCAGGTAAAAAAACACTGAGATATTGTTCATCATTTATTACAGTTATCCCTGGAGGTACTCACAAGTAACAGGTATCCAAAGATTTCAAACAAGGATAGCTTTATATTTTGACCAGTGCGAAAGAAAGATATCATTGTTAAATTATGCAACACAAAAAAAAGACTATAGATGCATGGCGAAAGATGAGATTCAGATGTGATTAAAAAAGAGAAACTTTTAACTTTTATACAAGTAAATATAAAATACTAACAACTTTAAACCCCCCACTCCCATTCAATGAGCAATCCTAAAACAGAAGGATGCACCCAGTCTCTTCACATTGTTTATCAATTGAGTTTAAAGAAATACCTTTTTCCAGATTACATAATATATCTGACAAAATTTTCGACGTGTCGACTTCCCGCAAAGCACTACAGCTTATATAAGCACATAATCTCTCACTGGATTTGAACCATAAGGACTCCAAAACATTGTTCTGTATTGCAGCATCTGAAAAGAAAAGAAAATGTTACAAGTGTATGCGTGATAAAATCTCAATAACAATAAAAGATATGACTAATCACAACCTTAACAGAAAGTTCTTGGGTTGTCTTGATTATTAACTTATTAAACTAAGTAACCGTTTCTCATATATGAAGTTTTATGTGAAAGCAACATGCCTTCAAGCTTTGAAACAAGTTCTTGTTCCTTGAAGCTATAACATTGAATCTCATACAACAATATAATTCCACTACATACACTATCTAACAACTCAAGAAAGTTGGTTAATGCTTCAGCATTATTATCGGACACAAGCAATGAACTCTTAATAAGTGTTTATAACCAGCAATCTTGTGTTCACACTTGCGGTTATTTCTCTTATATACTAATAACTTTACTGCGGTGTATACTGCCTTGCTCGCAATTCTCATTGAAATGGTAGTGGCCAATGCAAGTTCAAATCTCAATGCAATATCCCCAGTAAAATGTTTAATGAGAAACACATTCAAATGCTCACATCTCTCCCTATGCGCGCACCTAGGAATAAAAAAAAACTCTGTCAGGGTTTAATTTGTTAATCCCAAACACATTCAAATTAACTACCCCAAGTTCTTCCAGCTAATTAATTAATCATTAGTATCATACTAATCACAATCACAAGTGGGCATTGGTCTACTTTGTCCTTAAACACTATTTATTTAATTATTAATTCTAACAACATAATAAAACTATGTAATTAATTAACAAAAAAATAATAATTCTGATTAGTTGTTGATTTGAGCTTAAAGTGTGAAACCAAACAGTCCCTAAAGAAAAACTGAATTGAGGGTTTGTTAATTACCTTGTTGAGATCGTTCAGTGGGGTTCATGGCCTTCAATTGTTTCCGTACTTTAGACCGAAGTAATCGTTTTTGCTCAAAAATTGCATCGAGATTCGAATCATTGCTGCTCATTGTGGCCATAGATCTTTGGTGATGATGAGAATAGAATTGAGAGGAAGGTGGTTGGCGTAGGATAGCAGGATGAGAAGAGAAAAGGAGTTGAGTTGTTGGTGTAGTTGATATTGTGGGCAGTTGGTGCATTGCTGCTACTTTTGCTTTATTTATTACTAACTCTATAAGTCCATTTGGTCTCATAGTCAACAAAATCTACACTTGTTTTCTCTTATTAAAATCAGGTCTTTTAGAGAAGAAAATAAGAAATTGTGTTGTGTTTCAGGCTTCTTCCAATTCAAATGAGTAAATGACTTGTAATATAACCACAAAAATTTCATGACCATATGGTGTATTGGTTGGTCCATAACAAGTGAGATAAGTTGTTACTTGTCAGGCTAATTTTAACGTCGTAACATGTCTTCGCCGGTAATGCCCAAAAACGATTTTCAGTGGTTGTGTAAGTTTGATACTAAATGCACTTATAAGGATCCAAACTTACGGCTTATACCATTCACTCACAACTGCTACAACTGCAGCCACAATTGCTGCAGTGACTCCTGGGGTGGATCAGTTCGAAAGTCACAAAAACAGAAATCCAAAAATTATGTGAGAGTTAGAGAGTAAACCTGAAGTGATTCTCAGAGCACATGGAAGAACTCCACTCAATACTATTGAAGAAAAAAAAGCTTTACTGCATGTACTGTCTTGGATATTGAAGAAAAAAGTGATATTGGATCTTCATGGCACATTAATAATTTAATCAAGTTATGTAGAAGTAGAAGAACAACATCTGATATATCTTCTTTTTTAATCTTTACTGATCAGATTCCAAGCAACGTGGTTAATACACTTTAGTTAGCTTCTTAAGCTATTGGTTTTGTGGCATAGAATCAAATCTAGGGCCCTTTATATGTCCTGCAGCTGCTGGTCATGTAAATTAATTTTAGTGTTTGAGCTCTGCGGTTATACAGTTGTATATCAGCAGCAGAATGCCTAGCCACAAACCAACTCCTATGCGTTCCTGATCTTAGTTAGGTTTGAAATGTATCGATACATATGTACATGCTCATTATGTGATCTCAATATGAATATGTAGTTGCAATCGCAGAATTAGTTGGTTACATATGATTGTGCACCAAATGTAGGCCTTTTTCATTAAAAGATTTGAAACAGTACTTACATTGATATTGGCATATTGCCTAGGATGCTTGCACACTATAGTCTGAGATTGATTCTGTTTCACCATGAAGAGACAGATAGATTCCATTCCACAAACTTTAATAACAAGTTTTAAAGATGATCATTTTATATGTACATAATTCCACAGAATATAGTACACACTACTACACAAATGTATGTGTTATAGAGGATCTGTTATGGTAGATTATCATTTGGCTTCTGTAATGCTTTGCCTTAAAGTTGTAAATTTTAGATTTTATTTCCGATTCTAAGACTGTTCAAGGCTTATATATTCCCAAGATCATTTCTGGAGAATAAAACTGGATTTTGTGACCAGTGAACTCAACTTAGAGTGGTTCCAGTTACTAGGGGATGCTTGTGGACCATGCTTAATTACTACGACGAATCAAAGAAAAACACCAAGTTACACTTGATCAAGCAGAGGATATATATATATATATATATATATATAGCTAGCTGAGCGAGGACAAAACCACCCGATTCAGAAAGAGTACTTACAAGATCTGCATTCTATGCCAGAATGCCGCAAACAGTTGACAAGGTCATTGGAAGTTGGAACCTCAGGTGTAAGTAATGACTCATTACTTATAAGTATAGCACAAGATCAGTCGTTTTTTGCATGAAATGAAAAATACATTAAAGCAACACTATGGACCCAATTACTTATAAAGCAAAGTGTGGGGGTTCCCTCCATATCACGTTCGAAAACCCAGCTAAGCCATCTTTGTTCCTCTTCTTACTCCCTCTTCAAGGTTCAACAAAGTGTAAGAATCCCTTCTTCTATAAAGAAGATAATTCTTGTTCTTATACATAAAAGTTTGTTGCCTTAACACCTCTCCCTACCCTTTATCTTTCTTTAATTTTCCCTTCTTTTAATTTCCTTATTTGATGACAAGCTATCATCACAAAATATCACAATTAGTTTGATTTATGATCCACCATATATATATATATCTCTTCCTTACAAGTACACAAGTTGATATAATAGCTAGAGAGGAAATTTGGCAAGGACAAGTTTGAAGAGGCAAAATATGGGATGTGGTGGAGGGGGGATATTGAGGACTTTCTTTGGGACTTTAATATTTGTTGGTTTTATAGGAATTTTGATTGGTGGGATTTTACCAAGTGACTTAATCAAAGAAACAACTCCAAAAGCAGGAAGGTTGAAGTATCTGGAGGTGATAGAACGCGGCAAACTTGGTGCTCGTCCAGATTTAGATCCCAATTGTATGAGCAAAAGAAGAGTTCCTCGTGGTCCTGATCCTATTCATAACAGGTGCATATATAGATATCATATTGGTCTCTAGTTTATACCTTTCTTCATATCTGCTACATCTATGGAAAATATATATAATTTTTCTGTATTCTTCTAAATCTTTATGATGCTTATTTTGCTAGATCAAAGATGCAATGCAAATAGTTGTCGTAATAGTAAAAATGAAAGAGGAAATAGGGTCAGGTTAGAAGCTGATGACCATGCAGTTCTAAAACAAAAACACATGCATATCAATAGACGCATTTCGTGAATATTTTTATATTTTGACGATGATATTTTTTTTGGCAATTTTATCGATATGTTTATTTAATTGCTAAATTGTTAGCTTCCTAAAATCATGCTCCTTTGAATAAATTTCTGTGTTTATTGTCATATATTCATTCATTCACAAGTTAAAAGAAAAATAGAAATATGATTAATGATCCAAAATATTTGTCCTGTTTTTTCATTTGTTTTATGGTTCTATCAAGATGGTATTCATTCTAAAGAGAAGTAGTGAGATCATTTTTGCCTTTAAGCTTTCATTCTCAGTTTCAGTTCTTAGCTTTTCCTTAAGGGAACTAATCATTAAAAGAGAAGGGAAATTAAAGCAATAAAGTAAAAGATAGTATGTAGTTGTACATTTCACTTTGATTATGATGTCCAATCCCTATGTCGTTTTCTGTTTCAGGAAAGCTGGAGACTCTAGAAGACCACCTGGCCATGCTTAGGCTTAAGATGATTGAGAAATGAAAAGCAATTGCATGACTATTAGAATATGGTTTGTTAGTTGTGTTTCACCATGATTGTATTTTTTGATTGAGATATCAGATACAAGATTATATATAGAATTACATTCCAGACTCCAGAGCATTCTTACTTTACGGTGTCTTATATATATAAAGCTTCTGTCAAACACTATTCAAAGAATCAAAAGAAGGGAAGTAAAGCCTTCAAGATGCTCTATAATCCCAGGTTGTACTTGTAGGGTTCACATCCAAAACCTAGGTTGCAGTACTGGTTGATGAGGAAGTCTCTTGGCAAACATGATTTTTTTTTTTTTTTTTATTGGCAAGCTTGTTTTTAAGGAGATCAGTAACTCAAAGATGCACTGCCTGGGATCGAACCCCAGATCTCTGGTATCATTTCCCAGAGGTATTACAAACTGAGCTGATCGGCTGGCATCTGCGCTCTTGATTGGTAAACATGTTGATTAACTTAAAGGGAAAAGACCATGCATGAGATGTAAACATCTTTAGTTTGCGCGGGATTTCTTTTGCTTAAAAGCATCAAGTTACTAAAAAAATAGGGAAAAAACATAGATCAAACTCAGATCATAGATGATATTAAAATTAAATGATAATGATGGAATTGAGAACTACAGAATATATGTATGCAACTTTTGGTTGGAATGAAATTGGGGATTTTGTTTTGTGCTTACATAGTATTGAGTACCATTTATATCAACTTAGCTGCCACAACAGGTGAAGGATTTTACTCTGTGCCACATTTTAAAGAGGCTTGAATCACTTTGGATGTACACACCCACATACAAGTAGGCTACACTGCACATAAAATTCTCTGCTTGAATGCAGGGACTAAAAGCCCTATAAATTCTCAAAATTTCCTTCAAAAGTTGGTTACTAATCATATGTGGTTTATTTGAATTCTAGTTGTCCAAGTCCCTTTACGAACTTCAGAACTTGTTGTTAACAAAGATGTGTAGAATGGAGATATAATTAAGTAAAATAATTACCGATCAGTCAACTCAGTAAAGTAGTCACCTACTGCACCCTCGTAGACATTCATGTGAAAAAAAGGATATCTTGATTTTGCAATTAATGGACATACAGTATATAGGAATGCAGGAAGCAGGACTTACACTTGCACATACAGTATAGTGTAATGATCAACTGCCTTGGGAAAGCTGGTCGATTAGACGATTACCTAGTTACCTGGACGATGCTAACATGTTGTTCTCTAAAATGCATGGTTTCACAAGGTTGTGATATATCCAAGTCTGATCACACATACAATACCTTGATTGCAATGCAAGCCAAGGCGACAAAATATACTGGTGCCCTGAAGCTGTATAGTCTATAGAGACTTGATTGAAAGATGCTGAATTTGAACCTGATAAAGGGACATACAGCATTGTTATGGAAGTCTATGGACATTGTGGTGGTGTTAGTTGTGCGCAGCGGACTAATGCACAAAATATGATGATTGAACTAATATATGAAAGTAAAACGAAAACGACAAAAGTAAACAAGCAACCACACACAAGATACAAGATATACGTGGTTCGGCAATATGCCTACGTCCACGGGGAGAAAGGATGATGCTTTTCTTCACAAGACAATTGTACAAGCTCTCACGAAGAAACCGAAGTCTTCTTCCTCACAAAAGTTCTCTCAAACTCTCTAATGGCTTCTCACAATCTCTCTCTTAGAAAAGTTAAGGTTTTGTCAAATTCTATTTGGCTTTATAGTATAGCCTTACAATAGCCACGAATTGGGCTCAAAACAGGCCCATATGCACAAAACTGGAGAAGGACGTACGTACGTCGAAATCACGTACGTACGTGTACAACACGTAAACGTTATCTGCCATACAGGACGTTCGAACGTCCTAACTGCGTTCGTACGTTCCTGCTTCAAAAAAAACATCTGCCTCATTGGACGTACGAACGCCCTAAAGCCGTTCGTACGTTCCTGTACAAAAACTTCCCCTTCTCCTATTATGCATATAAAACCCAACAATTCTCCACCTCGGCGAAGATTCAATAAATCTAAGCCGACAAACACAAGTCCCAAACTCCCACACATGTCCCGAAGGACCACCTCGGCTGCACCACTTCATAGTTGCCTACGTACCCTTCTTCTAAGGGATCAAGCCGTCGTAGTTCACTTCATGTTATACTATCAACACAAAGGAAGGATATGGACTAAATCTAAGCAATGATAGAACTTAGTCCCTAAAACCACTTTAGTCAACATGTCAGCCGAATTATTGCTAGTATGAATCTTCTTCAATAAGATCTCACCCTCTTCAATAATGTCTCTGACAAAATGATGTCGCACATCAATGTGCTTCGTACGAGCATGGTAAACTGAGTTCTTTGCCAGATTTATGGTACTTTGATTGTCACAATGAACCATAAGCTTTTCCTGCACAATACCCAAGTTCTTCAACATACCTCGTAACCAAATGGCTTCCTTAAAGGCCTCAGTCACAGCCATATATTCTGCTTCTGTCGAAGACAAAACAACAAGAGATTGTAATGTAGACCGCCAACTAATAGGACCACCTGCCAATGTAAAAACATATCCAGTAGTAGACCGACGTCTCTCTATCTGACCATCATAATCAGCGTCCACATAACCAACACAAAACTGATTCAAATCCCTTCCCTTCTGGAATAGTAAACCAACCTCCACACTACCTTGAATGTAGCGCAAGATCCATTTCACAGCTTCCCAATGTTTCTCACCAGGATTATGCATGTACCTACTTACAGTGCCAACTGCATGCCCAATGTCGGGCCTTGTACATACCATCGCATACATCAAGCTACCAACCGCGCTTGCATATGGATAACGTGTCATATAAGCACGTCCTCTATCAGAATTAGGAGACATGGAAGCATTCAAATTAAAATCTTTTGAGAGAGGTATACTTACAGCTTCACCAATCTCATACTGGCTAAATCTCTGTAGCACCTTCTGTAGATAGGCCTTTTGAGATAACCACAACCTTCCATTGTCTCGATCCCTCTGAATTTCCATGCCAAGTATCTTTCTCGCATCACCAAGATCTTTCATCTCAAACTCCATAGACATAGTCTTTTTCAACTTGTCTATCTCCACATTGCTTTTAGAGGGCTATGAGCATGTCATCAACATATAAAAGCAAATAGATAAAAGAACCATCACATACCTTGCGAAAATAGACACAAGGATCATATGGACTTCTTGTGTATCCTTGCCCAAGCATAAACTGTGTAAACCGCTTGTACCATTGTCTTGGAGATTGCTTCAACCCATACAACGATTTCTTCAATCTACACACCAGCTTGTCATTACCCGCATCTTTATATCCACTCGGCTGAGTCATATAGATCTCCTCATCTAGCTCACCATGTAGAAAAGCAGTTTTCACATCAAGTTGAGCTAACTCCAAATCAAATTGTGCTACTAAGGCCAATAGGATGCGAATTGAGGAATGTTTCACAACTGGAGAAAAGATTTCATTATAATCAATTCCCTCCTTCTGAGCATAGCCTTTTGCCACCAATCTTGCTTTGAAGCGTACATTTTCACCAGGAGACCTATCTTTCTTAGTGTAAACCCATTTGCACCCGATTGCTTTCTTTCCCTTAGGCAACTCCATGAGTTCCCAAGTTTCATTCTTATGAAGAGATTTCATCTCCTCATCCATGGCCGTCTTCCACCTTTCATAATCACTACTCTGTAATGCTTCACGAAAAGTTTCTGGAATACCCTCATCAACAACCGAAAGTGCATAAGCTACCATATCATCAGTAAGCCGTTTAGGAACACCGACATTTCTCTTGGATAATCTAGATGCAATTGGACCCTCATCATCAGAGTCCACATGTACTGTATCATCAACCGTCTCATCATCAACCTCATTATCTGTCATGTCATCAGAATCTGTAACACCAGGAACCTTACTTGGAACCCTTATAGTAGACGTTTCCAAAGATACAGAACCACCTGGAACACGTGGAGATATTTCAGTCTCCACCCACTGCGAAACCTCTTTGGCCTTGCTCTCCACCTGTTGAGAACTCTTAGACTTCAACATAGAAGCCTCATCAAATGTCACATCTCTGCTTAGAATAATTTTCTTCAATTCTGGATCCCATAGTTTATAACCTTTGACTCCATTCTGTAGACCCATAAACAAAGACTTCTTTGCACGAGAATCTAACTTACTCTCTCGGACATGATAGTAAGCTGGACACCCAAACACATGAAGAAAACAATAATCTGAAGCAGGCTTACCAGACCAAACCTCCATAGGAGTTTTGCCATCAATCGCAGTCGAAGGCAACCTGTTAATAAGGTGACCGGCATACATAATAGCCTCAGCCCAAAACACTTTGCCTAACCCAACATTAGACAACATACACCGAACTCTCTCCAGTAAAGTTCGATTCATCCGTTCTGCCACCCCATTTTGCTGCGGTGTCTCTCTTACAGTGAAATGGCGTTCAATACCCTCATCCTGACATACTTGCAAGAATGGATCATTCTTGTACTCTCCTCCATTATCTGAGCGAAGTACCTTGATCTTTCTGCCAATTCGGGTCTCAACTAACTTTTTCCATTTCATGAAAATTTCTAGGACTTCATCCTTGCTCTTCATGGTGTACACCCACACACGCCTAGAAAAATCATCAACAAAAGACACAAAATAATGCTTACCTCCCCAAGATGCGTTCTTGGTAGGTCCCCAGACATCCGTGTGAACATAATCAAGAGCTCCACTAGTATTATGGATAGCCGTGCCAAACTTTACTCTTGTCTGCTTGCCCAGAACACAATGCTCACAGAATTCTACTTTACAGGTGATAGCACCCTTTAACAACCCTTGCTTTATCAATCTTTGCAAGGATTTTTCACCAGTATGCGCCAACCGCATATGCCACAGCCGCGTAGTCTCTCTAGCAATCTTTGATGTAGCCTCAGACATGGCCACATCACCAGTAACTGTACTACCTTGAAGGAAGTACAAGTTCCTCTGTCGAACACCCTTGAGTACAACTATTGCACCAGCCACAACCTTTAGAACGCCATGTTCAAGTACCACCCTGTAACCATTGGCTTCTAAAGTACCAACTGAGATAAGATTCTTCTTCATGTCAGGAACATACCTGACATTTTTTAGCTTCCTTATAATTCCATCAAACATCTTCAGACGAATGGTGCCTATACCCATTATGTGACAAGGTTGATCATTCCCCATCACCACTACACCACTCTCCTGCTTCTTAAAATCAGAAAACCACTCCCTTATAGGACATATATGATAAGAAGCAGCACAATCTAAAATCCATTCATTACCACTAGTGTAACAAGCCATTGATGAAACAGATAAAGAATAATCAAAATCTACATCCTCATCTTTAGTATCACATGCAACGTTTACCTCAGAGTCTTTCTTCTTGTCCTTTGCCTTGGCTTTAGGACAATCTTTCTTCCAATGCCCTTTCTCATGACAAAAAGAGCATTCATCCTTTGCTAGAGTTCGACCTTTCGACTTTGACCGAGATTTCCCTCTACCACCTTGACCTTTCCTGTCACTAGACCTTCCTCTTGTAACCAAGACCTCAGGTGTAGAGCCCTTGGACTCTTCCTTGTCCTTCTTCATACATGCATGAGTTAACAATGCTGCAGAAATCTCACCATACACCAGTTTTTCTTTCCCATATGTGAGTGTGATAGCCAAGTGTTCATATTCGTCTGGTAACGAATTTAAGAGACACACTGCCTTGCTCTCATCACTCACATCTGCTCCTAGATTCGCCAAGTCTGCAATTAGCTTGGTAAAATCATTAAGATGTTCCGCCATGGAAATGCCTCTTCTCATATCTATTCGATAGAACTTTCGAAGTAGATAGTTTTTATTGTGGATAGTCTTTGTCATGTACTTCTCCTCCAATTTTTGCCACATCTCCTTTGCATACACATCATTCATCACAAGATATTTGATTTCTTGTGCCAAACACGACCTTATGATTCCACAAGCTCGTTTGTTCATCTTTTTCCAATCCTTCTCTTCCATATCTTCTGGCTTATCCTCCAGAACATCTTCTAGGTCTTGTTGACATAGAGCATCCATTACCTCACACCTCCACATACCAAAGTTATTGGTGCCAGTAAACTTCTCTACATCAATTTTTGCTTGATGGTAAACCACAGATTTGGTTTCCCCCTTCGAACTCTTCGAACTCCCTTCTTTTGACATCTTTCCACCAACTTTCATGTACTAAACAATCACCAAACGAATCTGAAATTCACACCGGAATTTCAACACACACCTTGTAGACGCTCAAGTTCTAACCTAAGCTCTGATGCCACTTGTTGTGCGCAGCGGACTAATGCACAAAATATGATGATTGAACTAATATATGAAAGTAAAACGAAAACGACAAAAGTAAACAAGCAACCACACACAAGACACAAGATATACGTGGTTCGGCAATATGCCTACGTCCACGGGGAGAAAGGATGATGCTTTTCTTCACAAGACAATTGTACAAGCCCTCACGAAGAAACCGAAGTCTTCTTCCTCACAAAAGTTCTCTCAAACTCTCTAATGGCTTCTCACAATCTCTCTCTTAGAAAAGTTAAGGTTTTGTCAAATTCTATTTGGCTTTATAGTATAGCCTTACAATAGCCACGAATTGGGCTCAAAACAGGCCCATATGCACAAAACTGGAGAAGGACGTACGTACGTCGAAATCACGTACGTACGTGTACAACACGTAAACGTTATCTACCATACAGGACGTTCGAACGTCCTAACTGCGTTCGTACGTTCCTGCTTCAAAAAAAACATCTGCCTCATTGGACGTACGAACGCCCTAAAGCCGTTCGTACGTTCCTGTACAAAAACTTCCCCTTCTCCTATTATGCATATAAAACCCAACAAAATTTTTATTGAAACTGGCCAAACAGTACAACCCTGAATAAACATCAGGGTGTTCTGTAGGGAACTTTCTTGGTTTAGCTGGAAGGTATATGCTGAAAATGATAATTCAATTTCAGGGTGTTATGTGGGATGTGGAGAGGCCCTTGAGTCTTGACAGATGGTTGCTACTATCTTTTGTGGAAATGATCGATGCACATAACCTGGTTTAATGAACTTCGTTCTTAATCAAATTTGGAAGGTAATACATATTTGTTTTGCAAAGAGTTGTAAGATTTTGATTTAGCTACTCTCACAAAAACAGTATGTATAGTGTATATTAACTTGAAGAAATATGTTGGGTACCTTATGCAACATGTTGGGTACTGTGGAAGCAGAGGAATAAAAGCATATTTGAGGACCGACCTTTCAATCTGCAGAGAAGTGTTGATGAGGTTAAAGACACTATATGGTTTTGGATTGCAGTCTGGCCAGGGAGAAGAAGATACAGGTACCAGGACCTCCTCTTTCAGTGGGATTCAATCTTAACTGGCATGCACAACTAAATGTTGGATTTTTTGGACGGAGGGAACTTTTTTGTTCAGGAACGTACGTACACAGTTAGGACGTTCGTACGTTCCATTCGACAGATGACTTTAGGGGGAAGGAACGTACGTACGTAGTTAGGGCGTACGTACGTCCTGGATCACAGATGACTTCCCCGTGTGGCTCGACGTACTAACGTCAATTCAACGTACGTACGTCCTCTCTTGGTTTTGTGTATATGGGCCGGTTTAAGCCCATTTCGTGTGTGTTTGTATGGCTATGTTATAAAGCCAATTGAGAAGGTTGGAAAACCTAATCTTCATGTGAGAGAGAGATTGTGAGAAGCCATTGGTGAGTTTGAGAGAACTCTTGTGAGGAAGAACACTTTGGTTTCTTCGTGAGGGCTTGTATAATCGTCTCTATTTGGAAGATTGTTGTTTTGGTCGTGGACGTAGGCAATATTAGCCGAACCACGTAAATCTTGTGTTTTGTGTTTGTTTTGTTTTGCTTTGTTTGATTCACACACTATTTCAATTTTGGATATTAGTGCATAAGCTTCCGCTGCGCACAACAAGTGGCATCAGAGCTGCAGGCTAGATCTTGAGAGCCTTGAACGTGTTTGAAGAAATTTCTGCAGGTGAGTTTCTTATTTGTGGTTTAAGGCAAAAGTTCTATCTTGTATCCGTGGGTTGTCAAGAAGGTGTTTGTTGAAATTCCCGTGTGAATTTCAGATTTGTTTACCTTCGATTGGTGATTGTTTAGTGTGTGAAAGTGATTAGTGATATCAGACCCATCTTCGAGTAAGAATGGAAGAGTGTCATCTTTGAAGTTTGACATCGAGAAATTCAATGGTAGAAATAACTTCGGCATGTGGCAGTGCGAAGTTCTGGATTTGCTTGCTCAACAAGGTTTGGAAGATGCTTTGGGTGAAAAACCCGAAAAGATGAAAGAAGATGATTGGTTGAAGTTGAATAGGCAAGTTTGTGGCGTGATTCGCCTTTGTTTGGAAAAGGACCAGAAATACTCGGTGATGAAAGAAACGTCTGCTAAGGAGTTGTGGAAGAAATTGGCTGATATGTATATGAAGAAAAGTTTAGAAACCAAGTTGTTTCTGAAGAAGAGGATCTTCCGCATCGATATGAGACCTGGTATTTCTTTGTCTAAACATCTGGATGAATTCAATAGGCTTATTGCTGACCTATTGAATTTGGATGAGGTTGTCAGTGATAATGACAAGTCTTTATGTCTTTTGAACTCTCTCCCCGATGAATATGACCATTTGTCCACCACTTTGTTGACGGGGAAAGAATCTGTTAAGTATGCTGATGTAGCAACGGCGTTACTGAACTATGAATGCAGTAGGGCTGGGCAAAACCGATCCGAAACATGTAAACCGAACCGATCCGAACCGGTCCGAACCGAAAATAGGGTGTTTACATGTTTCTATGTTCGGTTGCAGTTTGTAATTTGGCAAAACATCTGCTTTGGGTGTTCGGTTGCAGTTTCGAAAATTTCCGAACACCCAAAACCGAACCGAACATGTATTTTGTATAGTGTATACAGCCCAGTAGCCCACTAGTAGCTGCAATATGTAATATGCTTTATATTCAACAAAACCCCCCATTTTGATTAATCGAAAATGAGAAGAAAGAGAAAGAAATTGATGAGGGTGAGTGAACCACTGAACCTGCGTGACAGAGATGACAAACCCCATCATAGACGACGACACGTGGTTGGAGTAGAGATGGAAGCACAGAAGTCTTGGAAACCGTATCAGGTTCTTCATTGAAGATGACATCTGCAGAAGAAGCTGCCGTAGAAGCTACTGTTGATTTCAATGTCGAAGAAGAAGAAGTAGAAGAAGAAGAGAAGTAAGAAAACAAAGATGATGAAGAAGAAGAAGAAGAAGATGGTGGTTTTCGTGTTGAAGAGAAGATCGCTCTTCTTAACGCCATTGATGACATTGTTTTACTACTCACTCATTTCTTCCGCAAAACTTGTATTCGTTACTCTCACTGTCTCTCTCTCTCTCTCTCCTTTTTTGCTTTGATTTCCTTTCCCCTTCATTAAGTTTCAGAAGCTTTGCATCACAGTTGACACATGGGAGATTTTGGACCATTTGATTCCAAATGAAGCCCAACCCAACAATTTTCCGGCCTCAAGCCCAAATAACTGTTTTGAGACACCATTAGCATGTCTGCCATGTCTGGAGTGGTGTTCCAACATGGGTGCTAACAATGGTGGTGTCACCTTCATCATGCAACTCCTTTGGATCAAAACTAGTAGTCCTGCTTCGCCTTCTACCATATTCATTTGGTAGCAATGTAGCATCATAGATGGATTGATCACTATTGCTCTGTCACTTTTTTCATTCAGATCAGAATGTACAAGTTAATCCTATAAAGATTATTTAGTTTATAGTCAGACTACTAGCACCAAAATTTTCAGATTTTCAGATTTTTCAGATTATCAGTTTTTTGGTTCGGTTCGGTTTTATTCGGTTAACCGAACTTAATTATATGTTCGGTTCGGTTTCGGTTTTTGTTAAAAATATTCGGTTCGGTTCGGTTCGGTTTTAAAAATAAAAAAGTTCGGTTTCGGTTTAAACTTTTGCAAAACACCTGCTAGGTGTTCGGTTGACAGTTTTGTCCAAAACCGAACCGAACCGAACCGTGCCCACCCCTAGAATGCAGGCGCAAGGACAAAGAAGTCCATAGGGGTTCAGGTTCAACGTCTGAGGCTTTGATGGTAAGGGGACGATCCAATGATCGTACTACTGGTAGCGGAGGAAGATCTCGATCAAAGTCTAGAGGTAAACCTCTAGCAAATGATGAGTGTGCCTTTTGTCATGGAAAAGGCCATTGGAAGGTTGATTGTCCCGAGTTGTCAAAGAAGGAAGATTCTGTGTCTTCCAAAGATAATAAGGTAAATGTTGCACATGCTGATGATAGTGATGATGATTCAAATTATTCTTTGGCTGTTATGGTTGATTGCTCCACTCAAGGGTGGATTATGGATTCTGCATGTTTTCACCATTTGTGTCACAGTAGAGATTTGTTTGCTAGTTTTCAAAAGCTAGACTGTGATGATGTTGTGTTAGGTGATGGTCGTCACATGAAAACACTTGGTGTGGGGACTATCAAGTTGAAGTTGGAGAATGGTACAGTTAAAGAATTAGTTGGTGTCCGGTATGTTCCGGAGTTGGAGGTAAATCTCATCTCTCTTGAAACTTTAGAGTCTGATGGTATGAAGATTATTCTGCAAAATGGGGCTTTAAAGGTTGTTTCTGGTGCTTTGTTGTTATGAGAGGGACAAGGCAACGAAATTTGTACTATCTTAACGGTAGTGTTGTTGGTTGTGGTGGAGATTCTTCTTCACATTTGGTGGATTGTTTGACTCCTCCCAGTTTGTCAGATTGTTTGGTTGATTGTGGCTTTGGTAGGCGTACCGGCAAGCATGGCTTGTTGAATGGTGGTAAGGTACATAAAGTTTATTTTGGGGATCCTTGTTTGAATGATAGTTTGAAGTTGGAAGAGATATCTCAACAGGTGGAGATTGATGCCGCTCCTTATGAAAGTTTGTTTGGTAACACAGCTGATGTTAGTTTGCTAGCCACAGATGTTTGTTTGAAGGCTCAAGCCCATGAGCCAATTGGAGCTGTGAAGCCGTTGTTTGGAGACCTTTGTAGGTTTCGGGGTGTTGATTCATACTCATCTTCAGTCGGTTATGGTCATAAAGTGGAGATAGTATTTGGTAGTTTGGACCCCATTGTTTTGGATTATGGTTGTTGGCCCTCTATGGGCATTGGTGGGCATTTGTTTTGATTTCGCCCCTTGTGGGAATTTGACCCTTCGGGGTATGGTGGGCATCGCATAGATTCCATTGGAGTGAACTACGGTGGTTTGATCCCTTAGAAGAAGGGTACGTAGGCAACCATGAGGTGGTGCAACCGCTTTGGTCCTTCGGGACAAGTATGGGAGTTTGGGACTTGGTGTCGGCTTAGATTTATTGAATCTTCGCCGAGGTGGAGAATTGTTGGATTTTTTTGACAGTGGGAAGTTTTTTGTTCAGGAACGTACGTACGCAGTTAGGACGTTCGTACGTTCCATTCGACAGATGACTTTAGGGGGAAGGAACGTACGTACGTAGTTAGGGCGTACGTACGTCCTGGATCACAGATGACTTCCCCGTGTGGCTCGACGTACTAACGTCAATTCAACGTACGTACGTCCTCTCTTGGTTTTGTGTATATGGGCCGGTTTAAGCCCATTTCGTGTGTGTTTGTATGGCTATGTTATAAAGCCAATTGAGAAGGTTGGAAAACCTAATCTTCATGTGAGAGAGAGATTGTGAGAAGCCATTGGTGAGTTTGAGAGAACTCTTGTGAGGAAGAACACTTTGGTTTCTTCGTGAGGGCTTGTATAATCGTCTCTATTTGGAAGATTGTTGTTTTGGTCGTGGACGTAGGCAATATTAGCCGAACCACGTAAATCTTGTGTTTTGTGTTTGTTTTGTTTTGCTTTGTTTGATTCACACACTATTTCAATTTTGGATATTAGTGCATAAGCTTCCGCTGCGCACAACACTAAATTTTCTTAAGTTGAGTTTTTCCTTCTTTGTAATGGACTGCTGGGACAGCTCCCAGTTTGGTGTTACACACCTCTGGTATGTTTTATGTCTCGGGTTTGTTATTTTGTTTTCATTATCAATAAAATATTGCTTATAAAAAAAAAAAATATTAACTTGAAGAAATTCTAGTTTTCTTCATTTCCGTAGAAGATTAAAACTGCCATAGTGTGAAGTGCATATAGTTCAGTGGACTGGACAGAGCTTTAGCTTTCAGGGCACTGTAAGTCCTATTCACATCCTTGTTATCTCTGGAAATGCCTCCAAATGCTCAAAATCTGTGATTTCTTTCAAACATCTATTCCAGCAAGGCCCATATGAACATACAGATAGCAAGCATGTATAATTTTAAGTTGCTATTTATAGAGTGTGATTTATTTCAAACATCTACTCGCGGATATATATGAACATACTGGGATACAAATATAGTGTCACATACAGAGTGTGAGTACGTGCGTATAGGTCTTCACTGATGTGTGAGAAGATGTTTAAAAGAAATCACACTCTATAAATAGGAACTTAAAATTTCAGATCAAAGGAGACAGTACAATGATCACTTGCGAAGACAAAACCCAGTCTTATACAGTTATACATAAACCAATGAAGAGCTAGCTCCCAGTATCAACTGGCGTAACGTACGTATGTATAAGACTAACATTGCAAATCCATTGAAAATACCATAAACAGTGTTTGTACCTATTATCGTCCAAGTCTATACCCTTGTCACATTCTGTATGTTCTTTGTATGGGTACTACATACTTCAACCAATCTAAAGCAGCCACGTGGCACAGTCATTCACCCATCAGGTCGCCACGGTCTCTACCTGCTAGTAGCTCGACCTCATAATGAGCAGCGGCCTGCTAACACACACGCGCTCTCATTCAATGCACAGAATATCATCGTCAGTTACATAATTAATTCACTGGGATGATCCTCGTGCGTTACACAATTAATCCTCATTATGATGACGGAGAATCTGCAAGATCCACGATCCACACCTTTCTACCTTCTATAAGAACAGAACTACGATGGCTTGATCTCTAAGTTCAATCCCCTCGAGCTAAGAGTACGTAGGCAATCTCGATCTCAACGAGGTGCAGCCACCCCGACCTACAAATTCCCCTTTGGTCAAGTCTCCCAACGACCTGATCTAGTAGTGCATTAATCTAGAAATAGGTTAATACATTTGGCGCCGACTGCAAGGAATTCGATATAATCGAAAAACCCAAACCCTCCCACCCAAATCAAAATCACTCACTTAAATGACTACCCCAGAGTTAACCATCCAGGATCTGCATGAACAAATCACTCGTCTGCAGGAAGAGAATGCACGCTTGAAGGCCGCACAAGATGTCAATCCACCATCAGTACCAAATGGTGGACATGGAGTCATTCCTGTTGATGACTCCAACCAGAAGTTCGAACAACTCAGCCAACAGCTAGCAGAGTGTAAAGCCTCTCAGGCTATCCTCCATCACTCCAAAATCCACACTGCGGAGCAACTTGTTGTACAGTCCCTCCAGCAGTTCCAGGAGTCTCCTTTCTCCAAGGAGATCCTTGAACATGATTTGCCGAACAAGCTCAATGCCCCCAAGTTCGATCAATATGCAGGAGTCGGAGATCCGACCGACCACATCAAGGGATTCCGAAAATCCCTTCCCCTCATCAAGGAGGATCACCTTCTGTGTTTACTATTCCAGTCCAGCCTCACTGGACCTGCTCTCGACTGGTTTCACCGTTTGAAATCATGATCCATCAGCTCGTTTGTCGAGCTCGAAAAGCAGTTTGTCATCTTCTACATCCACAACAAGAAGCGCCCTGTCACCATCGATCAAATCTTCAAAGTCAAGCAGCGGGATGGTGAGTCATTAAGCACTTTCTTTGCTCGTTTTAAATCTGAACTGCATTCCATTCAGGATTTTGCAAAGGAGCATGAGACCTTTGCAACCATCGCATTCTCTCACGGTCTGATCCAGGGGTCCGACCTCCACAAGTCTCTAGCCATGAAGAGACCTTCATCCCTGGACGAGCTCTACCTAAAGGTAGATCGTTATATCAGCTCGAAGAAGCCCTCACTGGGAGGGAGAAGAACCATGTAGTCAGCAACATCGAGTCTGGCTCAACCAAGCGACCTCGATCGGATGGAAAGAGGTTCAAAGCTAAGTCGTTGCCTACTGAGCAGCGAGAATATCACCGGTTTACAAGACCAGCCGGTTACATATTTGAGCGAATCAAGCACAACCACTGGTGCAGGATTCCTACCTTCACACAGTTGGAGGATACACCTGGACGACCGTACTACAAAGTCCACATGGTACGGTGTCATCAAACAGATGACTGTCGCGTTCTGAAACGCACACTTCAAACATGGGCCGACGAGAAAAGGCTCAACAATTGGATCCTCGACAGACAAGAGGATTCCACAAGCAAGCGGACGAGGAAGGGATCCAGAACCCCTCCTCGTTCACCAAAGCGAGGTCACAGCAAGGCCAGAACGGCATCCCCAAGTCCAGTCCGCAGCAGAGGGCGTAGCCTCTCCCAACGTTTAGGTCCAACAGGAGACCTACGCGACCAGATCAACAAGAAAGTCGCACATAAGATCGACAGTGACAGCGAATCGGAAAGTCATGTAGTCTACATGATTGACGAATCCAACCACACCCCTGTCTCACGAGAGAAGAAGAGACGAGTAGAGCATCTTCATCATGTCTATTCCATTACTGGCCGAGCACCTCGTTTCAACATCCCTGCCCGCCAAGAGTCCGACATCACTTTCACCGAGGACGATCTCAACATCCTCACAACGACACCCTTGTCGTTGAACTGCGGATAGCAGACTATACCATCAAGAGGGTATTCATAGACCCTGGCGCATCATGCAACATCCTCATGTATAGAACCTTCAAAGACATGAGGTTGCCCGATTCAGTTCTCATCCCCGATTTCACACCCATCCTAGGCTTCAACAGTTCAAGGGAAGATCCTAAGGGTGAGATTCTTTTGCCCGTCACTGTGGGCAGAAAGGAAGATAAAGTCGTTTTAACCACCAAGTTCAGCATCCTCAATATCGCAAGCAAGTACAATGCGATTCTGGGTCGAAAGTGGATCCATGCTATGAGAGGTGTGCCGTCAACGTATCATCAAGTATTCCGCTATCCTGGCCCTCATGGGATAATGGAACTTCGCGGCAATCAGAACACTGGACAGGAATGCCATGGCATTATTGAAGCTGTACCACCGTCAAAGACATCCACCCCTGGAGCCAAGGATGCTGAAGTCAAAGGAAAGAGCCCAATCTCACCAGAGGCTCAACAGGGCGACAACAAGTCAAAAAGCCCATCCAAAGAAACTAGTGAGGCCACCAAATAGCAACTACAGAAGGAGCTAGCGAGCTCCCCCAAGCTTAGCCTCGGAAGTACTGATCCAGGTGTGCGTGTGAACATCGGGTCAGATGAGGACCCAAGATATGTCTATGTAGGTGCAGAGTTGGAAGGAAATAAGTTCAACAACTTTGTAAATTTTCTTTCAACTAATAAAGATGTTTTTGCTTGGTCGTATATCGATATGCCTGGAATAGACCCATCAATTGCATGCTATAAACTGCGGGTCAATCCCAATTATCGACCCGTCAAGCAGAAACCAAGAAGGCTTGCTCCCAAATTTCACGAAGCTGTCAATAAAGAGATCGACAGACTTAAACAGGTCGGGTTCATCAGAGAGGTCGATACTCCAGACTGGCTAGCCAACATCGTACCAGTCTTAAAGAAGAATGGGAAAACAAGAGTCTACATCGACTTCACAAGCTTAAATAAAGCTTGCCCTAAAGATTCATTCCCACCGCCACGAATCGATAGGCTAGTCGATCAGACATGCGGTTTCGAGTTGTTATCATTCATGGACGCATACTCAGGGTACAACCAGATCCCAATGTACGAGCCTGACCAAGAGAAGACTTCTTTCACAACAGAGCAAGGTATTTTCTGCTACAAGGTTATGCCATTCGGGTTAAGGAATGCAGGAGCGACCTATCAAAGACTGGTCACCAGAATGTTCGACGACCTCCTAAGTCGAACAATGGAAGTCTACATTGACGACATGCTAGTGAAGAGTAACCAAGAGCAAGATCATTTGTATAATCTCGACCAGACATTCCAAAGATTAAGACAATACATAATGCGTCTCAATCCAGAGAAGTGTCTGTTCGGGGTTGCATCAGGAAAATTCCTCGGCTACCTAGTCACCAGACGAGGTATTGAAGCAAATCCAGACCAGATCAGAGCCCTGATCGACATGCCCAGCCCAAAGACAAAGAAACAGATCCAGAAGCTCAACGGCATGGTATCAGGCTATCAGCTCTAAATAGATTCATTTCCAGAGCATCAGACAAATGTCGACCAATGCTTCATATCCTAAAGAAGGGGGCTACCTATGAGTGGACAGAAGAATGCGAGAAGGCCTTCAATGATCTCAAGGGATATTTGTCTACTCCACCAGTGCTCACGAGGCCTAACGATGGAGATGTACTCGGCGTTTACCTCGCAACATCAGATTTCGCGATCAGCGCAGTACTCTTTAAGGAAGAAATCCAGGTCGAGCGACCTATCTACTTCACAAGCAAAGTGTTACAACAGGCCGAAATAAGGTACACACCTCTAGATAGCATTAGCTTTACTTTACGCTGCATGCAAATTCAAACCTTATTTCTAAGCCCACACTGTAAAAGTAATCACCGACCAGCCACTACGCCATATACTAGAAAAGAAGAACAAAACAGGTCGTATGGCTCGATGGGCAGCCGAGTTGGGTGATTACACTTTTGAGTTCGTTTCACGGCAGGCCGTCAAGGGCCAGGTCGTTGCAGATTTCTTAGTAGACTATCTAGCAGAGGATACCAATTGGGAACCAGAACCTGAAACAAGGCAAGTCCAAAACAGCCCTCCTGACACATGGCAGCTATATGTAGATGGTTCCCACAACTCCAACGGAAGTGGCATAGGTGCTGTATTAATTTCTCCTGAGGGTTCACAGCTCGAGAGAGCAACTCGTCTCGACTTCTCGACCTCCAACAACGAGGCCGAATACGAAGCACTCATCCAGGGCTTACAGATGGCCATTGACCTACAAGCAGTTCATCTCAAAGTTTACAGTGACTCTCAAATGGTAGTCAATCAGATTACAAATAGTTACCAGATTAATGGGGTCAACTTAATAAGATATGCTAGCAAGGCAAAGGAGCTCATCAGCAAGCTCAGTTATTTCACAATCGATCACATACCAAGAGATGACAACAGGGCACGCAGATTCATTGGCATTCTTAGCATCCAAGATCGAGTCGGACAGACCGAGGGCTCTCACCATAGCAATCAGTACACAGCCCGCATATCTATTCAAAGAAGAAGATGTTCATCAAATCTCTGATCTACTAGAGACAACTCCAGCAGACATCCAAGGGACTTGGATGGAGCCTTTCATTACTTACCTTCAAACTGGTGTCCTACCATCCAACAAAAAGGAAGCCAGTCAGCTGTTACATAAAGTCACAATGTACAAACTCCATGAGGGTAAACTTTTCAGAAAGTCTGCAACTGGTTTGTTGTTACGGTGCCTAATCCCCAAACAGGGCCAGATGATATTTCAAGAAATCCATGAAGGGGAATGTGGAAACCACTCCGGAGGGCGAACCTTAGCCCATAAAGCAATCTCCCAGGGATACTTCTGGCCAAGAATGAAGGAAGATGCCAAGAAATTCGTTTTAAAATGTAAAGAATGCCAACGATTTGCTGATAAACAACATCAACATCCCAATGATCTCATCAACGTCACTGCACCATGGCCATTCCACATGTGGGGGCTTGATATCATGGGCCCCCTAATCAAAGAGAAGAAATCAGAGAAGAGATTCGTTCTAGTGGTCGTCGACTATTTCACTAAATGGGTGGAAGCTGTTGCACTAACCAACGTTACTCAAGCAGATGTGCAGAGATTCATGTGGGAAAATATCATCACAAGGTTTGGCCTACCAAAACGGATCGTCACAGACAATGGCACTCAGTTCGTTGGCAAAAACATCAAGGCTTTCTACGACCTATATAAAATCGAGCATTCCAGGTCAACACCTAGATATCCACAAGCCAACGGCCAGGTCGAAGCTGCAAATCGACAGATTCTGAACAACTTAAAGAAAAAGCTCGAAGATCAACACGATCAATGGCCACAACAGTTGGAAAACATCCTATGGGCTTACAGAACAACCCCTCGTACATCCACAGGGATGTCACCATTCAGTCTTTGCTATGGAGTTGAGGTCGTTATTCCCACCGAGTTAACATTTGGAACGACCAAATCTCTTCTGGTCGACACAGAGCTCAACAATCAGGTCTGGTCGTTCGGAATCGATCTCCTCGAGGAGCGACGAAACCACGCCGTTATAAAGTTTGAGCAATATCAACAAAGACTAAAGCGAGCTTATAACAAAGGCGTACGACCTAGATCTTTTCAACCAGGAGAACTGGTTCTAAGGAAAATGTTCCACAACAAAAGGAAGGATATTATTGGCAAGCTCAATGCCAACTGGGAAGGACCTTACATCATCACCAAGGTTCAAAGCAACGGTTCTTATTGTCTTCAAACAACAGAAGGAGAGATCGTTAAGAACCCATGGAATGTTTATCACTTGAAAAAGTTTTATCAATGAAATGTAAGCATCTATATATTACATTTCAATATACAAACTCATCGTTGCCTTCATCTCAGCTCAAACATGAATGGCTCTTAAAGGTCTAATCCCTCGACCTACAAATTATCAAAACTCTAGTCCCTTTGATGATTTTAATTTTGTTAAGTTCAAACATCTGCAACTTAACTTGGTGCATTGGTCATATCATTCCCACGACCTATGTACAATCAAGCAACCATGCATGCGACCTCATCCACCAGCAGGTCCAGCACTATGGTTACTACTTGTTTGCAAAACTCATACAAGCAGACAACATAACAAGAATGACAATAAAAGGTAAATCATTAAATTTTCTTTTTACTTGATGAGATTTTAACCATTACAGGTAAAAGCAAAGTCAAACTAAGGCATACAAGAAGAACTGTTTCAGTTCGTCCTGCTTGCAGCCATTCATCTCGTCTACCTGCCTTCTGAACGAGCTACCAGGACTCCCTGGAAACTAGCTGATCAGAACGGCTTAAGTACAAGCTCATCAAAATTAATGTTGTTCAATACAACTCCAAACAAAACAAACAATTGTTTTCTCAAGCTCACAAACTCAGAGGACTGCTTTGAGGAGGACCAAAGAAGACTTACTGCAAGAACAAGGAGTGCAAGAAGCAAACTTTGCACAAGGTTACCCAATACAAGAAGGTCGATACCGAGGCTAGTTCACTGCTGCATAGACTGGTCGCTGGAACCATCAATCTCTGTACGGCCACTGGCGACCTGGTCATTAGGGCCCATCAAGGCGTCCTGAGCTGGCACCAAAGCTCCATCGGCACCACCTCGCGTCTCCTCTCCTTCGGGCGACCCCTCCAAAGCTTTCATCAAGTTGTCGCAGTAGGCCTTCCATGCTGCCCCATTCTCTTGGCATGCATGCTCCCAGTATTCAGCAGAAGCCTTAGCAGCAGCAGTGTCTTCCTTCAACTGCTCCACATTCTCCTTCAACTGCTCCACCGTTGAAGAACGCCGCGACCTGCGCATCCCTGTTCTTCACCTTGCACTCAGCAACGACAGCAACGTTCTTCGCCTGCTCGAGCTTCTCGTTAAGGTCCTTCAACTCAATCTCAGCTCGAGCACCAACCTCAGCAACCAGACGCACCTCCTGGAAGCTTGCGTTGAGCTGCAAGTGTAAGGAAAGTTTAGTCAGCAATGACTAAACACAGAAAATAGGAGAGGAAAAACTTACGATCACACTCACCAAAGACAGCGCCGCGTTTATCTTTGAGCAGGTCACCAGCAAGGTCTGCGACTTCACTGCTCGAGCATCAGCATCCAAAACGATGCCCTCATTCACAGCCCGGGCAACACAAGGGTCGTCAATAGCACTGTCGTTATCATACACGACATGCTTCTCACCACGACCATCCAAATAATCGAACGGCCCAGGGCGAAACTCAGACGATATCCCCTTGCCTTTCTGCAAAGGCCCAGCAGCAGTCTTCCTGGACTTAAGAGGAGGCTCAGGAGATTTCAAGAACTTTGGAGGAGCAGGGGATGGCATAGTCGGAGGCTCCATTAACTTCACGTTCCCTGCAAGTGACCTCTTCTTCCCGGCCAAGGCAGGTAATTTGGGAAGTGAAGGTGGAGGGGATACGACTGGGGGGCTCGCCACTACCTCCCCCCGGCGCGAACTAACACCAGATCGTTCCTTCTCCGACCTCCGAGCAGTGCTTCCAGATCGCTCTCTCTCATCAGGCCTCGAGCTACCACTAGCTCGTTCCTTCTCCCCAGCACGCGAACTACCACCAGAACGCCCAGCCTCAGCTTTATGTACAGAAGTCATATGCGCTTTCCTCAGCGACTTCCTCCTCTCGAGCTCTTCTTCAACGGTTTTCGGACCACCTTTGGGAATGAAATGCTCCTTCAGGTGGGGGTAAGAACCGTATCTTACGGTTGTCAGCCAAGAAACCAAAACCGTTCAAAGCGGACTGCAAATCGTTCTTCCTCACAAGATGATCGTCCCTGATCGCTGCAAAAAGATACAACATAATCAAGTACAGAAAAAGGAAAATCATCTACTCTCCTAAGACTAACGACCAGGAACTTACGAGCATCATTCCTAGTCACATGGCGCAACTGGATACTCCCCTCAATGATCGACCCAGTAATCAGCATGGGATCTTTCCACCATGGCTCACTACTTACAGGATAGATCAAAGGCAAACGTTCTGGCCTAACTTGCATGTTATAGCCGGAAAAATCAGCCTTTGAAGAACGTTTGAAGCTGAAGTGGTCCAATACATCACTTACAATAATGTTCCACCTATGCAGCTTATTCAGGTCATCAATTACCCTCATATTTCTCCAGAAATTGCCATTCATCTGGCAGGGGGCTCGACCAATATCATTCAACAGGTCGACCACCAAACAAGACAATGGCAGCCTCAGCCCAGCTCGGAATTGGGTCAAGGTAAATACAGTAGAGAAGGGATTTTTAGGTCGATACTCAGCAGAAAGTAAACGATCTCCTAAAAATCTAATCTCCAAATGCTCAATCGAGCTAAGCCCATACTACTTCCTAAACGCAATGTGCCTATTTACATACTTAAGGTTCACTACTCTACACATTGAACCATCGTCTCCTTCCACCATTTCTTCGTCAGACGAGTCTGCCCCGTGAGAGCCACTACTCTGGGGGCTATCAGAGTCCACACCATGAATGGGAGACAAGGCTTCAGAATGAGTCCTTTCAGACTCATACTCCTCACCACCACCACCACTCAAGTTATCATTTTGAGAGTCACTCAAGTCAGACATTTTCTCTCAAGCAACAGAAAAGAAAACAGAAGATGAAAGAAAAGAAAGAGAAGAAAACTAACCTCACGAGCTCTTAAGGTTCTTCAGATCGCAAGAGAAAAGCGGCAACAATTCAAATAAAGCCGAGATAGGTAAACCCTTCTCAAGAGAGCTACAGTTTAAATACTAAAGCACATACAATCCCAGCCATCAGTTCGAAACAGGTAAACGGCTGAGATCGAGCAGAGAATCCACATCTATTGCAGTTATTTTCCACTTAACAAACGATTCACATCCACCGTCGGATCAACCCACGTGCCACGCAAAGACTATATCAGGCAAAAAGGTGCGTCAGTTGCCATAACTGCACAGCTAGCTGCTCGAGGAAAATCCTCCACTTCCCCGTAAGAGCGCCATGATTAGTACAGACAAGCCTGCATGACTGCCACGTCCGCAAATTCAAAAAGAAAACTACAAATCACCATCGATCAGAGTTCTTAGTCTTTTCAGCCCGACTTCTACAGCCGACCTAAAAAGAGGGGGCTTATGTAGGGGTACTACATACTTCAACCAATCAAAAGCAGCCACGTGGCACAGTAATTCACCCATCAGGTCGCCACGGTCTCTACCTGCTAGTAGCTCGACCTCAACAACTCGACCTCATAACGAGCAACGGCCTGCTAACACACACGCGCTCTCATTCAATGCACAGAATATCATCGTCAGTTACATAATTAATTCACTGGGATGATCCTCGTGCGTTACACAATTAATCCTCATTATGATGACGGAGAATCTGCAAGATCCACGATCCACACCTTTCTACCTTCTATAAGAACAGAACTACGATGGCTTGATCTCTAAGTTCAATCCCCTCGAGCTAAGAGTACGTAGGCAATCTCGATCTCAACGAGGTGCAGCCACCCCGACCTACAACTTCCCCTTTGGTCAAGTCTCCCAACGACCTGATCTAGTAGTGCATTAATCTAGAAATATGTTAATACATTCTTCTGTTTAGTTAAAAATCTGCCATTCCCTGAGCATGTTTCGCTTTGCAAATGCCAGATTATTTATAGGGTTGCATGAATGATGCATCAGTTGAAATGCAGTTTGGCAAAATTGTGATCTTCAATTCTTCAGTAATTGAAACCTGATTCTCACAAGAGAAGGGAATTGCTCTTCGGTTCTCTTTAAAAGCACAAGTCCAAGCCCATTATTATTACATGGATCACTACAAAACCGGCCCAAAAGAATCAATCGAACGCATTGCGACTTGCGTGAGTAGAACACTAACGAACTTACGAAGGTGTCAAGTAATCATGTTTTGAAGGTAAAAGTAACAACATTAGTCTCGGGAGTATGAGATCAGATTTTTTTCTGAGTTGCCGAGAGACCGAGAGACACTCAAGCTTAACAAGAAACAAACACAAACTTCCATCCAAACAAACCCTCCAAACAAAAAAGAAATGAAGAAGAAAATAACAACATTTCTTCTTCTTCAATCGATTGATTGAAAACCAAAATCTCGTCAATTTCTCGTAAAATATCTAATTCAATTTCTCGAAAAAATCTCTAATTCAATCGAATAGATCTGATTATCTTGTGTGTGTGATAAAGAGAGAGAGAGAGAGAGAGAGTTTTAGAGAGTTTAAGGAGTTATGCCTTCGCATGCGGATCTAGATCGGCAGATCGAACATTTAATGGAATGTAAACCATTATCAGAAACAGAAGTAAAAGGTTTATGTGAACAAGCAAGAACTATTCTTGTTGAAGAATGGAATGTTCAACCTGTTAAATGTCCTGTTACTGTTTGTGGTGATATTCATGGTCAATTTCATGATCTTATTGAGCTATTTAGGATTGGTGGAAATGCTCCTGATACTAATTATCTCTTTATGGGCGATTATGTAGGTTAGTATACAATTTTTCTTTCGAGATTTTTCTTTAGGTATTTCTCTGTGTGTGTGTTGATGACTTGAAACTTGATTTGATGAAATTATTTTAATTAGAAATTTTATGAATTTTTTGATAATTGTGTATTAGTATTATTGTTGTTTTCGATTAAATCAAGGTGAATTTGTGGTGTATTATGATGATTTATTGGTCAATATTATCATGATCTATATCAAGTTTATGACCTCTTGTATTGCTTGGAAAGCTTCTGCTGGCATGTCTATAGGATTCATCTTGATTACTTTCCACAACGTATAATAGATTTTATTGCTTACATACATCTAGGACGCCACAAAGTTTATTTATTGTTAGAGCTTCATAATAGATCAAGCACCCTGCCTGAAGAATATCTGCCAATTTATACACCAATTGCCGAAATACTCCCTTATACTTGTTGAAAGTGTTTCATTCATCATCTAAATCTTCATTTTCTTACTTATCTGAGGGGAAGGGCAGTTGTGAGGCGGGCCACTTCTAACCCGGAAACTGGGTTGTGAAATAGACAATTATATGGATGATTGTGCCAGATGAATCCTGCAACAAGATTCTAGAGGTATTAGAGTTTAGACTTCTTGGCCTTGTCCATGTGGAGTCCTAGAAGACCTCTTTGACCAATGTTTATAGATCTCTATTTTTTTTTCCTTCCTAAATGAAGCTTTCATAACTTTTCACATCCGATTGTTTGGGTTGATTGAGATTATTATTATCTTGTTTACGCCCCAGGAATGTTGCAAATGTCAGTGCTTAACCTTGATTATCTTCATGTTTGTTTAGAGCATTTTGATGGTTGGTCGGTACTGCTCAAATAGTGTTTACTTTCCATCTTGATCATATGGACATGAATTTTAATATGAGCTTACTTCATTTGTTTAAATCATTAGGAGTTTAAATGTCAAAATTTTGAGTGTGTAGTAAAGTATTTGTAAGATGTAGTTTCCTCTTTCTACTTTTTTAAACATTATGCTCTGCATTAGTTTTGAAACTAGTCCACCGCGGCTCTTTTTTGCAGATCGTGGTTACTACTCTGTGGAGACTGTCACACTTTTAGTAGCCCTCAAAGTTCGTTACAGAGATAGAATCACAATTTTGAGAGGAAATCATGAAAGCCGACAAATTACTCAAGTGTAAGACCTCTCTCTCTAACGTTATACAAGTATTGTCAAATATGATTACTTGGGTTGTACTCTATAATCATCAAAACCTCTGTTTGTAATATATTCTACTGATCACTAACTTTTGTGGACTATAGTTAATTTACTTGTCCAAAATAGTTTCCATTACCAATCACCTAATTTTGGACTTTTGATTTCAGCTATGGGTTTTACGACGAATGCTTGAGAAAATATGGAAATGCCAATGTCTGGAAGTATTTCACCGACCTTTTTGATTACCTTCCCTTGACAGCTCTTATTGAAAGCCAGGTCTGTTATTTAGAATTGTATTGATTTTTGTATTATGTAATTTTCTTCATATCTGTTCAGTTTTGTAACTGCTTCTTGTGACTATTTGTTGCTACTTGCAGGTGTTCTGTTTGCATGGTGGCCTCTCTCCATCCTTAGATACATTAGATAACATTCGTGCCTTGGACCGTATACAAGAGGTATGGACTCTAATCCTCAATGGGAGTCCTTGTTTTAATTAAAGTTAATTTGTTTTCACCTTTTTTTTTGTCCATATTTCTATTTAACTGTCTTCTGTCCATTTGGTCCCTTGTTTTGCTCTAAACTTGAGAAAGAAAGAGATCAGAGTCTCTTTCTATTTATTAGATTTGCTTAGAAAAATACGATTTTGGTTCAACTCGAGCTTGCTTTTCTAGTTGTAGTGTTAGTTAACACAGACATGATTTTGATTATAATTGTCTATGCGTGAAATTAAATTTGAGGGTCATAGTACATGCACATTATATTATTCTTAAATGATAGGATGAGTTCAATACATCAATATTTCCTAAGAAACCGTACGAGAAGATGCATATTTAAAAGAAAACTTCCAAAACACCTGTCTTTGAACCCCAGAGAGCTGATTTTTTTGAGTTGGATGCAAACTTGAAAAAATTTAACATTGGAAGTAAAAGTATATATCTCTTCTAATCATCTTTGGAGTGAGTTATTGATGATTTGATTGCCATCTAGGCTTAGGAAAATAGGGATTAGAGCATATCTAATTTGAGGCATTTGAAGTTACTTCCAAATTCCATGAGAAGACCATGGTTTCATCGCTGTCTAAGCTAAGGGGGGCCTCTGCCCTTGAGAACTTGGCCACATTTCACAGGAGCATAAAAAAAAACACTCAACAGACCTAATTTGGCTTCACATCTCTTGGGATCTTTCTAGGGGGTCTTCGACTCAAGGACATCATTGTGAGATTGGACAGTGCATGTGTACCTTGGTGTATATACCATGATTCTCTTTATTACACTTTCATTAATAAAATCTTTTTCTATTATCAAAAAAAAAAAAAAAAAAAAAGTTTATATTAATATACAAAGGATCTTCATAGGCACTTGTCAATGAGACTGATGCATCTTGGTTAGGCCTTATATAAAGGGTTGGCTTCTTTTAATCCCTATCAAGAAGAGCATCTCAGATTCATGGACATCATTGTGAAATTGGACTAGTGTAGTATTGGCTCTATGACAGTTGTCTGTAGGTGTATAATTGTATATGTACTGCCATCCTCTCCCCCACACTTGCATTAATAAAATCTTTCTTTTAGAATTATAATTAAAGTATGGAGACTCTCCATTGGCTCTTGTCAGTGAGCCTGATGCATCTTGGTAACCTGGTTGGTTCTTATTCTTGAGGAATGAATACCTTTTCTCTTACATTCACATACTAAGAAGATGACCAAATGTCATTCACTCACCGCTCTAAATATTTTTGACTGAGGGTGAAAAAAGACGGAATAATCTGAGATTGGAGGCTGGAAAATTTCCAGTTAGTTGAGATTTCTTAACCTCCTTTATACATGAGTAACGCATGCCACCTTGGCCCACACCCTTGTCGGACTAAGCATAGATCCTCCAACGCGCTACTCAAGTAGGATAGTTTTGTCACCTCCCAAGGAAATTAATCGACGGTGGGATTGTTCATATCATGGGCCTTGATACAATATCCTGGGTGCAAGGACCTTGATATCTCAAAAAGTACCAAACCCAACTGTTTGCATCTCTGCTTAAACACCTTTTCATCAAGAGGTTTCATAGAAAAACTCGGGATGAGCCTGTGACCTTTGGCAGCTCAGAAAATGGCCAGCCTTTATCAAGAATTCTAGCATAAAACTCTTTTTTTTTTTTAAGAATTATATGATCTGAAGTCTCGGTAATATTGTTCAGAAAATGGCCAGCCTTTATCAAGAGTTATAGCATAAAACTAAAAGAATTTTAAGAGGTATATGATCTGAAGTCTTGGTAATATTGTAATGAGTCTCTAATGCACATTATGTCTTGATTCTTGGTTTTCTGTTGAGATCACTGCTTAATCATGAAATCATGGAGGAAAGAGCAAATATGCGGAAACTTGCAGAGTCTTATGATGAATGTATTCCCATTAACATAAGTTTGCTATTGTTTGAATTTAGGTGTGATTACTGATTTTAGGATGTGTACCTTCTTTCATTGTTGAACTTCATTATATCTTCTGTTGAGATAGAGTGAGTTCTTTTCCTCTGTACGTTGGATTGTTATCCTTGTTCAAAGGTGTGCATGGTAGAAATGGGGCATGTTTTGTTTTGTTTTCTGGTTCAGTGTCATTGTTATCAAAGTGGTGGTAGGATACCCCAGTTTTCTATTTGTGCTGATAATATGAATTCCTGTTTGGTTAAACTGTAGGTACCACATGAAGGTCCAATGTGTGATCTTCTATGGTCCGATCCAGATGACCGATGTGGATGGGGAATATCTCCTCGTGGAGCTGGGTACACATTTGGACAGGATATTGCTGAGCAGTTCAACCACACCAATGGACTCACCCTTGTTGCTAGAGCGCATCAGCTTGTGATGGATGGTTACAACTGGTGTCAGGTGGGTGACCACAAAGAGGATGTTATATGGTTTAGATTTGGTTCTGAAAGTTTTTCTTTGTCAGTTTCTGATGGATGTATTAGTTAACAATCTATTTCCCTGATGAATTTTTGCAGGAAAAGAATGTTGTGACAGTGTTTAGTGCTCCAAATTACTGTTATCGATGTGGGAACATGGCTGCAATACTTGAAATTGGAGAGAACATGGATCAGAACTTCCTTCAATTTGATCCAGCCCCTAGGCAGATTGAACCTGACACCACTCGCAAGACTCCTGACTATTTTTTGTAATCCCTATATATTTTCAATTTGTTGTTAAAGCTTCTTGTTTCTTACTTGCATCTGTAGATGTGTTTTCAAAAAGAGGAGGTTTGGTGTTTGGTGGTGGGAGAGATAGAGGCAGATACTCAGACAAACATAAAAACGTTCATTATTCTTTTGTTTGTAGTTATCCATCTGTTACTATGGTTAATTCTCTGTTTAGTTGAGGGCTTTACACTGGGCATTTGTATGGTGTACACAAAGAAGTGAGCAGTAATAACAAGGTCTCTTGTTTAAATGATTTTGTTCCTCACTTCTTTCTCAAATCTTACCCTGAAAATCAGACTGAGGTAATGGAAGTTGGTATGAGTGTTGATTTGAATTTAATACTACTAATGTTCTTTTATGAGTATTTACATAGTTATTGACATGATTTCAGCCTGTGTTTATGTGAGTCAACATGCAAAAAATACAGCTTTTGTTGAATGGAAATGGAAACATGACACATCTGTGGACTTAGTTTTGTTGGCTGTAGACTGCCCCGCTGTCCTGTATTGACATCTAACCAAACAAGTAGTGACAACGTAGGTTTACTTTGCACCTTTGTATGCTGCAGTGCATGAGTTACAGATTACTGTCTCTGTAGGATGTCCGGTCGGATCATGGCGCCCAAGGCCACTCAAGAATGCAGATCACACTCACATTTTATACATTGGCACCAAATGTTACTCCCAGAACTGACCTGGAAAGGGATTAGTCACGAAGAAAAGCCCCTGAAACCTTTTCTGCTCAGTGCTCAAAATAATGCATGAATGTATACTACCAAGTCTTAATTTCACATTTGCGAAGACACATGACACATCACAATGTATGTCCAGAGATTATTTCTTAGGTTTTTGATAAGGTGCATGACCCTATTTTTGGTTTTCTTCTCAATATGTTTTTCTGTTTTTTTTTTCGTCCATAAAAGATTTTATTGAGTGATGTAATAAAAAATTACATCTGCAGTTCCCCCTTAAAAATATTGCAGTTCACTACATAGAGTGATACACCCTTTGGTATACTTCAAGCCTTGCTAAACAGCCTTTGATACACTTCCAAAACATGATGACAGTGAAAAGTTATACTAGTTTGGAGACTTCACTGAGACGAAATCTGTAGAGTTCTGTTTACTCGTGCTTCACAGGGAAAATATGTCAATTCATGTCGACCTTTCAGACTCTCAAGTACAACAAAGGCATCCGAAACAGTTGCCATTCAACATGAGATGAAAATGAACTTAGTTAAGCTATTGACTTCTGATCAAGAATGAGCTTCATTTTCATTTTAAACATTTTTTTTTTTAAGAAAGAGAGAAATAAATGATCACAGTATGTATAAAGCAAAATCCATAAGTTTAATGATGTATAACCGGTCTTACGTAAAAGATCATCTCACATAATTTTCATTTTAAACTCCAAGACCGACAAATGAATCACCAAAATATCCAAAATAAACATCATCATAGGTTACTTCCAAAAGACAGTACTTCAGAAAAACTTAATCTCTATACAACAACAAAAACTGTAAGAATCATAAGGTTAATGAAACAGTCATTTTAATTCTTCAGGTAAGACATCAAACTTTCCTCATACTGGTAGCATAATCTTCACGAAAGCACAACTCTCAACTCCTTACGGTCAGCACCAAATGACTGCAGCAACAAAAATGCAATATGTCAGGTAGGGGATGCAATATGTGTACACATAAAAGACAACTTATAATATCTGGTTTCCCAATATTGTACTAGATCAGCACTATCTGGTTTGGTTTACCAAAGTTTCCGAACAATGCACGATCTGGGCATGGGACTACAGCCTACAGAGCATGGCAGGGGACTGAAAATGTGATGCTACTGCTGCAAAGTGTACAAGGAGTTGTGCAGTCTGCAGAGATGGACATCTGACAGGGGTGTTTGAACTACTGCAATCTAGAATGATGAGAAAGTCTGGTTGTCCATAAGCTTTGTGAGGGTGCAGTATGTGAGCAGAGTTGTGAGAGTATTCAATAAAAATTTACTGTTTAATACATGTATTAATCAACAAGTATTATCAACATGTGCTGAATAAACAAGTACTGAATCAGAATCAAATATATGTCAATCGAGAAATCTATACTACTTACTAAAGGCGCCCCCATACCGAGGCGTTCATGAGGCCCTCGCTGGCAGTGTAAGAAATTGACACCTGTTAGATACAGACACAGATACAGATACAGATATACAGTAGCTTAGATACAGATACAGATACAGTAGCCCAGGCCCATATCCACATTACTCAACATATCTCTACATATACAATTACAATTTTACCCTCATATATCTCTACGTATACAATTACAATTTTACCCACACATATCACTACCTATAATTATAGTTTTACTCTCATATATCTCTACGTATACAATTACAATTTTACCCACACATATCACTACCTACAATTACAGTTTTACCCACACATATCACTACCTATAATTACAATTTTACCCTCATATATCTTTACGTATACAATTACAATTTTACCCACACATATCACTACATATACAATTACAGTTTTACCCTCATATATCTTTACATATATAATTACAATTTTACCCACACATATCACTATATATACAATTACAATTTTACCCACACATATCACTACCTATAATTACAGTTTTACCTACACTATATATAATTACGGTTTTACCCACACATATCTCTACATACCATTACGATTTTAGCCTTATCATAATTGTTATAAGTAAACTGTATAAAATCCCAGGCCCATATCCAATACTTAAAATTACGATTTTACCTATAAGCAGGTTATAACTAAACTTTATTATAAGCAAGTTATATAAAAGCCCAGGCCCATATTCAACACTATCACTACCTATAATTACAGTTTTACCCTCATATATCTCTACGTATATAATTACAATTTTACCCACAAATATCACTACCTACAATTACAATTTTACCCACACATATCACTACCTATAATTACAATTTTACCCTCATATATCTTTACATATACAATTACAATTTTACCCACACATATCACTACATATACAATTACAGTTTTACCCTCATATATCTTTACATATATAATTACAATTTTACCCACACATATCACTATATATACAATTACAATTTTACCCACATATCACTACCTATAATTACAGTTTTACCCACATTACATATAATTACGGTTTTACCCACACATATCTCTACATACAACTACAATTTTACCCACACTACATATAATAATTACGGTTTTACCCACACATATCTCTACATACCATTACGAGCCTTATCATAATTGTTATAAGTAAACTGTATAAAATCCCAGGCCCATATCCAATACTTAAAATTACGATTTTACCTATAAGCAGGTTATAAGTAAACTTTATTATAAGCAAGTTGTATAAAAGCCCAGGCCCATATTCAATACTGATAATTCCGGTTTTACTCTTATCTTAATTATAAATGGGCCGTGTAAAAGCCCAAGTCCATACCCAATACTAATAATTCCAGTTTTACTCTTACTTTAATTATAAGTAGGCTGTATAAAAGCCCAAGCCTACACGTAATAATACCCATACACAAAGATATTGATAATTCTGGTTTTACCTGTACCTTAATTATAAGTAGACTGTATATAAAAGCCCAAGCCCATATCCAATAATATCCCCACTTTATATTAAAATGTAAAGGATTGTTAAGTAATTACAGAAAATGAGACCTATTATTCTTAATCTTTCAGTTGTTTGGGTTTCAAATTAAAAATAAGTAATATTGGATTTATTTATAAACCCAATTAAAGAGAGTTTTTTTTTTTTTTTTTTTTTTTTTTTAAAACAAAACTAAATTTTATTGATAAGCTCAACGAATTACACAAAAGTAGAGGACAAACGCGCTACAAACTGCGCGGTAAGTCCTTTCTGGATAGCAAACCCGATTCTCCTAAATACATATTCGTTCGAACCTGCAGTCATCACGTTGCTATCCTTTTTTTTTTTTTTTTTTTTTTTTGTATTTTGTTGGGCTTAAAAAAAGGGAAAAAAATAAAGCCCTATACCCAAACTCAATTGCACGGGTACCGTGCACATTCACATAGTAATAATAATCATGAAAAGATTCATTCTGTCTTACTTTATGTCTTTAGCTGAATGAAGGGACCGAGAGTCCACCCATTACAGGAAGAGATTAAATATCTGGTACAGGAGGATTGCAGGGTTGGAAAACTAATAAAAAAAATATATATATATTACTACTATCTTTCTTTCTTTCTCTCTCTCTCTCACAACTAATTACCACCCTTCTGCTCCAGCTCCAGCTGCCGTTCTATCTCCTCCTCCAGGTCCCTCGCGCCAATAATTAGCCTAAGATGGGTTTTAAATATAGGTTCTGTAGGCGGCGTCGTCATCACCATTCGTGGAGGAAACTTGAAACCATTATACACATATTCTCCCAAAATGTAAAACGGCTTCAAAAGATTATAAAGCATGTCTTATTTCTTTCTTTCTTTTTGAATTCGCTAGGTTTTTTTTTTCTTCTTTTCAATTCGGGGATTTCGATTTGGATGATTGGCGTCGATCAAAGTTCAACTTAAATAGAAGGAATATGGACTTGGAGTCCGTGTCCAACTCTGCCCTTAGTCCTTTACTGGGTTGGGTTTGGTTTGGTTTGGTTTATAAGAAGCCTGAAGCAGAATTAGACTTAGCACAGGCCACACGATCAGAATTTTGGGCCAAACGCCAAGATAGGGTAGTTTACACATGTACCCCTTCATTAGGGTGTTATTCTTCCCACCCAAACAAGTTGTCAAAAAACCCAAATTTTAAAAATAGTTAAAAGTCTCTGCAATGTCTCCCTCTTAACTAACAACTAACTTCTCTCAAACAAAGTGAAGATTTGGTTCTTATGTAAAAACAATACGTCTTCCTCAATCCATAGATGTGCTGTATTTTGTAATAGAAGAATAACAACAAAGTGAGAAGAAGAAACTTGGTTCAAATTCAATTCCCCAAATATCAACTACAAAGAATTTGTCTGACGATCCATATCCTGCCAAAATATTTAGGCAAATGGGATTAGCCTATACTATAGGTTTAGGGTTGGGTGGTGGATTGACAGTTTATAACAAAAAATCTATTAGTTTAGCTTTCAAGACTGTAGAAATTTTAATCAAGTGGACAACACTTGCATCATCGACTGATGCATTTATCTATTATGCGCGAGAGAGAAAAGAGGATATTATAAATCCTATATCGGCTTCGATGATGGCAACTTCCTTTTACAATTATCAAAAACCCTTCGTGGTCATCGCTAAAAGGTCGGTTTACGGTGGAATAGCTGCGGCTTCGTTTTATGGTCTGGGTCTTTATCTTGAAAGGTCTCCCCCTTTTAAGCCTAATTAGGTAAGTTATACTCCTTGTCGAGGTTGATGGTAATCTTAGTCTGATTAATACAAACTATGTGAATGTGCACGGTACCCGTGCAATTGAGTTTGGGTATAGGGCTTTATTTTTTTCCCTTTTTTAAAGCCCAACAAAATACAAAAAAAAAAAAAAAAAAAAAAAAAAAAGGATAGCAACGTGATGACTGCAGGTTCGAACGAATATGTATTTAGGAGAATCGGGTTTGCTATCCAGAAAGGACTTGCCGCGCAGTTTGTAGCACGTTTGTCCTCTACTTTTGTGTAATTCGTTGAGCTTATCAATAAAATTTAGTTTTGTTTTTTTTTAAAAAAAAAAAAAAAAAAAAAACTCTCTTTAATTGGGTTTATAAATAAATCCAGTATTACTTATTTTTAATTTAAAACCCAAACAACTGAAAGATTAAGAATAATAGGTCTCATTTTCTGTAATTACTTAACAATCCTTTACATTTTAGTATAAAGTGGGGATATTATTGGATATGGGCTTGGGCTTTTATATACAGTCTACTTATAATTAAGGTACAGGTAAAACCAGAATTATCAATATCTTTGTGTATGGGTATTATTACGTGTAGGCTTGGGCTTTTATACAGCCTACTTATAATTAAAGTAAGAGTAAAACTGGAATTATTAGTATTGGGTATGAACTTGGGCTTTTACACGGCCCATTTATAATTAAGATAAGAGTAAAACCGGAATTATCAGTATTGAATATGGGCCTGGGCTTTTATACAACTTGCTTATAATAAAGTTTACTTATAACCTGCTTATAGGTAAAATCGTAATTTTAAGTATTGGATATGGGCCTGGGATTTTATACAGTTTACTTATAACAATTATGATAAGGTTCGTAATGGTATGTAGAGATAGTGTGGGTAAAACCGTAATTATTATATGTAGTGTGGGTAAAACTGTAGTTGTATGTAGAGATATGTGTGGGTAAAACCGTAATTATATGTAATGTGGGTAAAACTGTAATTATAGGTAGTGATATGTGTGGGTAAAATTGTAATTGTATATATAGTGATATGTGTGGGTAAAATTGTAATTATATATGTAAAGATATATGAGGGTAAAACTGTAATTGTATATGTAGTGATATGTGTGGGTAAAATTGTAATTGTAGGTAGTGATATTTGTGGGTAAAATTGTAATTATATACGTAGAGATATATGAGGGTAAAATTGTAATTATAGGTAGTGATAGTGTTGAATATGGGCCTGGGCTTTTATATAACTTGCTTATAATAAAGTTTACTTATAACCTGCTTATAGGTAAAATCGTAATTTTAAGTATTGGATATGGGCCTGGGATTTTATACAGTTTACTTATAACAATTATGATAAGGCTAAAATCGTAATGGTATGTAGAGATATGTGTGGGTAAAACCGTAATTATATGTAGTGTAGGTAAAACTGTAATTATAGGTAGTGATATGTGTGGGTAAAATTGTAATTGTATATATAGTGATATGTGTGGGTAAAATTGTAATTATATATGTAAAGATATATGAGGGTAAAACTGTAATTGTATATGTAGTGATATGTGTGGGTAAAATTGTAATTGTATACGTAAAGATATATGAGGGTAAAATTGTAATTATAGGTAGTGATATGTGTGGGTAAAACTGTAATTGTAGGTAGTGATATGTGTGGGTAAAATTGTAATTGTATACGTAGAGATATATGAGGGTAAAACTATAATTATAGGTAGTGATATGTGTGGGTAAAATTGTAATTGTATACGTAGAGATATATGAGGGTAAAACTGTAATTATAGGTAGTGATATGTGTGGTTATAGGTAGTGATATGTGTGGGTAAAATTGTAATTGTATACGTAGAGATATATGAGGGTAAAATTGTAATTGTATATGTAGAGATATGTTGAGTAATGTGGATATGGGCCTGGGCTACTGTATCTGTATCTGTATCTAAGCTACTGTATATTTGTATCTGTATCTGTATCTGTATCTAACAGGTGTCAATTTCTTACACTGCCAGCGAGGGCCTCATGAACGCCTCGGTATGGGGGCGCCTTTAGTAAGTAGTATAGATTATGTAGTGATAAATTTTGGTTACTAGATTTAGGTAGTGTTTGTTTCATTAAGCATTAAGCATTAAGCGCTTCTTAAATGGTGGACCATGTTAAAATTCAGAAATAAGTGTTTTTAAGGTTGTTTGTTTGGAACAAGCATTAAGAACTAATTGGGATATTTCAGCGATTTTGGCCCAGCGAAAATCTCACGCTTAATTTAAGGTAGTGTTTGTTTCATTAAGCATTAAGCATTAAGTGCTTCTTAAGTGGTGGACCAGGTTAAAATTCAGAAATAAGTGTTTTTTAAGTTGTTTGTTTAGAACAAGCATTAAGAACTAATTGGGATATTTCAGCGATTTTGGTCCAGCAAAAATCTCACGCTTAATTTAACTTCTTAATGCTTGTTGTATTATTTAGACAATTCTACCCTTATAAAAATTGTTTTTATCATCCATAACCATTAAGTAATATCACAGTCAGATTCATTGGCTTAGTTAATGGTCTTTCCTTTGTCTGATCACTTTGAAATTTTTATCATAAGTTCCTGAAGATTTCTGTTATATCATATCTAAAATTTAGAATTTTTAGTCGATCGGTTTGAAAGTTACAGATTTTTTTGTGGTTGTTATGTTTTACAAGAAAAATTCCGTTACAGTCAGATTTGTTTGCTTAATAAGGGGACTTTCTTTTGTCTGATCACTTTAAAAGTTTTACTATATGTTCCTGACGATTTCTATTGTATCATATCCAAAATTTGGAATTTTTAAACGAGTCGTTTGAAAGTTACAGATTTTTTTGTGATTGTCATGTTTTAGAAGAAAAATTATAGTCATATTCGTTTGCTTAGTAAGGGATCTTTCCTTTGTCTGTTCACTTTGAAATATTTTCCATATGTTCATGACGATTTCTGTTGTACCATATCCAAAATTTAGAATTTTTAGACGAGCCGTTTAAAAGGTTAAGATTTTTTTTTAAATATCATGTATTAGAAGAAAAATTGGCGTGTATAGTTTTGTTGTTAGAACATTTTTCTGTTTGTACGACGTAACAATATAGTGTAGTTACACAAATATTTTGGCTAAGGGTGAAACACTCTCATCTGAAAGCACAACACTGAATGGTCAACTTGCGCAACCAGAGTGCAAATCAACTTTAGGTTTTTGGGTTATGTGATAAGGTACTGTGTATTGTCAAAATACTTTTCCAATAATAGGGTAACATGGTCAAAATCACACTTATGCATAAACAAACAAATCAAAAACAGAACTTCTTAAAAATGATAACCAAACAACTTTTCCAGCATTCAGTGTTCATCATCCAGCATTAAGTATCCAGCATTAAGCATCCAGCATTCAGTATCCAGCATTCAGCATTTTAAACAAACACACCCTAACTTCTTAATGCTTGTTGTATTATTTAGACAATTCTATCCTTGTAAAAACCTTTTTATTATCATTCATGTCCTTTATGTCATATTAACTGCTAGGGCTTTCACTTTCTTCTCAAAAAAAAAAAAAAAACAACCTGTGCGGCCGGCCAAGCTTCTTCCTCTTGGTAAAGTTCTGCTCTTTACTTTAATTTTCTTTTGTCCTCTAGGTTTTATCATTGAAGGAAGTATTTCTCCTGGATCTCTATGATCATTATCATAAACCACTAGAAGTATAGTTTACTAACTTGTAAAAATCTGGTACACGATCATGAACTTAGAGTTTAAAGTCACCGACCAATTCTGTCTGAACAGGTTGGCCTGGTACAACAAACACCATGATTTCTTTCTTTGGTGCACACTTAACCAAAATTCTTCCAGCTGCAAAGGAAAAACAAATCAAAGAATATAGTTTCACAAGGACACACTATGAGTACCATAATAATTGCCCATTTGCTACAATAACTGTTCCCTGAGTTGTTGCTACTGACCTGATATGCCTAATCATTCAACTGCCTGCCATTATTGTTCCCCATCAGCCAAAGTTGTAATGCCTGAGTAGCATTAAAAATCATGAGTAACCAGGGCAAAAAAAACCAATGTGTAGTATACATAAACAAGAATGAAAGGTGGAATTGTACAAATGATTGATCATTGTTTATAAAACTTGATGGTAATTTAGAGTTCATAAGCCACCTGACTAGACACAAATGGCTGATAGATTTTTTTGGTAGAGCATTTAGAAGACTTGTAATGTACTTATTGATAGATTTTTTTAGTAGTGTAAATATAGTGTAAAAAATAATTTATCTAAAGAGCATGCCCAAATATCTATCTAAAAATCTGCCCAACTATAGATAAAGGCATAAAAAAACAATTGCATGTTGCAATATGTATGTACAGTGACTCAAATCTTATTTCTGAAGTGTGCATACAAGTTTCAAAATTTATTTTATTTACAACAATATAGTGTAGATATTTGTATTTGCTGTCGTCGCCGAAATTGATATTTGAACTTAGTACAGTATAGATGTATTAGTTATCATAAAATTAACATTCCACATATACTTTGAATAGGTATGGCTAAGAGAGTTCCGAAAAGAAAATCACAAAATGAAGAAATTAACTCTAACGAAGATAGGGCTAGTTTTTCCAAGCAGCCAGAAAAGAAGAAGCACTTCCTTGAATTATGTTTGAGAGAGGTCCTTGCCGAAGGGCATAAAGGAGTATCTCTGACAAAAGATTCATGGAAAAGACTTGAGAAAGAATTCAATGAGAAGTGGAAGGTGAATTATATACACAAGACGTTCAGAAACTATTATGATTACTTGAGAATTTATTTTTTGGATTTCGATTAGTATGTTTTTGAGATTAGAAAAAACTAATAAATAAATAAAACTCGTATTAGTATGTGTTCGAGTTCAATATGTTTTGGTATTTTAATTAGTATGAATTTTGATGATTATATACTGTTGGAATTTTGTTTAGATGGTTTGGAAGTTATATTTTTTTCCCCCTTATTATTCTTTGATTTTATTCCTATTTTAAAGTGTTCTTGTATGTTTTAGAACAAAGATATTTGCATTACATTTATTTGTAGATTCATATTAATTTAATTTTTTTTTTATCTTTTCTTGGTTTTTAGTTATAATGACACCGAAGCAATGGTTGTTGGTAAGACTAGTGGCATTACTTATTTTGTTTAAGCTTAGGACTCCTTGTAGAAATGTTCGGCAAAAATTGTTAACTTCATCACGTTCTGGTAAAGACTATATGCGGGAGCTTTTGCAGGGCTCATCTACACATATGTATAAAGTTTTTAGGATGAACAAGATGCCATTTATACAACTGTGTCAATATTTTCGACATAAAAAATGGCTTGGGGATAGCAAATACGTAGATGTAGAAGAGAAGATGGCAATGTCCTTAAAAACAATAGGCCATAATTCTCGAAATCGAGTGGTAAAATATGATTTTCAACATTCAGGTGAAACAGTAAGCAGGTATTTTCACGAAGTTTTAAATGCTATGATGTGTTTTGCTCGTGAAATTATTGTACCTCCAGCATTTGATCAACCAATGGGAGAAATTCGATCTCATGTTCATTTAAGAGAAGGAGCATTCAAAGGTGTTGTTGGAGCATTAGATGGCACGCTCATTGATGCACACATTCCAATTGGTGAACAAGTACCATTTAGAGGAAGGGGCCAAGGAAAATGCTACCAAAATATTATGGCACTATGTGATTTTGATATGAAGTTTATATATGTGATTGTTGGATGGGAAGGAATAGCACATGACGCGAGGGTGTTAAATGAAACAATACGAAATCCAGCAAACAATTTTCCAATACCTCCACTAAGTAAGTATTTCTTGAATTATTTTTGTAAATTAATTTTACAATCTATTACCTGAACTTACGAATTATTTAATGGTTTTTGCTCTAGATATGTACTACCTTTGTGATGCTGCATACACAAATACTAGGGGCTTTATGACTCCTTATCGAAATACACGGTATTGGTTGAAAACATATCGAAATAATCCTGCTGCAAGTAAAGAGGAAAAGTTCAACCATGCTCATGCCCAATTGAGGAATGTCATCGAGAGAAGTTTTGGTGTTTTGAAGAAAAGGTTCCCAATTTTGAATAGCATGCCTTCATACAAGTTTTCAACTCAGCGAGATATAGTCATTGCATGCATGGCGATACATAATTTTTTGCGCCGTGTTTCCCTCCATGATGATTTATTTCGAGAATTTGAAGAAGATATTGATGAAGACACAAATAATTTGGCCAACTCTGATCCAACACAAGCTCCACCAAGTTATGGTTTAGTATTCTCATCTGAAGCACAACATTTTATGGTCAACTTGCACAATCAGATTGCAAATCAACTTTAGGTTTTTGGGATTTGTGATAAGGTACTTTGTATTGATAATAAAGATTTTGTGCTAAGTTATTTTGAAAATGTGAACTCTTCGGTGATGTCATTTTTATATTTTAGCAATAAAAATGTTATTTATTTTTATTCAGTTGGAACATAAAAAGGGTAATATAGTCAAAATCACAATTATACATAAGTAGGTTTGCAATCTATTTCCCTGATGAATTTTTGCAGGAAAAGAATGTTGTGACAGTGTTTAGTCCTCCAAATTACTGTTATCGATGTGGGAACATGGCTGCAATACTTGAAATTGGAGAGAACATGGATCAGAACTTCCTTCAATTTGATCCAGCCCCTAGGCAGATTGAACCTGACACCACTCGCAAGACTCCTGACTATTTTTTGTAATCCCTATATATTTTCAATTTGTTGTTAAAGCTTCTTGTTTCTTACTTGCATCTGTAGATGTGTTTTCAAAAAGAGGAGGTTTGGTGTTTGGTGGTGGGAGAGATAGAGAGGCAGATACTCAGACAAACATAAAAACTTTCATTATTCTTTTGTTTGTAGTTATCCATCTGTTACCTATGGTTAATTCTCTGTTTAGTTGAGAGCTTTACACTGGGCATCTGTATCACTGTATGGTTTACACAAAGAAGTGAGCAGCAATAACAAGGTCCCTTGTTTTAATGCTTTTGTTCATCGCCTCTTTCTCACATCTTACCCTGAAAACCAAACTAAGGTTATGGAAGTTAGTCTGAACGTTGATTTGAAAATAATACTACTAATGTTCTTTTATGAGTATCAATATACATAGTAATTGACTTGATTTCAGCCTGTTTTATGATAAGATTGAGTCAACATGGGAATACAGGTTTTGTTGAATGGAACAATGATACACATCTGTGGACCTGTATTGACATCTAACCAAATAATTACTGATAATGTCGGCTTACTTTTTGTATCCTGCATTGCATGAGTTACAGGTTACTGTCTCGGTAGGATGCTGGGTGATTGTGAGGTTTCATGATTTTTTACCTGTATTTGATGCATTTACTCTCTTTTCCTGGTTCTGGTAAGGATAAAGCAAGATAAGTTGTTTTCAGTGCATTAGCAGTACAGTGCTAAGCTAACAAAATTAACATCCCTAGTGAGTATTCGTCAACTTTATAGGTTGATTAGAACTACTTATTCATTATTCCAATGAGAAAATGCAACCCCATCAAGATTGTTTTATATAATTTTTGCTGATTCGAACTCTTGCCATTGGAAACAATTTTGCAAATTGTTTACAACCATCAATCTTCAAATACTCTACTTTTTTAAATAATTGGCTCATAGTTTCGTAAGATTTGTGATTCTACTACTACAGTTCTGTGCCCTTTTTATGCCTACAGATTGAAGTTGTACTGGGAGTATGTCACTGCTTGTGCAGACAATGAAGGATGGACTGCTGGAGGATTGAATGCAGACCTCCTTCCGAACATGGAAGTGTTTCCACATTTGAAGGGTTGTGCCTATGGCTAATAAGCTCGATCCTGGAGCTTTTGGCTAGTAGACTTAAATACATTGCGTAAATCTATCATTCAACGTACTGATAGCTAATAGAATCACATACTGAAGTGAAGTAATTGTACATTGTTGGCGTGAATGTATAATATAGATCATCAAAGCACTTATACCTACCAATTAATATACGATATCGTTTCAAGAGTATTATGTATAAGACAGATGTTCTATTGGTCTTACCTAAGGTACTAGGTCCTAGGCACCTTTTATACAGAATGTGTTTTGCTCTGCAACAGTATGGGTGCACAGGTTTTATAGCAACAAAAATTCTTCTTTTTTTTTTTTTTTTTTGGTAGTGAACAAAAATTCTTGGTGAGTTGAATGTTAATTTGCTTATAGCATATGGCTCGTTATCATACTTCATAGCAGAGGGTTGTGACATAAAGAGTTTGGTGATTTAGAGAACTTTCTGATGAAGTTTGTGAACATCTGAAGAAATAATTAACTTAGAATCAATTTTCAAAAGACTGGAGATTATAGATGCAAGATAATTTGGTTACTTTTGTCCTTATACTTTCACCACATTTTCACTTGTTATAAGAGTTTAATCTGCTCATTTAATCAAAAAAGTTTCTTGCCATTTGCAAAAACAAGTTAAACAACCCCAATTAAGTCTCAGTTTCGAAGCACTTAACAGAGATGCCCAGTGTCAGTCAAGTGTCCTACGTGATATGATCACGTAATAAATAATAACGATTTCCTTGCTACCTTAACAGTTTTAGTGCTGATCATATTAGAGAGCAGAAGAATCTAATCAAGTATTTTGCAAGACACCAGAAGAATCTAACTCAAAAGAACTTGATGATGTTGAAGATTCTGAACATGAATCCCTCCTTGAAAGAATTCAAGTTCTGTTCGAGAACATTCTGATGAAGGAAAAATATAATGTCTTCCTAAAGAACATGGGGATATGGTGCTAGACTACACTAGGAACAAGTTGAAGGCTGAAATAGCTGAACCATGGCTTTCCCAGTTCGGTAATACACATATTTGCTTCTCCTTCTTCGGTGTTTCTGAATTTGAGGAAATCCTCAAATATTTGGAAGAGATATCTCAGTTCTATAAGGAAAAGATTGCTGAGAATGAAAATATACTAGCTGTAATACCTGATTCTGAAACCCTGCGATCTCCCAGCAATCAATTCGAAGGGGTTGCTTATGATGGTGAATCATTTCGTCCGGGTATTCCTTGAGTCACCACAAGTTGCTGAGATTGTAACAAAAGAGTTTGCTGTGGAACAGGTGGAATCATGGTTAAAGCAAAGAGAGGAAAGAAGGATTTACGGGCATAAACTTTGTAAATGCAGAAATAAGTTAAGTGAACAGAGTGCTGAAGAAGATGATCAAAAATAGAAGTGGGGAGAGATTTGAGAATGAGAAGTGGCTGAGCTATCTTAAAAGATAGTTGCCTACGTATCTGTATCTGGGAGTGACCAGGTCCCAGAATCAAGCCTACGTAGTTCATATATATAGGTGATTGAGACAACGGATAGCTCATCAATTGCCCAATGGTGTGGTCAATTAATGGGCGGATATTGTGGATCTGAAACTATATTGTAACTGAAGAGGATCAAAACGTATAGTGTTTGCATAAGGACGATGTAGGTCGAATAAAAGTAGTTCCACGTCGGGTGAGCTCGGATAAAAATAGGCTTATGCCGAATGAAGTCCTTTTAAGGTCGAATTGGATTTATATTTGTGGTCACGAAGTGAGGTCGAGCAAGATAAGCCCCAGCTCGAGTGAGCTCGAGTGAGCTCGAGCAAAAGGGTGTTCACGTCGTTTGACGACGAATGAATAAAGAATCTAAGTCGGATCATGAAGGTTTTAGTGAGCTCGAGGTGAAGTCGAGTAAAAAGGTGTTCACCTCGTTTGACGTCGAAGGTGTATAAATTGTGTTCAAAGTGGTCGCTTAAGTGAGCTCGAGGGAGCTCGAATACATAGGTATATACAAACTTTATGAGATTTTTAACAAGTTAAAGCAAATGTGTGACAAAAATATTGTGTGGTGAGCTACATGGAAGCTCTGCAGGGTCTTTGGGATATTTATCTTAACGTGCATGACGAAAAGAAAGATTGTACCACCAAACATGTCCCTTTAACGATTGAAACACTAGTTCATGACTTCATGCTATGACAGTTGCTGCAGAGCTTATTCGTGAAGAAGCAAAATCAAGAGACATCATGCAGTGCAGGCTTTGACCAAACCTACTGGTGTTTGTGCTCATGTTTCTGGTTCAAGTATGCCCCTCCATCCCAACACTAACACGAAACTAGCAATATATAAACTGAGTGCAGAAGCAGCTTTAGAGGTTTGTTGTCTGTAGATTAATCTATGCGATAAAACCATGAAAGTGATTTGTCACTTCAATCATGCTTTTATCTTACTCTGCACCTCACGAAAAACGACACACTGATCATCCGTTTCGCAAAAGAAAAAGAGACACTGGAGCTTAAGTTCAACTATTTTTCCAATGATAATTACTCTGTAGTTTTGCATCCTCTTGTGAAGTCATACATTCAGGTATTATATTGTTTTTGTCCAATTGCTGCTTTTATCATATTCCTTGTCAATCTATATATTGGTCCCTTCCAGTATCTCCATACACAAGCAGAAGATGCTGCGGAGAAGACTTCTGGTGCTAGTGAGATGGAGTATGTCTCTCTCTTCCTTTACTAGGAATACAAGCACGGTTTTTCAACTCAGTTTTTTCGCATTTATACATTACTAGCACAAATGTTCAGTAAAATAATGAAAACCTATTTTTATCATGTTTGCAGTCATGGCAAAAATGTTTTAGATCCTGATAATATGGAGAATAAAGGTACAGAGAAATCGGGGCTTGAAATTGATACTTTCGCTACTGAGAAAGGGTATCTCTCACCCTTTCTTTACAAGTAATATATGCACGGATGTACCGTTTCTCAAAGTCTTAAGTTCTTCATTTATTCTGTACTAATAATATGAAGTATATTTATGTTCATGCTTGCAGTCATGACCAGGGTGTCTCAGATGGTACTGATAATGTGGAGAATAAAAGTACAGAGAAATTGGCCCCTAAAACTGATGCTTCTGATGCTGAGAAACAGTATGTCTCTCCCTTCTTTTCACAAAGAATATATTCACTGTTTATCGAATCCAAAGTTTTTCGCCATTTTACTAATAGTATGAACTATGAAGTACATTTACGTTCATGCTTGGAGTCATGAACAGGTTGTCTCAGATTTTTTTTACTAACAGGTTGTCTCAGATTTTTTTTTACTAACAGGTTGTCTCAGATGATACTGGTAATGAGAACAATCATCGTACTATGGGTGGTGATTACTTGAAACAAACTGTCGAAGACTTGAGGCCCAACAATGATGCTAAGAGGAAATTACTGACACAACTAGGAGACAAATATGATCTTGTAAAAGCTGTACTGGAAGGCCCTGGTAATATTCCTTTCATTCCTTTCTTTTACTTGGCAATGGATCTTTAGTTGTCGGTTCGATTTGTTTTTGTTCTAAGTAATTGTTGGGTTTTATATGCATAAAGCGAGAAGGGGAAGTATTTTGTTCAGGAACGTACGAACGGCTTTAGGGCGTTCGTACGTCCAATGTGGCAGATAACGATTTCGGGACAGAACGTACGAACGCAGTTAGGACGTTCGTACGTTCAATGAGGCAGATGTTTTTTTGAAGCAGGAACGTACGAACGCTGTTAGGACGTTCGAACGTCCCGTATGCCAGATGACGAAAACGTGCTGCAACGTACGTACGTGATTTCGACGTACGTACGTCCTCCTCTTGTTTTGTGCTATATGGGCCTGTTTTGAGCCCAATTCGTGGCTATTGTAAGGCTATACTATAAAGCCAAATAGAATTTGACAAAACCTTAACTTTTCTAAGAGAGAGATTGTGAGAAGCCATTAGAGAGTTTGAGAGAACTTTTGTGAGGAAGAAGACTTCGGTTTCTTCGTGAGGGCTTGTACAATTGTCTTGTGAAAGAAAAGCATCATCCTTTCTCCCCGTGGACGTAGGCATATTGCCGAACCACGTATATCTTGTGTCTTGTGTGTGATTGCTTGTTTACTTTTGTCGTTTTCATTTTACTTTCGTATATTAGTTCAATCATCATATTTGTGCATTAGTTTCCGCTGCGCACAACAAGTGGTATCAGAGCTTCGGTTAGATCTTGAGCGTCTTGAAGGTGTTTGAAGAAATTCCGCAGTGAGTTTCTTAATTGTGTTTCAAGTCCAAGGTTCTATCTTTTGTTCGTGGGTTGCATAGAAGGTGTTTGTTGAAATTCCGGTGTGAATTTCAGATTTGTTTACCTTCGGTTGGTGATTGTTTAGTGCTTGAAAGTTGGTGGAAAGATGACAAAAGAATCGAGTTTACCATCAAGCAAAGATTGATGTAGAGAAGTTTACCGGCACCAATAACTTTGGCATGTGGAAGTGTGAGGTAATGGATGCTCTATGTCAACAAGACCTAGAAAATGTTCTGGAGGATAAGCCAGAAGGTGTGGAAGAGAAGGATTGGAAAAAGATGAACAAACGAGCTTGTGGAGTCATAAGGTCGTGTTTGGCACAAGACATTAAATATCTTGTGATGAATGATGTGTCTGCAAAGGAGATATGGCGAAAATTGGAGGAGAAGTACATGACAAAGACTATCCACAATAAAAACTATCTACTTCGAAAGTTTTATCGAATAGATATGAGAAGAGGTATTTCCATGGCGGAGCATCTTAATGATTTTACCAAGGTAATTGCCGACTCGGTGAATCTTGGAGCAGATGTAAGTAATGAAAGCAAGGCAGTGTGTCTCCTCAATTCGTTACCGGACGAATATGAACACTTGGCTATCACACTTACATATGGAAAAGACAAGTTGGTGTATAGTGAGATTTCTGCAGCATTGTTAAATCATGCGTGTATGAAGAAGGACAAAGAAGAGTCCAAAAGCTCAACACCAGAGGTCTTAGTGGCAAGGGGAAGCTACAATGGTGCGGGTGAGTCTCGTTCAAAGCCGAAGAGGGGGTTTCTAGCAAAAGATGAATGTTCCTTTTGTCATGAGAAAGGGCATTGGAAGAAAGATTGTCTTCAAGCCAAGGCAAAGGACAAGAAGAATAACTCTGAGGTAAATATTGCACGTAATAATAGAGATGAAGATGATGGTTCTGATTACTCTTTATTTGTTTCATCCATCGATTGTTCCACTAATGCTAAAGAGTGGATATTAGATTCGGCTGGTACTTATCATGTGTGTCCCATAAGGGAATGGTTTTCTAGTTTTAAAAGGCTAGATAATGGTGCAGTAGTGATGGGGAATGATCAACCTTGTCATGTATTGGGGATAGGTACTATTCGATTGAAGATGTTTGATGGAAAGATAAGAGAGCTGAGGAATGTAAGATATGTTCCTGATTTGAAAAAGAACCTTATTTCACTTGGTACCTTAGAAGCCAAAGGTTACAAGGTAGTAGCTCAGAATGGTGTTCTGAAGGTTATGGTTGGTGCAATGGTATTACTAAAGGGTACTCGACGAAGTAACTTGTACTTCTTGCAGGGTAGTACAGTTACATGTGATGTGGCCATGTCAGAGGCTACAACGAAGTTTGCTAGAGAGACTACCAAATTGTGGCATATGCGGTTGACGCATAAATGTGAAAAAACTTTGCAGACATTGACGGAGCAAAGGTTTTGTATGGGTGCTATCGCCTGCAAGTTAGAGTTCGGTGAGCATTGTGATCTGGGCAAGCAGACAAGAACAAAGTTTGGCACAACTATCCATTGTATGAGTGGAGTTCTTGATTATGTTCACATGAATGTCTGGAGACCTACCAAGTACACAGCTTGGGGAGGTAAGTCTTATTTTGTGTCTTTAGTTGATGAATTTTCTAGGCGTGCGTGGATGTACATCATGAAGCATAAGGATGAAGTCCTAGAAATATTGAAGTGGAAGAAGCTAGTTGAGGCCCGAATTGACAGAAAGATCATGGTATTGTGCTTAGATAATAGCATAGAGTACAAAGATGATCTGGTCTTGCAAGTATGTTAGACTGAGGGTATTGAGCGTTACTTCACTGTGAGAAAGACACTGCAACAGAATAGGGTGGCAGAACACATGTTGTCTATGGCTGGATTAGGCAAAGTGTTTCGGGTTGAGACATGTCATCTTATTAACAGGTTGCATTTGATTGTGATAAGTGGTAAAACTCTTATGGAGGTTTCTATGTTGGAGCCTGAGAGTTCTCAGCAGGTGGAGAACAAGACCAAAGAGGTTTTGCAGTGGGTGGAGATTGGTATATCTTCATATGTTCCAGTGGGTTCTGTATCTAATGTGGAAACTCTTGTAAGGGTTTTGGGTGTTTCAAATTCTGATGACATGACAGATGATGAGACGATTGGAGATGCAGAACATGGTGATCCTATTGATGAGGGTCCAATTGCAACTAGATTACCTAAGAAGGAAGAAGAATCTCCAGGTAAAGATGTGCACTTGAAGGTAAACGTTTGCATCCTTATGGCCTTGGTAGTGCGATCTGATTGTGTATTAGCTCTGTTTGATGTGAAAACGGTTGTTTTACATGGTGAGCTAGATGAGGAGATATATATGTCTCAGCCTAGTGGTTTTGGAGTTGCAAAGTATGATGAGTTGGTGTGTTTCAAACCATATATTTCACGAGCAGTGGGCATTGTAGGTAGATACATGCATGATCCTGATGTGAGACATTGGGAAGCTGTGAAATGGATGTTCCACTACATTCAAGGTAGTGTGGAGGTTGGTTTGTTAGTTCAACATGGAAGGACTTTGAGTCTGCGGTGTGGTGGTTATGTGGATGTTGAGTATGATTGTCACTTTGATAGACGTTGGTATACTCTTGGATATGTGTTTACATTGGCAGTGAGATCTATCAGCAGATTGTCCACATTACATTCTATGGTTGCTTTGTCTCCGACAGAAGCTTGGAATATTACCGTGACTAAAGTGGTGTATGGGACTAAGTTCTATTGCTTAGATTTAGTCCATATCCTTCCTTTGTGTTGATAGTATATCATGGAGTGAACTACGATGGCTTGATCCCTTAGAAGAAGGGTACGTAGGCAACCATGAGGTGGTGCAGCCGAGGTGGTTCTTCGGGACATGTGTGGGAGTTTGTGATTTGTATTTTTCGGCTTAGATTTATTGAATCTTCGCCGAGGTGGAGAATTGTTGGGTTTTATATGCATAAAGCGAGAAGGGGAAGTATTTTGTTCAGGAACGTACGAACGGCTTTAGGGCGTTCGTACGTCCAATGTGGCAGATAACGATTTCGGGACAGAACGTACGAACGCAGTTAGGACGTTCGTACGTTCAATGAGGCAGATGTTTTTTTGAAGCAGGAACGTACGAACGCTGTTAGGACGTTCGAACGTCCCGTATGCCAGATGACGAAAACGTGCTGCAACGTACGTACGTGATTTCGACGTACGTACGTCCTCCTCTTGTTTTGTGCTATATGGGCCTGTTTTGAGCCCAATTCGTGGCTATTGTAAGGCTATACTATAAAGCCAAATAGAATTTGACAAAACCTTAACTTTTCTAAGAGAGAGATTGTGAGAAGCCATTAGAGAGTTTGAGAGAACTTTTGTGAGGAAGAAGACTTCGGTTTCTTCGTGAGGGCTTGTACAATTGTCTTGTGAAAGAAAAGCATCATCCTTTCTCCCCGTGGACGTAGGCATATTGCCGAACCACGTATATCTTGTGTCTTGTGTGTGATTGCTTGTTTACTTTTGTCGTTTTCGTTTTACTTTCGTATATTAGTTCAATCATCATATTTGTGCATTAGTTTCCGCTGCGCACAAGAGTAATTTAGTCCAATGTGTAATTTTGAATTATGTTCTTTAATTTTTTTCCATTTAAAACCAGACATTGGCACTGGGCGTGAATTATCTAATGCTGGTGAAGTCTGGAAGGAGATTACAAGACTCCAGAAAGTATTGCCAGCAATACTCAATTCTGAACAATTGAAAGAATAAATGCTTCAGCTGATAACATAATAAAGGACAGACAAGTAATACTTCAAGCAATCCAGGGACTGACTAATAAAGAGTGTGTGCCAAGGAGAAAATAGGCTGGAAGGTTGTCAAATGATTTTGATGCATGCCTAGGGCATGGCCTTGCGCTTAGTAAGGAAGACGTAATTGGTAAATCTATGCATAGTTATTTGAATTTGTAACCCACTTGTGTGAACTTCATAAAAAAAAAAGCTATTGAGAGATTAGTTTTTTGGGGCATTAGATCATCTTCAATGTAGAACTTTGTTGAGGTGGAGATGATATTTGGTACTTTGGACCCCATTGTGTCGAAGTTGTTTGTGAGCCCTATGGGGCAATGATACACAAATTACTAGGCAAATATACTATTGAGTGCGGAATTAAACAATAGCATTAAATAAGATGAACGAAACACAAGATCTCGAAGAAAACTATCTTCTTTATTGAATATTATGAAGATTACAAGAATCTCTACCTCACAATACTCTCTAGACAAACTAAACCCTAGTTGTCTCAATATTTCTAAACACACTAAACCTTAGTGGTTTCTCTAAACAACTAAATAAGTCGTTTCACTATGTTTTAGTTTATGCCAAAACATCAATCTAAACAAGCTAAGCACTAGCTTGTTTATGTATCTTGAAACAAGTAAGCACTACATGTTTCTCTTTATATATATTTTGGTTTATGCCAAAACATATATTTATAGGCTTTGGATAACTTCTAGTTGGCCAAGGAAAAATATTTCTTTTCCCCTCAATTTCTATTCCTAATGGAACAAGGAAACTTATTTTAAGGTTTTCCCTTCCTTGCCCTACACGGAATAAAACTGCTAAGTTCCCAAATAGGATACACTTGTATCAGGCAATGATGGGCATTTGGTTTGATTTGGTCCCTTGTGGGAATTTGGCCCTTTTGGGTATCAGGTATGGTGGGGATTGTATATGCTATTGCTATTGTAGTGAACTACGATAACTTGATCCCTTAGAAGAAGGGTACGTAGGCAACCATGAGGTGGTGCAGCCGCTTTGGTCCTTCGGGACATGTGTGGGAGATTGGTACTTGTTTTATCTTGGTATCAACTTAAATTTATTGAATCTACATTGAGGTGGAGAATTGTTGGGTTTTCTATATGTTTTTCAAGTGAAGAAACAATTTCATAATGAAGATGTTCGAACGAACTTTGGAGACGTTCGAACTAAAGTCTGT